>CM052722.1:103882573-103954055 GCA_028551405.1 Uromys caudimaculatus
GTTTGATGTTGGCTACTGGTTTGCTGTATATTGCTTTTACTATGTTTAGGTATGGGCCTTGAATTCCTGATCTTTCCAAGACTTTTATCATGAAGGGATGCTGAATTTTGTCAAATGCTTTTTAAGCATCTAATGAAATGACCATGTGGTTTTTTTCTTTGAGTTTGTTTATGTTGTGGATTACATTGATGGATTTCCGGGTATTGAACCATCCCTGCATCCCTGGGATGAAGTCTACTTCATCATGATGAATGATCGTTTTGATGTGTTCTTTGATTCAGTTTGCGAGTATTTTATTGAATAATTTTGCATTGATATTCATAAGGGAAATTGGCCTGAAGTTTTCTTTCTTAGTTGGGTCTTTGTGAGGTTTTAGTATCAGTGTAACTGATACTAAATAGAAGGAATTGGGTAGTGTTCCTTCTGTTTCTATTTTGTGGAATAGATTGAAGAGTATTGGTATTAGTTCTTCTTTGAAGGTCTGATAGAATTCTGTAGTGAACCCATCAGGTCCTGGCTTTTTTTGGTTGGGAGACTATTAATGACTGCTTCGATTTCCTTAGGCAATATGGGACTGTTTAGATGGTTTATCTGATCCTGACTTAACTTTGGTATTTGGTATCTGTCTAGAAAATTGTCCATTTCATCCAGATTTTGCAGTTTTGTTGAGTGTAGGCTTTTGTAGTAGGATCTGATGATTTTTTTTTTAATTTCCTCAGAATCTGTTGTTATGTCTCCTTCTCCTGTAATTCTTTAATGGATTTTTGTGTTTCCTCTTTAAGGGCTTCTAGTTGTTTATCTCTGTTCTCTTGTATTTCTTTAAGGGTGTTAATTTCTTTCTTAAAGTCTTCTATCATCATCATGAGAACTGATTTTAAATCTGAGTCTTGCTTTTCTGGTGTGTTGGGGTATCCAGGGCTTGCTGTGGTGGGAGAGCTGGGTTTTGATGGTGCCAAGTAGCCTTGGTTTCTGTTCCTTATGTTCTTACCTTTGCCTTTTGCCATCCTGTTAACTCTGATGTTAGCTGGGCTTACTCTGTCTGGCTGTGGCTTGTCCCTCCTGTAGGCCTCTGTGTCCATACTCCTTGAAGACCAGCTCTCTCTGAGAGGTATTTTGGTTTGGAGTGCTGTGGCACAGGGTCAGCTCTGGGGTGCAGGCAGAAACCAGAAGGATCTTGTCCCCAGCTGTCCCTTGGTTCCTATGTCCTGATGACTCTGCAAGAGTCCCTCTTGATCCAGTGAATTTGAACAGAAGTGGTGGTTTTGCCTGTGCTCAAAGGTGTGTCAGCACTACTGGGGTACCAGCTCTCTCCTGGAGCCCTGTGGCCCAGGCTGAGGTCCCCAGGCACAGATGGAAACCGGAAAGTTTCTGTCCCAGACTTTACCTCAGTCCATGTGTCCCGAGGGTTCCAGGTGGGTCCTGGTAAGCAGTGGTGCTCACCTTAACCCCACTTACTGCTTTTCCACGCTCTTGGGAGGATAGCTTTCTCCTGGCGCTAGTTGGCTATGGACCCCTGGTGGCCCGGGCAGAGGTCTCCAGCCACAGATGGAGACCAGCGGGTTCTGGTCCCCAACTCTACCTCAGTCCATGTGTCCCGAGGGTTCTGGGCGGGTCCCGGTGAGCAATGGTGCTCACCTTAACCCCACTCACGGCTTTTCTATGCTCCTGGGAGGGTAGCTTTCTCCTGGTGCTATTTGGCTCTGGACCCCTGGTGGCCCAGGCAGAGGTCTCCAGCCACAGATGGAAACCAGCAGGTTCCGGTCCCCAACCAAGAATATGTACTCGTAAGACAAACAAATGAATGTTTCTTTTTCAAGGGCAGATATCAATAAATCAATGAATAAGTACAGAATTTTGCTTGGGTGATGCTCTATAGCTAAAGGACTCTGATCATGCATGTACTTCTGAGAGCATGAAAGGGGCAAGCCATATTTCCTCTCAGGGTTCATAGCTATTCTTGGTAAGGCAAAGCCTAAGAACAAGTTTCTGTGACACTAAGATGGAACAAACTACAGAGAGGATGAGTACACTCTTTTGTACAATTTCAGGAGTGACTGCAAGAAGTAGTCCAATTCAATGTAGTAAATTGGTCCTCGAATGGTAAAGCAGCCTGCTCCTCACCCTGGTGAATGACAATATCTAGAAAATTATGTATGATCCCTGTGCTTGCCTTTCTTAAGGGAAGTGACTATTTATGTGAGGCAGAAGGATGATCTATTATTGGGATGTATTAGAGGGATATCTTAGTCTGTATAGTCTTTGATATGGAAGCATAAAACCTTAGTTTAATACCCCGAACACACATTTAAATAAAAGCAGAATATGGTAGCATGTACTAGAGAGATAGCCTAGCCTACATGAAAAGCTCCAAACCAGTGAGAGATCTTGTCTTAAAAGAATACATACATAAGACTAAGTGGTCTATTAGAGTATACAGTGCATATTTTCTGAAAATCAATCTTAAGTCATGGGCCATGCATTCATTTTGGCAAATACATGCCCAAATAGTTTTCCACCATCACTTACCTCATAGGTTTAGCTGCTTTCTATCGCCTCAGTGTAATTTTTGGAGATTCCAAATCTGTACTTGGTTCTCATTTTCAATTTCCTGCATTTATTACTTCATTGTCTCTGACAATGTACCTAGCCAAAGAAAGAACAATTCTAACTTGTCAGTTAGCTGGGTAGGTGATCAGTCACAGAGATGATATTGCTTTGTATCTTGTACAATTGATTTTATTGGCAGGGCTGATAATATGCAGTGGAAAATGAATGAGGTTTCCCATTTCTGTACTTCCAGTCCAGCAGCATTTGTTGTTATTTGTTTGGTATATTTTTGGTTGTTGTTTTTGATATTCATATTTTTGAAAACTGTTTCTCAACCTTATTTATTTCATCTTTTGAGGATTCTCTGTTTAGTTTTATGCTCCATTTTTGAATTTTTAATTTTTGAATTTGGCTGCTTTTCTATCTATCTATCTATCTATCTATCTATCTATCTATCTACCTACCTACCTACCTACCTACACATATATGTGTATGCATCTTATATTGAAAATAAATTATTTTTATCTAAATTATTCTCATAATAGTTTCCCCCCCAAATGCTTCCAGATCATCCCCACCTTCCTACCATCCAAGTCTACACCCTTTCTTTTTCTCTGTCTCTTCCAAAAACAGAAAGCAAGAAGAACATCAAGAATGACAAAAGAAAAACAGAATACAAATACAAATACAAACAAATACAGCACATACACACAACCCCTATAAAAACATAATATATAGGCAAAAAGCCAATTAAACAAGTTTTTGAGTTTTGTCATATACATATGTGCTCCAACTAACCCTCTGTTAAAAGAATAGCTAGTGAAGATTTTTTTCACTAGGTGCAGGCTTCTGTCACTTGCCTAATCGTATCTTATTCTATACAGAAACATCAAGTACTGTATTGAGCAGGAATAGAGTGGGCATGCTTCTTCCTGATTTTAGTGGAAATGTCTTGAGTTTCTCTCCATTTAAAATGACATTGGCTGTGGGGTTGAAAATTGTCCTTATGCAGAAATATATCTCCCGTATGACTAGATTCTCCAAAATTTTTATCATGAGGCAATGTTAGATTGCATGAACAGGCTTTTCTGGGCTGCACAATCCAGTATGCACAGTTTCAGGTCTGCTCAATTATAGTTTCTTGCTACTATATATTGTGAGATCTAGACTGGTATAGTGACAAAGAACAACTAATGATTTTCAGATTTGATTTCCCTTTGAGCCAAATTTGAGTGTTGTGTAAGTAGTACTGCAAACTTATGTCATGGCTTGGTCATATTGCTAGAGGTATATTGAATGAGATTAATTTTCAAGTTTAAGCATTGAAAAATTATTCCAGTTAATTTTAATCAGAGTGTGAGCAGTTCTATAAGCTTACATTATATTCACTTCTTTATCAAGAATGCCTCAAAACCTAGTCATTATATTAAAGATTTTTAAAGGAAATGACAGTAACAAAACCATATAGTGTTCCTTTACTAATACTAAGCTTTCATTCCTGACAGTCCATTAGATAAAAAAAATGTTCTACAAAAGGAAATGTTTCAAGTTTGACATGGTGGTTCATGCCTATAAACTAGCTGAAGGGTGAGACAGGAAGATCACAAATTCAAGGAATGTACGGACTGCATGGTGAGTTTCAAGACAGCCTGTACAACAGAGTGAGACCCATATCTCAAATAATTAACTGATACACTAATAAATAAATAAAATACAATGATTGATGATAAAAGATTCACAAATAAGACTTCCTTTAAAATAGAGTCAAGTAGGACATTTCTATTGTGAGATTTAAAGTTACTTCAATATAGATCAATTTCTAATTTTTCTGGCATAAAGTGTTTCTTTTAGTTCTGTGAAATGGAGCTAAGTTTGATAGCTAATTCATATTATTATTAAAACAGACTAATAATGGCTAACAAGATGACTAAGTGAGTAAAACCACTTACTGTTAAGCCTGATGATCTGAGTTCAATCCTTGGGATCTACATATGGAATGAGAAAACAAACATTTGTGCAGTGTCCTCTGAATTCTGAACATTTACAAAGACATTCTTTTGTGGGGATGAGTGATTGGCTTGTGCAATTAAGGATATTTAAGAGCATTCTCATACTCCATCCAGTAGATGCCAATAGCATCATGTAGCATACGTTATAAAACCATTAATATCTCCAGATTGCAGAATATGGCCTTATGTAACCCCCTGTGTTCAACCACTGGTTTAGTAAATAAATGAGAACTTTGCTGTTGAACAAAAGATAGGGACATAAATCTCTATGTATTGCTTAAAACTTTGAACAGCTCTGTATCTTTCCTGCCTTTTGTTCACTAAACCAAGCCTTTCTATGCCTGGTATGCCTATGTCTCTCTGAAGGGATTTCAGAGCCCAAAGTAAGAGTTAGTAGTGGTTCTATTCCCCGATATGGAAAAAATCTAGAAAATGTTTCAAAATTTTGATAAGATCCATTATGTATAACTGCAAAGCTTCTGTGTTCTCAAGAGTAGAAATACGCTTCTGAGCCTAGGGAAAAGGCAGAACATGAGAACTGCAAATCCCATGATCATCTCTCTCTCTCTCTCTCTCTCTCTCTCTCTCTCTCTCTCTCTCGCTCTCGTTAAAACTTCTGGAAGCAGCCAGATTCTAGGGGTAAAATGCTTTAAATACCTGAGGTCATTTTTCAATATATAAAATAGGGTAGAATCATGGTATGATTTCAATATGCCTCAGGGGACGCAAAAAAGGTTCATTTGAGAAAGATAGACAGAGACAGAGTGAGACAGAGGAGACAGAGACAGAAACAGAGAGTGACAGAGATACAGACAGAGACAGAGAGAAACAGACAGACAGGGAGACAGAGCCATGAGTATGTATACAAGGATCACCTTTTCTTTCAGCTATTATAGTTGAGAGACACAATGTTGACAGGTACAAAGAATGTCAGAAAAATCATTAATACAAACCATTCTCAAACAAAAACATAAATTTTGCTTTAAGCCACAGAGATGTAGTAGATATTTCTGAATTGGTTTTTGATACCTTAGCCAAATGGTACTTAAACTCAAACTGTAGAAAATAATAACAGTTACATTTGTTGTTCCTCTGAGCACATGAACTGAAATATAACTTGGTAAGTATAAAATTGAAAATAATTAATATGCTAGGGGATCCAGACATGAAAGTATAATTTGATTTCCCAGTTAAACCATTACTTAAGTAGTTCCTACTAGGTAGTAAACCCTATGCAAGGCATCAAAACAAAGACAAAACTTCTGCCCCTACAGGGTTCACAGAGAAGTGGACATATAAACAATAATAGTTTTCGATATTAAGCTTATGATATTTTATATTTAAGGTTTTATAGGAACCCAGAACAGGAGCAGTTGAGCAGCATCAAGCAAAGCAATAGAAGTGTATTCTGGTTTCCTGAGTTGAATATTATACAATACACACAGACTTCAGCATACTCCTAAACTTTGAAGCAGCCACTATTTGCTAAACAAACTTCAAAGGCCAAATGTTATTGCATTTGAAAAGCACTAGAGACCTAGGCTTGTAATTTACAGAGATTTAACACTTGAATTCCATTGTATCTGGGCAAATATTTTAAGTGTATTAGCACAAAGTTCAAGTGCTGACTCTGGTTTATCAGCCCTTGTTTACTGAAACTGGTAACAGGCAACTTTAGAAACATTTATTTCGATAGCTCCACACAAGTCACCTTCCTAGAACAGTTGCTTGAAGTTTGGTGGCTTCATAACTACAGACTTCAGTTTTTCTCATACATATGGCAAAATCAGAGGGAAACTGCTAGTCATGAGGTATGAAGTACACAGTCACTATCTGGCAGGAGTAGCTGACAGAAAATGAAGTAATTATGAGTATTTTTGTAGGCCACATGGTTTGCACTGAATCACCACAGCTTTGTTTTCTTCTTTAAAGCAGCCCTCTGTAAACCCTTATGTTCTGGGGCTAATTAAATTTCCACAGGATAGAATGCATAACAAGTAGTGGGTGTGATGCACCTGGAATTTATTATTCATCTTCCAAGACCATGTATACTCACTGGCCTTTGGCAATTAGTAATAGGTTAATCATTTTGAGAGTAATTGGCTGCTACATTAATCATCCCCTTCCTGAGCTCTCTTGAATCTGATGACTAGCTGCCTATAAATGATTTAATGATACTTAGATTGTTGACTTTATTCCTGATTGGTTCTGATATTGCTAGAGAATTCATTTGATTTTTCTAATGACTATAGGGACCTTTACATTCACATCCTTTGTATAGTAGTGACCTAACAAATATACCTTCTATAAAACATTTCCAATTTGAAGAGAATTTAATGGATCTTTTTGCTAATTATAAGGTAGCTCTCATGTCATGTTTCTTTTTCTGCCTGTGGGACTACTTACGCATACCTACTTCCCAAGGAAAACAAGTGGTTTTTCATTATATTTTCTGTGTATGTTACTTTATTTTTATGAATGATTTATCTGATATACTTAATATATCAAAGGCTATATTAGCTTCTCAGTGTCTTTATAATCCTCCCCCTTAGAACATCAATACCTGCTTTTAACCTAATTTTTCTTTACTATGGGATATTTTGCCATCTAGAGAACATTTAGTAGTATTTGGTTGCATTATTGATTTTCATAAGGTCAGGTATCAGGGGATATTTTTGGCATTCCTGTTGAAGTCAGGATGATTCAAAACATTGTATAAGACAAAGGACAATGTTGCATACCAAATAATTATTCTGGCACAAGCACAGATCATATAACTTTTTGTTGCTTGCCATTGGATCCCCTTCCGTAACTGTACTGCCTGGTTGGGCCTCAGTGAGATACACTTAGTCCTATTGTGATTGGATGTCCCAGGGTGGGGTGGTACCCAAGGGGGCTTCCCATTCTCTTCAGCAAAGGGGAGAGGGTAATGGTGGGAAGGCCTTTTAAGGGGAGAACTGGGAGGATAGGAAGGAGGAGACTGTGATGGGAATATAAAGTGAATAAGTAAATAAATTAATAAATAGAACTAAAAAAAAAAGGAAAAAGAAAGCTGTCATAATGGCTAAAAATTATTTGCATTTCTCAAAATTTTATGCATGAGCCATCGATTAGAATGAGGCACTTGCATTAGGATGCATAATCCCTGGCTAGTAAATGGCAAGTATGAAAATTGGGACCCTGAAATATATTTGGCCAAAATCTCATTGATGTTTAACAGAAAAGATATACCCAACATTTAATGTATTCACATTTTAGCATCATAAACCACTACAGGAAAATGATATTTAACCTCTGAGAAAATTAATAGTTAAAGAACAATCTTTAGTTTGTGATCCAACAAGTGATAAATGAGGGAGTAATACTCAGGTTATAAAACCTCATTTAGGTTTTCAAGAAAATAGTTTTTCATAAGTCACGTAAACAGTGATTCCAGGAGAAAGTTGTAGTTATCATAGGATTTTAAATTTTTCTTTCCAAAGAGTGTGATACTAGAAATATATACACATACAGTTACATGCTACTTGAAATATGCTGAAGATAGCAATTTTTTCCAGGTGTTCTTAAGGACTTTTAGTAAGCTTGGCATCATGATGCCATCTTTATTTCAAGATTTTTTATAGAACTATTTTTTATACTTTCAAATTAGAGACAGTGTCTGCCATCAACAAATCTTGTAGAGAAATATTTGAAACACTGTCAGGTTGTCTAGGCAGCCCAAAACCTGTTTATGAAGCCAACGCTTCTACCCTTTCTACCTCTAGTTCCCCAATACTAGGTTTCTTGACATATGTTACCATGCTCAGGTACCATACTACCACACTGAACTGGTCTAGTCAATATTTTGAACTTCAGCAATTCGGACCTGGATGCCATTCAGTAAAACATGTAAGAAGAAGTTCTCCTGAAAAGAGAATCAGTGAGTAATAACACATTAGGAACCTTTCCACATTGATAAGAACCAAAACAACAAAAAACAAGGATTTGAAGTTGGGAAGACAACATGAGGGTTTTGGGGAAAGTTGAAGTGAGAGTGGATATAATCAAAACACTGTGTGTGTGTGTGTGTGTGTGTGTGTGTGTGTGTGTGTACAAATTTCTCAAGGAATAGTTGAATAAAGTGATGTTTTCAAACAAACCATTATATTCAAAGAAATAGGAAACAAACCCTGCTGTTTAGTTCTTTTTATTTTTGACACCTGTCTTTCTAGTAAAAGTTTAACAAGAGGCTTTGAGGTTAAGAGCACTGGCTGCTCTTCAAGAGGACCTAAGTTCAATATCTAGTATCCACATTGTAACTCACAACTGTCTCTAATCTGACATCCTCACACAGACACACATGGAATACTAATGAAATAAATATAATAAATTTAAAAAATTTAACAAAAGAAACAATAGTAGTCTCTTAAAAGCTGAATTTTAGAGAACAATAGGATAATCAGTTTTTTGTCTTTCACCCAGCTTCTTCCTTTTCATTTCTCCTTTCTTCTAGTAAAATTTTGAGGATGTAGTTGCTTATTTGTGTCTTTTTCCCCTAATGCTCTGTAACTTGAGTTTTCACTACTCATCTGCACCTATGTTTTTGCAAAATTACCAAGGACAACCCAATTATCAAGTTCAATGTCTTCTTTGTGGTATTTTAGGCCTCAAAACCCAACACATATTCTTAGAAAAAACTTTTCTGATCTTCTAAACAACATCTCAAGTGTCAAGATAGACACACAGATAGTACCATTTCTTTGGATTGCCATTACTACAGGATTGGGACATTGTAGAATATAAACACTGTGAGGAAAAAGCCTTCCACTTGCTCTTAC
Source organism: Uromys caudimaculatus (assembly GCA_028551405.1). Classification (NCBI taxonomy): domain Eukaryota; kingdom Metazoa; phylum Chordata; class Mammalia; order Rodentia; family Muridae; genus Uromys; species Uromys caudimaculatus. The sequence continues at coordinate 103,891,947 of CM052722.1, forward strand.
TACGGATCCAACTTCTAAACACCTAACACTTGTAATGCAAATATACAATTAAGTCTTTGTTCACAACTGGCACTCATTTGTTTTCCTCTTGCAATACCTCTCTGAAACACACACACACACACACACACACACACACACATACACACACACACACACACACACACCACGGCTGAATATACTACAAAAATGCTATTCCACTGAGTTATGCACTCATGATGGACTTTTACAACATATGTTGGTAGTGGTGTCATTTTCTTTGAGGAAAAACTACTCTCTTTCATTCATGGCTTCTAATTATTTATTTCTGCAAAATACTTTGCATCTAGATTCTTCTTTCAAGGCACCACACCTTCTAAATTTATTCACATTAAAGTGTGATTTTCCCAGTTCAAGCCGTGGGTCACTGGCTGACCCAGAAATGAAAATTCTCAATTTACACTCTTAGACTCCATCAAAATTTTGAAAATGATAGTTCTCTCTTAACACTACCTATATAAGGGAGTTCTACTCCAATTTTTCTTTGTTATTGTTCTAGAGTAACACAAATCATTTTTACTTCACTTTTAATAGTAGTATTTGATTATTATTCATGCTCAGTAGTTTGTTAAGTTATTGCTTGTTTTGTTTCATTTATAACATTGAGAATAAATCTATGTTCTTGAAAGGTATCGCTCTTATAGCAGGTGGTTCTTGAATAGGCTGATGGTGAGTCTCAGTCCAGTTCACAAGATAGATAGAATAAGAGAAGTCACCCACTTCTCAGTCTTGTATAACCAGCAAATATTTTAAAAATGTGATTAGAACAAATATACACAGGAGGATGATATTAACTGCAAATAAGGATTCAGGGATGCTACAGGCTAACACCCACTAGAAGGTGTACTATCAACCTGGAATGGAGAAGATATAGACAAAACCTGTATGTTATTCAGCTTTGTATGTTGTAATAAGTTATCATTAGCTAATTCAGAAAAATAGTTTCTTAGTTTTATCTGATCCTTTTTCTGTTGTATTTTGAGAAGGCATCTGTACATTTGGTTCAGCCTGCTCTCCAACTCATAGTAAAGTCTGTAGATATTACTTCCTCAGCCAATTAAATGTTTGAAATCATAAGCCTCAGCTGTCTTTCCCAACCCCATTTTCTATTTAGAAATTGAGAGAATAGATGTACTAAATCATACCCTCTGTATGTACTTTTTTCCTGATTTTATGGCACTAAAAATGTTTTTGAATTTTAATCATTCAGTTTTACTACATTATAGTATATGATTTTATAAATATATTCTAATTTTTTTGACCACCATTTCTTATTCTTTTGATTGTCAGAATGTGATATTATTTTACCCTATTTCAAGAAAAGTATTTAAACTGGGCATAGGAATTTATGTTAGTAACTCTACTACTTGGTCACTTGTAGAAAAGCCAACTTTTGGTCTAATTTCTACATATGTATTATCATTTCCTTTGTACACCTTTTATGTCCTTTAGGTAACTTTCATATTCTGCTATTCACTATGATGTGTCTTGGTGCATGTTTCTCTGAATTCATTCCATTCACAACTTGATGTCTTTTTGGTATTTGATATTTGGTGTCTTAAAAAAGTATTAAAAACTGTGCTATTATCTCTCTGACTCTTTCCATGACTCTTATAATCTATCGAGAATTCCATCACATGCATATTGAGTTTTTCACCCAATATAATATACCTTAATATCTTATGTTTTTAATTTTTTAGTAGTTACCATTCTAAATATTTTCTTTAATTCTTTAGCCTTTGAGGGAAGCTTGGAGATGCAGAAACCCTGAATAATGGATTATTTTCATTACTCAAATGTTATTTTATTTATCAAAATTAATTGGCAATTTGTATGGTAGTAATATTTCTCAGGATATTAGGCCAGTATATGTATTTTTCTAATGTTATATATCTTCATTATTATTGTCACTGGAAATTCTGCTCAACAGCAATTTTAGTAACATAAAGAAGGAGTCTATATTCTTTTTTCATACTTATTTCAATTAAGCTATGAATAATGAAAATTAGTGATATATATAAGATCTTTAAAATAATCAGCCCAATTTTGGCACTGAATACCAAGCATATTTTACAAATGAACTTATATGATTTAGACACAAATATAAGAACAAATTGAACTGGAACTGAAAAAGTTATTTTCATTGGAATACAAAATTTGCATGCATAGTTTGTTTGTACAGAAATGCATTTATATTGATAAATGCAAATATTTATATGTGTAAAAGCCTCCAAAATTAAAAATTTTTATAAATCTTCAAAATATATAATAAATTATGCATGAAATTGTATTTGCTTGTATTAAACTTTCAGTTTTGCTGAATGGAAGTTTTCAAATATTATCATTTAAGCTCCCTTCATATTTTAAATACAAGCATGTATATATTGATTGTACTTAAGCTTGAGGTGAAAATGTACCCAAGTGTGTGTATGTGTGTGTGTGTGTGTGTATATATATATATATATATATCACATAACTTATATTCAGATAATGAAATGGGTTGGAGAGACAGGTCAGTGATTAAGAGCACTTACTACTCTTACAGAAGACCCTGGTTCAGTTCTAAGTACCCAAGTTACAATGCACAACTATCTATAACCTCTAGTTCCACATGATCCAATCAATGCCCATGTCTTCCAGCCAGTCACCCTGGGCACCAAACACGAATATTATACACATAAATGTATGCAGATGGACACTTATACTCATAAAATAAAAATAATTAAAACTTTTCGATGTACTAAAATTGTCACATTGTATTCCTATTTCAGAGCTACTGATTTTTGCTGTTGTATGCAAATGTGTAATGACAAAAAAGTTTTAGATTATAGACTTGTTTAATTAAAAGAGTTTTCTTTTAAGTTCTTTATATACATTGGATATTAGCCCTCTATTGGATGTAGGATTGGTAAAGATCTTCTCTCAATCTATAGTTTGCCATTTTGTCCTATTGACAGTATCCTTTGCCTTACAGAGCTTTTCAGTTTCATGAGGTCCCATTTGTCAATTGTTAATCTTAGAGCCTGAGCCATTGGTGTTCTCTTCAGGAAATTTTCCCCTGTGCTGATGTGTTCAATGCTATTTCCCAGTTTTACTTCTATTAGATTTAGTGTATCTGGTTTTATGTTCAGGTCCTTGAATCATTTGGACTTAGGTTTTGTGTAAAATGATAAATATTGATGTATTTACATTCTTATATATTCAGACCACCAGTTAGATCAGCATCATTTGTTGAAAATGTTTTGTTTTTTCCACTGTATGTTTTTGGCTTCTTTGTCAAAAATCACATTTTCATAGGTGTGTGGGTTTATTTCTGGGTCTTCAATTTGATTCCATTGACCAACCTGTCTGTACCTATACCAATACCATGCAGCTTTTATCACCATTGCTCTGTAGTAGAGCTAGAGGTCAGAGATTATGATGCTTCCAGAAGTTAGACTTCAACAAACAAAATAACCCAATTAAAAAGTAGTGTACAGAACTAAACAGAGAATTCTCAACAGAGGAAATTTAAACGGCCAGAAGCACATAAAGATATGTTCAACATCTTTAATCATAAGGGAAATGTAAATCAAAAATGACCCTGAGATTGCACATTATCCCAATTAGAATGGTAAGACAAAAAACTCAATTGACATCACATGCTGTCAAGAATGTGGAGACAGGTGAACACTTCTTTATACCTGGTGGAATTGCAAGCTTGTACAACTATTCTAGAAAACAATCTGGCAGTTCCTCAGAAAACTGGAAATAGTTCTACCTGATGATCCAACTATACCACTCCTGGGCATATACCTAAAAGATGTTCTACCATATCACAAGGACACATGCTCCTACTATCTTTTTAGCAGCTTTATTTGTAATAGCCAGAAACTGAAAACAACCCAGATGTTCCTCAACTGAAGAATGGATACAGAAAATGTGGTTTATTTACACAGTGGAATACTGCACAGTTATTAAAAACAAGTGTATCACCAGTTTTGCAGGCAAATGAATGGATCTTGAGAATATCATCCTGAGTGGGGTAACCCAAACCCCAAAGGACATACATGGTATGTACTCATTTATCTGATAAGTGGATATTAGTTGTAAAGTACCGGGTACCCATGATACACCCCACAGAACCAAAGAAATTAAGAAGAAAGGCCCAAGTGAGAATGTTGAATTACACTTAGAAGAGGGAACAAAATAGTCACAGCAGACAGAGGGAGGAAAGAAAGTAGGTGGGTGAGAGGAGGGGACAGGGAATGGGAGACAGGTGTAAGGAAAGAAAGGAGAGAGACCCAAAGGGCCAGGAGAACTAATGGAAATCTGTAGCTGCTACGGGTGGGAGGAATCTTTAGGAAGTCCCAGAGACCTGAGATTAGGGAGGCTCCCAGGAGTCAATGCTGGTGACCTTAACTGAGATGCCCAACAGTGAGGAAATGGAACTTGAAAAGGCCACTTCCTATAGCCAGGCAGGACCCCCAATGGAGGGATAAGGACACCGACCTACCCACAATACTTTTGACCCAAAATTTGTCCTGTCTATAAGAAATGCAAACATGGAGAAGAAACTGAAGGAATGGCCAACCAACAACTGGCCCAACTATTTGCTTGCCCATGGGATGGGTCTCTAGTGGGGCTGGTTATTGGCTGATCATTCTCTCAGTCTCTGATCTATCCTCTGTGCCTGCATTTTTTGTAGGGAGGATAAATCCCATGGGCAAGCATCAATCATTGACATTATTAATGATATTCTTTTATGCTTGCAGACAGTAGTCTAGCATAACTGTCCTCTGAGGGGTTCTACCCAGCAGCTGGCTGAAACATACACAGATATCCACAGCTAAACATTGGACAGAGGTTGGGACTCTTAGGGGAGAGTTGAGGGAAGGATTGAAGGCCCTGAAGGGTCTGGGATCCCCACAGAATGACCAACAGAGTCAACTAACCTGTACCTTTGAAATCTCTCAGAAACTGAGCAACCAACCAAAGAAAACACACAAGCTGGAATGAGTCCCTGTGAACATATGGAGTAGATATGCAGCTCAGTCTCCACATGGTCTCCCTAAGTACTGGAGTGGAGGCCTGACTGTGGTATCTGTTTCTCAACAGGGCTGCCTTGTTTGATCTCAGTGAGAGAGGATCTACCTAATGTGGCAGAGGTTTGGTGTGCCAGGATGGGGGGTGGATACTCAAGGAAGCCCATCTTCTCAGACAAGAGGGGAGGTGGGTGGGGGGAAGGTGTCATTGAGGAGGGACCAGGAGGGGGAAGTATTTGGGATATAAATAAATAAGTAAAAATGGTTTTACATTTTTTTTTTACTTATTCATTTTACATCCCACTCACTGTCCCCTTCTTAGTTATCCCCTCTTCCTTTCCCCCTCCCCTTATCCTCTGAGAGGCTGGGTGCCCCTGAATATCCCCCCCCTACTTTGGTACCTCAAGTCTTTGCTAGAATAGGCACATCCTTTCCCACTGAGGTCAGACGAAGCAGTCCAGGTATAACAATATAGCCCACATGCAGGCAACAACTTTTGGGATAACCCCCTGTTCCAGTTGGTCATTCCAGTTGTTTGGGACCCACATGAAGATCAAGCTGCCTATCTGCTACGTATATGTGGGGAGGCCTAGGTCCAGCCTATGTATGTTCTTTGGTTGGTGGTCCAGTCTCTGAGAGGGGACTCTGGTCCCCTCTGATCCCAAGGGGATCCAGGTTAGTTTAGTCTGTTGGTCTTCCTGTTGATTTCCTATCCCTTTCAGGGCCCATAATCCTTCTCCCTCTTCTTCCTTAAGAGTCTCTAAGGTCTTTTGGCTGTTTGGCTGTGCGTGTCTATATGTCCGAGTTAGCTGCTGGGTGTAGCCTCTCAGGACAACTTGCTCCTGTCTACAAACATAACAGAGTATCATTAGTAATGTCTGGAATTGATGCTTGCCCATGGGATGGATTTCAAGTTGGGTCAGTGATTGCTTGACCATTCCTTCAGTCTCTGCTCCATCTTTGTCCCTATATTTCTTATAGACAGGGCAAGTTTTGGGTCAAAATTTTGTGGGTGGTTGGTGTCTCTATTGCTCCACTGGGGTTCCTGCCTGGCTACAGGAGGTGGCCTCTTCAGGTTCCACCCATAGTGAGTCACAACTAAGGTTACCCACAGTGATTCTTAGACACCTTCCTTATGCTAGGTCTCTGTCTTGTCCTGGAGATGCTAATTTTATTTATGATCAAGTACTCTCTCTGCCATCAACTAACTGCATGATTTAAATCTTTTCTAAAAATTCAATTTCCTTTACAGTAAAGCATATATGGTAATATGTATATAATAAGGATTTACAAAAATGAAATTTGATCATTGTAATATATCTGACAATGTCTGACATCATATTTTCAAAATTTATTATACTTCAGGCATTATCCTATATATACCACACACTAAGATACATAGAGAATAATTTACTTAGCACACAATAGGAAAGGCCTGTTTTTACCTATTGTTTGATGATTATTAGGAGTTATTCCATTTCAAATTTAGATTTACACAGTTTAATCCATAGATAGCTGTCGAGTATTTAAAATCTTTGTTGCTTTTTCATTGGTGTTTTAATGAATGGTTTCTAATCACTTTCTGTACCTTTTCCAAGTGATAAAATATTCATTGATTGACTGATGTACAATGTCTGCCTGTTATGCTTCATTATGAATCTAAACTCAGTGACCTAAGAGGGAAACTGACTCATTAGGACTAGCCACAGGTGAGTTGTAATGTACGAGAAAATCACTATAGTGATCTGTGATTCTCTATGACTATTCTTCATCTAAGAACAACATTTTTATAATTTTGTTTGGGTTCCTGAAAAGAAAATATTTGATAAATATTCAGTTAACTTGCCTAAATTCTCATAATGCTTTAAACACTGAAATAGTTCTACATTGTATATGTTCACATCACTACAAAGAACTAACTGAGACAATCATAAAGATTAAAGGCTCATTTTGTTTTGTGGTCTGCGAAGTTTTATCTCAAGATCAGAAGGACCCATTTGCTTTGGGCATTATATAAAGGCAGCATTTTAGGTTGTTATTTGGATGTTATTTTAAATTCAATTGCTTTTATATTTTATTTGGGGGGTAACTTTTGATTTGATTTTTTTTGCTAGCATGTGGAAGTACAACAGATTTTTTGTGTATTAAGTTTGTATCCTTGATCTTTTGTAAAATTTTTTTATATAATGCAATAAATTACATTTTGTGTGTATTCATTAGAATGTTCTATAAGTAATGTTATCATGCAACGTAGAAATAGTGATAGTTTTTTATCTTTCAATATGAATGTATTTTCCTAACCTTTTCTTCACTAATTATGCTGGCTCAAATTTTAGCATTATTTTGAGTAAAAATGGCCCTTGCCTTTGATACGCAGGAGACAGACGGCAGTCTTTTACCACAGAGCACGATGCTAGCTAAAGGAATTTGTTTTACATGCATTCTTTCTTAAGTAAAGGAAGTTCCTTTTCATTGGTAGTTTTTGTCACCATGAAAGGATGTTGATACTATGCATTTCATAGTTTATTCTATTACTCTGTTTTTGGATGTTACAATAATGCCTTTGAAATAGGTATATTAGTGTTTGCTTCAGGAACAATACTGGGGTAGAAGGGGATTTATAAAATTGGCATACATTTTTTGTACTGGTTTGTCAAACACTTTCTGTACGCTGAGGAGTATGAAAACCAGGCATCTCTACCGTCCACATGCTCTATGCCTTGGAAGTACCAAGGTGGTGCTGAAGGCCTCTTGGATGCCCACAGCAATAGCAACAACAAAGTAGTTGAGTTTACAGGCAGGAAGCGAAGGCAGGCAGGCAAAAAGAAGCAATACTTGGGCCCAGACTTACCTATACCTGGGCTCCTGGAAGGTGCTGCTTACTCTGTGGTAGCATCTTCCTCCCTTCAATTAATTCTTCCAGAAAATATCCTCACAAACCAATTGTGTATCTTTTAATGGATCTGAGAGTGAATCAAGTTGAAGACCAAGATTAACTATCACAGAATAATAAGCAACTCTAAATTGCTAAAATATATCTAGAAACACTTGTTTCTAGTTATTATTTATGCTACCTTCTAGCATTTTTAAGGAATCTCTACATTTTAATGTAGAACTTTGGCTTATATTTTTGTTTTCATGTGATAATTATGTCTGGATTTGTTAACAGAGCAGTTCTAGAAGTCACCATTTTGCAATCTTTTAGTTTACTGTTCATTTATTGATTTTCTATGGCAGGAGAGAACTGGAACTAGGGAACATTTAGGAGTAAGGTAGCAACCTAGTGCAATGTAAATTGCATGCCATCTACAAGGGTGATATTAGCGAAGATTCCTAGTAATGAGGGACACAGGACCTGAACAGGCCATCTTTGGTAACCAGGCAAGGCCTCATGTGGAGGGATTGGGGCACCAACCCAGGCACAAAACCCCCAGCCTACAGTTTGCCATGTGTCCAAGTTGTGCTTGGATCTGAACCTAGCATAATTGTCATCAACTAGACTTTGAGAGACTTCATCCAACAACTGATGGGAGGAGATGCAGAATCCCACAGCCAAATATTAGCCAGAGCTCCGAGATTTCTACAGAGAAGCTAGAGGAAAGATTGGACACCATAAGAACAAGGCCTTAAGAATTAACTGACTGGAACTTAAGTGGGCTCACAGAGATCTGGGAGCCTGTATGGGTCTGACCTAGGTCCTCTGCGTGTACATTATGGTTGTGTACTTTGGTGTTTTTGTGGCGTTCCTAACAGTGGTATTGGTAGCTGTCTCTGATTCTTTTGCCATACTTTGGGACCCTTTCCTCCTAAGTGAAAATGATATGCAGTTGAAGAAATGAACAGGAACAAGCTCATAGGTTGTGTTAAAAACTTACTAAAAGATTTTCTTGTCCATATAAGAGATAATTATCAATAAAGTCTTCTTTCCTTCCAATTTAGACTTTTTATATATTCAAGAGCAATATCAATATTTCCAAAATGTTTTTTAGGAAGGAAATCTAATTTTTCAGAGTTCTTACGCAGTTTTGCTAGGTGACAAGATAGGTATGATTGTAACATGACCATTGAATCCAGCACAATAGAGTGAAGCATCTATGACTTTAAGACAGTTTTTATTTTCCTTTTCTTAGTCAGTACGGTATGTTTCCATGTTCTGTGCACTTTTGTCCTTTGGCAAGAGAAGCATTCTTTATTTCATTTTAAAATGTGTAAGTTGAATTTCGTTGACCCTAGTGGAGATCCTACTACTGCCATCTTCCTAGATCAGTACAATTTTTAAATGGTATTAAATATCTGTCCTTATGCCAACAGATAGAGTTCTCAACCCTCATCAAAGAAGCTTATCTCTGTCGCAGAGGCCATTACAGATACCTGCAACTGGTCAAAATACAAGGAACAACTGGCTATGAAATGATCAGATCCAATGGATACATCTATAAGATAGCCCCTACTCTGGGGGTTGGGAGTAGTGGTAGCTATTGTAAGAGCCAGAGAACAAGAACTTCTGCTGTAAGATTGTGCCTTATAGATATGACAGGGCAGTTATACCTATAAATCTTATGGCTATATTACATATAAAACAATTGACAATGACACCATTCGATATATCAACATGGGAATAGGAAATCTTAATTTCCCAATGAAAGGTTATGAGCAATTAATAACTACTGAGAGAAACTATATTCTTGTGATAGCTTATCCAATGTTAAGTATTCAGCCGTAAACACATGTGCATATAAGCAATACTAAATGGCTTTTATTTTCCTTTTCTTGCATTTATTATTAGTTTATGTATACTTATGAATAGATATAACAATAATCAAAGAATAAAGGACAATGAATTTGAGAAGTGGAATGCACAACTCCACTTAATAAAATGATTTTTAATGCTTGTGGGATATTTAAATGTATATCAGATGAGACTATATCTAGAACACCCTGATGATCAAATATGAATATATATTTATACATTGATTAATTAATTTTGTAATCATAATACAACTTACAAAGGAAATAGGGAATTAACTATAATGACTAATTAAACTATATGCAGCAAAACATGAGGAAAAAGTCCCAATGGGAGATAGGAATGTATTCATTTTGCGGGAGGAGGAATGCAACTAAGATCTGTGACTAACAAAATTAGATTAGTCATTCTGGCCATTTAATAGCCTTTTGTCAGACTAAGCATATGTGCAATGCACTGTGATTAGGCTGGATATCACAAATACATGTGAGTTGACTTTAAAGAAGCAGCAGATTTTGTTTGATGAAAGCATGAAAATCTCTCATATGAAAGTTATAAAATGTCTGATTACTGATATATTCTGAAGTTTTCTGGAGATTCTGAAAATTTCAAAGAGATTAAGTTTTTCATGTCATACAAGTATAGGATGCAACAGACATGAATGAGACTGTTACTTTTAAGCAAATATTAATTTTATAAACCATGTGCAGAATCAGTAGATAACTGGAAAATGCCTAAATTTAGGCTTTAGTTTATCCTCTGAACCCCATCTGTGGGGAAGAGAAGACTTAACTCTTATCCTTTTCTCAAGTGTCCTGTTTACAACATGAAAATCAGACATCTACTAGAATATCAATTGATTGCTGTCAAACTCCTGAGATCTGTGTCAATAAAGGTACTGAACATGGCTCAGCATGCTATTCTAGAAAGGCTCAAGGAGCCTTTAAGCCTTTAGCGTCGATTTTTCTGAGAGATCTAACTTGGGATCTTATTGCAAGGTGTATCCACTTTATTCATTCATTGTTGTTGTTCTCAAGAAACTAAAAGAAGCATAGTGATCCCAAGAAATATATGAAGATTGCTACTAGTAATTGGGATGTATTTTGAATAATTTGGATTACCTAAAGAAACCTAATGGTGATGCAATTTTAGTTTCTCATAATTCATAATTTTTCTATAATATTTCTGTGTTCCCACTAATGCTTCTGATATTTTCATAGCAGATTAGATATTTTAATGCATTTTATGAAGGGATGGAACACTTTTTCATACCTTGATTTAGGACCAAATTAATCATCAATGTAGACACAATTTTAAAATAAAATTATGTTATAATTTATGTTAGTTCAGAGTGAAGATAGCAGAATACAAGTATAAAGACACTGACTATAAAATATCTTTAGTAGACGAGACTTATATTCTTGAATATTTGTGGTCAGAAGTCCATTGGAAAGTCTCAGAAGACTTCTCAGAATACCTGCCTCTTTATCAAAGAATTTATTCAATGAATCATACTTACAACTTCAAAGAATTACTAGAAAATTTCAAGTGGACATAATGATGGTAGCTCTTATATCAAGGACTATGATGAATTAATATATTATTGTGTGGAAATATTTAAAATAATGCAAAGATGATAATAATAATAATACACTTAAGAACCTCTATGTATGTTTAAGTCAGCCCAAGTCTCCCAGATTAAAAATGCTTGACAAAAATGATGAACTCATTAGAATGAGCATAGCTATTAAAATGTCTAGGCTTTGATAACTTGGAATTTATTTTAAAGATTAGGCTCCAGAAGTAGGTCTGCTCATCTCCAAGCAGTAGCACAATTACTGAGGATCCTGAACACTGGAAACAGTATATGAGCTAATGAAATCTGGTTTTTAACCTAGTTTACCTTTAGAATTCTAATCTATCCAATGAAGGACCTGGAATCTTAAAGCTCTTCCCACAAATTTCTGTCTTGCATTAATCCACCTTTGATTTCTGTTACTCCCCTTATTCCCCTTTCTTGGTACATACTGAAAAATTACAAAACACTTGGAATTTGAAGAGTATAATTCAGTAATATTCCTTTACACAAAGAAAATGAGCCCATAGTAACATTTACAGTGTTAGTTAAGCAGTGTTTCCCCAGAACATCTAAAAACAAGGATGCATAGCCATCATCATGGATTTGAGTAAAGTAAAGCAATTAGTTTTCATCATTTTTGATTGTACTAGATTGAACCCAGTGCCCTTGCTAGTTAAATGCTAAGATATACTTCCATTTTCCTTAGTATATTTATTTTGAAACAGGATCTCACTTGAATCTCTAAGCTGGCTTTAAACTCATTCTCTAGTCTAGGCTTTGACTTCACAATCCTCCTGGTTTCATCTCCTTATTGGCTGACATTTTAGGCGCATAATACTAGCCAGAGGTTAAGTAATTACTTTAAATATATATTCTGATTTAGAACTCACTACTGAAAGAGATGAACCTACAAGTTACATACAAATCTCATATAAGTTTGCAGATATCCTGTAACAATTGGGGATGATTGCTCTAGAACAATCAATGAATAATATGAATGGAAATAAGCTTTTGCCCTTCTTAAGTATGAGGCACTTATAATTTCCTTTGGAAGTCTTGGAACAAATCTTAGAGCCAAATATATCTATGATAATATTGTCTCTTGAGTGTATATAATATAAGATCTAAATGGAAGCCATTATGAGGAATTCTTAGTCCCATGTTCGCATATGCAACATTATATAATATAAACGTATCCAAGTTTATTTCCTTCCCTGAAATCTGAATACTTTCCTCTCCTCTTCACAATACAACTTGAATTCCTTGGTACTCACTCCTTGCTTTATACACACACACACACACACACACACACACACACACACACACACACACACACACACACACACATTTCCTACAGTTTCCTGAATACATCAATGTCTTCCTATTTCAAGGCATTATGCTTGTTCTCTGCCTGGAGCACTCTTTTCACATTCCACAATTGCCTTCTCTCCACTGTTCTCAAGTTTCTTCCACAGGGTCACTAATTCAGAAAAGCTTGCCTTGACATCTGTGCCCAATTCTGTCACTATCTCCCACTTCTTGATTTTCATATTATCACAACACTAAAACTTATCTAGCTGATGTGTCTTTTCATTATAACATGTACTTTAGAAGGATAACTATGAGCCTTTTTGCTTCTGCATGCTGAGTACATTGTAGATTTTGAGCATAGACATCTTCAAAAATAAATGTATATAGGCACTGGTGAGAGGCTCAACAGGGTACACCTTTGATACATAGCTATAAATGCCCCATAAATTACCATTCGTATAGCCAGAGCATTCTTTCTTAGAGTTACATGTCAGGAGTTCTAGGTTTATGAGGCATCAGGGAGTGGGATGAACTGGCATTTGTTACAGAGAATTCATACACTGGATACTTATCAAGAGAATGGTTATGAGGTTATGAGTTGGGGGAGTTTGTGAGCCTTTGCCTCTTTTATGTCTATTATTATAACTCATTGGTAGAGTCAAAGACAGGCTGTGCACTGTTTAGTTTCCTGTGTTTCCTTTTTTTACTTTAATTTAGAACATAGTACAGTCTTTACATTTTAATGTGTCTTAGTCACTGTTATATTGCTGTGAAGAGATACAATCACCAAAGCAACTTATAAAATAAAAGCTGAGTTGGGAGGTTTTAAAAACTTACAGATTCAGAGCAACAGAAAGAAGAGTCTCAGGTCTGATGGGTGTGAATGTGAGCAATGGAGGGTACTATTCATTGACAAGAACTGCATTCCTTACAAAGTTATGCCAACATTTCCTATTATCCAGATAGCCCCTGAACAGATGTGGCTAAAGCTAGTGCTCTATCACCTCTGTATCTCCTTTATTTTAGGAATGTTTGTGTATTCTCCAGAGAATTTGGCCTCAGCCTACAAGGTCATGCTAGGGGGCAGGTGAACATAGAAAGGACTATCTGTTCGGAGCTTTGGGGCTAACATCCACTTATCAGAGAGTGCATACCATTTGTGTTCTTTTGTGACTGAGTTACCTCACTCAGGATGATATTTTCAAGTTCCATCCCTTTGCCTAAGAATTTTGAGAATTCATCATTTTTAATAGCTGGATAGTATTCCACTGTGTAAATATACCACATTTTCTGTATCCATTCCTCTGTTGAAGGACATCTGAGTTCTTTCCAACTTCTGGCTATTGTAAATAAGGCTGCTATGAACATAATTCACAGACCACATGAAGCTCAAGAGGAAGGAAGACCAAAGTGTGGGTGCTTCTGTCCTTCTTAGAAAAGGGACTAATATACTCATGGGGGCAAATATGGAGACAAAATGTAGAGCAGAGACTGTTCCATCTGGGGATTCATCCAATATACAGTCACCAAACCCTAACACTATTGTGGATGCCAAGAAATGCTTATTGAAAGGAGCCTGATATAGCTATCTTCTGAGAGGCCCTGCCAGAGCCCTACAAATACAGAGGCAGATGCTCTCAGTCAACAATTGGTCTGAGCTGGGGTCCCCAATGGAGGAGTTAGAGAAAGGACTGAAGGAACTGAAAGGGTTTGCAGCCCCATAGGAAGAACAACAATGCCAACCAACCAGACTCCCCAGAGCTCCCAGGGACTAACCAACTAACCACGGAGTACACATGGCTCCAGCTGCATATGTAGCAGATGATGGCCTTGTCAGGCATCAATGTGAGGAGAGGTCTTTGGTCCTACGAAGGCTCGATAGATGCCCCAGTGCAGGGGAATTGAGGGCGGGGAGGCGGGAATGCGTAGGTGAGTGGGGGAACACTCTCATAGAAGCAGGGGAAGGGGGATGGGATGGGGGGTTTCCAGAAGAGGAGAAACAGGAAAGGGGATAGCATTTGAAATATAAATAAAGAATATATATATATATTTTTCTTTTTTTAAAAAGACTATCTAACCAGAGAATGATGATCTCAGAACCTGGTTTTACCTGTCAGTTCTCAAGGGCCCAGATCTCTTCTGTCATTTCTCTACTCAAGCTGCCTCTCTAATGCTCTTATAGAGCATCTGGAACTGTGGTTAATGTATTGATACCAATTACATGCTCTCAGATAGGAGTGCAGATGATGCTATGGAAATGTTGAGAATCAATGTGAAGTACAAATGTTGAATAGGCCTCAAAGGCAAAAACCCACCAGGATAGAAGAGACCCCAAGACAAGCAATCCCGGATATCCCATTGAGGGCCTAAGGGCCTGAGGTCTTGCCAATTATCTGTGCCTTGAGTATTTTTTCTTTCTCATATATTTCTACCATTTCTTATGGGGAAGGCCAACTAAAAAGAAAGCTGACCAGAGAATCTCTGGGATTTCTTCTACCAAGAAGATCTGTAAGTGGGCTTTTCTCTTCTGAGCAACAAAGGTTGAGAATTTAAGCTGAGATAATTTATATTTCTCTTCCAGGCCTGTAGAAGCTCATCACCTACAAAACTGCTTGTATTTCTACCAACTGCATCCTATAAGAGTCATCATGCATCGCCAGCAAAGGTGCATGCGTCTCCGTCTTGAGGGTGATTTCCAGGATCCAAATGAAATGGAAGACTTGATGTTTGTATTGGTACCCATACCAGAAGAAGAGGAGGAGGAGGAGGAAGAAGAGAAAGAAGATGAAGAAGAGGAGAAGAAAAAGGAGGAGAAGAAGCAGGAGAAGGAGGAGGGTACAGAGGAAGAGGAGGAAGAAGAGGGAGAAGAAGATGAGGAGGAGGAGGAAAAAGAAGATAATAAGGAAGAAAAAGACAATGAAATGGAGGAGGAAGAAATGGAAGAATGGGAAGAGTATAAAGAAGAAGATCAAGAAGGGGAAGATGAAGAGGAGAATGAGGAAGAAACTAGAAAGTATGAGGATAATAACACATCATCCACATCTTTTCCTTATTTAAATGTCTCCTTACCTACTTTAACTCCTCTTCCCCACTCCTTTTCTACCCAATTCTCTGTCTCTCCTCTGTTTCAGGGTACTGAGGAAGAGAGGCATGCTTCAGGAATACTGAGTCCTCAGAAAACTCAAAGCTACTTCTGCTCATCCTCATTTCAGAAAAATTTAGATGAAGATATCAACCACATGCAAGAAGAGGAGAGTCCTGGCATTATCCAGGCTTCAAAAGACACACCATCTTTGTTGAATAGCCTACTGAAAGAAAAGACAACTGATTTGGTGTATGCTATGATCTTCAAGTATCAAGTGAAGGAACCAATCACAAAAGTCGAAATGTTAGAGATTGTCAGCAAAGAATACAAGAAACAATTTCACATGATCTTTATGGATGCTTCTGAGTGCCTGTACATGCTTTTTGGCATTGATATAAAAGAAGACTATCCTATAAGCAACTCCTATACACTTGTCAGTTCATTGAACCTCACCTATGAAGAAAAGCTGAGTGGAGAGCAGAGAATGCCTAGAAATGGCTTCCTCATTGTTATTCTTGGCTTTATATTCATAGAAGGGAACTGTGCTTCTGAAGAAAGTGTCTGGGAATTCCTGAATATGATGGGAGTATATGATGGGGAGGAGCACCCCATCTATGGTGAACCCAGGGCATTTCTCACCAGAGATTTGGTGCAAGAAGATTATTTAGCATATCAGCAGGTACCTAACAGTCATCCTCCACACTTTGAGTTTTTATGGGGTCTAAGAGCCCATGCTGAAACGACCAAGATGAAAGTTCTAGAATTTTTGGCAAGGATCAATGGACGTGACCCACTGTTTTTCTTATTTTTGTATGAAGAGGCTTTAAGAGATGAGGAGGAAAGGACCTGGGCCAGAAGTATTTCTCCAAATAGAAGCCCAGGCACAATGACGACAGAGCATGAGCCTCCAGATGGTACCCAGAATAATGGATTTGTTTTTGAAAGTGTTCACTCTTCATTTGAGCACTAAAAATTCTAAGTAATGGAAGATCAAAATTAGCTTGAGTAGAAAACAGTGGAGCACAACACTATCATATATGCTGTTTGGGAGGCAACTATTGTTTCATTTGGGATAGATTATCAAATGTTATTTCTTGTAGTAAAAATTAGCTTTATAATCTAAGTTTATGAAAAACCTCAATCACAAATTTATTGCTGTGTATTATGTTTTTAGAAAATATATTAAACAAACTATGTGATGTTTTATTTTTAAATCGGTGTAGTCCTCTATTCTGTAAAAATAAATGCAGTTTCAATACTTGTGTGGCTTACTAAAAAACAAAATCAGTAAAATACCAGTAAATCTTAGCAAAGTTTATGCTCAGTGACTCATTCATTTACCAAATATTAGTTGAATAATCTACTTTTAGAAGATACTATTTCATTGGCATAGGAAACATAAATAAGTTAGACATCTAGAATGATAGAATCTAGGGAGAGGTGTTGTATCAAGAACAACATAAAGAACAAATGAAAATAAGGAAAAATAGTTACCCATCAGGAGCAAAAGCCTGCTCTCAGTGTAATTTGGTTGGAGAATTGAGAACCTCCTTTGGGTGAATTTTATATTCTCATGGAAAATTTTCAGGAACAATACACATACCAAGTCTTGTAGGAGAGAGAAATCCCTTGAATGAAAATTACTCTGAACAGTTTCCATGGTATTTGGGCTAAAAGAGAAGAATCTCTATCTGCCCCCTGTGTGGAAGGTGCTATGGTATCTAGGTAAACTCAGTGAATGCAGTAAGCAATGTATTTGGAATGCTGAAAGAATTTTCCAAGGTGTAAAATGGTAATCTCCTGGGTTGCAGCCAGATATCATCAGGCTGCCAATCCTTCTCCTGCTCTGGAAAAGATAGAACCAATGCTATTATTATTGCACCTTGATTTCTAGTTTGTCCAAATCTAATATAGGTCAAGGATTTGGGGGTAGTGGATTTAATTTAAAATGATATCCAGAAAATCAGCAGCTTTAAAGGAGGAAGAAATTGATCTTTGACCAAATCTAAGAACCCTGAGTTCTTTTGGCCTAGAAGCTCAGCTTCAACTCTAAAATAAAATATCATCTAAGAAGGAAAATATCATGATTTTTATTTGGGATGTTGAATTTTTAGTTGTTTTGATATTCTTTACCATGCTAAACTTCATCTTTTCTAAGATGTTATAAACAACAATAACAAAATCCAAAAAGGAAGATGACAGGGTTCAGGGTCTAAGTAATATTTGCACTACCATTCATGAAACTATCAATATATTTGGGTGGAGTACCAGGTGTTTTATTCACAGTCAATGACTTTTCACTGTGCTGCCACCTCTCTCAAATGTGACTTTGAAAGGAGCAACCTAGGGATGCTAGTGCTTGAGAGTTACCCCCAAGGTCACATAGTTACATGCCAGCCCTCAACAAGAGCTTATCTAGAGTACACATTGTTCTAGGTCTGCTAAGCCTGAGGCAACTCCAGTTAGTTAACTAATTTCTTACTGTTCCAAAATGTATGAAATAAAAGGAGGGAGGGAGGGATGGAGGAAGGGAGGGAAGAAGGAAAGGAAAGGAGAGAGAGAGAGAGAGAGGGAGGGAGGGAGGGAGGGAGGGAGGGAGGGAGAGGGAGAGGGAGAGAGAGAACACTGTTCAGTACTGGAAGCAGAAGGAATGAGAGACAAAAATAAAACACTTTGTAAGAATTACCTTTATTGTATGAGGATTGTCTTGCTCTATCCCTAGCAAATCTCATTGCTGGCTTTCCATAGATGCTAGGAGTTCATTGCTATTTTCTAATTTCCTTGCATCAAAGCAACCTTTCCTTGTTATTTTTCATTGTTTATTCTTCCCCAAAGTAAAAATGTGATGTCTTGATCAGATCAATACTGCATCCTCCCCTGCATGCTATGTCTCTCTTCTAGTGACATTATTTGTTCCAGAGTTCTTTGTTCTTCTATTGACATAGAGGATCCCAATTCCTTGTGAAAGTTTCCAAACTGTGTTTTCATTCATTTTGAATTCCCTCTGCTTTGGTTTCACTATATGTGTTCCCTTCAAAAACTGACAGGAAAGCTTAAAGGAAGGAGATTGTGTTAGAGTGGCCTCTGTCATGACTAGTTTAATACTTTAATAAAAACCATGACATTTGAGGGAAGTTTTTTTTCTCTCTCTATCATTCTTAATGCTACTGAAACAAACACAATCCAGTCTCCTTAGAAAGTGATTCTACGGCTTGGGGGCTTAGAAATAGAGAATACTTCACACAAGACACCAATACTCTTAGTTTCTTAGTCTCGGAGCACTCTGCCTTTAAAATATTTTTGTTATTGTCTTAGGAAAAGATCAATAACCCCATCTATGGAGAGCTGGATTAAGGTAGTGATGTCCAGAATAAAGAAAACTCCTCTGGACATGACTTCAGATGCTGAAACACTGATAGAACATTTTTCACTTTATTGGGAAAATCAAGGATTTGACAAGAATGGTGTGGAGCTAGTGGGCCTGTTCATTCAGGACATTATTGTCTAGGACTAGAGCTAAAGAAAAGTAAGCTTACTGAAACTATGAAAAGACTAAATAAGAATGTTATTGAAAGGGATAAATGACAACTGCTGCTCAGCCCTGAACACAGAATTCAATATAGGGTTACAACATATCCAAATGTTTAAAATAATGGAGGATATAGGTAAGGATAGTGGTGGTAAAGGAGATCTTTTACAATAGGCATTGGGAATACTGTGTCATCACTGTCAGTCAAATATGTTTGGTCTAATCAGGCCTAATAATTGACACAAGGACACAATCATGTCTTCTGTATCCATCTGGCTGAGCCATCTCTTTTGACCACTCTGGCAGTTCAAGGTACCTTGACCTATGTCCCAGGCCTAGACCTTATTGAAGGACAGGGTAGGGTATTTCTTCTCCTTTACTGCACTGGTGGAATTCATCCACAGACTGGAATTATGTTAGTACTAGTATGACTATCAGATGACTTCAGTTGAAACAGGCAAAGAGGGAAGGAACAATGAAGGAAGTATGAAACCAAGTAGGGTTCACTGGAAGTGGGAATTTCCTGGGACATGGTATCAGAATGACATTGCACATAAAGGAAGTGATGGACATTTCTAAAAAATAAAAGATTCATGTGAGTACTCCAAACTCAGATGTTTCCTTTGGATTTTTAGGTATTGACACCTAAAGAGAGGGTACCATATTGCCATAAGTGTAATCCTCCATTTGCACTGGATTCTATCTGGGGTAGGGCTTAGTTCTAGGATGTAAACTTTTGCAAGAACATGAGGATGGCATACATTCATGTGGAAAAAAGGAGGAATGATGTATTCAAAATTGAAGCAGAATACATCATGCTGCTGAGAACACTATCATCTTGAAAATGGTGTTTGTATCTAAAGACAAGATGTCTATGTTAAGGTTAGACATGGTGTTTTCCCGTGTGAATTCTGAAGTTACATGAACAATTAAATACATTACAATCCTTCCATGTAGATAAATTGACAGCAAAGGACACATTCTGCATTTCAAATCTCTGAATATGATTATCCACTGTTTTGACTT
The DNA here is from genome assembly GCA_028551405.1 of Uromys caudimaculatus. NCBI lineage: Eukaryota > Metazoa > Chordata > Mammalia > Rodentia > Muridae > Uromys > Uromys caudimaculatus. The sequence continues at coordinate 103,912,284 of CM052722.1, forward strand.
AATGATACATTCGTTTATTTGTTTCTCTATCAAATATTTGCTAGACAAATGATATAATAAATACAGTAAATAAGCAAAGCAGAGCTAAATCAGGAGACATTTAATTTAAGCAATATGTGAAATAACAAAGGGGAGGAAAGATTCTTGAAAACGTTAGAAAAGTTTTATGAAATGGTAGAGAAGTGCAGATACCTTCTGAGTTATGAAGGTTGCTGATGAGATCGGATACTGTTCTAGACTGTTTCCTATTAAAGGCCTTGTCCAAAAGTAACTTAGGGATGAATGGGTTTACCTTGCTTACACTTCTGTATCTTAGTCCATTATATCAAGATGTCAAGCCAAGGACTTGAGGAGGGAACCTGGAAGCAGAAATTGCAGCACAGGTCAAGAAGGAGCAATGCTTCCTGACTTGCTCCAAATGATTTATCTCTTTGCATTTTTACATACCCAAGACTTCCAAGCACAGCCCACAGTAGACTAGGCTCTGGCACATAATTATTTATTAAGAAAATGCCCCATATGCTAGTCTCAGGCCAATCTCATGGGGGCATGTTCTCCATTGAGGTCCATCCTTCCCAGATGGCCTTAGTCTGTGCAAGTTTATAAAGACCTAACCAGCACAAATATATTCTTCTTAGCTGAGGATCAGTGGAAGATGTCTTGTTGTGATTTGAATTAGGAGTAGAGAGGAGGAAGGGCGTATTGTAAGGTTGGCATGGGACATGGAAACAGTGACATTAAAGGACTGCTTGGTGAAAAGTGTTCGGTAGACACTTGGGATCCAGGTTAGATGATCAGAAGAGTGACCTGACATTCTGGTAACTTTCTTCCATCTGTGGAGTGCAGCCTGGTCTGCGTCTACTCTGAGAGCCTGTGCTTGCCTTTTACAAATTAGGCCCTGATATTGGTTTTAAACATACATATTTCAAAAACAAATGATTGAATAATGGTGTCATGCACATTGATTAATATCACAAGAGCACTCTTAATATAATGCAATTGAGTCTAACTATTGAATTAACTACATATTCAGAGTGATAGTTATACTTTGTGCAGTCAACTATTTTAGCCTTGGGGTTAAAACATTAGTCTGGATAATTCATTAAAAGTGAAAACATTAAAAATGGAAAGACTATTACTAAAAAATGACCAATTTTGTGCAGCAAAAACAGACTCAGGATTATCTCAGGTTAAAAACTTTAATTTATACCAATTCAGAGACCAATTGCTTGCTTCAGTGCAAATAGAATTGTAAATAAAAGTCACATGAAAGCATATTTTGTTTCATTTCTAATGTCAATTAAAAGACTATTTCCTGTGGGTGACCTCATCATATAATGATAGTGCTAGAAGTCACCTTTATTCTACATAATGTTCTATATTTTATGAATCTTTATTAAAATAATTTAAGCTATTCTTTACATACTGTCATTATATTTGGTCATATTCAATTGTCCTGTGTTCAGCCTTATCACCTTCTTTTTTGTTAGTTTCCAATTTCCCCAACTCAGTCATTCTCTTCCTAGTAACTTACACTATCAAATGTGTTTGTGTGAGAGAGGATCACTATGAAATACAAGTACAAATATGTACATCACTCAAGCTAGTTAAAAATATTGTTGCACATTTCAATTTCATTAGTTAGTTTTTTGTCAATTTACTACTAACTAAGATCACTTGAGATCTTAGTTTTCAACTAAGAAAATGCCTGCATGAGTGTGGCCAGTAGGCAAATTGGATACGTTTCAAAATAATGATTGATATTCAAGAATCCAACATAATGTGGGTGAGGCCAGGCATGGGCAGATAGTCCTAGGTCTTATAAAAAGTAGTCTGAGCAAAGCATGAAGAATAAACTCGTAAACCATTTTTGTTCATGACCTCTGCTTCAGTTCCTGCATCCAATCATGTTACTGTCTTCTCTTTCTGCCATAATTTCTCTTATTGGACTGTGATCAGCATATGTAAATTGAAGAAACTCGAGCCCAAGTTGCTTTGGGTTACGGTCTTTATCCCAGCAGTAGGAAACAAACCAAAACATGTGTACACACATAAACATATAAAATTATATATACATGGATAAAAGTCTATGTATTATCACATGTGTAAAGGGTGTGTGGTCTTTTTATATTTATCAAATATTGAAATAATAGTCTACATGTTTGACTGCATTTGTTGCTTCTCAAATAGCAATCCCTGTGGTAATTCTATTATCTAGTGTAACTAGAATTTGGTTTTTTTTTCTGACTGTTTGTCTGTATCTCTCAATCATATATATCTCTCTATTTATGTATGTATGTATGTATGTATGTATGTATGTATCTATCTATCTATCTATCTATCTATCTATCTATCTATCTATCTATCAATTTGTCATCTATCTATATATATATGTATTTCACTTAGGCCTTTTTAAAAAGATTTATTTATTTTATTCATATGAGTACTCTGTAGCTGTTTTTAGAATCACCAGAAGAGGGCATCAGATCCCATTACAGACGGCTGTGGTTGCTGGGACGAACTCAGGATCTCTGAAGAGCGGTCAGTGCTCTTAACACTGAGCCATTTCTCCAGCCCCTTCACTTAGGCTTTTTATACAGACCTGTGGCCCCTTTCCTAGAGATCATATCTATCAAAGTGGACTTATCACACCTCTATCAATTAGTAATCAAGAAAATACTCCGCACAAATGTGCTCATTGACGGATATGATTGAGGCAATTACTCAGTTGATGTTACCTTTCCCTGGTGTGTCAACTCGATAAGCATCACAAAAGTAGGAATGAAATTTAGAGCAGGGTTTATCAACTTGTGTGTTGGGACCTCACGGTAAAACAGCTGTCTCCTAAAACACTTACATTATAATTAATCTACATCTTGGTTTTTACTGTTTTATTATTTCATTTTATTTTCTCTTTTCTTTCTTTTCCTTCCCCTTTCTTTCTTTCTTTCTTTCTTTCTTTCTTTCTTTCTTTCTCTCTCTCTCTCTCTCTCTCTCTCTCTCTCTCTCTCTCTCTCTCTCTTTCTTTCTTTCTTTCTGTTTCATTTACACTCCAGTCATTATCCCCCTCCCAGTCTACCCTCTGACTATTCCTCCTCCCATCCTTCCTCCCCTGTCTCCAAGAGGATATCCCCACCCCCACCCCACACCCCACCAAACCTCCACAAACCTTGGGGCCTCATGTCTGTCAAGTGTTAGGTGTATCTTCTCTCACCTAGGCCAGACCAGGCAATCCTCTGCTGCATATGTGTTGGGGGCCTCATATCAGTTGGTATATGCTGCCTGGTTGGTGGCTCAGTGTCTGAGAGACCTCAGGGGTACAGGTTAGTTGAGACTGCTAGTCCTCTTATGGGGTCGCCCTCCTCCTCAGCTTCTTCCAACCTTTCCCTAATTCAACCACAGGGGTCCCTGGCTTCTGTTCATTGGTAAGTATCTGCATCTGACTCTTTCAGCTGCTTGTTGGGTCTTTCAGAGGGCAGTCATGATAGGCCCCTTTTTGTGAGCACTTCATAGCATTAGTAACAATGTCAGGCCCCAAGGCCTCCCCTTGAGCTAGATTCCAACTTGAGCCTGTCACTAGACCTCTTTTCCTCAGGCTCTTCTCCATTTTTGAGCCTGCATTTCCTTCAGACAGGAAAACTTCTGGGTCAGAGTTTTTGACTGTGAGAAGGCAACCCCACCCCTCCACTTCCCCCATCCCACAGGGGTCTTTCTACTGGAGGTGGACTCTACAAGTTCCCTCTCCCCACTGTAGGGCATTTCATCTAAGGTCCCTCCCTTTGAGTCCTGAGAGTCTCTCACCTCCCAGGTCTCTGGTACATTCTAGAGGGTTCCTCCCACTTCCTACTTCTCAGGGTTGCCTGTTTCCGTTCTTTCTGCCAGCCCTCAGGGCTTCAGTTCTGTGCCCCTCCCAAAACCTGATCATGTTCCTCTTTTCCCTTCCTTGTCTCCTTTCCCACTTGGCCCCCCTCCTTTTGCCCCATGATTACATTCTCCCAAGTGGGACTGAAGCGTCCTCACTTGGGCCCTTTAACTTGTTAACCTTCTTGAGTCCTGTGGACTGTATGTTGGGTATTCTGTACTTTTTTGGCTAATATCCACTTATTAGTGATTATATACCATGCATATCCTTTTGGATATGAGTTACCTCACTCAGGATGACATTTTCTAGTTCCATCCAGAATCTTGAATGGCTGAGAAGCACTTAAAGAAATGTTCAAAGTCCTTAGTCATCAGGGAAATGTAAATCTGAAAGCTCCTCCAAATGACTCTGAGAATCACCTTACACCAATCAAAATTCGACCCATGGCTCCAGCCGCATATGTGGCAGAGGAGGGCCTTGTTGGACATAAGTGGGAGGAGAGGCCCTTGGTCTGAGGGTGTTTGATGCCCCAGTGTAGGGGAATGCCAGGGCAGGAAGACAGGAGTGTGTAGGTGGGTGAGGGAGCACCCTCATAGAAGGAGGGGGAAGAGGGTTGGGATAGAGTGTCTCTGAAGGGGAGGCCTGGAAAAGGAAAAACATTTGAAATGTAAATAAAGAAAATATCCAATAAAAAATGAAAAAATATAGGATTTGAAAAAAATTAATTACAGAGGACAACCATGCTAAGCTTCTCTCTCCAAGCACAATATAACATTAGTATTAGTGTCAGGAATTGGTGCCAGATCATGGAATGGATCCCAAGTTGGACTGGTCACTGGTCAGCCATTCCTTCAAACTGTGCTACATTTTCGTCCCTGTATTTCTTTTAGACAGGAAAAATTCTGGTCTAATATTTTGTAGGTGAGTTGGTGTGCCCATCCCTCCACTGGGTATCCTGTCTAACTACTGGTGGTGGTCTCTTCAGGTTCCATCTCCCCATTGTTGAGCACTTCAGCTAAGGTAACCAACATTGAGTCCTGGGGGCCTCCCCGACCCCAGGTCACTGGGACTTTCTAGAGGTTTTCTGTACCCTCCACCCCCAGAAGTTGCATATTTCCATTCATTCTCCTGGCTCTCTGGCCTCTCTCTTGTCTTCTTCCATATCTGATCCTACCCCATTTCCTCCTTCCACTGCCCTCTCCCATCCAGATCCTTCCCTCCTTCTGCATCCTATGCTTATTTTGTTCCCCCTTCTTAGTGGGACCGAAGCATCCTTACTTGGGCCTTCCTTCTTGTTTAACTTCTTAGGGTCTGTGGGGTTCATCATGGGTATACTGTACTTTTTGGCTAATATCTCACTTATCAGTGAATACATACTATGCAGGTCCACTTGGGTCTGGGTTACCTCACTCAGGATGATATTTTCTAGTTACCATGCCTGCAAAATTCATGCTGTCTTTATTTTTTGTACCTGAATAGTATTCCACTGTGTAAACGAGCCACATTTTCCATATTGATTCTTTGGTTAGAGACATCTGGGTTGTTTCCAGGTTCTGGCTATCACAAATAAGGCTGCTATGAATATAGTGGAACACATGACCCTTTAGCTTGGAGAGGGACATCTTTGGGTTATATGCCCAAGAGTGGTATTGCTGGGTCTTCAGGTATATCTAGTTCCAAATTTTTGAAGAAACCCCAGATTGATTTCCAGAGTGCTTGTACCAGTTTGCCATCACACCAGCAATGGAGGAATATTCCTCTTTCTCCACATCTTTACCAACATGTGCTGACACCTGAGTTTTTGATCTTAGCCATTTTAATTGGTATGAGGCGGAGTCTCAGGGTCGTTTTGATTTGTGTTTCCTTAATGACTAAGGACTTTGAACATTTCAAGTGCTTCTCAGCTATTGTAAATTCTCTGTTTATTTCTGTACCCCATTTTTAAATAGTGTTATTTGGATTCTTGGAGATTAACTTCTTGGGTTGTTTATATGTTTTGGATGTTAGCCCTCTGTTGGATATAGGGTTAGTGAATATTTTTTTCCCAATATGTAGGTTGCTGATTTGTCCTACTGACTATGTCTTTTGCCATACAGAAGCTTTTCAGTTTCATGAGGGACATTTATCAGTTGTTGATCTTAGAGACTGAACCACTGGTATTCTGTTCAGGAAATATCCTCCTGTGCTGCCAGTGAATATGAGGTTCTTTCCCACTTTCTCTTCTATTAGATCCAGGCTGCAGCATTTTGTTGGGTATTAGCTGGGATGCTCAAGAACTTTTTTTTTTTTTTTAATTTGTGATTGCATCGATGAAAAACTAAAGCAGCAAAACTGAAGATGAACGTGTGCAGCTGGGATTAAAGGTGATATTCAAGCAAATCAAACAAACAACATCAACAACAACAACATCAACAACAACAAACTACCACTATATAACTTTTGGTCAAGTAAATAAAACACTTGTTTATTCACTCCTTAATGTGTTCCATGGAGATGGAAGCCCTAGCTTCAAGGATTCATAGTTCACAAGAAGAAGAATTAACTTGTTCCTTGAGAGGTGGTAGGGGTAACAAGTAAATATCATGAAATAGATGTACAGCTACAGAATTCTGACTATCTTTCTTTGAGCTTGGGAAGTTCAGGCAGGCTGAGATCCATTTAAAAATATAATTGTCCCCAGAGATCTCTCAGACACTGAGTCACCAACCAGGCAGCATACACCAGATGATATCAGGCCCCTGACACATATACAGTAGAGCAGAGGACTTCCTTGTCTGGCCTCAGTGAAAAAAGATGCACCTAGCCCTTGAGAAACTTGAGGCCCCAGGGAGTGGGGTGGTCTGAGGGGGTAGAGGTGGGGGGTGGGGACATCCTTTTGGAGATAGGGGTTGGGGGAGGAGGTATGGGATGGGGAGTGGTCCAGGGGCAGACTGGGAGGGGGTGAAGTCTGGACTGTAAAAATGGATTAAGGAATAAAAATAAATAAATTTGAAAAATATATAATTGTTCATAACTACCCCCTGGGCTCTTTCAGGGAACCAAGGATCTTGTTTTTAGTGTCACATGTTCAATTCACAAAGTTATCCTATGTCTGGTTAGAGGAAAAAATTAGTACAACAAAGACAGATTTAAGAGAACTCTCAGTGTAAGAATTACCATATAACCCTACAGTTAGGCATATGCACAATGGAATCAACTGGCTCCACAGATACTTGCTCAGCCATATTCATAGCCAGTCTATTCAAAACATATATAAATGGGAATATTTTCTAAATATTTTCTACAACTGATGAATGGTTAATGAAAATGTATAGCATGGAATACTATTTAGCTGTAAAGAAAAATGAAATCATGAAAATTTCAAGTAAATGGCTGAAATCTATAGTGATCATATTGAGTGAGGTAACCTAAACCCATGAAGATAAATATCACAAGTCCTCTTCCTATCTGTGGTTCTTAGCTCCAGATCTTCAGATATCACTATATAACCCAGAATGACTGCAGAAACCAGAGAAGTAAAGGGGGACCATAGGGAGGGGAGGTGTAATAGAACAGAGAATAAAAGGTGTAAATGATTTGACAGGAAATGGGGAAAGGTGTGGCTTTAATTAGGAAGGGACATTGAAATAAGCACAAAAGAAGGAAGAGGGATGGGGTAAAATAGTAGTAAGGATGTCTGCAAATGTATAAGGCATCATATTATCTACCTATATAAATTCCATATACATATAGTGCATATAAGTCTGTGAATACATACACACACAGATACACATACCTAAATATTTTTTAAATGAAAATTTCCCATCTGATCTGACAATGCTTGTTCCAAGATCCACAAACTCTCTAATGAAAATCCCAACACCAGGAGTGAGATTCCCACCTTTGAGTTGTTGTCCAGGATTGTTCAAAGACTCCTAAAGCACTCTAGATTATTTCTTGTGTTCTTGTTTATATCACAGAGGTAGAAGCTAAGTCCTTATTGCTGAAGATACCACAAACTTCAGATGCAAGACTGATGAAATCTGATTTATATCTGACCTGAAAGCACCTTCTCTGAAGTGTACCTTTTACGCAGCAAAAGACACCATGTAAGCTTCCAAGGGAAGATTCAAACAATAGTCCTACCCAGTTATGATGTCCATGAACCACAATGACAATCAGCATGGCACAATAAACCTAAGTGTACGAAGTATACAATAATTGCACACATATCTTTGGAGTAACTGTGATGGGTTTTATGCTCAGTCCAGGGAGTAGCAGGCACTATTAGAAGGTGTGGCCCTGCTGAAGTAGGTGTGGCCTTGCTGGAATAGGTGTGTCACTGTGGGTGTAGGCTTTCAGACCCTCATCCTAGCTGCCTGGAAGCCAATATTCTGCTAGCAGCCTTCAGATGAAGATGTAGAACTTGCAGCTCCTCCTGCACCATGCCTGCCTGGATGCTGCCATGTTCCTGCTTTGATGATAAGGGACTGAAGCTCTGAACCTGTAAGCCAGCCCCAGTTAAATGTTGGCCTGACCCTCCCCCTGGTCGTCCTCTAGTTCAGACCACTAACCAAAGAATACACATCTATTGACCCATGATTTGGACTACATATGAGGCAGAAGAATCACCTCGATGGCCATCAGGGAGAAAGGAGAGGACTTTGGGCATGAGGGTGCTAGTGGCCCCAGTAAAAGGGAATGTCAAGGTGGGAATATGGGAATGGGTGGGCGGGTAGGTGGGAGGAGGAATTCCCTCACAGAGGTGGGGAGGGGGAGGGGACACGGGGTTTCCAAAGAAAAGGGGAATCATCGGAAATGTAAATAAAGTATCAAAAATAAAAATTAAAAAAAAAAAAAAAAGAATAGCCTTGATCGTGGTGTCTGTTCACAGCAGTAAAACCCTAACTGAGATAGTAACCACCAGCTCTGCAATTTGGCTTAGAGCCTACTCAGCTGGAGTGAAATTTTGTCTAGTTCTGTAAACCTCACCAACTACCTGGGGCTAGAATAATCGTGGAAGAGAACCTATACCTACCAGTTTACTAGATCCACTGAATTCCTAACTACATTCTAAATATTTATCCTTCTACTCTTAAATAAGAATATTTTTCATCCCACATCAAAGAAATTTCTCAGTGCAACACAGACCGTTACAGAAAACCACAACCATAAAAATGCAGAGAACAAGAGATAGTGTGGTTTCCAGTCTCATTGGATATACCTACAACTTTAATTCCTGTACCCATGGCACAAGAGTCATTGCAGAATAGGGTATAAAGATTATCAGAGCCAGAGGAAGAGAAAGTTTTCTGTGAGTTTGTGTCACCTGTAAATGTTAGAGAGGTTATACTCATGATGTCTCATCAAGGCTGCTTAAACAAGACCTGAGTAAGGCTGACACTCATCCACATTGAAGGATGAATGCTTGAAGGGTCTGAACCTTAGACAAAGAATTATGGGCAACAAGGGAATGCTGAGAATGGGAAAAAAGATCTTTATCAAGAAAGAACTCCAATAACCAAACTGGTTATCCAATACTAAGTGGTTAACTCTGAAATGATATATGAGCAAGTAAGATTTCATGTACTAATAGAAGATACAGTGCCTCAAGTAGAGATTTTATATCACCAACTCAAACCTCCAGCGACAGTAATGGGATTCATTTTGTTGAGTCACTGGCCAAAGAAACCCTATCCTATGGGCCCCTCCAAATGCCAAAGGCTATTTCCAAGGCTATTGATAACTGATTACAACCTGAGTGTAAGGCCCTCTTGCTAAACACACCAATAATTATGGCATCAAAAATGGAGAAATCTATCTAGTGCCTAACTAGATGTTTACCTCTATTGTGTATCACTGATAGTAATTGAGAATCCTTTGAATGCTACTGGAAGAGAAAAGCCATCATGATTATCACTCAGCTCTAAACTCTTCAACTTATAACACCAATCTGCCTGTCTCTAAGCTATACTGGTGCAATTGTGACACAAATATTATGGAAGAAATCAATCACTTTTTAAAACTTAGATTTTATGCTGACTCCATGAAATTGGACCCGTACCTGATACTGCTATAATGGCCAAGAACCTGAGAATATATAGGTCATCAATTCAAAGGGAAAACCAATTATTATTGTTCTCCTAAAGGAACACAGCAATAAAATTACTCCTAATGGTATACCATTATTGAGATGCACAGCAGGACAATGTGGAGAGAGATTTTAGAGCACTCAGTCCTAAATGAAATGTCTTTATCAAATTTTTCCCCCAAAGCCTCAGAGATCTATGCAGAAGTAGAGGGAGAAAGATTTTAAAAGCTAGAAGTGATGTTTGCCTCTAAAGAAGCAGCATCTTTCAGACACAACATGGTTGATACAAATGTGTTTATACAGAAGATCTGCACAGGTTCAAACCAGACAACAACACATCAGTCAGAAGATGGGTAAATAGATACAAATGTATTCTACTAACAAAAAATGTGTTTGCACTTGATAAATACTGAGAAAGGAAAAATATGTTTTCGCCAACTAAGTGTCGATGGATTTATCAATCATATTCAGAGTCAGTCACCTAGCCCAGGATTAGTTGGCCAACACAAATCATACTCCAGGTTTGGGGTGTGTGTGTGTGTGTGCGTGTGTGTGTGTGTGTGTGTGTGTGCTTGTAATTTTTGTCTTATTGACTGTTTGTCTTCTTATATTTTTCTTTTGTTGTTTCTGGAACAGAGCATGAAGTATGTGGCTAGGGTGATGGGGGGCAATCATGGCGATGTAAGCAGAAGAGAAAGAATATGATCAAAATGTATTGATGGAGTCCTGGATCTTGTCCAGAGAGTAGGGTCAGGAAAAAGGAGTTGGTTTCTGTTCAAATAGAGGGAATACCAGCGACTTGGAGCCCTGCCTGTCGCACCTTTGGAAGTTGGAGGGCTCCTGAATAGTAATTGTTCCAGAACTCCTTCTGGGGACTCAGTTGCCTGTGTATAGGGGATGGGGGTGTATGGCTCCATATTAGTAGAAGGCATGGTCCTAGAAAATCTTTCGTACAAAGAATAGGGGGCACTAAAGCTTGGCATAGTTCTGGCCTGGGGCTGTTTATAGGTTTCAGTTTTTCTTCAGTTCCGTTTCCATCTTCTTCAGGTAGGTGGGTTTTTGTTGTTGTTGTTTGTTTGTTTGTTTTGTTTTGTTTTTTTGTGAAGGGGCTATGACCCAGTTTCGGAGGCAGGGGTGTGGCTTTGAACTGTCAAGGGGGCGTGGCCTACTGGCGGACAGAGAGATTTGTATTCTACCACAGGAATAGGGCACAATAAATCCAACGGCTTGAAAGGCAGCGTGGAGTGGCTCAAGTGACATTTGCCGTTGTCCAGGTTCTCATGTAATGGCACTGAGGCTTTTCGTGAGTGAAACTGGACATCAATTCTGGGAGAGGCTGCTGGGGGGGGGGGATCCTAAGGAAGAAGCCAGTGCTAGAGGCCTGCCTGGACCGTTAAAGGTTAAAGCGGGGTTAGGGAGTGGGTAGAACAGTCTGACTGTCTTGACTCCTACTGGAGGCCTACTGCTCATGTGTCACTATCAGAATGGTGAGGTTTTTGTGAATGGGGGAAGATGCTAGTCAGCAGTAAGTTCTGAAATGTTTGTCTTTCAATGTGAATGGGGGCAGTGTTCTGGGGGACCGTGAGGAAGGAGAGTTTTCCATTCCATCATAGAAATAGGGGTCGCTAGAGGCCCAGCTTCCCAAGCAGTTAAACCAGTGAGTGGGAAGTGACTCCTGGCTTTTCAGCGCCATTGTGGCAGGCACTCTGAGGACAAAGAGGCTTTCATTAGGTATGAGGCCTCAGGCCATTGAGGGAAGATCTTATAGCTTTGGGAAATATCAAAGGCAGCAGTGGTGTGTGTGTTCTAAATGAAAAATGAGAGGACAATAGTTAATAATTGGAAACCTTTCTCTCAACAGATATAAGAAGGTGCTACTCCCATCTTCCCCAGCTGTCTCTTCCTAGGAGCAGGCTGAGTCAGCCCTGTGGAGTTTCTTGAATTCAGTCTCGTGGCCTGAGGGAGGTGATGGTTTTTGTTTGTTCTTTCTTTCTCTGTTTGATTTTTGTTGTTGTTGTTAAGGAATAGATTCAAGTCAGCAGGGATAACGTCCTACACCTAAGACAGAGGTCATTGTGGGAGGAATGGGGGCAGCTTTTTCCTACCCAGGAATGCTTAGGGGAGGGGTCAGTCTTACTTGCTCAGACAGTTGCCCCTGGAGGCTTTTGGTCAGGGCTTGTTTTAAAACATATGTTTTTGTAAGTTCCATATCCAGAATTCAAGGGAAGTGAAACTTTTTTATTGGATATTTTCTTTATTTACTTTTCAAATGTTATCCCCTTTCCCAGTCCCCCCCCCCAGAAACTCTCTATCTCATCCCTTTCCCCTGCTTCTATGAGGGTATGCCCCCACCCACCCACTCCCACTTTCCCATCTTGACATTCCCCTACACTGGGGCATCGAGCCTTCACAGGACCAAGGGCCTCTTCTCCTATTGATGCCCCATTGACACCCTGCAAGGCCCTCCTCTGCTACATATGTGGCTGGAGCCATGGGTCCCTCCATGTGTACTTTATGACTTAGATTTCAGGTATCTCTGGCTCATGTCCAACCTTAGCAAATACCTTGAGGGATCCCAGTGAGGATAACGAGGAAGATTTGGAAGCCTTTCCTTTCCTTGTATTTAGAAATATGTCCCTAACTTTCCCTGCTCACCTCCCTGGTATGTTCTAGTCTGGCTGACTAGTGTGTGGTTTCCAAGGCTGCATCGTGGGAAGCATAAGGACTTGGTGTTCAGTAGGCTCAGGCATCTGAGCTTACCACTAGGAGGACTCTGAGGGAAGAATCATTCTTTCCCTCTCATCTGTACTTAGAGACAGGGCTTGATTATGGATCCTAGAATGTCATTTCTGGTAGGCTCTGAGCAAGTTGAGTGGTGTTCTGGATTCATTCATGAATGGCTGAAGAAAGTAAGGGTTTGGGGGAGGGGCTTAGGCTGTGGTCAGCTGGAGGAGACATTCCATCCTTGAAGGAGAACCCTGTCACAGAATTATATGCTTTTCACCACTCAAGAATGGGACTGGCAGCGTTGCTTGCCCAGACAGCTACTCTGGGAAGCCCTATAATATATTTCCTTTATGATACATGCTGGCAATACAAAAGATGTGAGCCATTAAGGGAGGAATATAGATTCTGGTCTTCAAATCAAAGAGATTCTTTGTCTGGGGGATAGAATAAGCACGGGAGAGAAAAAGAAAAAAATAAGAATACAAAGCAAAACAAAATGACAGGGGTGTAAGACTTGTGAAGTTTATGTTTAAAGCCATCACTAACCTGAAAAGAGTTGATTCCATGCTTGCAATCTCAGCCACACTCAGTTAGTTGCCACCAGCCGCAAGCCCCCGGAAATAGAGGTATCAAAGTCTATCTTCTCACATTTAACTTGTCCTCCTCAGGATGGGAAGGGTTTTCTGGGTCCAAATAACTCAGACCCAGAGAGTTCAGTCAGTGCCTCAATCATAGAGAAAACTCTAAGCAAGAAATGAGCTTTTCTACTCCACATATCCATAGCAATTTCTAGCAAATCCACAATTCCTAGCAATTCATCCACAGTACTCTTTGGAAGGTGGAAGACAAGTAGTAGAATTTGGTGTATTCTGATTTCTATTATGGAAGTTTAAGGGAGATTTTCATCTTATAAAGTCAAACTCAGCTCAGCTGAGGGTGGAGTCTTAGACTAGCTAAGGATCAAGAAAAGAACACAAAAGAGAGGATTCTCCTTTCAGACAGGATATGACAGCCCCACTGTGCTCTGGCTGCCATCAAGTAGACTCCAGGTTGAAACCTACACTGTTTTCTGAATTCCTTTCAGAAATTCTGAGGTTTATGGCTTCACAGCAGGTGAAGGAGTTTATCTAGACTTGGCCAACCATGAACGGAATGCTACAAATTTGGATTAGAAACCTCTTTCAACACCAGTGTACAGAGTACCAAGTTCCCTGGGTCAGTGCAGTTATCCCTGGAGCCACCAAACCTGATAAGGATTGTAATCTTTCTTGAGTTTAGAGTCTGTAGTCCAGGGGATGTGAGGCTTTGTGACAGCATTGGACTCTGGTCTGGTCAGCAGTAAAGTTGTCCTAGGTTTGTGAAATATTAAAGGAAGGACATTGTGTAAGGACTGAGCACACCCCACACCCATTCCTGGAGAATCAGGGCCACTTCTATCTTAGAGAGTTAATCCCTTTGAGCCTCTATAAATATTAGGAGTGCCAGGTAAGAAGTCTAAGGGAGAAGAAATAATTTTGGGGGAACTTGGATGATGCCAGGAGGGAGATGAACATTAGCCTTGGAAATATCAAGAAGAGGACTCTGTGAGACTGAGAAGACTCTGAAAAAAGAGTAGAGATTTTGACCTCCTCTGAAACTACAGAGGGGCTCAAGTTCTCTTTTTAAAGAAAGTCTCCAGACAGACGGAGTAAGGTGCTGTTTCCAGGGTTCCATTTTGGGAGGTTGAGGGATGGAAAGCTTTTCTACGTGGAGATAGACTTGTTCTCGGAGGAGTGTGGGAGGAGACTGAAAGGATCAGGGGTTTGAAATTGCCTCACAGAAGTGACTGGTGACTGCAGGACTATTTGCTAAAGTCTCCACAAAGCCCCAGGCTATTTTTTAGTGTAAACTCAGCTTCCCAGTTCTATGTCTGGAGTTCGGGAAAAACAGGACGTTCTAGGTGGTGACTGAACTAGATTCGGTCTAGCTTAAGCTTAAGGTGAAGCCGTTTCTCCGCCTCCTTCTGTGCGGGGAATGTGAAAGATGTTAGGCTATTTTGAACCTGATTTGGGTCAGAGGTCACCCTGCCTAGATAGGCATTGAGAGGGAGGTCTTTAAGAGAGGGCTGGGAGGGGCTACAGAAGTACTTATAGGGGTAAACCAGTTCCGCCTGTTTAGGCGGTTCCCCGCGCTTTAGCGCTTTAGCCATTTTAGCTCTGTGCTCCATGCCTGAAATCTAAGGTAAGATTTTCTCGGAGGGGTCTGTGAGGATCGGGAGGGAGAAGCTAGAGCCTATACTCTCACTCATAAGAATACAGGGTGAGAAGATCTGACTTCCCGAGGAGTTGGTCTGGGGGCCTTTAGGTCAGGTTATTCATCCTGTAACGTATTTCCCTAAATTCTGTTAGAAGTTTTCTTAGAGTCTCAAAGAACGAAATCCACACCCTGACAACTTTACTTCTGATCGGAAGGATCATGGATTCTCACAGAAACTGCGGAACATGCACATCCAGCAGATATGGCCCACACCTTCTATCCCTAATGGGGGGATTTGGCTGTTCCTCATTTGATGAAGTCCAACCTTACAGTCTAGTCCTTAGTAGGGCGTTTTGAAAAGCAGCAAGAAACGGAAAGGAGAGAAGGTGGGGGGTTGCTGGCTAGAAAGGCATTCTGTATTTTGTTTGTTTGTTTGTTTTGTTTTTTATGGTTTATTTTAATGAGGAGTGCTTTGCCTGCACGCACATCTATGGACGGTGTATGTGTCTCATACCCATGGAGGGCAAAAGAGGGATTTGTATTGCCTGGGGTTGGAGTTACAGACACTTGTGAACTGCCCCGTGGGTGCTATAAATTCCGTCTGGGTCCTCTGGAAGAGCAGCCTGTGCTCGGAATTGCTGAGCTGTTTTTACTCCCTATCCAAATATTCCTGGGGCATGAAGGCAAGTAGGGACCAAGTGATAAGACCGCTCACAGAAGGCCATCTATTTGGGAATGAAAAAAAGAAGTGTAGAGCATGTGTTCAGTAGTGGGCAAAGAGCAGAGTTCCAGGTTTGTTGTCAAGTATTTGACAGAAAAGCTGAAATGTAATGCTTCTTACAGTTCAGTGTCAGAAACTGGAGGGACGTGAAGCTTTTAGATGTGGGGCTGGACACGGGTTGGCAAGTGTGGAGTTCTAGCAATCCATGCTAGAGTTTCCCTACAGTAAGATAAGGGTCTTGGTCCCACAAGCAGAGGAAGTTTCTGAAGGAATCTCCACTCCTAACCAGGACTCACATGATTTTATTTCCCAAATTTTCATGTCTGGAGATGATGGAAGTGTAACTTCTCTGGAGAGGGTTTGGCACTCAGGTTGCTAAGGAAAAAGGCTGGGGAGATCCTGTGGGTTTTATAGATATATTCAGTCTCTTGGCTTCTTGAAAGAATTAATTTAGTGAGAAAATACATATAGACCATTTAGATAGAAGTTTGTTTAGCAAAAGTAACCAAAGCCAGCACTCCAAAGAAAGAATGGAGTGGCTGCCCTAAAGGTCTGAGCTACACTCCCGAATGTATGGAAGGAAGTTTTCAAAAATTTCATCAGTATTCATTGGGTATGTGGCTTGTTCCTGGGATAAGGGGGTTGACAGGGTCCCCTTTTAGGGACCTTCTTTCCAGTCTGCTAGAAAAGCATCTAGAAAATGGCGACAGGGTCAAAACCACATGATTCGTGACAGAGCCTTCTAAAGATGTTACCTCATGTGTGTGAGGAAATGTTCTTGTGCTTTTCTATCTGAGAAAGCAGCTACACCCAAGCTCCACTTCAAAAATGTTCAACCACAAAGGTGCATTCCTTCAGGAGACACAATGCCCAGGGTCTTCCTGAAGCTTTGTGCAGTTAATTCCTACCCAAGTCTTTTTCTTCCCAGCATTGTCTGGAAGGCCTTGAAGGAGGCTTGGGAGAATTTGCTGTGTTCTTTGCCCCCAGAGATAGAATTGTACTGCCTGTGCTCTCCCAGGAAGCCATCCCTGCAGGGCTGAAAGAAGGTGAAACAATGTATGATTTCCTGTTTTCTGTCCTCATAGGCCAGGGGAGTTGAGACTTTGAGAAGCCAGCTAGAATTTGTTCTTGAAGAGGTAGAACTTGAATGAGAAATATAAACATTCCTCTCATCCACAGACATAATAGCAAATATAATGTCTTTGCCTGCATGCATATCTATGGACTATGTATGTGCCTCATACACTTCCTGCGGGTAGGCACTTCAGGCTATACCACAGTTCTAAACATTTTCCCCATGTTTCATTTCTGGAGTACAAGGAAAGGTGGGGCTTTTTGGTAAAGGGTGCTTTACTCTCTGATGATGCACATCTTTCTGGGTAAACTACTGAGTTTGGAGTGGAGCCTTCTTTTCCCCCCACAAAAATAGTGGGAACCCTGATTCTGTTGTCTAAGAAATTTCCTTAGGGTGTTCTTCTTTAGATCATGGTTCAAAATGCTTCTTTCCAGGAGCATCATGACCAGAGTCCACAAAAGTTGAGCCTTTGGAGGTAGGTTGGACTTAGGACTGCTGGAAATGAGTCCCAGATAAGACAAATATTCAAGTGAGGGAGGGCTATCCGGGCAGCAAGAGAGGGCTGAGAGACATCCCCTCTTCGAAAAGAATGGAGCTAACCCTGTCTACTCTAGCACTCATATCTGATGCAGTATAGGCTGGATAAACAGTATGTTGTTTCTTAGATTCCATATTGATAGTCTGTGGTAATTGAGGCTTTTGGATTGTATAGTTCCAACTTGGTAAACATAAAGGCAAAAAAAAAAAATGGTGAAGGATTAGCACTCTGTCCCCATAAATATTAGGGCCTCTATTCCTGTGCCTCCAAGGAGTTTCCTTCTTGTCTAGAGGTTTGATATCAACTTTTGGATGAAAGAATTTGTTTCCCTGAATTCCGTGTGGGGAATCAAAGGAAGGTGAACATTTTCAGGTTAGCAAAGGAAGCTGTCCCAGCACTGGGAACTATTGAGGAGAGACCTCCTAAAAAATGAATTGAGGAGCTTGATGGAGCCTTGGAAATCTCCCACTCCTCCATGTGTATAGCAGTTTGGGCTTCATCTTTTCCAGAATTCATACCATGAAGCATCCAGAATGGGTAGGCTGAGGATGGTGAGTTTTTTTGGAGAAGGTAGTGAGCCCCATTCATTTTGGAAGGGTCCTAGCCTTAAGGGTTAGGGTCCTGGAAAGGAAAGCCCCCAACCACTACAGAAATAGATGACTGTGATCCTTAACTAGGTTGTGCCCTGGGAATTACTAGGCAAGGTTGCAGCTCTAAACATTGTTTCCATAAGTTCAATGTCAGGAGTCTGTGGGATCTGAGGCTTTCGGGACAGGACAGAACTCAGAAAAGTCCTAATCTGGATGGGAGGACCTTGAAGGACAAATGGGAGCCTTCCCACCCTTACAAAAAGAATAGGCTTTAGTCCTCTTTGAACAGATTGTGGCTCTGGGAATGTCTAGGCAAGGCTGCAAGTATAAACATTGTTTCTACAACTTCAGTATCAGGACTGGCTTTGGAGAAGAGGCTAAAACTGGTTCAGGACCAGGCTCATCCTTGAGTGGGAGGAGCCTCAAAGAACAGCCAGAGCTTTGCTCTGCCCTACAAAAAGAGGTGTGGCCAAACTCCTTTGTTCAGACTTTTGCCCCAGAGGCTTCCAGTCTGTTCCAGCTTGGTGGCTGCTACCTGGTGCTCTCTGTCTGAAGTCGAAGGGAGGTAAGGCCTTTTGTGAGATAGAATTTGCACTCGTGGAGTACAAGTTCCAACCTCAAGAAATATTGAGGAGAGAGCTGTGAGGGTGAAATAAGTTAAGGGAGGATTGGACTCATACATATAGGAGTCTGTCTGGTATTTCTCTTAGATACAATCCAGAAAGGGTAAGTCGTATTTACTTTCCAGCTTTCATGTGGGATACTGAAAGCATTAAGTCGTTGAGAGTGGGCAGAACTGGGTCAGGCAGGCATAAGTTCAAGTTTGAGGGAATATAAACGAGAGGGCCTTGGAAGGACACAGGTGGAGAATTAGGAGCCCTGCTCTCTAGTAGAAATAATAGGGGTATATGAATCCTTCTATCGTTGAAAGGCTTTTAGGTGGGGAGCCAAACTCAGCTCATTAAAAGAATAGTCCCAGCCTTGAGTAGAAAAATGCTAAAGTATAATGGGAGCCTTTTCTTCCCTCTGAAAGTCATACCTGGTCTGGGTTGCTGATGTGGAAGCTCTAGGAATGTCCAAGGCAAATGGGATCATGTTATTTGTCTCTACCTTTCATGTTGAGTTCATGGGAGATGAGGCTTTAGGAGAGGTGGCTGGACTCTCAGTGCCAGGGGAGCAATTCTAATAATAAGAAACATGAAGGTAGCAATGTGAGGATTTGGGGCCTACCCTTTTCTCATAGGTAGAGAGAGGCTATCCCACTTTCTCAAAGAGTGTTCATTCCAGGGAAGCTTCAGTCATTCCTAAGATTCTATTTTTTCTAGTGTTTTGTAAGTTTAGGAGGGTGAGGCTTTTGTGGAAGGGTTGGACTCTAATTATCATGTCTAAGAATGTGAACTTTGTAAAGTAGGACCTTGGGAGAGCTGTTTTGCCACCCTCTCCTCTATAGAAATTGGGATGGATCCTCAATGCTGCTTGTCCAGGCAATTTCTTAAGTAGGCTCTAGGCCATGTTGCAGTACAAAACATTTTGCTACCCCAGAGAAAAGGTCAGGGAATAAGAGAGGTAAGAACTCGACATAGGATATTAACATTTGTTTTTCATTTTAATTCATGCATGGAGAAAATCAGGTTCAGTCTCTAAGGAGGACTGAGAGGACCGAGGAACAATGAAGAGTCTGCCACTACCTCCCTTAGCACCTGTCACTGTGTGACTCCAGGCAGGCCGATCAATAGGATGCTTCTGTTTTCCTGTGCTGAGAGGCTAAGCAAGTTGGATCTTTTCAATAGAGTACTGGCCACCAGGCACTATATGTAGGAGTTCCAGTCTTGGGGGACATGACTCTGAGGAAAGAGTCAGAGTTTTTCTTTCTCCCATAGAAATAGTAGGGAAATAGCCTTGTTTGCTAAGGTACTTGATTATAGATCAGTAAAGGAAAAAACAACCCAAAGGAGGCTTATGAAGACTCTAAAAGAAGAGGAGGAGGATCCTTTGGGAGGAGTGAGACTTTCCTTTTACCCTTCAGAAATTAGTAGTGTTGGTCCTGCTTTCTCAGGCAGCCTTACCAGTAGGCTGACACCAGGCAGCGAGCAGCATCACCTTTAAAACATAATTTTATATTGAGATTCCAAGAGATATCTGTCCTATTAGAAGAGGACTGTATTTCAAAGATATGGGAAGGATTCTCTGCCTTGGAAAATATCCAAGAGGTTGTCCCAGTGAGAGAGAAGTAGGAAAATTGTGACCTAGAGTCCTCTCATTGATGTTTTATAAACCTGGCACTCTTCTGCTGCTCATCACGTTCTAGTCTTTTCACAGAAGTCCTCCCAAATTGAAATCATCGAAGTCACATACCCCTCTCACTGTCAGGAGCACCCACAGGCAGCTAGACAGAAGGAAAATCAGTTCCATTACATCTGTGGGGGATAAACATGATCCTAGCCAATGCTCTCAGTCCTCTCCGAGGGCACATTTATGTTTATTTCCTAAAGCTGCAACTCCTCCTTTACACAGTGTAGTCTAGCACCCTCCTAAGGGTCTCTACCTCAAGGATATGTAAAAGTTCCAAATTACCTGGGACATCCCAGGGCAACTATCTGGAGAGTTTGGGATGCCTTACTTCAATTCTATAGTTATATAGTTATAGTAGAGAAGACTTGTAGTTCTTAGGGTGAAGCTAACAAGTATCTTACCTCCTCACTGTTATCTGTATTCACAGGAAGTAACCATCTTCATCAGAAGGGAGAGCTGTCTGGGAAAAAGTAATAGCAGATCACCAGGGGGAAAAATCTGCCTGGAGTTCATCAGGTAAGAATCCTGAATCAGGAATGAGGACATAGTTCCCATTCTCCTTTTAAGGACAGAAGCTGTGCTAAGCTCAACTATGGCCTCTTTTTATCTCCTGGAGGAACTGTGTACATGGCCAAATGTGCTTCTTGCCCTATCTTTGTGCTCAAAGAGTTCAGTGATAAATCTGAGGGAGGAGATCAGGAGTAACAGAGGGAGAAATAAGAAATTTATCATTATAAAGAGGAGAAAGGGAGAGGGACATGGGGGAAGGTACTACGTGAGGAGGGGGACCAGGAGGAGAAGGGGGCTGTGGCCAGGATTTAAAGGGAATGAACAAATAAATTAATTAATGAAAAATAAAACAAAGTGCTGCTAGCCTAGGAGAGCTGTGATCCCTGCAATTAGGCTAACACTTCCTGCCATTCAGTTTAGCCTGATATTGTTGGAAATTGTGCTCCATCACGTTTGCTTCACTGTGTCAGGAATGTTTAGATTTGTCCTGCGAATGTGGCCTCAGTCTGCCAGATAAGTATAATCCATCCTTTCCTAGGGCAAATGCGAGCACAGAGGGGGGCTTTCACCCTACAAGAGTCTTAAGTATGGCACATACCTGAATATACACAAACATTATGCTGTAGAATACAGGAACTCCAAGGCTATTGGTCCCACATACTCTAGTACACTTCCTGAAGTCAGATTCAGCCATCTGGCTGAATCCTAACAACATTTATCATGGTCTTCTATAGGTTCCTAAAGGACAAGCCAGGTAGAAAGGCTTCGGAACTCTAAGGCTGTTCCACAGCACCTGGGGAAAGTCGGTAAGTTGCCTTTTGTCTGAGATTTCAGAGCAGATATTGGCCTTTGTGGATGCTCACTCTGCTGTTTTCTTTCCTCCCCTCACCTGTAGAATCTTATCACTGACAGTCCTGTTTAAATTTTTGTCTTCTGTCTCCAGAAAGCAAAATAATGTCTCGCTACGGAAAGCACCCACGCCTCAGCTTGGAAGAAGGTATAAACTTCCAGAATCCAACTGAAACAGATGAGGACGAGGTGGCGTTCCCAGTAGTTCCCACACCTGAGAATGAGGAGAGAGAGGGAGAGGAGGAGGTCCAAAAGGAAGAGGAAGAAGATAGCAATACGCAGGAGGAGGATGATAACAATGTGAAGGAAGAAGAAGATGAAGAAAAGGAGAATGAAGAGGAAAAGGAAGAGTCTAATGATGAGGTGGATGAGGAAGAAGATGAGACCGGAGTAGAAGAAGAAGAAGAAGAAGAAGACATAACTTCCCTCTTTTTGTCATCTTCTAATGTCTCTTTGGCTGCTTTCTCCCCTCCTTCTCCTTCTTCCTCTTCCTCTTCCTCCTTCTCCTCCTCTTCTTCCTACTCCTCCTCCTCCTCCTCCTCTTCCTTCTTTTCCCTGTTTCAGAGCAACCTGGAGGAGGATGAGGGCTTTGCTGTGGGGATGTTGGGCATTTTTCAGAATGCTCAGAGCTTCTTCCCCTCACCTGCTTTAGGGGAAAATTTAGATGAAGCAGTTGGCCACCAGGGAGAGAGTTCAGGTGTCATCCAGTCTCCAGGAGACCCTGACTCTGTGCTCGATAGTGTAATACAAGAAAAGGCTACTGATTTGGTGTTTCTTTTCATTTACAAGTATAGAATGAAGGAACCCATTACATTGTCCGAAATCTACGAGGTTGTCACTAAAGAGTATGAGAATCATTTCCCTGTCATTTTCATTGAAGCATCTAAATGCTTGGAAATGACCTTTGGGATTGATATAAAGGAAAGTGACCTCTTAAGCAGTGCGTACGTCTTTGTCAACTCACTGAACCTCACCTATGAGGATATGCTGAGTGACAGTGATAGTCTGCCTAGAAATGCTTTCCTGATAGTTATTCTGGGTGTAATATTCATAGAAGGGAACTGTGCTTCTGAAGAAAGAATCTGGGAGTTCTTGAAACTGGTAGGAGTGTATGATGGTGAAGAGCACTTCATTTGTGGGGATCCCAGGGAGTTCATCACCATACATCTAGTGCAGCAAAATTACCTGGTGTATCGGGAGGTGCCTCATAGCGAGCCTCCACGCTTTGAGTTCCTGTGGGGTCCAAGAGCCTATGCTGAAACTACCAAGATGAAAGTTTTGGAATTCTTGGCAAAGATGAATAAGTGTGACCCATCTGATTTCTCAGTCTGGTATGAGGAGGCTTTGAGAGATGAGGAAGAGAGAGCCTGGGCCTTAAATGACTCTGCAAATAGAAGCCCAAATGCGTGGTTTCTAGAGCGCTGATCACTGGTTTCTCTTACCTAGTGTGAGGGATCCCTTTTGGTATTGGATTCTCTCTAATTTTGAAAAGAGCAGTCAAAATTTTAAGTAAAGGGAAATCAAACAGGCTCAGTAGAACAGTATCACTATGCTAGTTGAAGTTTGCTTAACTGTTTCATTTGGGGTTAATGTTAAATGTTACTCATTTTAAGAGAAAGTGTATTACCTCTAAAATCTTTGATTGAAACTGACAACACAATTATTACTCTTTGTTCAAAAATATAGTGGAAAAATTGTATAATGTTAACTTTTGATTTCTTTAAACCTTTCGGTCTATTCTGTAAAATTAAAATGTAGTATGGATTTATTTTCCAGACTTATGTAAGAAAATAGGACATAATAACAAATCTTAATAAAGACTGCTCACTTATTCATTCATTTACCAAATCTGTTCTGTTTGGAAAACACTACAATATTGGGGTCGGCTACATAGAAAAGTAAGGCATTTCCTTGCAGAAGGAATCACAGAGTCTGGGAATAGCTATCATATAAGAAAAATGGTTAAATATGTGTCAAGACAGAAAGAACAAGTGGAAAGAAGGAACAATTGAGGAGGTGGGGTTCTAGTTATCAGAAGTTATGTGTAACTATTCAGAAGTAGAATGGCAGAATTTTAGGGCTCTGGGAAATTAATTATTTTGGAGTATAATTTACATTAAGCCATGAAAGGTATTACAAATCACAGGCTTGGTTAAAAAATTTAAAAATAATAAAAAAATGAACAGCAGCAGCAGCAGCAGCAGCAACAACAACAACAAAACTCTTAAGAGTTATACACCCAAAGGTCCAGGGATTTCGTAGGAAGAAAGAGATGAATCCTTTTAGTCTAGGTACAAATCAGTGCATCATTTTTTCCTCTAGCTTGGAGAAGTCCGTAGTCTGTCTCTTACATGAAAGTGTATATTCTCGACTTCTTTTGTAAAAATTCAAACAAGATCAAGTATCTGAGGGCTGCGAAGTCACTGCACAAAGTATACACACACAGAATGGACAACAAGAGGGAAGAAAAGAAAAGCTTGCTTCCTTTTTCCCTCTGGGATTCTCCAATTCTATCAGGTAAGCATGACATACTTACTCTCCAGATAACACATTGTCTATCAGGGAAAAATGAGTTTAATTGAAAAGCATATTTTTCGGATTTTCCATTCTTTCCCTCATTGGATTGCATTTTCTGACACACTCTGGTTATTGACAAAAACAAAACCCAGGGGAAAGAATGGCAGGCTTATGCTCAAATTGATATTCAAACTAATAACTAATATGTTTGGGCATGATGCTCGGTGTTCTATGGTCAAAGCATTCTCCCTGTGCTGCCACCTTTCTCAAACCTGCTTCTGAGAGAGCAAGTGAAGTCTTCTTGTTCTTTGGAATTACTCAAAGATCACAAACCTGGCACATGCCAGGATTGGACAAGAGTTTATCTACAGCACACATTGTTTCCTACCTCCCAGCCTGATGCAGGCCTTTAGTTTCTTACACATTTCTTGCTGTTCCAAAATGTCTCAGTTTACACTGTCCAAATATTCAAAGCATAAAGGGTGATGAAATATTGTGGTTTTTTTCATATTACTACTAAGGTTATCTTGCCCTTACAGCTGGATTTCACAGCTAGTAGAGTCCTTGGAAGTAACTGCAGCTGTCTCCAAATGTCAGATTTATTGGTCTTAAAATTCCTAGCTCTTGGAGGAATTTTATCATTGAAGCAATCAGAAAATTAATCTGCATTCATAGAAGATTATATTTAGGCAATAATATCAAAATTATTGGGGTTCTCATACATGTGAGTTGAGAATTCAATACACCAACAGAAGCTTCTTGCCTAACAGAAGGATGGATCCTTTCAGAAAACAGAGTCTGTGTGGGTAAGCAAACACAACCTGAGAGGTGACAGAAGTATCCATGGGAGAAAAATCCCTGAAGTCCTTAAGGCCAAATGCAAAACCAATCCAGAACTCAATTATGGCTGCCACTCAGGCCTGAATCTAGAGTTTAGTATAGGTTGGAGTACAGTTCAGTGTTCTTAAAGATGAAAAATTGAAACAGGAATGCATAGGGATGAAATTTGGAGGAGATATGTCTGGGAATGGCATTTCTATGACATCTACTACTTAAACATAGTACCTTTAAATTTTATGCTTTGTCTGGAAGAAGCTGAGTAGAAGGGTGACCCTATAGGAAGACTAGTTCTCTCAACTAACCTGGTCCCCAGGATCTCTCAGACACTGAACCACTAACCAGGCAGCATACACTGGCTGATATAAGGCCCCCCGACACATACACAGCAGAGGACTGCCTGATCTGGCCTCAGTGAGAGAAGATGCACCTAACCGTCAAGAGACTCGGGGAGTGGGGAAGTCTAGGGGGCTGGGGGTGGGGGCATCGTTTTAGAGATGGGGGAAGGAGTGGGATTTGGAACAGTCAGAGGGTGGACTGCGAGGGGGATAAAGTCTGGATTGTAAAAAAGATTAAAGAATAAAGAAAGAAAACAAAGTAAAGAAAATTATGCTTCGTTACCTTGAGAGGTAATTATTCTAAGGTTGTCATTGTTGTTCTATGTTGACACCAGATATCATCTGGGACATTGGCACATGGTATAGACATTTTCCCCACAGAGTGAAAATGTACAGCTGGAACAACTTCTTGATATAGTAACAGAAATATGTGGCTTGGAAGACAGAGTGCCATGGATCACACTTTTGAAAAAGTCCCCATATTAAGGAAATGGTTAGGTGTGAGGGGGAAGCATGCAAAATGACACTCTTGATACCGGTGGAAAAGCTGGGTGAATGGATCATTGGTAGTATTTTGATTTTCTGCCATGGAAGCAAAGGCTGAGGTAGAGCCCTGGCTTCCCTTTTTTGATTCAGCACATATTGTTTTCTGCAATTTCATGCATTCATTCACTCATCCTTTTTCTGATTAAAGACAATTAAACCAATGTGGAGAAAACACCCAAAGATAGCCTAGAATTATAACTAGGTATTTAGCTGAAGAAAAACATGTGAAGAGACAAAGAATAGGAAGTTCTGGAAAATTTGAGAAAATTCAGAGCATTGAAGTGGTGACAGATTGTGCGTGACACCCACTAATCCCTCAAATACAAACAAAAAATTTTCAACAAAATACTATCGAACTTTAGCCAACAGCATAAAGAATGGATGATCCACTATAAGGAAAATTTATTCTAAGAATAATTTTCTCATCACAAAATAATGTATTAACCTCATATAAACTAATGTAAAATAGTTACATGATTCAGTTGGAAATGTGGTGGACTACAAACTGTCTCCATGTGACCTGGTAAAATAGAAGAGTCAGGATATGAAAACAAACAAACAAACAAACAAACAAACAAACAGAATAAATTCTGAAGAAAGGTAGGAAAATCCTCTTCAGGATATCTGAAACTTGTGTAGAAAAACAGTGGTGACTCATGAAGACAAAAACTAATTACAACATAGCTCCAGATTCTTGGCTTCCCAATTAAAGACTCTTCCAAGACATAAGCCAGGCAGTCCTGAGGATAAGGATCTTGCACTCACTCCTACCTTTCAGCCCAACCCATAGTCTTTACAAAATTCAAAAGCAGGTGCAGGATTTGGTAAGAAAGTAATAGTCTACAGGTTGGCCAGAAGTGGAGAGAAATTCCATTATATCACTCTCTAACTCCGAGATAAGGGACAGCTGTTATCTTGAGAGATGACTCATCCTTGGAAACTGATCTACCTGCAGCCCCCAGGAGTAGCAGCTGTAGACAGAGACAGCTTGCAAGACTACATCTAATCTGCCACAGCACTAAGCTGAGAGACAGCCAGGGAGTCAGCTGAGGGAACAAACACTAGCACGCCTATAAAATGGCTCAGTAGACTTTGTCCAGAAGTAGTATGATTAGGGAAAGGAAATACATTCTTGGTTGTTGGAAGGAGGTCTCCACTCAGATTAATCCTGAAGTTTGATGGCATTAAGCCTGCGATCATCCTACTAGCCAGTCACTGCTATTAAGTCTGAAAACCCTGAAACTTGAATTATACTCAACACACACATACAGTGTCAGATCATGGAATTACAAAGACAGATTTCCCACCTATATAGATTCAATTGCTGTGGCTTATTTTCTGTGTCCCAACACAATTCAGAGATACCCCCCAGAAAGCCTTACTAACTTATCAATATTTTTACATTTTATTACTTTTGCTAGCATTATTGAGGAAAATAGGGAACAAATTTAATTTTATTCATACCTTAAATTATTATTCAGTAAACTTTTATTTCCTTTTTTCTTTATTGTTCTTTTTGGTTTATGTACCCTGTGTTTTTCCATGCGTCAAAGAAATGCAACACATGCTAAAAACAATAGGCAACATCTGAAACCTCCCAAAACAAAACAACATAATAAAAACAACTCCTCACCTACTGAGTCCAGAGGTGAAATATAAAAAATGTACTCCCCTGACTTCTCTCTACCAACAGCAGCCATGAGAGCTAACCCAGGAGTTCATGAGAACAAGAGGGCTAGCCAGTCCTTGCCTGCTGCAATACTTGGGATAACAGGGCATTCACCTCTCCTGGGCGGCAAAATTGAGCTGGCCCTACTGGGTGACCTGGTCACAAGAGCATGAGGGTGGGAGAGCTGGCTCGGCCTCTTGGTTGCTGCAGCATTGGATGAGCTAGCTGAGGCAGTTCTGGAAAGCTAGCCCTGGTGGTGTGGATGCAGGATAGATGGAAGGACAACCAGCTCAGCTACCACTCAGGCCCAATTCCAGGGCTTTGAGTGGGAACAACTCAACATCTACCTATTAAGGAACTGCTGGAGCACATGAAGGGACTGGTCCTACAGATCCAAAGCTGTAGGATCCCCATGACAGAGGACAACAGCAGGATATCCAAGAGGAACCCCAATGAGGATCCAGTATTGATACTGTAGCAGAAGCCAGAGACCTTGAATCAGACCAATGACTCATTACAATGAGTATTTGCAAGCAAATAATCGTGGACAAAAGAGAATACTGTGGGACACACTGTGACACACTACAGCTTTCACAACAACAGTTTTCATTCTTTTTCTCTTTTTAGTTTTGAAAGAGGAGGTTGCAAGGGTGGAGGGCAGGTACGAAAGGATGGGGAGATGAGTAGGATTGGTGTGCATGATGTGAAATTCACAAAAAAAAACAATAAAAAGATAAAACACATTAAAAATGTGTCAAGAGTTCACTAGTAAAAATGAGCACTGACTTCAAAAATATTATAAATATAAATCCAGTGCTGAGCTTGAAGAGGAAAGGCACCAGTGTAACAGAAAACATCAGCAACATGGACAGGAAAATTAGTAATACTGATGAAAGAGTAAATAATATAGAATGAAAAGTCATCAATTAAATTGTGATCTACAAACTAGGAGCTAATGACAAAGTTAAGAAAAGAATTTCATTGATAAAACAATAGAGCTATAATTAATTTATGCAATACTCCAGATTGAGTTTTATATAACATTCATAAATTGTTAATGAGAACCAACAAAATTGTTTATTATATTTAATTTGGTGGTAAGAAATCATAAATATTGAAGTATATGGGACAGAATAATCAACATTTTTATAAGGTAATTCATACTTGCAAATTGGTCAATAAATCCAATGCAATCTCTAATAGTAGTTGGACTGTTTCAGAAACCAGAAAGGTAATCCTAATATTTATTTTGACATGGATTTGTCTTTGAATTAAAAAGATAATTTTGATGCATAAGAAATGTTAAATATTCACTTAATTTTTAAACAAAATAACATCGTCAATAATCTGAGCTAGATATAATTGTGACTAAAGAAATTAACCTTAGTTGTGGTCAGTCACACTTTTAATAAGGAAGCTAAGTTCATTCAATAGTGCTCAAAACAATGGATGTAATTGTGCCTGTATTTTAGAGAGTGTACAAAATTCAGTGAAAGTGGATTAAAGATCTACATGTAAGAGCAAAGTTATAAATATTTCATAACAAAATATAGGGGTTGGTAAGATAACTATAGATAAAGTGGTTGCTACACAAGCATGAAGACCTGAGTTAGATCCACAGAACCTACATATAGAAGAAGTCACACATGCTGACGTTACTTTGTAACCCACCTCTAAGGAAGCACAAACCAGCAACTATTTAAGGCTCATTAACCAGCCAGCTTATATTAGAGTTTGAATTGCAGGCCATTTAAGAGACCTGGAACCCCCTCTCCAGGATGAGATAGTTGCAAAGATGATGCCTCAGTGGGTAATTGCACTGTTTTGGAAAAGGACCTGAGTTCAGAGGGCCTGAGCTATGTTCTAAGATCACAGATCAGTCAGCTCACAACCCCTTAAAACTCAAGCTCCAGAGTATCCAACACGCTCTTCTTGTCTCCATAGGCACCTGTATTCAAGTGAAAAATAACCCTGATATCTATTCGATTTCTCCTTCTCAGGGAGATCTGTGCCTCTCCACTGGAGCCTTCCTTGTTAATTAGTCTCTCTTGGTCTGTAGACTTTAGTTCCGTCCTTTACTTAAATAGCTAATATCCACTTATAAGGTTGTCTTTCTGGGCCTGGGCTACCTGAGGGTGACTTTTTTCTACTTCCATCCATTTGTTAGCAAATTTCATGATGTCCAGTTGAGTAACACTCCACTGTGTAGACATACCATAGTTTCTGTATTTTTTGGTGAACTGGGGGTGGATGGAGATTAGAATAGGAGAGATCAGGTCGGGGAGGGAGAGACACGGAGGGCAAGACTATTGGGAGAGATGACTGGAATAGGTGGGGTATTTTGGAGATGTGAAAACTTAATGCCATGGAAACTTCCTGGAGCCTATAAGAGTGACCCTAGTGGGGGGGGGGGTCCTAGTAAGGAAGGATACAGATGTTGAATTAGCCATCTTCAATAACCTGGCACAGCTCCCAGTAGTGGGATGGGACAACCACCCAGACACAAAGGTTTCCACTCATATCTGCCCTGTCCTCAAGATGTGCTGAGGCAATGGTGGCTCAGAGCTTGGAAGAGTAGTCAACAAATGACTAATCTAACCTGAGGCCAGCTATGACAATACCTGGATGGCCAGAAACAAGAAGTTAGATGACTCAGAGACCTAGAGTGGGACTCAAATACTCTGACAGGACTAACTAACAAACAAACAAACAAATCAACCAACCAACACCAATGAACCAACCACAGACAGTATCTCTGCTAAAGACTACTTCCTAGCTACTAGCCAATCAAATCCACCAGAGAAGCGATTTGCTATGCCTACTGCTGCAGCACGGAACATCAATGCTCTTGCACAGCAGGCCTAGGACCTTGTGCTAAGACCAAAGTATCATTTGTCTGCAGGTACCTGACTACCCACAACAGGGAGGCTTGCTATCTTTGGTGCTGACTCCTATAAGGGTGCACATCAAAACAGATAGGTCAAGCTACAATGTTGCAAGAGAAACAAGGACCTTGTTCAATAGTTTTTTGCATTATCCTTTATTCTTGAGGGGAGTAAAGAAGCCAACCTTCCTAAGCAGAAAGCCACAGTCTAGGTCACATGTATTATAAACTCAAGCACTGGCATGGGGTTCCAGTGAAGGAAATTTATAGAAACCTTAAAACACCCCAATCAAGGCTGAAGATGTCCAACTCACCCCATTTACACCCCACCCCCCATTCACCACCAAAGCCCATCAGTTGGGGATGAAAGCAGCAGGAGCAGGCAGATAGGGGCAGGAATCAGAAATCGTACAGAGCTGGTTTGCTTGAGAAAAACAGTGTGTCCTCAGGCCACTGCTTCTTGTGACCAAGACAGAATGTCTGTGGGAGGTGTGTGACTCACAGACAGGTCTGGGAGGCTAAGTGTCATGGAGATCATGAGATGATCAGATTGACGTTTTTTAGAGTGTGGATATATTCTAACCTTTAGAAAAGAGTTTAGAGGGGGCAAAACCAGGATACATAAGATTAGAATTTACCACTATCTGTTAAGTGCTTCCTCATCCAGAAATGGTCATTCTATCCATGTGTTTACAGGAGGTCACACCATTTCCCTCACTTCCTGGTGTAAAATATAATCGATCACCTTCCCAAAGCTTTTCAAACCACGATTGAGTTTCCCATTTATTTTGGTCCCCAAGCAGTAGGTTCTACTTGTTAGTGGCTGGTAGACTCATTCCCAACTACCCCTTTGGTGGGTAAAAAAAAAATAAAACAATTCCCCCTAGGCTGGCCCCATTGAAGTCAGAACTAAAGTAGAAGGGCTGGCAGCCTCCTGGAGACTAAAACAGCTGGAGAGACTAGAGCTACCTTTCTAAGGATGGGAAATTTACTCAGGTAATGTTAGGGAATTCACAGGCACCATCTTAGGATAAGAATTAGAAGGTAGAAATCTCACTCCTCCCTTGCACCTTTCTCTACTGCCTAACTGACGTGACTTCCTCTCTGTCACTGCATTTCTGCTGAATGGAGCCCCAGGCACTAGTCACACAGTTAACTGCTTGGTATCATCAGACAACTTCCTTGTTCAAAAGCGGTAGCCACACCTCTGGCTGCAATGATGATTCTCCAGTGACTTCAATACTTTAAAAGGCTGCAGCAGCATGCAAAATAATTTCATTTCATTAAAAAAAAAAAGTTTAGAAAGGTCTTCAGGAGATGGTGAGTTTATTTTGTCTTGTGTGGATAGAGGTTTGATTTGCTCTTTAATGTTCCTGGGTGGAGACTAGGAGGAAGCACAGGGTGTGGAGATCTCCTCAGTGCAGTTATCTCCCCTCACTCTTATCCTCACTCTCCACAGACAGAGCAGCATACTTGTCTGCAGAACTGAACTTGGAGTCTGAATTCTCCTCAGATTTCTTTGATTCAGGTGCAGATCTGGAGTCTCGACCTTTTTTGCTGTCCTTCCTATCCATGTCCTTCCGGTGGTCTCTTGTCCCTCCACCTCTGAACCCACGGCTGGAGTTTGGCCTTTTGTGGCACTCACCCATCGACTTTATTTTCATCTTTCCTTGATGGTCCTTCCTCAGGGGGCTGATTTGGAGCTACTTTCCCTCCACCACTTGTAGGGGACGGCTGCTCTGTGTCTGAACTCTGAGATCAAGCAGGAGGCTTAGAGCTTCGCTTCACCCATGCATTCTCCTTTGGCGGAGGGGCTGCCATTACCTTTAGAGCCTGTTCAGGTCTAGGAGGCTTAGAGCTTGGAGAGTGACGGTCTTCTTTATTGAGGGTTTCATTTTCTATAGACTTCTCACTCTCTCCTTCGTGTGTTTCTGCCAGATGTGGCCGAGTTCCCAGTCTGCGATAACTCACTTCCTTGATCTCAACTGTTCTCTTTCCTGAGTTTCTTCACTTTGCCAACTTGGGTGTCTCTCTTGAGGCCGGCGGTCTACTTTTGGCTCATCCAGCTGACACTGCAGCTTCTCCTGCTCCTTTTGTAGCCGCTCCTCTACTCTTTCTCTAGTAGCTGTGCTAACAGGCTTCACCCCTCCAAAGATAGAAGCCGCTTGGCTGGACTGGGAGGTACTAGCAGAGGAATCATCTTCTTTAGGAGTACTCCGAAGCTATCATCGAGAGATTATCCTTGAAGCTCCATAACCAATCATCCTGTCTGTCATATCGGTCTTCATAGTGGTCCCCACCTCCTCTGTAGTCATCATCCCACTTCCAAATGCTCTTCTGCCACTGCCTATCCTGAAGCCATTGTCTTTGCTGCCTCGGTCATCATAGGCATCCCGGCCCCCATAGTGATCCATGTCTCTGTGTGGGCTGTCCGGATGTCCCTCCCTATACCCATCCCGATACCAGTCTGAACTGTAACGATCTTTATGTTTGTCTCCAAAGCTATCATTGCCTCTTCTAGGTGGGTAGTCATCAAAGCTGTCTGTGGCAGGACGGGTCCTCCAGTCTGTGTCTGTTTTGTCAGAATCCCAATTTCTGTCTCGACCAGAAGAATGATTATCCTTGTCTTTATCCTGTGCTTGATCAGAAACATCTATTCGAATTCTCCTATTACCTAGAGATTCTTCATTGAGACTCAGAGCACAGAGCAGAGAATACAGGTCCTCAAATTCTGCATAGCGGAAACCTTTCAACCTGTCTGGATTGCTAGGTTCATGTGGTATGCATACAGTGCCGTTATTTAATCCTCTAAAGAAATCCTTAATGGAGTCTTCTGCCATATCATAGGGCAGATTTCCTAGGAAAGCAGTGTAGAGTGGCGACTTGGGAAGATATCCAGTTGATATTGGGTTCCCGAGCAGTCTGTGGAGCAGTGGGAAGGGTGGAACAGTCAATTGGTGGTGCCCCGTACACATCATCATCATTAACTATGCCAAGTTGTTGACATATCTCCTTCCAGATCATCTGTTTCATTAGCCCAGCTGACTGGTTTGGGGACGAAGGTGCTTCCTCCACCAGTTCCGCCATCTTCAGCTAGAAAGGCAGCTAGATGGTCTTTCCCTTCTAAGGGAGTTATTTATGTCCTTCTTAAAGCCCTCTATCATAATCATGAGAAGTGATTTTTAGATCCAAATCTTGCTTTTCCGGTGTGATGGTATATCCAGGACTTGCTATGGTGGGAGAACTGGGTTCTGATGATGCCAAGTAACCTCGGTTTCTGTTACTTATTTTCTTGCTCTTGCCTTCTGCCACCTGGTTATCTCTAGTGCTACCTGCCCTTCCTTTATCTGACTGGAGCCTGTCCTTCCTGTGATCCTGGTTGTGTCAGAACTCCTCAGAGTCTATCTGTCTTTGTGATCCTGTGATTCTGGGATCCTGTGATCCTGAGATCCTGGGTGTGTCAGAGCTCTTGGGAGTCAAGCTGCTTCTGGGACCCTGAGATCCTGCTGTGACCAAGCTCCTGAGATCCTGTGATTCTGTGATTCTGGTCGTGTTAGTGCACCTGAGAGTTGAGTTTCCTCTGGGTGTTATGGGACTGGCTGTGGAGTTAGTGCCCAAGGTCTGTTCAGGGTACTAGCTCAGACCAGGAAGAACTCGTGCCACTGACTGGGCGGGGTTCCTGAGTCCCTGGATCGTGCTGGTCCCAGTTATTCCTGGTGTTGGGGAAGATGTTGTGGCCTCCTCACCTCTGAGCTTATGATCCTGGGCGTGTTAGAGTGCCTGGGTGTTGGTCTTCCCCTTCTTATTCTTCTTTTATTGCTGAGGCCGATATGTTGGGAGAGGGAGAGAGAATGCAAAAGCAAAAGTTACCTTCTCATTTAGCATATATTCATGGAAAACCTACTATTACCTACATACTTCAATGTGCTTAGGGTCGTTGACAGACATGAAATGTATATTGACTAATCTTCACCTCTAATCCTAGCTATTTCTAAGAAAAATACAAAGGGAAAAAATGGTCAATCCATTTAACCCATTACCATGACTGAACAAAAGAAAGCAGGAAACATTATTTCAAGTATGACTGAGTGTAATGGAAAGCTGGATATGATCCTAGTCCATTGCAAATGCTTATGGAATTCTCAAAGTATAAATTAACAGATACATTAAAAGAAAAGCTGGTCGCTGACCTTAGTTTGGAAACATGCCTTTCAATCAGAACAATGTTGGAGGCAAGAGGTGTAGCTTCTTACTGGGCTCTACGTCAGACTCTTTCTAAGATTAATATTCAACAAGACCATGATATTTTGAGAACTGTCTTGGATCCCATAGACTGTGTTTACTTAAACAGTACCTATGAGCCCTAAAACTCTCATTTTTGTTTCTGTTTTGATTCTGCTGTGAATATATTCTATTAAAAACAAACAAACAAAACCAAAACAACACAACAACAACAACAACAAAAACCCTACCAGTTCGTTTTAGGAGATATCAAAATTAGAGCATAAAAAATTTAGTCAGGAAAAGACATGTATCTTTACACATAACTGAATCCTCCTTCCCATTTATACTTCTAAAATAATTTTAATATAAAACTGACATCATTGATATTTAATTGAGAACTACTTGAATTTTATTCATGAGATAATAATGTACACTCTAAACAATAACAGTGTCCATTATCCTCAAACTGCAACTTAATTTGAAGGAAACATAATTAGTTTAAGGCTAATATTCTTGGTTGTAAAGCAATACATTTTTATTTATATTTCAAATCCTCCAGATATTAAGTGTATTCTAACTACACTGACTTTAATAGGGACAAAGGAAAAACAGAGGTGATAATACACACAGGCTTTTTCCAAACTAACAATGTTAAAGCCCTTGATTACTCTTTGAGCATTTGAATGGTATTCTCAGCCAAATCATGCAGCAACACTAGGAACACTAGAGTTGAAAAAGCTAGTTGTATAAATATAGCATTTATGCATAAAAGTAATAAACTTCCTGAATTTCAGCACTGAGGATTTAAGAAAGAAAAGAAACTTAGATTAATAATAAATTGCAGATCTAGCAAAGATTAAACTTGATAAATTAATCCATTGCCATTTTGCAGTAGAAATAATAGATTTGAGGCTGCACATAAGTGTAATATTCATCTCACATTAAGCATTTTTCAAATGAAAATATATGCTAATCAGTTTAGTGCAGTTTAAAACTATGATTTACTGTATAATTTAGATGCTTAATTGAAGTTTTATTAGATTTTTTTCACAATAATTCTGTTTGATATATATGTATAATTTAGTTTCTGAAGCCATGTTGCCAAAATAAATTTATACATTTTATAAAGATTATTCATTTTGCTTACAGTGTGCTACACATTTTGATAAAGTTCAATTATGCTCTTTTATTTTGGGGGGAATTTCTTACATGAACATACAGTAGAACATGTTTTCTACATCTTCTTCTCTTCTATCCAAATCCTCCCATGTCCTTTACCAGATACTTCTAGAACCCATGACTTCTTCTCCTTTAATTATTATTGTTAAAATATAAATATGATCTTTGATTGTAAATATATTGTAAAACACAAAATGTTTACATATATTTAACCTTCTGAATCCATTTGGAATTTGCTATATATACACATGTGCTTACAGATGACTACTGGGGAAATGGATATCCTATTTGTGGGTTCATCTCTGAGGAAAATTAATTCTTCCTCTTCCAGAAGATATTGACTCTCAGTAGCTCTTCATTTAGGGGTAAAAGACTAGGAACATTTCCCCATTCGTATCTGCCTATAGATTGTGTGGTCATTATTGAGGCAATCATTTTGTTCAGATTTCATGTAAGCTGCACCCTTATTACATCTAGAAGACATTGATTCTGGTCCTCTGTTTCATACAATCTTGCTGACCCTTCTCCTGAAATTTCTCCTGAGACTTAGGTTATGTTGCAAATGTCAACTGAGGCTCAACACTGATCCACCCCCATCATTTATTCTCTTAATCTTGACCAGTTGTGACCTCTGTAGTATCCTCCGTCTACTTCAAAATGAAGCTTAGTTGATGAGAGTTTGGAGTGTCACTTATCTTAGGATATAAAAATAAGTGTTTATGCTAAACTGGATGTCCTCAAAAGGCTCTAGGCTCCAGCTGTGGTTCCTTCATCAAGACAGAATCATCCAGCCATTTGTCAGGCATTGCTTAGTTAGTGTCCAGGACTGAATAGACTTATATTGGGTGCTATTGGAAGTGTTGGTGTCACAGAGGTCAGGTCCTCTGTCTCCAGAGATCTTACTTGCAGAGGTCCCTGTGGGTGTTCCTGAGGCTTGAGACTCATTAATCCAACTGGATCACTCTCCATTGTCCCTTTCTCTTATCCCAGCACTCTTATATTCTAATTGGTGTTTCTGACAGCCCATCAGTAGTAGCCAACCCCCTCAAGAAGCCTTTGCCTTGCTTCCTTTCCTGACTTCAGTCATCCTAGATGACTCCAGGGCATCAGCACGAAACTTGGCTCAAAAAAGACCTTGCTGTAGAGGAATTTTAATCCAGCAACATGGCTTCTTTAGCAGGGGATCCATCAAAGACCTTCTAGGTCTCTGTGATCTGGCTGGAATGACACAACTTTAATCCCTCTGGCTGGAATACAGACATGCACTTTATATATACTTTTAATCTCAAAGAACGGAAGCAAAGTTAGTTTGTAGAATGAAATAGCCATGTTTGTAGAATGAAGTAGCCATGTTTGTAGAATGAAGTAGCCATGTTTGAAACTGATGTCTAATTGAGAGGCAGACAAAGTGATAAATCAGATAAAGATTTAACAGAATGAGTCACAAAGAGAGGATACACCCAACTCTAACAAGAAAAATCAGGAAACAAAAGCTACTTAAGAGCAGTGCAGAGTGAGTCAGGACTGGAGGGCAGTTTAATTAGTGCAGTTCAACTGAGTTCAAGCAACGCAGTGGAGTTCAGTTGAGTTGAGTTCAGTGCAATTGGGTACAGTTAAGTTCATGGAATTCAGAGGCTATTTTTGTCAAACAGAGCAATTCAGTGAGAAGGTAAGAGAAACCAGTTTGAATCAGTGAGCATATTCATCAGTAAGCCTCCAAGATGACAATTACATCTAGCAAATAAAAGTTACTTTTACATCTTGCTCCAGGTTCCACCGTCCTTTCTGTTGCCTCTCATTTTTACTCATCCTCCTCTTGGAACCTTTTAAAAGCTTACGTCCTCATCCTATCAGAGGCACTTGGAGACTTAAACTCAAGGTCAGTAGCCTTGTTGTGGTGTAAGATAGGAAGATGCCCACTGGCCAAGGGAAATTGTAGTCACCTAGAAAGGAAGAGAACCTAAACTTCCATCTTGACCCCTCCCCTGTATCATAAATTATAAGATATTTTAGCTGTCTCCTGTCACTCTTGTATTAGGGTTGTTTGATTAGAGCCCCTGATCCAACCCTTGACAAGGCTCTACCGTTTGGTTGTTGTATAGGGCAATCTATCAACCCATCCCAGTCTCCCACTCTTTCAGAAAGACTGTACCTCAGAAAACCACAAAACTACATTTTACCCACTCAGTGGGCTGCCTTGAGCACTCATTGGTGTTTATTGGCTAACAGGATCTCCTGGAGATGAAGAGGTTCAGTCTAGAACATGGACATGTTAACCATACTTCTGAAAAAGTCCTCCAGGCCAAACCCAATCTGCTTCCACTCAACAGGGCAGACAAGAAGATCTGACCAATGCTTGGAATTCAGTTTCAGACTTTTTGGCACCAAAGGCTGCTACTAACCTCACTTTCCTGGCTTGACACACCTAGCAGTGGCAGGATCCCATAGATAATATAAAATTTTTAGGAGAGCTCTTCCCTGTCCTTTTACCTATGGGTAATTACCTCTCAGAGCCACTGTGTGAATGGATGCCAAGTCATTCATGTCCCTGCCTTAGCTCTTCATGTATTCATTGTCTTTTATCGAAGATAGATGCTACTATTGTATTAACGAATTAGGCTACATGTTAAGATTTACCCTTATGGAATGTGCTCACAGACATGGCCTGTGAGTGTAGGGAGCTGCTGCCGCGCCTTAAAGATGGTGCCGGTTTCCTGTCTGCCGCCACCCTGCTGGTGGTAAACATTTTCCTTATATGGCTGTGTGTGGTGAATTACATGGCTTCCGCTTTAGAGTAGCCTATCTGTAGAATCTACGTGGCGGATTATGGTTGGAGGATTGTAGACTATTTAAGGGACAAGGGGAAGGGGCAAGAAGGAAGTAAGAAAAAGAAGAAGCTTGTACAAGGGACCTGAATAAACTGCTTGAAGAAGATCTCAGTCGTTGCGTCTTTCTTGCTGGTTGAGGAGACGCGACATGTGAGAACTCCAGGTATGCTCTGAGAACCATCCTGTAACGCACGCAGCATTGTGCCCAAGTTGTGGCCAGAGGATGTCATTCAGAATCCTACCTGGTTCTCAGCACTTTCTCTGCTCCTTTGTCACACTAGTAAGGGTAGAGACAGCTCCCAAAGTTGGGTGGGTGAACACTGCTTTACTACAGAAGCTGTAAGTTGTCAACCATGCTTCCATGGGCTACTAACATAGGTACTAGACATAAAACTTTTTATCAATGAAAGACAGTGACAATAAACTATTTGATTTCAGGAGGTCTTTGGGACTCAAAGGGAATCTTCCCTTGTCTGACAATAAGGATTTTGTTACATAGTCTATTGCACTGGTGGGGAACATTATTACTTGGTATGGTGAAGGTGAAATGCCATTGAATGAGTGGGTGTGTATGTGTGTGTGTGTGTGTGTGTGTGTGTGTGTGTGTGTGTGTGTTTATTTCAAATAAGCTTGTAAAAATGTTTCCTTTGTTTTCGTCAAATACCCTTAGCATTATTTATTTTTCCTCTCCCCTCTCTATTACTCTCTTTCTCACTGGCCAGTTAAAACTCTATACCTGTTCCCCCACTTCCTGCCACAAAGAAACTATATTCTATTATCTCCTTCTTTAGATCTCTCTATCCCTCCATAGTCCTCTAACCCTTTCTTGGATTCTGGCATTTAACAAGTTATTATACTCAAATCTAATGATTTGGAGTTAAGACCCACGAATAAGAGATAAAATGTGACACTTGTCATTCTGGGTCCTTGTTACCTCACTAAAATTAATTATTTATACCTCCTTCCATTTTTCTGAA
Organism: Uromys caudimaculatus; assembly: GCA_028551405.1. Lineage (NCBI taxonomy): Eukaryota > Metazoa > Chordata > Mammalia > Rodentia > Muridae > Uromys > Uromys caudimaculatus. The sequence continues at coordinate 103,951,752 of CM052722.1, forward strand.
ATTTTCATATGTAGCCAGGAATGGCATGTTTTGTCATGTGGTATATTAACACTAAGCCTTTTGAAAATTCTCCACACTTATTTCATAGTAGCTGTCCAGTTTTCAGTTCTACCTACAGCAAATGAAGGCTCTGCTGCTCCACATCCTCTCCAGCATTTGTTGTCAGTTGCTTTGAATTCAGTCATACTGACTGGAATAAGATAAAATTTCAAATTAGTTTTAATTTTCAACTTCCTAACTGCAAAGGAGATGTAACACTTTTAAAAGATATTTCTTTGCTGTATAAGTTTGAATTAGAATGGCCTCCATAGGCTCATATTCTTGAATACTTTGCCCCAAGTTAGTGAAATTGGGAGGTATTAGGTGACAAGACCTTGTTGGAAAAAGCATACCACTAGAAGTGGGCTTTGAGGTTTCAAAAGATGTATACCATTTCAAATTAGCTCTCTGTGCTTCCTGTTTGCAGTTTGAGCTGTAGATCATAGCTTTTTCGCCTGCCATGACTTAGCACCACCAGCATGAACTCTAAACTCATGGAAATATAAGCCTGATTAAAAGTTTTGCTTTATAATTTGCCTAAGTTGTGATAATTTATCAAAGCAATAAAAAAACAAATAATACATTAGCCATTTTTAGTTATTCTTTTGAAAACTGTTTAGATCCCTAGCCCAGTTTTCAAATGGATCTCCTGTTTTTTATTTTTGTTTTGTTGTTGTTTGCTTGTTTCTTTGTTTGTTTTGAGTTCTTTGTATTTTCTCGATATTAATCTTCTATTGGCTGTATAGTTAGCAAAGATTTTCTCCCACTCTGTGAGCTTCTTTAACTCAATTGTTTCCTTTGTTTTATTGGGTACCATTAGTTAACTGTGTAATTTAATTCTTGAACAAATACAATCCTATTCAGAATATTCTTTCCTACATCTGTACCTTGTAAACATTGTCCATATTTTCTTCTAGCAGTTTCTGCATTTCAGATTTTACATTATTGTCTTTGATCAATTTGGTGTTGACTATTATACAAAGTTACAGGTGTATAATTTTATACTTCTACATGTGGACACCCAATTATTCCAACATCATTTGTCCAAGCTGTCATTTTCTTCTCTAGTGTTTCTTCCTAATATTGACCATTTAATATAGTTTCTCATGTTGTGGTAACCTCCAACCCTAAAATTATTCTCATTGCAACTTAATAACTCTAATTTTGCTTTTGTAATGTAAATTATTTCTAGAAGTTTACTGGTGGAATAATATCATGTCATCTGCAAATGGGAATGGTTTGATCTTTTCTTTTTCTGTTAGTATTCCTTTAGTCTTATTCTCTTGTCCTAATGTTCTAACTAGGGATTCCATTATGATATTGAGGTTACTGAAAATTTCAATTTCCCTTTTATTTCAATTCAGTTTCCTTCAGTATTTCTATGTCTGTTGGATTCTCTTTTCAAATTCTGAATTGTGTTTGTCATTTCAATTAGCTTCATGTTTATGTTTCTTAAGACTTCTTTCAGGCAATTATTCCTATATTCTTTACATTCCTTGAGATATTTTTTGTGTCATTTTTAAACCCCTTGAGGTTTTTTTTTTTTAAATCATGTTTATGATTGCTATTTTATGCTATATGTCCTGGGGTTCATCTAGGTTATTCTCATTATAAAACATTTCAATTAGACTATTGAAATTTCTTTAGTGGGACATATTGTCTTTGCTTTGTTGTTTGTTTTGTTTTAGATTTTTCCACAGCACTATTATTGATTGTAATTTAATAAGGAAATATTCCCTTCTCTGTGAATTGATGAAATAAATGACATATTTACCTGAAATATGACACCTTTCAGATAATAAAATGAATAGAGTTCTGATGTTCTAGAGCATTGATAAAATTTTATATTATTATGTTAAGTGAACAAAGCCATAGGAAGAAGCAACACAAGGTATAATTTGCTCTTCATAGATGACCCATAATATGCAACAGAGCAACAGTTGACTTCTGTCATACATGATGAGATAAAGGGTACAAAATATACGAATAGTAGTTATATTGGTTAATGAAGTTCAGCATTTCTCTTGAGGGTATTGAAAAATGCCAACACATTAGATTGTGCCCAGGGTTGTGCAACTAGAAACTACTGAATCTGTGCCATAATTGTGCATATTTAATGACATGCTCTAAGATCAAGAATAGACAAATGGGACCTCATGAAACTGCAAAGCTTCTGTAAGGCAAAGGACACTGTCAATAGGACAAAACGGCAACCAACAGATTGGGAAAAGATCTTAACCAATCCTATGTCCGATAGAGGGCTAA
>CM052722.1:103954555-103995210 GCA_028551405.1 Uromys caudimaculatus
GCTCTCTCTGAGAGGTGTTTGGGTTTGGAGTGCTGTGGCACAGGGTCAGCTCTTGGGTGTAGACAGTAACCCGAAGGATCTTGTCCCCAGCTGTCCCTTGGTTCCTGTGTTCTGATGACTCTGCAAGGGTCCCTCTTGATCCAGTGAGTTTGAACAGAAGTGGTGGTTTTGCCTATGCTCGAAGGTGTATCAGCACTCCTGGGATATCAGCTCTTTCCTGGAGCTCTGTGGCCCAGGCTGAGGTCTCCAGGTCCCAGTGAGCAGTGGTGCTTGTCTTATCCCCACTCACGGCCTTTCCACCCTCCTGGGAGGGTGACTTTCTCCTAGCACTGCTTGTCTATGTAACCCTGGTTACCCAGGCACAGGTCTCCTGCCACAGATAGAAACTGGAAGATTCCCATTCCTTACTTTTCCTCCTCACTCTCTGTGTCCTGAGGGCCTGAGAGAGTAACTTTCTTGTGGCACCACTTGCTGTGGGACCCTGGTGGCCCAGGCAGAGGTCTCCTGCCACAGATGGGAACCAGAGGGTTCCTATGCCCGCCTACCTCAGTTCCTGTGTCCCGCAGGTTAGGGGCGGTTCCTAGTGAGCAGTGGTGCTCGTCTTGGCCCCACTCCAGGCTTTTCCAAGCTCCTGGGAGGGTTGCTTTCTCCTGGCGCTAATTGGCTATGGAGCTCTGTGGCCCAAGCTGAGGTCCCCAGCTACAGATGGAGTGCTGATCTCTTCTTAATCACCACTAATTGCTTGGCTCCAGCTAACCAGCATCAATTGTCCCAGTAGTCCCTTCTGTTCTGGACTCTAAAGTCATAGCCACATGGCCAAAGCTGCAGAGTTCTGCTGCTTGCTGAGGCTGGAACATGGTCGCCTTTTTCTATACACTATCACCACTTTCTGTTTTCCAACTCCTTCACTGCCTAAGCTTGGCTGTCCTGGAATTGGCTCTGTAGACTGACTTTGAACTCAGAGATCTGCAAGCCTATCTCATAAGCACTGGGATTAAAGGTGTGGTCCACCAAGCCTGGATTTTAGTTTTTCTTCACCTAGAACTTGCTCTGCCCCAGGCTGGCCTTGAACTCAGAGATCTGTTTGACTTTCTCTCCCGGGATTAAAGGCTTTTACTACCATGCCTGGACCTAAACTTAACTGGGTAGGATCTTGCCCCAAAGTCCCACTTTCTTAATCTGTTATTTCCTAGAACACAGGATTCAGCTCCATTTCACTTCCTGGTGCCCCTTTAATACTCAAACCACATATTTTATATTTTTCCTTTCTAAGTTTGGTATGCTTGTTCAAAATGCATGAGACTTAACCACAGACCGAAGTATCTACTGGGTTTTTTAAGACTTCCTTTGTCAATGCAATTAATCTGAATCTTTTCACCTTAGCCTCAGGCAGACTCTTCAGACAAGGGCAAAAAGCAGCCACATTCTTCACTGAAGTACCACAAAAACAGTCTCTGGCCACATATTGAAATTCTTCACTGAAACCTCTTGGGCCAGTTCAGCACAATTCAAATCACTCTCAGCAACAAAGTCTTCCATATTCCTACTAGGATAGCCCATTAAGACCCATTTAAAATATTCCATTGCTTTCCAAATCTGAAGTCCCCAAATCCACATTCTTCTAAACAAAAGCATGGTCAGGCCTATCACAGCAATATCCCAGTCCCTGATACCAACTTCTTTCTTAGTTAGGGTTTTACTGCTGTAAACAGACATCATGGCCAAGGCAAGTATTATAAAGGCCAAATTTAATTGGGGCTGGCTTACAGGTTCAGAGGTTCAGTCCAAAATCATCAAGGCGGGAACATGGCAGCATCCAGGCAGGCATGGTGCAGGAGGAGCTGAGAGTTCTACAACTTCATCTAAAGACTGATAGCAGGATACTGACTTCCAGGCAGCTAGGATGAGGGTCTAATAGCCCATACCCACAGTGACACACCTATTCCAACAAGGCCACACCTTCTAATAATGCCTCTCCCAGGGCCGAGCATATACAAACCATTACAACCTTGTTTTGGATGTGGATCTCAGCTGCTACTTCAGTGACATGCCAGTCTGCCTGCTGCCATGTTCACTGTTATGATGGGATGGATTTTTATCCCTCTGGAAGTGTAAGCCCCAAATAAACCACTCATTATCTATGTTAATTTGGTCAATATTCTTTATCCCTGCAATAGTAAAATAATCAAAACAGTACTATATTATAAAATGTTAGAACTAGTCATTTGCTTTCCAAGCAAGAATACTTTCTTGAATAGAAGCAAGTGCAAAATGAAAATGTGGAATTTCTCAATGATGGGGACAGATCACTGAATCAAGTTAAGATTCTAAATTACACCAGTCACAGATAGATAAATCAGTACTGTTGTCACTTCTTTGTTGATCATTTACAAATGATCAACTCTGCCAAGGGGCACCATTTTAATTCAGCATTCCTCAGACTTTGTCACAAGACAGGAGAATCAAAGGCCAATTTTTCTATATTCCAAATATTTATTCCCTATAGTTTACTCATGTAGTGGGACTGGCTAATGTTTCAAACTTTTATTACCTAGTACTGAAGCTGCATCTCATTTAGCCACATATATTTATAGGAAGCTCAGTTTCTTTCATAGATTTGGAGAGAAGGAGTATTTGGTAAGCATGCAGTTGAAGTTTTGCAGAATATATAGAATTGCCATATATTATTAACTCCATATAATATGCCCAAATTTTTAATTAATGGTTTTATTTTTTAAGAAAATAGGTCAAGTTGTGCATAGAGACTCTGACCTGTAATCACACAATTCAGAGGACTGAGGCAGAAGGATTTCTGTCTGTTTGGTGTCACAAGGACATCTTGAGCTATATATGATATGAGACTAGGTTAAAAACTAAAATAAAAATAAAAATAATTCAAAATGAATAAAAATGCTTGTATATAAAGTATGTGTGTGTATATATAAACATATGTATATACATATGTGTATAATTATTTACAGTTATATAAATTGGCAGTAAGATGGGAAATTATTCAGTTCATATTAATTGTAAACAAAAAGGTACAAAACTAAAATTTGGAAGAATATAAAAGTTAAATATAATGATCTACACAAAGAAACTAGGCCAACATGATAGCTCTGCATGTTCCTGAGTGGTAAATTATACTCCCCTTCCCATCATGTTTATGTGTTGTTATATGAAGTAAAAGATTTAATACATGAGTTTGACATCTTTTTCTCCATATTTTTATTTTTATTTTCTCTAAACAAGCATCTCAGGCTTTTGTAACTCATAACATTAAGATCTTTTTTCAGGGTTCAGTGTCAATGTATTTTCTAGGTATTGGTATTTCTTGTTAATCATAGACATTCAAGCATACTGAAAATCTCTGAGCAGATTTACCTAAGTGTATTCATCAGGAAAAGAAAGGAAAGCATTTTGGGAGCATATATTTTCCAAGATTTTTATAATGATTATATGCATTCACTTATCCTCAGAAACCCTGAAATAAGAATATATTGTATGAAAATATTTTATTTTCAATAAAAACTATAAAACCAAATGAAATACATAAAGCGTAGTATTTGAAAAGATAAGAGGATCAAAGGAAGGGAGCCAGGGTTCATATTGCATGTCTGCTCCTCTTTTTCTTACATAGGAGGATAATAGTAGGGCATAAGTATTATAAAAGTATGTTAAAGGTGTGCATGAAAAGGTGAAAATGAAATCCATTATTTTGTGTAATTAATCAGAAAGACATTTAATGAGAGACATACATCTGTAATAATCGCAGCTTTCAATATATGGTTAGGTCCTTTAAGCAACCATGAATCAACATTGTATTATAGAAATTAAAGTAATAGAACTCAAAAATTGTTTATGTTCAGGAATATCTCTGCACACAATAGCCCCATACTGGAAGAGATTCTAGTAATATCACTGTTTTCCTGATGTCAGAAGTAAGGCACAGACTAAGGCCATGTTCACTGCTACAGAAAGAAACCAAGACAAGATTATACTGAGATTCAGAAATACTGTTGTGTAGTGCTGATAAGAGGACAATTCAAGCAGTCATCAAGATTTAGCAGCATATCTTCCTTTTACCATTGCCAACTTGAAGCTTGCAGTTTGTAAGACAGGAACAATAGCAACTTCGTAGAAAAAAACTCTAAAGCCAAAATATTCTCATGTAGTAAATGTACTTATAGATATTGAATATTCAGATAATCTTATTGTAATTAATAGGTTATATGAATTGTAAAGTCTAACAAGTCAATGCAACTTTATGTAATATTTAATCATAAAGAATATAACTTGACCACAAGGGGGGAGGGAGGGAGGGAGGGAACTGGGAGGAAAGGGAGAGAGGAACATGATCTGGTATTGGGTGAGGGAAAAAGACTGATGCCCTGAGGGCCAGCAGAAAGAATGGAAACAGGCAACCTCAACCTCAGGAGGTAGGAGGTTGGGGGGAACCTCTAGAATGTACCAGAGACCTGGGAGGTGAGAGACTCTCAAGAATCAAAGGGAGGTACCTTAGATGAAATGCCCTACAGTAAGGGGAGGGAATTTATAGACCTTATGTCCAAGTAAGAGATAGGGTTGCTATCCCACAGTCAAAACTCTGACCAAGAATTGTTCCTGTCTGAAAGAACCGCATGGATGGAAATGAAGATGAGACTGAGGAAAAGAAGGCCCAAAGTGGGATCCAACTCAAGGGGAGGTCCCAAGGCCTGATACTATTACTGAGGCTATGGAGCGCTGACAAAAAAAAAAGACCTAGTATGACTGCCCTCTGAAAGACCCAATAAGCAACTGAAAGAGTCAGATGCAGATATTTGCATCCAACCAACGGACAGAAGCTGCTGACCCCTGTAATTGAATTAGGGAAAAGCTGGAAGAAGCTGAGGAGGAGGGCGACCCTGTAGAAGGACCAGCAGTCTCAATTAACCTGGACTCTGAGATCTCTCAGACACTGGACCACCAAACAGGAAGCATACACCAGCTGCTATGAGGCCCCCAAAACATATACAGCAGAGGACTGCTGGGTCTGGATGCATTTAGAGAAGATGCACCTAACCCTCAAGAGACTGGTGGCCCCAGCGACTTTAGAGGTCTGGTGGGGTGGAGGGTGGGGTGGGGACATCCTCTTGGAGACAGAGGGGCAAGGAGGAGGTATGTGATTTAGAACATTCGGAGGATGGACCAGGAGGGGAATAAAATATGGAGTGTAAAAAAAAGAAAATAATAATAATAATAAAAAGGGAAAAGAATATATATATTAAATAAAGAAAAATTAAAAAAGAAGAATATAACTTGAGTTTACATGTTTCACCTCATTTTATTAAGAAAAATTAAAAAAAATTCTTCTGCCTGTTTTTCCAAATTCAGAGGAACATTTATAAGCTAGAGTTAATCCTTGATAAATACACACTTGTTTTTATTAAATATTGAGAAACATTTTATTAGATGAAATCCCTAACTAAACACTGAAATCCAAGTCTATTATGCTAGTATTATGATTCTTCTAAAAGACCAAAAAATAACCTATCTACCCAAGTCAGCTTTAAAACTCTTTCTTTTTTCAGTAGCTTTACTTATCTTCATGCCAGTGTCTAAAATGCTTATGTCTTCATGTGTTTAAATTTTCACCTCAAACATGATGACATAAAAAATAGGACTTCTGACATTGCTAGGACACGTACTATTACAGGGAATTCCGTGACCCTCTTGCTCTTAGGATCTCTCTTCCCATTCGTATGCCAGGCTTTCTGGAGCCTTAGATATATATAGTAGTGTTTTGTAGATTTACACACTGGGACTAAGCTTCACTCTGTATTTTGACTGGTTTTAGTTTTCTGTAATTGTTTCTATCAGTTGTAGAGAGAACTTTCTTTGCTGAGGAGTGATGACTACATTTATCAGTGTGTTTAAGGACAAATGTTTAGAATATAGATAGAGGTTATGTTGGTATTTCTTAGTAATGTCAGAAACTACACACATCAAATCCAACAGCCATGACTGACTAAACATGAGCTGAACAAGGACAAAAATAGACTTGCTAAAGTGGATGGGGGAAAGCCTATAAGGGCTCAATCCTACACAAAGAACTATAGGCAGCTAAGGGATACTGAAAGTAGGAGGAATAGTTTTCTCCAGGGAAGATCACAGCAACTGGTTAACAGTTCTGAAAACATATGTACAAGTAATATTAAACAGACCATGAAGGTTATAGTTTGGTATATATATATATATATATATATATATATATATGTGTGTGTGTGTGTGTGTGTGTGTGTGTGTGTGTTGTGTATGTACGTATGTATGTGTGTGAAACAACAATTAATGAACAATGAAGCCATGAATTTGAAATAGAGCAAGGAGGGATATATGAGAAGATTTGGAAGGAGGTGAGGTAAGGGAAAAATGATATAATCTCAAAAAATAAGAGAAATAGTTTTTAAAATTTAAACATTTTGGCAGGGGATTGGTAAGATTGTGAATGGGATTAGTTCATAAAACAGATCTCAGGAAGCTCATTTGCTCAGAGAAAACTCACTAATTATGAATTAGGAGATGTACTCATATTTGACACCTCATTGTTTTAAACAGGAACTATTGTCTCCATGTTGTATCTACTGAATCTGTGTAACTAAATTATTTTGCTAAGGTCTCAAAGGTATTAAAGCAGCAGGTGTCAGATCAGAAGTTCATTTGACTTCAATCTCACACATTTTCTTGTCAGACCAACACCTAATTAGCATGCTATAAACAGTGAATCTCATCTCCATTGTCAAGAAATACAGAGACAAGAAAAATTAGACTTTTCATATGTTTATTGAATAAGAATTTAATAAGGACAAAAATACAATTTTGTTATTTAGTTAAATAGTATGACAAGTTGAAAGTCTGCTTGTGGTACTGATGTTGCAGTTTAACTCCAAGCATATTTTATTGGGATGCTCATTTTTATATTAACTACTGCATCATTTGGTGATTATTAAAATCCTATGTAGGTAATATTATAGGGCTTACAACCATGTATATGAAACTAACAAATAATTTATCCTCAAAATAAATCCATAACCTTGTGTGTGGTAGAGCAGAGTAATGATGTAGAAAGACACATTTGTGACTTGAACATGTGAGTGATAGAGATGTTTAGAGATTACTAAGGAGTGCACAGACAGGACACTCCAGGAGAGGAACTTATAAAGATTTATTGAAGAAATTGGCATTAACAGAATGTGTCAAAATGTCTGGAAGAGCAAGAGAAATGACATTATGTATCACAGTGTATCAAGTAGGCTGGAAGATTTACATGAAAGTAAAATACATGAATTAACTTAGTTTGGTCAGGACTAAGTGCATTTAAGAATTACTGGCACGCCGGGCAGTGGTGGCGCACGCCTTTAATCCCAGCACTTGGGAGGCAGAGGCAGGCGGATTTCTGAGTTCGAGGCCAGCCTGGTCTACAGAGTGAGTTCCAGGACAGCCAGGGATACACAGAGAAACCCTGTCTCAAAAAACCAAAAAAAAAAAAAAAAAAAAAAAAAAAATTACTGGCACATGAAGTGTAACAATTTTGCTATTGATAAGATGTAAGTTTTGAGGTAAAGTTAGAAATCACATATGAAAAATTGTATGCGGTCTGCATTGAACTGTACAACTTGTAGTAGAAGAATATTTCTCAAAGTGTGGTCATCAGGTTCCTTTGCATTGTAATACTATTTCACCAAATCCACAAGGACAGAACTCTTTTATCATCCATGCATAGATATTTTGCCTTTTGGTCTTTTCTGGTCTTTATACTAATTGTGTAAGAAAATTGAGGGAATCAAACTACATAGTAGCACAAACTAAGACAGAGGCAAATCATACGCAAACATACTAATCATCTGTGTTTCTGCTCATAATGTTTCAGACTCTCAAAGTTAAAATGCAAGCCACTTTTCATTAGGAACTTACACTCCTAATTAATCCACAATTGCAGGGTTTATTATTATAAACCTTGAGCACATGTCTTTTGTACGTTTAACATTTGAACATATTTAATAACCTGTGATGAGCAGGAAGTGCACAGAAATCACTTCTGAAGCACAGTGGTTGTCTCCAGGAAAAACATGTTATTACTTTCTTCTTTGCATGAGAGACTTCTTTTCTTGAGGGAATGATTGAAAGAAAAACTTGCCTAGTTTAGTAACCCATACTATCTTAGAAAAAAATAGCCAAAATATCTAAAAAGGGTAATAAAATAGCCTGCTATTTTCTAACTGTGATCTGTTAGTGTCTATCTAGATTTTTTTCTTGTATTTCAACAAAAATGGTTTATTACAAAAGCATGAGTGACATATATGCATTCAGCTGTTTTCTATTAAACTGTATATAAAGGGAACTTGGAGAAAAATAGAATAAAATCATACTTCTCTTATTCAGGTGTTATTTTTTGCAAATAGTTGTTTTGGGAAATATTTATCTTAAGTTGCACAATACATTTATTACTACTTTGGCTTTATTTTTTCCATTGAGGAACCAGAGGATTTGATGTCATTGCAAGAACATGGACCACAGAATCAACTAAGCAGGGCTCAAAGGAGCTCACAGAGACAGAAGGAACAAACACTAACCCTATATGGGTTTGACCTAGGTCCTCTGCATATATCTCATGTATATGTAGAGTGGTGTTCTTGTGGGACTCCCAACAATGGGAGTGGGGGATGTCTCTGACTCTTTTTCCTACTTGTGGGACCCTTTCAGAACTTCAGGTTTGACTTGCACAGCCTTGCCCAGTCTTATTGTATTTTGTTAGGCCATGTTTTGTGGTGGATATCCCTGTGGGACCCATTCTTTTCTTTTGTAAGGGAAAAGTTAGAGTATTGATTTGGGGGAGATGGAGGTTGGGGTACAGGTTGAAAGAGTAGAGGGAAGAAGAGAAGAATAAAAGTTTTTCTTTTTTAAAAATGTGTCCAACTCTATTAGCTACAAAGTTTCCAGCACACTATAAACTTCTGCCCTTTGATAAATATTTCTTTCACTTTTATTCTTGAGAGTTTACTCTTTTTCTTTTGGTGGGGCAGGGGGAATTATTTATTGGTTTACAGTCACAGAGGGAAGCCAGGGCAAGAACTCAAGGCAGGAACTGAGGCAGAAAACATGGAGAAATGCTGCTTCCTGGATTGCTCACCTCGAATTCTTACACTATCCAGGACCACCTGCTCAGAAGTGGCATCGCCTCCAGTAGTTTAGATCCTCCCACATCAATCACCAATCCAGAAAATGCCCCCACAGACTTGCCTACAGGCCAATCTGAAGAAAGCATCTGCTCAGTTGAGAGTTCAGCCTCCCAAATGACCCTAGCTTGCATCAAGTTGAAAACTGTTATCCAGCACTTCTAGCTAGCCAGCTTGTCCCAGGAATCCCCTGTTGCTGCCTCTGGAGTACTGGGTTATGCCATGTCACCTGGGTTTTAGGGATCTGAACTTCACTCTTTATACTTGCAATCTGAATACTTTATCCACTGAACCATCACCTGAGTCTCGATTTATTAAAGCTGCTTAACCGTTATACTAATGATGTGGGTTGTCTGCCATTAGTGATTCCATTTTAGGTACTTCAAAACTGAAGCTGAAGCCATATCATTGGGATTTAACCAAAACATTGTGATTCTGACCCCAAGCTCCTGCTGTTGAAGTATGCCTGTTTATATGCTCGTATTTTGACCCCAGCTGATATGTTCACCTTTCTTCTGCAATAAGTTTAGTCATTCCACTATGTTGGCATCCTTGGGTATTATGGGGAAAATGGTAAATTAATCTCAGCTGTCCGTGTAAAGGTTTGCACAGTTCCAAGGCCTATGTTGTAGATGACAACAGCAAGAATCCAAATTCCTGTTTACTGAGTGCCTCACACATGCTAGGTATTGCTCTGGAACATTCTTTACAGACATGCATCTGTCGTTCCACTTAAAAACCACACTTACATATAGAAATAGAAATAAAAGTAGAATTTACTCTTAATAAAGAGATGTTTGCATGGCAAGTTGGCTCAGTTGGTAAAGGAACATGCCACCAAGCATTGACCTTTGCTCAATTTCCAGTTCTACACGGTAGAAGGAGAGAAATGTCTCTCACAGGTTGCCTTATGAGCACACACTAATGTTCCTACATATCAACACCAAACACATGTACGTCCACTGAATATGACAGCTAGATTTGTCAATGTGCTTTTATTCACCAGATGTAATTGTTGCCTCCGAATAATCTCACCCTTTCTATTTCTTTCTGAACTCTGGCTAGCTGGTTTACCTCAGATGTTCTGGCTCAAACTCCTCTTCAAAATGACTGATTCAAACAGGCTTCTCTCAACTTCTGACTGAATTTCCTTTGCATGGGTTCAAACTAACTTCTGCAAGGTTTTCTAATCTTCTGGATCCTTCTTATTCTCTGGCTTCACCTGTCTCTTCTGAACTGCACTGCACGAACTGCATAAATGGAATGGAATTCACTAGCAAACTCACCTGAACTCAGCTGCACTATATGAGCTGCAGTGATTGCATGGATTCAGTTCTCTCTCTCTCTCTCTCTCTCTCTCTCTCTCTCTCTCTCTCTCTCTCTCCCTCTCTCTCTTTCCACTACTCTTAAGCAGAACTGTTCTCATAGGAGTTGAGCAGACTTTATCTCTGACTCATATCTTTCTCTGATTTATCACTTTATCTGTCCCTCAATTAGACATCACTTTCAAACATCACTTTCAAACATGGATGCTTCCTTCTACAAACTAACTTCACCTTCATTGTTTGGTATTAAAGGTGTGTACTATTGTCATTTCTAAATGGCAGCCAGGTGGATTAGAGGTGTGTCTGTATTTTAGCTGTAGGAATTAAAGGTGTATACTAAAGGCATGTCTGTACTAAAGCTTGATCACACAGAGTTAGAAGGTCTTTGGATATGAGTCCTTGCCAGAGAAGCCATGTTGCTGACTAAAATTCCTCTGTATATATTTTAAAGAGATTTGTAAATTGCCCCTTATTTTAGTGCTCAAACTTTACATTCCCTATATATGATTGCTATTCTTGTTTGTCAAGTTGACTTTATCTGGAATTAACTATAATCCAGAAATGGAGGGTATGCCTGTGATCTTAATCTTGAGGCAGGAAAACATGCTTTTAATATGGGTCTTCATGCAGGAAGACACAAGATTTTGACCCAGATACTGAGGTTTGGATGGCATACACTTTTGATCTGGATTGATATATACCTTTAATACAACTCTTATGGCATACCTTTAATATTGGCCATAACTTCTGCTGGAGGTCTATATAAGGACGATGGAAGGAGGAAGTTTTCTTCAATCTTTTCTTGCCTGTACTCACTTTGCCAGCACATCCATTGGAGCCTCCTTCTTCAGGATTCAAATTAATACAGAAGATCACAGGTGGGCATTGTTTGGTGACTTGGACTGAAGCCTGTAATTAGTCTAATACATTTCATATATATATTTTCATTCCATAAGTTTTGTGACTCTAGAGAACCCTCACTAATACACTATAGAAGCCAGAGTAGCAGTTTATTTTTAATACTGATATGGTAACATGCAATAGTAACATGCAATGATAACATACTTCTAGAGCAATGTCTTTCATTATTGAAAGCAAATGAACAAATGAGTTAAAACTATACTTGAATGTCCCCTAAGCGTCTTGAAATCTTCTCCATTGATGTGATAAATTATACTGACAAAAGCTACCTAAGGGAGAAAGAGTTTCTACAAGCCTGTATTTTAAGGTACAGCCCATCACTGTGGGAAAGTCAAAATAACAGAAACTTGAAACATCTGGTTGCATCAAATCCATGATCATGAATTTGAAAATGATGAATGTATGCTGCTGCCTAACTCCTTTTCTCCACCTGTATAGTCCAGATCCAAGCCAGAGAAAGGTAGCATGAGTGGCTATTCCCTCCTTAATTAATGGAATTTAGGTAATCTCTCACTGGTATGCCCAGTAAGCATGTCCATAGTGATCCTAAGATCCTGTCAAGTTGACAACTTTAACTACCACACTCACAACAAAAAACATGAATAAGCACATCACACACATAGATATAAGGGGTAACACTTTTACTCTATTGTTTTTATAGCAAACAACTTAAAACTTAGTACAAGGACCTTGGGCAGCCTCTAAAAATTAGAAAATGTAACAGATGTCTACAGTCTCCAGGAAGTACAATCTTTAAGACCTGATTTTATCTCATTATCATTAGACTTGTGTTTGACTTTTTCGATCTCCGCCGTCCACGTTCTTCACATCTTCAGTTAATTGAATGGTACAAGAATATCTCTCTTATTTTACTTGATATGCAAATGTGCAAACACACACAAACACCCTTGCTAGTTAACTTTTTCATTTTATCAAGTTTTATAGTATTGTACAAACATTACTCCAGATTATGTATCATTTCCCCCATTCTCTGACCTAGTATTATCTAAAATACTGTCTCAAATGACAAGAAATTGAATGCACTAAATTCTGCTGAGGATGACTTATTGCTAATTGGTTTTTTGAACAGACTGAATGATATGAGAGCTTCCTTAAATTTGCAATTCAATGGAATAAATTTTATGTCAGCAAAATCCATAAAGCTTTTTATGGTGTTTGCCTCAATTTGACAACTTGTCTCTTCATTTTGATCAGTTTTTTTTCCTGACCAGACATATTAGAAGTGGGGAAGAGAGTCAAGAAGATGGCCCTGATATATTTCTTCTGAGTGTGCATGATGTATGTTTCTCCTTTGAAGAAGTCTATAAATTTTTCTCAACAAATTATTATGTGACAGTAGTTTGTGGTTCTGACTCACTGTTTGCTCAGATTCAACACATCCATAGTCCTCACTAATTGCTAGTTTACATTTCCAGTTTTATATTTCAAGCATCCTAGCATTTTAAATATGAACACAATAGTACATTGAATAGATAGGCGTATAGATAGGCATCCATTTCTTTATGGGATGATGGACATTTAAATTGTTAATTGTGCATGAATTTTCTTTTTTTTTTTGGTTTATGAATTTTCAGTAAGTACTATTCACCTACATTCGCATGGTTCTCATTGTTAGAATTATTTTCTGCACTAGTTGCACTGTGCATTGGAGAGTATTTAACAGTATTCTTGCTTCTTCCAGCAGCACCCTCATCTTTCTGGCAAACAGAAAACATTCCCAGATATTGCCAAATATCTCCTGGGGAGCAAATTGCTACTAGCTAAATATCATTGCCTTAAAATACATATGTTCTTTCAGGTCACTTATTTCTTTGAGCCAAATTTCATTAATTGGCATTTATTGAACAAATTAGCCTTCATACAATTCTGTGGATGTATTGCTGAATTGTTTTACTCAGTAGCGTTTAAACTTTCTTTGTCTACTGGTAAAACTATGCATTCACTGCAGTACTCACCCATGAGATCACTTGATTTTTAGTTTACAGCTATAAATAATTTTTCACTTTTAATACTTTATTTGTTTTTTTGGACACTATTAAAGTAAAATATATGTATTAATTTATTGTTTGAGTGCTTTGCTTTTGAAAATGCCATTTTAAATCAGTTCAATGGTCTTACAGGATTTATAGGACTAATGAAGGACAAAAGAGTAACAAAAGTGGAGCACTTTTTCTAATAATAGCTAACCAGTGAATTAGAAATTTTTGTGTTATTTTTCAATATTTTACTTTTATTCAGCAAAAAAGACAGTGTATGAGATCTTACTTTATGATTTTTTCCAGCCATTACATTTTACTTTATGTGGTCTAGAATACTGAAATGAAATATCTAAAATGTGTTCCAATATCTGTTGAAAACTTTTAAAAATACGCTCACTGGTGCAATAGTGGCATGAACATCAAGGCAGTAACTAACCACTTTCTGATTGGATTTAAGTCTTTCTCCATAGAATAAAATTCATTCCTGGAACCACTTTAAGGCTAATAATTTGTGGCTAGCCCAGAGGAAAACCTACTACTATTATTTTCTAGATGTACATAGTATTACATTGACTCTTGATAAATTATCATTGTACTCATAGATAAGTGCATACTCAACACTCAACAGCAAGTGTATATTTTGCAGAATTAGACAATAACACAGAGTACCCACAACTGGCCCAAATGTAAAGATTAAGAGACTGGAATACTCAACTCTAAATAGGACATCTATAGAAGACTCCATCTCTCAAGGCCCAGGAATCATTACAGAAGAGATGCCAGAAAGCACATGAAAGTCAGTTTTCTGGAAACAGTAGGGCAGCTACACATATGAACTTACAATGGCTATGACAGGATACACAGACACGTACAGGCTCAAGCTAGACTAATTCTGTATAAAAGTATCTTTTATTCTCTATGGTAATTATCATCTCTGAGACTTACTGCCTCAGTTGTCTAACCTAGGCCTAGTCCTGAAGTGTCTAGCCTCTATAAAATTTAATCTGGACCTAGAATGCTTTCAGCCTCTGAGACTTACTGCTGAATAAACTCACCCTTTCTTGTCACTTTCTGCTTTCTGACTGGCTGATTCAACTCTGCTGGTCTAGATCAAACTCCTCTCCAAACTGATTGATTCAGTCTGGCTTCCCCTTCTGAGCCTCTCCTGAATTGCTTTGGTTGGCCTCATACAAACTTTGGCAATTCTCTGGCTTATTCTGTGTTCACCTGTGTCTGGCGCATTATCACTTCAACCTGTCTCTCTACAAATGTCTCAGTAAACTGCCTCCCGCCTCCTACCCCTTCTCTGCACTGCCACTTAAGTATCTTCTCTTTCCCTATCCCTTCTCACTCTTCTCATGAGAGTTAGGCATATCCTATTCTGTCAAATCTTTCTCTGATTTGTTACTTCATGTTGCGCATAGTTTTAAAAACACACTACCGAATTTGCCCAGGAGCTGATGCCCATGCTCTGGCCCCTTCTGTCTCCCTTTTGTCCCACCTGATTTAGCTTCAGGATCAATTGCAACCAGTCCTAATCTGGTCTCCTTTTCTACCTGCCTTTGCTGCTGTAGGAGTCAATTTACCAGCCCACTCCCAAGACCCTAGAATCATCAAGTAGAGGACACACAGAAAGCTTTATTATTTTAGAACTTGCCAGCTAGGCACAATTGCTGGGCACAGATATCTTCTGCCTGGAAAGGCATGCCCTTACCAATTATTATCTCCATTTCTCCTTCTTCTCTAAACTTAGTGGCTTGTATCAGCTATCCCTTGCCAACCTTCTTAGCCATCCACCCATAGTGGAGACTACAGGCCTTAGCTGCCCTGAGGCCTTACATGATTGGAGCGTCCTTTTTCCTCCAAACCATGGCAGAAAAGCCCCTCTCTCTTTCCCTGAGTCTACTTTTCCTCTTGGGACTAGGAAGTCCCACCTGCACCTTCCATCCAGCAATTGCTCACCCCCTCACCCTGGGACTTCTTTATTGACAAGTCAAGAACCAATTGTGGAACAAGACCTTAGTGACAGAATTTCCCCTTACAACTTCAGCTGCCACTCAATTAGACAACACTTTCAAACATGGGTGCTTCCTTCTACTAACTTTACATTCCTTGTTTACGATTAATGGTGTGTATTAATGGTGTGTGTGTGTGTGTGTGTGTGTGTGTGTGTGTGTGTGTGTGTTTGTGTGTTCCAGCTAGAGGGATTAAAAGTGTGTGCTAAGGGCTAAGTCACACCACAACTAGAAACAGTGTTTTTTTTTTTTTTTCAGTAAACAATACAGTCTTGAGGTTCACAGTGTGATCAAATATCTTGTAACAATTCTGAGCAAGGAGGTTAAAGGTGGCCCTGGCAAAGGAGCAACTGATACCTACTAGCATGTAGCACCTGGTGGGTTGACCACATTCCAGTGAGAGACCATACATTCCAGAGTATATGGAGTACAAATTGGAATTGATGGATTTAAAAAAAATGCTATACTTTGGGCAGATAGGAAATGAGTTATGGAATAGGAGAGGAAATGGGAAGAAATATTGCCTTAGTTAAGTGTTTTATTGCTATAAAGAGACACCATAACCAAGGTAACTCTTATATAGGAAGGCATTTAATTGGAGCCAGCTTACAGGTTCAGAAGTTCAGTCCATTATCATCATGGCAAGAAGAATGGCAGCGTCTAAGTACAGAGGGGGTTGGAGGAGCTGAAAGCTTTACATCTTGATCCAAAGGCAGACAGAAGATTTCTCTCAGGAAGCTAGGAAGAGGGTCTCAAAGCCCACCCCCACAATGACACAATTCCTTCAACAAGACCACACCTACTCCAACAGGATCCACCTGGTAATATTGCTACTTCCTGGGCCAAATATGGTCAAACTGTATTGTATAAATTGTGAAACAACTGATAAAAATTTCTTATTTGATAAAATTATTTATTCATTTACTTTGTGAGCAAATTGATTATGAAATTAAAATAATGTTTCTACGTTGTACTCTTGAAAACAAGGAACTTGTTCACTGTATAAATGATAGTTTGGATTTCTTTTACCTTACCTGCTTACTGTGTTAACATGTGTTCTTCTCACTCTAAATGTTTCACACTACAACCAGCTTTTCCCCATTCTATTTCTAAGAATAACATATATACTGTTGAGCAATTATATTAGGTTTACTACATCTAATCAAGAAAGACTAAAACAGTCAACTACTTAGGGTAGTTTAGACATAAAAAAGAACACTAGCTTTATCCTTCTGAAAGTCAATTAACTCATCTTTCTGTTGAAAGCACTAAAATCTTAGACTCCATAATAGCCAAAATGAGGTTAAAAGAAAAAGGAGCTACAACTCTTGGAGCTCCTTCGTTCTGTATATTGCTACTGTTGAGGAGTTAGAAATCTCTATGGCAAAGCCAAGGTGAAAAATCCAAATGCCAGTGTCTTTACAAAACAAAAAGAAAACCACAAAATTAAAACAAAACAAAACAAAACAAAACTTCCAAATCATTCAGAATTCCACCTTGAAGTAAGATAGCCACTATAGCAGTAAACATTATGTTTTAAGAAATTTAAATTCGTAGTTGTCATCAGAATAAATGACTATATTGCACATGTATTTTGAAACTTCCCTGTATAGTAACATTTTTGCATTGACTAAGAATTTTGATGTAAAATATGAAAGTTTATACTCTATTGGTTAAAATTCAACCCCTGAAGACTGATTTAACTTAAATGTGAATGTCTCTTTAATAGGACTACAAATTGCTGCCAAATAGACTTTTAAATGACAGTGTTTCATTTTTAAAGCAAAAAAGTTCACTGCAATAACTAGGCAATCTTGTTAAATCTTCAGTTGTGATGTGTTTCTACCTTAAAATGATCACTTGTCTTCATTTTGCCAAGTTTATTGCTCCAAAAGGATACCAAAAGGGCACAAATTGCTACCTGTAACAAATGTTCTAGTAGATTTAATATCTCCAGTAAGGCTGAAGTTTTTAGATTGTTACTTTAAGGAAAACTCATCCCTTCATTTTGCTTGTCTTTCATTTTTGAAAGCTTATTCAAGCCATTGAATGAGACAACTTATATAGACTTTTACTAATGAACACACCAGTCGCTAAAGCTTGGGACCATTAACATCCTATGAAGCATTGCTGGCTGTGTCTTGCATCATACTGCACACCAAAGCAGATTGTAACTATACATATAGGCAACCATGCAATAGAAATGGGCATAAGACATAAAGGTGCATACTATCCAGGGAAGACTCAGTCAGTAGAAGATGATGTTAAAAGAGAAGAAAGATTATTTTTTCTTGGATGGTTCAAATACTGCCTTGAAGTTTAAGGAGGATAAGGACACTTTGTAGCATTTAAAGTTTCTATTTTATGTAGCATTCAATTTGATAGAAATTAACAGTGGTCCTGTTTACATTTTACAAAATATAATTGATTGGTAGAGGAATAAAAAGCATAAAAACATCTTATGAGGTAGTTCAGAGAACTGTTTTGGAAGAATGATGGGTAATCCAAAATACTAAAATCCATGTGTTTTCTGTAAGTGAAGATCATTTAGTTTATTGACATTGTCAGCCACCTTTTCCTCTCTCTCTCTCTCTCTCTCTCTCTCTCTCTCTCTCTCTCTCTCCATCACTCCCTTCCTTTCTTTCATTCTTTCTGTCTGTCTGTTTGTCTGTCTGTCTGCCTGTCAGTAGTTTCTTTGAACTCACAGTTTTCTTTTCCTCTTTAGTGGTGGGATTACAGTTGTATGCTATTGTACTAAGCCAATTTGATTTATTTTTAAATCCCTGTCAAAGTTTATACATAGAAAAAAAAGTCTGTCTTGAAAAAGGATATAATCCCAAGTCATCCATCCTTTTGATTATGCATATGTTTGCTATTCTCACCTTTTAAAAAACAGTTTTCGGGCACTGCAAATGTGACCCTACCCATAAGGTTCTTTGTTTTAGCTCATTTGTAAATTCTGTATTTTCAATCTAAGCCATTTCTTGGCATGCAACTGTTTAGCAGCATTTAGCATAAATTTCAATTCAGAACAAACTATCATGTTGACAAGTAAAGAGTTACTGTGGAAGAAGCCCTAAGAATGCTTTCTCAATGCCTTCTGTCTACTAGAAAGATCACCAAGGAATTAGAAGGGAAAATATGGACTTGCTAACTTGTATGAGCTTTGGCAATCTACACTTATCATTTTGTTGGAGGTTATGTCTCAATATGTAGTATAAGCTGGCCTCAGATTCACTGCTTAGCCCATGCTGTTCTCAAATTCATGGCAATATTGGAGGGGAGGCCGAAGCAAGTGTTCTGCTACAGAGCTGGGAATGAGACTGGGGATGTGAGGAGAGAGAGAGATGAAGATTTGCAGTTAACCTACCTGATCACTGGTCCTGAGTGGTCTGTGTATTAACAAGGAATGCCTGCTGGAGTTGGAATTTATCATATTAATTTAAATATACTAAGTGGAAGTACAGTATGTTTTCTCACCTGTATGAAATCTGGTGTACTTGGTAAGGACATAGAAGTAAAATATATTTGGGATGTGGGAGTGGGAAGGGAAGATAAGAAAATGTAAGTGAATGTTTTCAAAGCACATTATATGCATGTGCAGATCAGTCATAACGAAACCCATCAACACACACACACACAAACACACATACACACACAAACACAAAGAGAGAGAGAGAGAGAGAGAGAGAGAGAGAGAGAGAGAGAGAGAGAGGACAATATCTACTAACTCCTAGAAGACTGATGAATTTCCTACTAGAACACAATCAAAGGCATGCCATTTTACAAACCATTAAAACCCTTAGGATATCATATAACAAAGAGCAAGTCAGTCAACCTTGTATCCACCTAAGATTCAGGAGCTGGTGTAGAATGGATAATTTCTTCTCATTTCAACCATCAGTTGTTTGCAAACTCTGCACTATTGAGGCTTTTGCCAGATCTATTACTACAAAGCCAAACTGACTAGGTTGATCTTCGCCATCTCTTTCTGTGCTGAGCAGCATACATTGGACTTGCTACTGAACAACAAGACTCAGCACACAACCAGCAGAAGCCAAAAGAGGAGCTCTGCAAGAATCCCTGAACCTGCTGCCTGACGTGTTTTCACATCAATGTTTCTTGGGTCAGAATGGAGAGATGCAGGCACAGATTTATTTCCCATCAAATATGTGTGGGATTTTGGAGGTGGAAATTAGTAAAAAAAAAAGAGTAGTGGGTCACAGACAGATCAGCCACTTTACACAACAAAGAAACAAACTGCCAAAGCTTAGTTTCAACAAGCATCACATAGAAGAAACTTAGGTCTTTACTAATATTTTCATCAATAGAGGACTTAGTCTTTACTAATATTTTAGTCAATTGAGGACAGCGTTCTTGTCAATCCCATATGCAGTAAGGTTTGTATTTCTTACTATTTATTATTATTATTATTATTATTCCATGCTGCTAAATATTATAATTCATCATATAATAATGAATTGTTCCTTATTCCAAATTGATGATTTAATTATGAATTAAGACATTCATAAAAATGTATGTAGGAGACCTGAGTAGAACTTTTTGAGATAGGCCTTCTTTACTTCCTGCTACATAGCCTACTCAATGGTCACAATTAGTAGAAACATGTGTATTTAGCTTATAAGACTAAGGTTGAACTCTTCAACAAGATATTTCATAGATTTATTTTTATCGTATTAATTTATTGTTTGAGTCTGGTAGTGTACACTTGCCATGCTGTATGTTTACAGGCCAGATGAGAGCTTCACGAACAGTCTTTTCCTTCCACCATGTAGGTTAAAGATTCAAACTTAGGTCATCAGGCTGGACAGCAAATATCTTTATTTTGCTAAGCCATCAGGGTAGCCTCCAGACAAAACATTTGACTTGCAATTTGAAATATACCTCCCAAATATGGAAAATTTTCAGAAAGGATTTGTCTTTTATTTTTACCAGTGTGATTTCCATTATGTAAAGGAAAAGCTTCATTGATTCTGTCTTAATCTCATAGTGTATGAGCTTACCTAACTAGCAGTTCTTAAATGTGAAATAAAACGTTGGAGGCCATTAAATTTGGAGCTCTGAGTTTTCTAATTCAGTCATGTACAATGTGAAAAGAAATTCCTTATATGTTATACACTTTGCTGTATTGGCAAGAGTTCTTTGGAACAGATTTTAGTGCCACTATATGATTTACATTGCTCAGTAGGTAATGCTATGCACCTTCTTTTGCATTCCTATGTAAGCAAGTGCTCTGTCCTTGCTCAAAATAAAGACTGCTGCAAGATCCAATTGCCAAGATTTGTTTGATGTTTTCTTACACAAAACCTGCAACCCCAATTCTTATGTAAGGATATTTTATGGCACATACCAGCAAGATAGTGACTAGATCCTTCTCACCAACTTGCTATAACTGGAGTACTTTAAAATTTTGTCCATTAATTTGTACAGGATAGAATTATATATGATATACTTATATTCTGTGTCATTTCTTCATCTGTTTGACTTTCCAGTAGGGAAAGTTTTTGTTTCATGATAGTATATACTTAAATTCCTCTAGTGAAGGCAATATTGCTTTTAAACCAAAGAGAGGAATTAGCTTTTTGTTGTTGTTGTTGCTGTTGCTGTTGTTGTCAATTTACATTTAGCACAAACTATAACACATAATTATGAATTGCACCTGTTCCTTTTCAATGCCTAGACTTTCCTGGGGGCCAGAGTTACATAAAATAACTCTAGGTTCCAGGGAAAGTGAAAATATAAGGCCTGTTCAAATCCAATTATTTCAAGGTACTGACCATAAATTTTAGGATTTCTAATTGCAAAGTTGTCCGTGAGGGCACAGATCAGTTGAGCAAAATGTAGACTTGCTACGTGCTTCCTTTTATTAATGTTCTTCAAAGAAGCAACAGATATGTCTATTTTTTAAAGACTGAAACCTATTGTCCATGAAGTAAATAATACATTATCAAATAAGTACAGGTAACATTATACAGACTGGGCATGTAATATTTGTAAATAACAATTAATAAGAAAGAGGCCGTGAATATAAAGGAGAGGGGAGGGGCGTATGGGAAGGTTTAGAGAGAGAAAAGAATGGAGAAGTGTAATTATATTACAATATCTAAGTTCAACAGAAAGAAAAATAAAAACATACTGTAAACCACATGCATTTTCTCAGGAAAATTCTCTTTTAAAAAAAAAACTAGTGTTATTTTGTTTTTTGTTTGTTTGTTTTCAAAAGTAATGGCTTTAACTAAGAAGATTTAGAATTTGGTCTACCTGTGTAATACTGCCCCCTGCCCGAGAGGTTCAGAAGCAGTGTCCTATGGACCTAATCTGACCTGCAAGCTATAATGACTTTTATAAAATAACTTAAATAAAATATAAGACTATATAGCATAGTGATAGAGCATGAGATGAACATGTCTGGGAACTTCAGTTCCCTCCCAGAATTGACAAGAAGTTAAGAAGAAAGAAGAGTGCCATGAATAAAATGAATGTTATATTGATAATTGGTTAGAATTTGTAGAGTCCACCTCCAGTAGAAAGACAAGGCGTCAAGGGAAGGGATGGGGTTGCCATCCCATAGTCAAAAACTGTGACCCAGAATTGTTCCTGTGTGAAAGAACTGCAGGGTCAAAAATGTAGAAAAGCCTGAGGAAAAGGAAGTCCAGTGACAGGCCCAAAGTGGAATCCAGCTCAAGGGGAGGCCCCAAGGCCTGACACTATTACTGAGGTTATGGAGCACTCACAAAAAGGAACCTAGCATGACTGCCCTGAAAAAGACCCAACAAGTAGCTGAAAGAGTCAGATACAGATATTTGCACCCAACCAATGGACAGAAGCTTCTGACCCCTGTGGTTGAATTAGGGAAAGCTGAAAGAAGCTGAGGAGGAGGGCAACCATAAAGGAGGACCAGCAGTCTCAATTAACCTGGACCCTTGAGTTCTCTTAGACACTAGACTACCAACCAGGCAGCATAGACCAGCTGATATGAGGCCCCTAACACATATGCAGCAGAGGACTGCCGGGTCTGGGTTGAGTCAGAGAAGATGCACCTAACTCTCAAGAGATTTGAGGCTCCAGGGAATGGGGAGGTCTGGTGAGGTGGGGGTGAGGGAGTAGGGGTTCGGGACTGAGGGCGGAGAGAGGAGAACAGATATGGGATGATAAAGATTCAGAAGGCAGACCGGGAGGGAGATAACAACTGGACTGTAAAAAAAGATTAAAGATTTTTTTTTAAAAAAAATTGAAATACGTTTTTTGACAGTTTAAAAAATAAAATTAATTTTATAGTTCCATCCATTTGCTTGCAAAACTCATGATGTTCTCATTCTTAATAACAAAATAGTATTCCTTTGTGTAAATGAACCACATTTTCTGTATCCATTCTTCCATTGTAGGACATCTGGATTGTTTCCAGCTTCTGGCTATCACAAACAAGGCTGCTATGAACATAGTGGAGCATGTGCACTTGTGGTGTGGTGGGGCATGTTCTGGGTTTATGCTTAAGAGTGGTATAGCTGGATCTTCAGGTAGATCTATTTCCAGTTTTCTGAGGAACCTCCAGATTGATTTCCAGAGTAGTTGTACCAGTTCACAATCCCACCAGCAACAGAGGAGTGTTCCTCTTTTTCCACACCCTCACCAACATGTGCTGTCACCTGAGGTTTTGATCTTAGCTATTCTGATTGGTGTCAAGTGGAATCTCATGGTCGTTTTAATTTGCATTTCCCTGATGACTAAGGACTTTGAACTTTTCTTTAGGTGCTTCTCAGTCATTTGAGATTTCTCTGTTGTGAATTCTCTGTTTGGCTCTATACCTCATTTTTTTGGGTTGACTTATTTGGTGTTTTGGAAGTTAGCTTCTTGAGTTCTTTATATATTTTGGATATTAGCCCTATATCAGATGTGTGGTTAGTGAGGTAACTCAGACCCAAAAGGACATGCATGGTATGTACCCACCAATAACTGGATATTAGCCAAAATAGTACAGAATACCCCCATGTTACAATCCACAGAACTCAAGAAGGTTAGCAGCTTAAGGGCCCAAGTAAGGATGCCTCAGTCTCACTTGGGAAGCAGAGGGAGGGAGGGACCTGGGTGGGAGAGCAGAGGGTGAGGGGAAGAGGGAAACATGATCAGGTATAGGGGGGGAGGAGTGAAGCCATTAGGGCCAGCAGAAAGAATGGAAAGAGGCAACTGCAGGTAGTAGGAGGTAGGGGAGGGCCCTTTAAAATGTACCAGAGACCTGGGAAGTGAGAGACTCTCAACACACAAAGGGAGGGACCTTAGATGAAATGCCCAAAACTGAGGATTGGGAACTTATAGAGTCCACCTTCAGTAGAAAGATAGGGCATCAAGTGGAGGGGTGGGGTTGCCATCCCACAGTCAAAAACTCTGACTCAGAATTGTTCCTGTCTAAAGGAACTGCAGGGACAAAAATGGAGAAGAGCCTGAGGAAAAGAGATCCTATGACAGGCCCAAAATAGGATCTAGCTCAAGGGGAGGCTCCAAGGCTTGACACTGATACTGATGCTGTGGTGTGCTTGCAGACAGAAGCCTAGTAAGTCTGTTCTCTGAGAGACCCAACAGGAAGCTGACCCAGACAGATGCAGATAGCTACACCCAACCAATGGACTGAAATTGGGGACTCCTGTGTTTAAATTAGGGATAGGCTGGAAGAAGTTGAGGAGGAAGGCAGCCCCATAGTAAGACCAGCAGTCTCAACTAACCAGGACCCCTGAGATCTCCCAGACATTGAATCAGGCAGCATAAACCAGCTGATAGTCCCCTGACACATATACAGCAGAGGACTACCAGGTTTGGCCTCAGTGAGAGAAGACAAGCCTGACTCTGAGAAACTTAAGGTCCCAGGGAGTGGGTGGGGAGGACTGGTGGGGTGTAGGCATGTGGGGGTGAGGCAACCTCTTTGAGACAGGACTGATGAGGAATTGGATGAGAAACTGTGTGAGGGTAGACCAGGAGAGCATAACGACTGGACTGTAAAAAAGTAAAAGTAATAAATAAAATGAAATAAAATAATTAAAAACCCAGTAGTAATAAATAGTTTTATTGGAATTTGATCAATCTAATTAATTAAATTTTATATATAAGTTATTTTGGCCCTAGAATGGCAAACAGACCTATGAGTCATGATTGAGTTTAAAGGTTCACAACTATAAAGGCTAAAGTTTTACCTTATACAGAAAGTGTGAGATGCATAGCCAGTTTGTGAAAAAAATGATGGATGCAAATGTATTTAATTGGACATTTCCTTATATTTAGCATATATTTCCTTAAGGAAGCCATCATAAAATACTATTATTGTATGACTTAAAACAAGATACAAGGCATTGTTCAAATTTCTAGTCTAGAATACTGAAATCAAGATCTTGGTAGATTAGGTTGTTTCTAGAGACTATGCAGGAGAATGTGTTATATACTTCTCCCTTAGCACTTATTAGTTTCCTAGCAATCATTGACATTATTAGGTTTTTAGAAACATCGCCTTTATCTTTGCCTTCATATTCATATTATTTGATCAGTTTGTGTGACTCTCTGTCATATTCAAAAATTTCTCTTTAAGTAAGAATATTTGGCATATTGGATTAAGTCAACATCATTTTAATGAACTGATTTATAAAAATACTCTTTTTCAAATAAGAAACACTCATAGGTATTATGGGGCAGGACTTGAATATATTCTAACATATTGAGAGTATTCAAAATCAACCCACAACATTTAGTAAAATAAATAAGGAAATTATAAGCAATAAATAAATAAATAACCCTCAGTCTTCTCTTATTCTATAATCTATTTTCTCTAGCCCTTACCAAACCATAGCCATGAGGAAATACTTTCTTTTCTCAGACTTTCCACCTTCATTTTACTTAGTTCCCCAGATCTCTGACTGTCATTTACTTTACCTCCAAATTTTTTAAAGGCTCTAGCACTATAAGTCAAGACCAAGAAATGTAGTACAGAATTATAACATCATTCATATTAAGAATATTGGGGTTTACATGAAGATAGGGTTCATTGCTATATCCCACCTATCAACTTAACTCTCTTTTAAACATATTTTATATATATACCGTAGTACACTGTAGCTGTTGCACTGGCTGGTTTTGTGTCAACTTGACACAAGCTGGAGTTTTCACAGAGAAAGAAGTTTCAGTTGAGAAAATACCTCCATGAGATCCAGTTGTAAGGCATTTTCTCAATTTGTGATCAAGGGGGGGGGGAGGGCCCCTTGTGGGTGGTACTATCTGTGGGCTGGAAGTCTTGGGCTCTGTAAAAAAGCAAGCTGAGCAAGCCAGGAGAAGCAAACCAGTAAGCAGCATTCCTCCATGGCCTCTGCATCAACTCCTGCTACTTGACCTGCTTGAGTTCCAGTCCTGATTTCCTTTCGTGATGAACAGCAATTGGAAGTGTAAGCTGAATAAACCCTTTCTTCCCCAACTTGCTTCCTTGGTCATGTTGTTTGTGCAGGAATAGAAACCGTGACTAAGACAAATTGGTACCAGAAGTGGGGTATTCCTGTGACAACCTGACCACGTTATAGGGAGGACTGTGGAAGGACTTTGGAACTTTGGGCTAGAAGATCCATTTGGTGTTAAGAGCTCTGTGGGATGTTGTGTAGGAGCTTGGAAGATAATGTTGAGAACAGTGCAGAAGGTGGAGGCCTGGCTTGTGAAATTTCAGAGGGAAGATTAAAGACTCTTATCAGGGCCGTTGCTATTTTAACTGTGAAGATTCTGTGGTTTTGGTTAGGTGGGGCTGAAGTTTCAGCTGTGATTAACAAGATATCAGAACTACTAAAGCAAAACCATCGTATTGCTGGGACTATTGATGCTGGTTGGCTGGAGCTGGGAAATTGGTGGTGATTTGGAAGAGACCGGGATCATTGAGGTGCAATCTTCTGAGAAGTGTTTTCTGAGAGCACAGAGGCTGCTTTCCACAGATAGCCAGGGTTGTACCTTGTGCTGTGAATGGACTTGGTAATGTGTAAGAGTCACTCAGGTGGTACTGGTTTTGAAGGCACGAAGGAGTCATGAAGAGCAGCTGAGGCCTGGGCACTGTGAGAGGCCTGCAGAAGGCCATTGGTGAAGGTGTAGCCTCAGTTGCAATTGATGGCCCAGGACGGAAGGGGTAATGCAAAGGAGTTGAGGCTTGGCACCATGAAGAGAGCCTATATGAGGCTGTTGGTAAAGCCTAGTTGCAGCATGTCCGGCCATGATTGGAAGTCTGTGTCTCTGGTGGAGCTAAGGTTTGAACATTGCAGGCCCAATGGTCTGTCCTCAGCCTACAAGGGATGACAACTGTTTGCCTAAGCTCCTAGAATACAGCTTCTAACATGTGGCTACATCTCTCCATAGGTCTGTGACATTTGGTCACATAAAAAAGGGTCACGCCCCCAGCCCCTCCTCAGGTAGAGGCATGGTTACCCACCCAAACCCTGCCAAAGGTAGAGGCATGGCCATGCAGCCCCAAGTCTTCCCAAGTTAATGAGACACCTGGATATTTAGCCATACCCCTTCCCAGTTACTATATCTGCCTCACCTCTCCCAGAGGGGGAGGGGTACAATTCCATCCATGCCACTCCACACAATGACAATACATGTCTTAGAACTATGGACTGTCTCTTCATCTGGACCCACCATGGGAAGTGAGGGATCTGGCCATCGATTAAGGAGCCATATCTAATCTCTCACCAAGGGCTTTACAATGCTCCCAGATGGTACCCATTCACCCAAGCCTAAGCAGGTAGCCCAGTTCCCAAAGCCACTGAAACCTGGTCTTGGCAGGAATTTAAGCTGTACTCCTGCTAGCCTGTCTGTGGCACCCTGCAGTGACTGCAGTGTCCTGGGCTAGAGAACACATGGAGACAGCTGCCATGAGTTCCCTGTGAATGGCCCCCTCCCCCACCCACAGGCAGGGCCTGCAAAGGCTTCCCACAGCCCCCACCTGCCCATTGGACTGTGTGGGAAGACACAAGGCCACTTCCTGCGTGTCTCCTGTCCCACCCAGAGCCGCAGAGCTTGGAACAGACACGTAGGGCTTCATCCCACCGCACGTGCCAGGTATGTTCCCACATCTGGCACCAACAACGTGGGGCAAAACCCAGCTTCAAGTGTACTCCCAGCTGGTGACCAACCCACATCGAAACTCCAGATCACTCTAGTACAAAAATATGGGCCTTCCTCTAGTCTCTCTCTCTCTCTCTCTCTCTCTCTCTCTCTCTCTCTCTCTCTCTCTCTCTCTCTCTCTCTCTCTCTCTCCAAGTGTTCCTGGCCAGTTTCCCTCCCCCAGTCTCCACTGTGAGGGCTCCTGTTTAGCTCATGGATCTGCTTTCCACAGCTGCTCAGGCTCTGAGCACCTTGCATACTCCATCTGCGGCCTAACCTGCCATTTCCTGAGGTCCCTGCAGGCCAGGAGGCCAATTTCTCCCCCCCCCCCAGCCCCCACCACAAGGGCTCCTGTTTAGCTCAGGCTCCGAGCGCTTTGCTCCCCCATCAGCAGCTTTATCCATGATTTCCTGAGGTCCCTGCAGGCCAAGAGACCAGCTTCATTCCCCCAGCTCGATTGCAGTGGCTCCTTCCTGGTTACGACCCCGAGTTTCTCACTTTCTCCTCTGGTGCTGGCTGTTCTATCAAGCCTCTATGTTTCTTCCTCTAAGTTTTTTTTTTCTTTCAAGGTTGGCCTTTTTTCTGCTTTTACATTTAGGCTACGAAAAAGAAACAGGGAATACCCAGACTCCATGTGGCAGAGCGACCCCTCCCCCCTTCCCCTAGCCCACCAAAAGCCCACAAAGCAAACAAACAAACAAACAAACAAAAAACCAAACAAACAAAAACAAAAAAACAAAAAACCCCCGCACCTTGTTTCTCCCTAACAGGAATACCTGAAACAATGTTCTGTGCTTCTCAACTCAAGATTTTCTTGCTTCTTTATTTAAATGTTTATTTTTCTCCCTAGCATTCCTGATATATGTCCAAAAAAAAAATCTTCCAACATGTTTAAGATTTCTTTTAAGGTTCAAAAGTCACCTAATCTACTCTCACAGGTCAAATCAACTATGTGGATCACTGTTTCTTCAATTCGTAATTAACAACTAGTTTCCTTTTAGAGGCAGTTACTGCCAATGCCAAAACTTTTCTTTCTCAGCTATCCAAAACAGACTTAAAGATGCCTTCCAGGACCATGATGTGTTCCCAAGCAAACCATTACCAGCTCAACTTGCTATTCACCCTATGCAGACATCCCCCTGCTGGGATTCTGTTACTCTGTGATTTTCCTACAGGCTTATCTCTGCAGAAGCTTGCTGCCGCAGATCCAGTGGAGACAACGCCATCTCCTGGGACCTGCCTGTGACTACAAAGCTGTCTTCCTCCAGATAGAAGACTCCCAAGACACATGCTGAGATCCAGAGACACGTGCTCAGCCTCACAGAGGACAGACATGAGACTTTCCAGCTACAGATGAACTCTCTTGCCAAAGCCAAATGGCTACTGAACTTGGGAGAAACTATATGATAGTAAGGAAACCATAATGTCTATCTAGATTAATCAAAAGTTGTTTAAACTGATGTTATTACCCTTAAACTGTACCATCCATGGAACAATTAATTGATTCAATGATCCCTTGCCTTCCCAACCCCCCACACTTAACCCTCCTTACCCTCTGGCTTAGTTGTGCTACCACTCTAACCTGTACAGTGTTTTCCTTTGATATTGCCACCCCACCCAAAATTTTCATTACAAATGACACCTCTCCCTTATAAAAGAAAAAGGGGGAATTTGTGGGGCAGTGATCTATGACAGGAAACCTGGCACAGGCATAAAATCTGGGCAACCCAGTGGAATAATCCACAAGGGACCGGAAAACTTTATGCCAACACTCCCGGGAGGCTTTTGGCTCCAGTCACAGTCACGTACCACCCCTCCTCAGGTAGAGGCGTGGCCACACAGCCACAAGCCATCCCCATGTTAATGAGATACCTAGAGGCTTAGTCATGCCCCTTCTGACCCCAGTGATCCCCTCTCTCTTTAAAAAAGTAATTTGGGGGAGATGTCGTGCCCTGATTGGAAGTCGGGATGGCAACTGTTTGCCTAAGTTCCTAGAATACAGCTTCTAACATGTGGCTATATCTCTCCATAGGTCTGTGACATAGGTCACATAAAAAATGGTCATGCCCCCAGTCCCTCCTCAGGTAGAGGCATGGTCACCTCCCAAACCCTGCCAAAGGTAGAGGCATGGCCATGCAGCCCCAAGCCCTTCCCAGGTTAATGAGACACCTGGAGACTTAGCCACGCCCCTTCCCAGTTACTATATCTACCTCACCTCTCCCAGAGGGTAGGGGGTACAGTTCCATCCACACCATTCCACACAATGAAAATAAATGTCTTAGAATTATGGACTGTCTCTTCATCTGGACCCACCATGGGAAGCGAGGGATCCAACCCTCTGTGTCTAATCTCTCACCAAGGGCTTCCCAACGCTCCCAGATGGTACCCATTCATCCAAGCCTAAGGAGCTAGTCCAGCGCCCCAAGTCAGTGAAACCCGTTATCGGCAGGAATCCCAGCTGCACTCGGGCTAATCTGTCTGCGGCACTCTGTGGTGACTGCAGTGCCCTGGGCTAGAGAACCAATGGAGACAGCTGCATTCCCTGAGAATGGCCCCCTCCCCCACCCACGGGCAGGGCTCTCAAAGGCTTCCCACAGCCCCCACCTGCCTGTCCGACTGTGTGAGAAGACTCGCAGCCACTTCCTGCATGTTTGCTTTCCCACCCAGAGCTGCAGAGCCTGAGACAGACACGTGGGGCTTCTTCTCCCCATGCCAGGCATGTTCTCACAGCAGCAGAAGACAGCAGTGTTTTGGAGATGCCAGTACCATGAGATGACCACCAAGAACAGCAGCAGCTGTGGATACAGGCATCTGGAGCCTAGAAGACAAGGTGTGTGCTGCAAAGGGCAGAGCTGGAGAAGTGACTCAAGCCCTTGGAGGAATCCAGAATAACATGAGTGGATCCCAGACATTGGATAGTTGGAGTTTGATTTTGCTTTTGATTGTGACTGTGCCCTGATATATTTTCCCTCCTGAAGGAAGAAGTATTTTAGTGGAGCCCACAGTTAAAAGATTCTAATGGTAAAAAGACTTTGAATTCTAAGAGGTTGGGTCTTTTTAAAGGGATTGAAATTTTAATATGTAAGGATTTGCAAAGACTGTGGGACCTTTAAAGTTATTTAGATCTTGGGGTTGAATAAGAAAGTAAGGGTTGAGACTTAATAGTGATGTATTTGTGTGTCAAGTTGACAAGGGGTCAATTGTACTGGCTAGTTTTGTGTCAACTTGACACAAGCTGAAGTTATCACAGAGAAAGGAGTTTCAGTTGAGAAAATGCCTCCATGAGTTCCAGCTGTAAGGCATCTTTTCAATTAGTGATCAAGGGGGGAGGGACCCTTGTGGGTGGTACCATCTGTGGGCTGGTAGTCTTGGGTTCTATAAGAAAGCAGGCTGAGTAAGTCAGGAGAAGCAAGCAAGCCAGTAAGCAGCATTCCTTCATGGCCTCTGAATCAGTTCCTGCTCCTTGGCCTGCTTCAGTTCCAGTCCTGACTTCCTTTCGTGATGAACAGCAGCATGGAAGTGTAAACTGAATAAACCCTTTCCTCCCCAACTTGCTTCTTGGTCATGATGTTTGTGCAGGAATAGAAACCCTTACTAAGACAGCTGTCTTCACGCACACCAGAAGATGGCATCAGATCCCATTACAGATGATTGTGAGTCACCATGTGGTTGCTGGGAATTGAACTCAGGACCTCTGAAAGAGCAGTGCATTGCTCTTAACCGCTTAGCCATCTCACCAGCACAACTTAACTCTTGTTTTAATACTGGATACATTTTTTAAAGTTTTCCTGTTAGATATCATATGCTTGGTCTTAGACTAATATTTTTGGGGGTATCTCAGGTTATCAAGCTGTTCACTGTGTCACTTCAATGATCAGAAAAGATCTTTTATAATTTTATGAACTTCTGTTCCCGGAACAATATACAGAGCATAATCCTTAAAATTGTAGAACATTTATCTAGTACTTTAACATTTAAAAACCACTTTCATCTACAAAGCAATGTCTCTTGATTTAATTAATCTTTTTAATTTTTTGTGAAGTGTGATGTCCTTTACCCTATGTATAAGTGAAATATAATGAGAAAATCCTTTAATATGGAAGATTTTC
This sequence comes from Uromys caudimaculatus, assembly GCA_028551405.1. Classification (NCBI taxonomy): domain Eukaryota; kingdom Metazoa; phylum Chordata; class Mammalia; order Rodentia; family Muridae; genus Uromys; species Uromys caudimaculatus. The sequence goes on from CM052722.1 coordinate 103,986,273, forward strand.
TTTAATGAATCAAGAGGTAGTTATGGTTGTTTGAAGTAAAGAAGAAAATTATTTCTTGGTCTGAAGGGCAGACTCTCTAATTAATTTTACAATAACTTGTGCACCACAGATGAAAAGATTTATAAATGTTTGTTGAATTAATGGAGAAAGGAAACAAGGCACATTTTAATCCCCAGGGGATGCATCAAAAACTACCTAGTCTTATGAAAATATAAGTTTTTCAATGTATTTTAGCCTTATTGAGTAATAGATTTACAAATAAAATATATTTGTTTATACATGTGCAATTTAAATGTAATTTTCTTTAATGGAGGTGGTTGTCCATCTAGACTAGAAAGGTTTTGATGACTTCAGTAGACTATTCACCTCCTTTCTTGTATTTTACTAATCCACTCACTAAGTTCCTTGCCCTGAAGCTACTTCAGTTCAACTTTTAATTAACATACCACCAAAGGTAGCCATGGTGTCTTTATCTGTCATGTGTCATTTCTTGTATATCCTGTGGTACAATAGTCATATCAAAGATACCATGATGAATGATTAGGTAAACTGTGGTATAGCCTGTCACATAAAGAAAAATGACTTTCAAAACAGAGAAAAGCATCTCTAATACACTTATCATTATTAGGAAATTAAATAGGAAAAGAGAGAGAATGAGCCATTACGAAAACCTAAATCTGAAACACTATAGAAAATCCACAAAGTGAGAAGGGGTAATGAGGGTCACAAGAAAGAGGAAACTGAATTGAGAGGAGTTATAATGTCTATGTGCATGGAACTTAGTGTTTCTCCATTACTCATTTAGTGCTTCACATTTAAACATATGAACCTTGTATTGCCTTATGGCCACAAGCTTAGTCTCAAGTTTACTAAGGGCCTTTATTTAACTCCTTATATCCCCATTTTTTAATGGCTTTGGATTTGATTGCCTCATATGAATTCATTTCAAATGTGGATGGGGAGGTAGAAATGATCTGGGAGGAGCTAGGGTAGAAGAAATGCATGATCAGAACATCCTATAGATAAAATAATAAAAAAAGTACTACCTTAAATTTGACAATCCTATAATTATTTGCTTGCAAAGATGAACTACGAATGACAGTGTCCATTTTAAAATACTGCAAAACTTTTAGGGAAAGATGGTGGTCCCTGCAATGTCAGGTATAAGTAGAACTACTTATTATGAGGGTAAAAAATTTTGGATTACCTTCTAATCTGGGTAACAGTGCATACTTTGATATGTGTTAGGTTTGCTAATGCAGAGAATATGAGGACAAAGAGAATATTGAAGGATTGTGATACATTTGTCATGAACATTTGGGTATTTACCATTTGTTCACATGAATAACCAGTTGTGGGAGAAAATGAGAATTCAGTTTCAGACAAAAAGAAATGTCAAATGAGCAGTCACTTATGGAGTTCAAAAGACACATCAAGACATAACAAATTTGTAAGGCAATGGACTTAAAGGAGAGTTAAATGTATAAATTTGAAATTGTATACATTTTGAGTATATCATATAAAGCAAAATGAGAGAATAATGATTTCTGGAGTATTGTAATTTTGAGCCCTTAGGAAAAAAGAATAACTAGGAAATAGTAATAAGTTTTTGTTTATTAAATTAGGGACCTCTTAATGGATGGATCAAAGGAAAGTCTTATAAAGATACAAGAAATACTTGAGAAAATGCAAGTCACTTTATACATCCTAGCTAGGTGGTCACATGAATTATCTTATCAGTAAGTGCATTGATGGTGACACATTAGTTACTAACAAAACCATGTTGATTATAGTAAATTATGGTGGAATCAATAGTACAAAAATCTGCATACAAGAACCATATAAACATATACATGTGGTCGCTGTTTTGGAGGTGTTAATATTTGGAGGTAACCTACAAAGGAAATATAATTCATGGTATTAGTTCTCATTTCCCTTCTTTTCCTTATTCTTTCTCCTTACCTTAAGATTTGTCCATCCCCCTCAGTCTTCTTGTGAGTTATGTAGCTGCATATACACATACTCATGTGTGTACATTTATATCTATACTACTTACATGAGATGTAAAATGCAAATCTCCAGTTCTTTCCATTTTCCTCAAAAATGTAACAAATTCACTTTTCTTTATGAAAGAGTAAAATTCCAAAATGTTTTTATATTACATTTTCATTCATTTGTTAATAGATATTTAGGGTTTCTTCCAGTTACTTATTGTGAATAAACATGGAGCAATAAACATGAATGTGAACATATTTTTTGGTATGTTGATTTGGTATCCTTTAGAAATATATGCAAGTATGATATATAGCTAGATCATATTCTACTTTTTGTCTTGTTCCTTGTTTGCTTCCACAGTAGTTGACATTCTGAAGCAGCAGTGGTAAGGATTTCTATTTCTCCACATTCTCACTGATATTATTGTCATTTCTTTCCTTCATGGTAACCATTGTAAGTGCAGTAAGATGCCATTACAGATCACTTTTAATTTCCACTTTGTTAGTGGTAAAAAGAAATTTTAACAGTTTAAAAATATTTATTGATTATCTTTCTTCTGATAACAGTCTTACTCAATTGGCTAATTTATTGATATGATGATTTACCAGTGTGTGTGTGTGTGTGTGTGTGTGTGTGTGTGTGTGTGTGTGTGTGTGTCTATAGTGTGTGGTGAAATTTTTTTTTAACTATTTCCTCAAGTAAGGTTATATGTAGCTAGATAATTCCAATGAATATGTCACATTTATAAGACACTAAGCTGATTTACTTTAATTTACCTACAAACAACTTCCTGTTCAGTCCAAATCAAGACGAAGAACTCCTCCTCTATACTACTAAGACTCCAAGGTTCTTCCCATCTCCCCATTCACCCAACTCCATTCTCTCTTTCTCTGTTTCTGTTTCTCTCTCTCTCTCTCAAAAACAAACAAGCAGGCAATCAAACAAAAAAGCAAATTATAATAAAAAAGCACAACACACACACACACACACACACACACACACACACACACACACACACACACGAACAACCCATACAAACAGAGAATCAGAAACCATGATATACAAATGAATGGTCAGAAAGACAAAAAAATTGCTGAAATAATGCAACATGAGATAAGAAGCCTATAAAACTCAATTTAGTCCATTTTTGTTAGCCATCTACTTCTGGGCGTGGAACCTATTAAGTATGGTTAACATAACCAGTGAGACTTCATTGGAGAAAACTAATTTTGCCTTTGCAATTGCATGTGGGTTGAAGATAGCATCTTTGTTAGGGATGGTAGCCTGTGTCCACTTCCCTCTCTTGGAACTGGGACCCCATTTGTTTGAACATGTGCAGACCTTGTGCATGCTGCACTGTTTCTGTGAGTTCATATATGCCTCATTCCTGTTGTGTTTGGAATATGCTGTTTCCTTGGAGTCATCCCCATAACCTCTGGCTCTTACAGTCTTCTAGCCTCGTCTTCCAAATAGCTCCCTGAGACCCAAGGAGAGAGGTTCGAGGATGACATCCCATTTAGGACTGAGTGTTCCAAAACCTCTCATTCTCTGCCCATTGTGATTTTCTGTTATTTATCATCTACTTGCATGAGCAAGCATCTCTGATAATGGCTGAGTAAGGCACTGATTTTATGGATATAGCAAAATTTCATTAGGTGTCTTTTTATTGCTATGTTCTTTAGAAAAACAGTGGTATTTGATTTTCCTCCAGGACCATGTCCTATTCACTCTGCAGTTCTTGGCTGCCTGGCTAGTATCAGGCATGGATTCTATCACATGAAGTGGGCCTTAAATCCAATTAGATAGTGGTCACTGGTTAATCCTACAATATCTGTACCACCAGTGCAACAGCATATCATATAAACAGGTCACCATTGTAGATCACAGGTTTTGTACCTAGGTTGGTGCTTAGCTTTCTCTTCTGGTACATGCGGAGTACATTTCACTACCATGAGCACTAGTCAGTAGGTGAGAAGGCTTGAGTTACGTACCAAATCATCTTTTCTGCATTCAATGATATATTTAACTGTTTTATTTTTTCAGTAGTAAGGCCTTAGCATCAGTTGTAAAGAATGACAAATCTCCTTGGCAATAGTGTGTGATATTAAGGGGTTTTCATGAAGTCCTTTTGTCCAATGACTCAACAAGATGTAACCCATTCCTGGCACAGTATGTTTCACTTGATGGCAAAAGATTTTTAGCTGAGGCATTGTCTCCCCTGCTAAATTGAGGAGAGAAAAGCAAACTATTTTTTCAAATGGGCTGTTTCATTGGGTTTTAAAAAAAGCAAATACAAGGGAAGATGGTGTCATAAAAGCTGGAAAGGAGAAGAAAAATTCTGTCTTCAAGTCATCAATATTTTCAAAAAGTGATAAGATCTAAGCCTAAATACTTCTGAAAATTGAAGTGTGTAGGTTAACATGCTGGGGTTATTTTGTAAGCAAATTACTTCGCATGCTAATTGTGACTTTGAAATCTTCACGAGTGTAGTTCATAAAACATAAGGAAGGTTTTCATTTTACTCCTGTATGTCTGAGAAAATCATTTTTGAACAACCAGCATTCACATATTTATGCGGGGCACGTTTTTGTCCACTGCATTTCCCTTTGTCAGACTTTAGGAAGCAAAGTGCTACAGAGCAGTACTGGTGACACTGTGACTGGCCATTTATAAGTTAGGTTTTCCAAGAGTCAGACACTTTCATCTTAAACTAGCCATCTTCAATTTATTCCATTCACACAGTAAGATAAAAAGCAGAAGCAATATGCTATTGATGTTAGGAAAACCCTCTTGGTATTACTGCTTTTATATTCAAAAGGAAATTTTGTATAACAGATATCTTCCACACAGTTCTCCTTCATGAGATGCATATCAAAATTACTTAAGAGTTATCATTTTATAATAATATTGTTTTAAGATATGGGGACTACTAGATTATTTTAAAAGGTTTTAGAGTGGAATTAAATCAAAACTGCAGTTAACTAAAGTTTACACACCTTATTTTAGTCAGTCACTTAGCCAATCAATTGCTCAAATCTCTTCTTCTACTCATGTTAATAAAGATATCAACACTAATTTACATATATTCATGTTTCCTTAGAGAAATTTTAAGAGGGGCTGGTAAACTAAAGGAGGGGCTTCTAAACGCATCATTCCCAATTCCAAATGTGCCAAAGAAAGGTAAAGAACAAGATGAGGATCTTGACTTCTTTCACAGTAAAAAAGATTCAAGAACAACCCCAGAATTTATCTATTAGTTCTTTTCCCAATAAGTAATTTACTGATACTATAACAAGAACCAATGAGAAAATGTGATTTTTAATATGCTTATTTTGACATTGCATTTTCCTTTTTTGAATTTTAACTTTATTTATTAATTTTTATTTAATTATTTTATTTTTTTCACAGGTCAGTAGTTAGCCCCCTCCAGGGCTTCCCTCCCACAGTTCCTCATCCCATTTCTCCCCCTCACTGCCTGCATTTCCTTAATGCAGGTAGTATACATCAAATACATTACAGTTTTATATTTTCCTCCCCAGTTCTCAGAGCCAAGTGGACATCTACTGCATCTATGTATTTGTACTCAGTTATACGATTAAAATATTTTTTGCACCTATGAATCTGTACAAGTAATTCCTACTCTAAAGTAATAAAGGAGTCTCAGAGTGAATTCTTCAGATAAATAGTTCATGATTAATTTTTGCTTACATTTGTTCAGCTACTTGAACAGCTAACAAGTATGTAGCGCTGATTCTTTTGAAGTTACACATCACTAGTCATTGTTATGCTCCTCATGTAGCTAAGTAAATGCATGAATTACATGTGCACTAACTTCTTCTGAATTTGGTCTTAATTGAGTTCCTGTAAAAGTCACTTTAAATTTATAATGATGACTGACCCCAGGGAATGCAACTGTCAAGATGCAAAGAAAGCTTCCCAGGGACTGAAAGACAAGTCTTCATTATGCAAATATTTTGTTTTTCAGTTATGGATGCTCAGTTATTCCTTTTTTGCTCTAAAATACATAAATATTCTAATTGCAGCTTTTATGCAGAAGACACCCATGAGTTTACATTTGGGTTGGCAAAAGGACCCCAATGAATACTAAATAGAAAGATACATGTAAAGAATATACATATTTTTAATATTATATTAGGCAAGTATTTTCCAGAGTTCTATTTTCTATTTCAATTTTCTAACAAGGGACTTAAAATAAAGTTGAAGTCCAAAAATGCACAGAATGTTACCTAAGTGCATTTGGAATCTCAGAACTAGAGCTGACTGTGTTTGTAATTGTGTGTATTTGTGTGTGTGTGTGTGTGTGTGTGTGTGTGTGTGTGTGTGTGTGTGTCTGTGTGTGTGTCTGTGTGTGTATGTTTTAGCTCTGTGTGGAGCTTCGGTCAAATTTTGAGTACCTTAAACAGACAGGTTTTTGTACCTTCCTTGATCATCTTGGGATTCAAAGAATCTCCAAGTAATAACTGTGAACTTAGCTATATCCTCAAGGTAATGCTATAATTAAATTCACATTGAGGTGTCATGGTGAGGCAGATATAATTCTACTGAAAATTCATTTAAAATGTTACTGGTATCAAAGAGAATTGAGAGCCAATGAAGAATGAGAGTGATCAACTGAGTTTATGATTCTTTCATTATATCTCTACTATTACTACCTGCTTAATATCGTGCTATGTGTAGGAGCCACACCGGATTAAAACACTAGCCTAGGTATTCAAGTTTGAATAAGTTATTATAATAATTTCAAATACAAATTTTCACCTGTTGAACTAAAAGTTTCCCATATATCAATTCTCTAATTGCCATGGCCTATGAATATAGCATTTAATATGACAGAAAGGACATTGAAGCTATGATTTAGTAAAGGAAGTTAAGAAGTAAGAATATGTGACTGAAATATCTGGGTAGGTGCCATAGTTTATTGAAGGCAATCTAGCCTTACTGATTCTGCTCATACAGAAAATTAAATCGATGTCCTTATTGAGAAGGAATCAGCTCACCATTGCTGGCATTGAAAATGGAGAACGAGGTCCACAAGCTAGAACTATAGAAGGTCTTTAACATCTGGAAAGGCAAAAGAATGTATAATTCCTTAGAGCCTTTAGGAAGGATAGCCTAAAGGTGCTTCCCGAGTTCTTTGTGAGATGTAAGTTATGTTATAAAAAGTATCAAGACTAGAAAGTGTACTATGTGTCTTGTCAAGTATTACTAATCGCTATTATTTTGTGTGAAATAAGGCATTAACATTGACTATTGTGCATAAGTGGAGATGGATCTTATGAACTGAAATATATTTTGAGCTCTATGATGAGGACTGGAGCTAAGCTTCATAATCCATTATCAGATTCTTTGACTCAGTGACTAAGTTCACATGGCCTGTAGCCCTTGGTTCTCTGCTGGGCACTCCACACATGTTCTTGTATCTGATCTCTGAATGCAAAAACTGACACTTTGCTTGTTGCTTTGAAAGGAAGTGATATTTGAACATAGACTAAATTTGTCTAACCATATATTACATGCTAATAACAGCTTGACCTTCATTATTTTAGATATTTAATCTTTGAACCCTGGCAGCTTTGAACTTTGTTATTTATATGACCAATTTTTGAGCCCTTTTGTCTAAGGTTCGCATTTGGTCCTTTATGCTGTAACTTCCTTGTAGTTCATGATGTTTCTGTGTGCATTATGAAGATATGTGTATTTCAACAAGAGCTCTTTAATTTCAAGAATTACAAAATACAATACTTTACAAATATTTAACTTTAAAGAAAATAATAAATATACATATGTCAGTACAGATTGAATGAATAGAAATAGTGTAATGATCTCTTTGGGGATTTCCTTCAGGATGCGTTTAGATCTCAAACCAGTGATCAATCTGTAATAGACCTGATTAAACTAAAGATCCAAGAATAACAACACTCCATGATTTAAAATTGTTTCCTCACATTCTCCTCTTTAAAAAAAATTAATGTCTCCTATCTCCAATCCTGACAAGCTCAATAGTCATTTGGGTATTTGGACATTTTTGCTAATAAGACTCCACCCTAGATATGTCTCTTTTAATTCTTAGTTTTCAGGGGTGATATTGTATGTGAGCCTTTCCCTGGGTCTCATTTTCCAGAAAGGAGGTCCAAAATAAATGCAATTAACTTCTGAATCAAAGGTCATCATGTTGAAACAATGTGTTATGATTTGAGGCACAGATGAGGCTGCCAAAAGCCATGTCTCTGGAGCTCTCCACACAAACTTCAAGCAGTATCTAAGAACTACCTCAACACTGCTCATTTAGTCAGAGACTCCTCCCTCAGCAATTTTTAACTGCTTCTATAATCCTGAAGAAGATGTCCAGGTGAACCATGTTCCCAGACACTTAACATGTGCTTACCTCCTTAACATTCTTAGTCTTCTCCTCCTTTCCAGAAGAAATATTTCAATTTGGAGGAAACTGCTATGTAAAAGTTTTCAACCGTTTAATGTTGCAATGTAATATAGTGGTCTGTGGATGTGTTGGGCCATGTTCATAGGTGTCCTGGGATATATGCAGCATGGATGCAGTTACCGGGATGCCTGAACTTTAATTATTCTAGGTTACTTATGGTCCCTTGTTCTCATTGTTGTCAATTGCCTCCTTCTCTTTTCTTCTTTTCCTTCTCTCATTTCTTTTTCATTCTTCCTACTCTTTTATTCTTCCTTCTCCTTTTTGTCATTCTGCTCCCTCCTTCTCTCCACTCCAAAGTAAATGTCACTAATGTTTACATCACACTTGTCACCATGTGTAAAAATTCTCAATTTTTCAACTCTCATTATAAAAATACTTTGCATGTTCTCTCTGTGAGGAAACTCCAATACTGCATATTTTCTCTCTGTCATGAAAGAGCTTCAATATAACTTGTTTATTCCTGCCTAAGAGCCTTTGTACATT
>CM052722.1:103995310-104043347 GCA_028551405.1 Uromys caudimaculatus
ACACACACACACACACACACACACACACACACACACACACACACACACACACGCACGCACACTAACATTACATTTGCTTATCAGATAGTCACAACTGGTTATCAGTCACAAGTGATAGCTGCAATGTGTTTAGGTTAACTACCAATCCAGTCAAACTATAATTTAAGACAATCACTCTTAACCACAGTCAACATCCACTAATAATTGGCAGTGTTGATAATAAAACATAACTAGTTAACAAATACTTGACTCCAGCTGTGATTTTACCTGGTACACTTACTTCTCATTCACCAGACTTGCACACCATTTTTTAAAGCAGATAGATTTTGCCTTTGGCTACTCTCAAGGAAACAATGTCTTCTTTTATCACTTGTTCACGGTCATGTCTCTAGGTGATAACAAAGTCAAGTCCCTTCCTACAAGTCTACTCCCTATATGGGTAGCTTTATTCTCTCATGCAGCAGCCTTGTAAGTCTTCTCCATGTTCCTTTTCTAATTGTGGCATAAGGACAAACTCTCAATATCTCCACAGGAAATTAGTTAGGAAATTCTATCATTACTGAAGACTAGGAAAACAGAAAGAAATCAATGCTAAGTAACTCCAGTACTAGCAAAGACACTAAGTTGGACAAAAGCAGCATTGTTACCAGTTGCCCACATTCTGTACTTCCTTGGTCCTGGGTCACACAAGTGAGTCCACTGAACTCACCTGAGAGATAAAGGTCAGGGGCTATGAGTGAGTGTCTCAAGCTTGCATGATTTATAAAGCTTGGAACTGAGCCTTGCATGGAGGGCCTGGGTTTATATCCTCAACTGTTCTAAAATGCTCAGTCAAGTCTCAAGTTATCTGTGGGAAAAATAAGTCATGGGGACTAGAAAACCCATACTGTCCTACTTACCTTTAAAGCATTGTGCTACTCTGACCAAAGACAAAGCCTAAAAAGAAAACTGTTCTAGAAAATCTATAGTTTGTTTGTAAGCTATGACTGCTTGCAGGTAAGATACATGAATTTGCTAGCCAAGCTTGCTCTTTTGGGCATGCAAAGTTCCAAGCCTATCATCAAAAACTCAGACAAACATCAGGTATGTTTACTTGTGAGACTGAACTTTATTGTTTCCCTGCCGTCTATATAAAGATCTCCTAGAAATGTATTGGCCTCTCTTTTCAACATGTGTTTTCCCAAGACTGTTTATTGACATTGAATGTCAATCATTCCTTCAAGGCTGTGCCCAGCTCTTTTGAGTATTTAAACATAAAACTTTAAAAAAAGAAGTCTGATTTTGGCTGTATTGTAAATTATCTGTCTAACATTCAGCTTTTATTGCATTAGTCTTTACTGTAGAACATAATTATAACACTGCTTTTCATTTAATAGAACTCTTAACCATACATGAAGAAGTTTTTGTATATTCCTTTTAAAATCCATTTTTTGAGATTATAATACAATCATAAGAGGAATCAGCCTATATGTCCATAAAATGATAAATAAATGATAGAAAATTTTGTACAATGCACAATGGAATTCTTTTCATTCATAAAGAAAACTGAAACCATGAAAATTTCATGTAAATGGATAGAACTAGAATATTATATACACTTATATTTTTTACAAAGATGCAAAAATTACACACTGGAGAAAATATAACATTTTTAACATATGGTGCTAAGAAAATTGAAGATCCACATGCAGAAGAATGAAATAAGACCTTTATTTACAAATCTTCATACAGACAACAAGAAGAGGAACAAAAATGCTCAAATGAAAAAATCACTATGAAACTGAAATTGCTAGAAGAAGATATAGATGATATCCTACAAGATAGAGATGCATGAAAAAATTTTCTGTATAGGATTTCATTTGCTTAGGAATTGAGGCCAATAATTAAGAAAGACCTCATAAAAATAAAATATATCTGTTCTGTGAAGCGAAAGCAGTCAAATGAAGAGTAAGTCCAAGTAGAAGAGAATGTTTGCTAGTTATAAGTTCACCAGATAACTAATACCCTGAATATACAAAGATCTTAAATATTTTATGATTTCATTAGAGTATTACTTTCACTGCTTACAATGTAATGTTATCTAATCATGCTAAACATTTTAATCATTTGTTCTTTACTTATAGCATGTGTAATTAGAGCGATAATCTTAGATTGATGGAAATGTTAAATGAGAGCATGTCTATAATATATTTTTCTCACTAGTAGGTTTATTTAATAGATGCTAAGCAAAATATAATGTAGTTCTTGATAGTTTGGATGTGGTAATATATTTAAGTAGAGAAATTCATCCATTGGAAAATGACTATCGTTAAAACGATGTTCAAGATGGTCAGAAAAAGAGATGCCAATGCTAGTCTAATCCAAGAAGAAGAATCAAAATATTAAACAACTTGCTGTATTTTTAAGTGTATTTCTAAAGGAGAGTGATGAAACAACACTGAAAAAAGAAATCCTGTTAAAAAAAATGGAGACATGGTACAACTGACCACATTGGAAGAGTGTATGCCAACAAATTTGGCAAATATCCCTTAGAAGTTGCAAAAATTTTTCTATTGTGATGTATGGTCAATGTAGAACTCCTAATGTCCTAAATTTTTTTGTGAATACAGGCAATTATACATGTAAAAGTTTCCAAAAATGATGTCAAGCTGGATCCCAGTGAAAGCTTGTACTTGGAGTTTTTTGGTTGACTTTGCTTCATAGATGAAACTCCCATGTTCTTCCTGTTGATTTACATTGGACAAGTGTTTCTCAAAGGTCCATATCCTAAAGAATTGATCTTCAAGGCATGATATGACATGGAGGCTGTGGAATCACATGGAGGACATCTCATCATAGAAATTTAGATCAGTGGGGAAATGCCCTTAAAGTGATTAGTAAGACTTTGTCCCTTCTCTGTCTTTTACAGCTGTCAACGTGGTATTTCTTCCTTTTTCATGAGCCCTCTGCCATCTTGTACTCTGGTAGTGTCAACCCCATGTAACAAAGCAACTTACTTGTAATTTTAAGAAAAACTCCAAATTCAGCGAAAAGTAAAACTTTTTTCCTTTTAAATTCACCTCAGGTATATTATCACAGTCATAGAAAATTGACTTAAATAAAAAGTTGAAAGAGGCTATGTTATTGAGTGTGTAGCTGAAATAATATGGAAACGTCATTCAAATTGGCTTATAGGAAGACTTATGGAAAGTTGGAAGGAATGGGCAAGAGTCAGCCTGTGTATGCTAAGCATGTCTTAATAAGTGACTCTGTTAAAATTACAGAGAGTAAAAATTATGATTACGAAGTTTCAGATAAAAATAAAAACTGCACAGGTAATGAAACAAAGGCACACTGCTATGTTTACATTCTCCATGAATATATTATATAACCAATAAAGTTAGAGCTATTTCTTAGTTTTCTTTATAGAGGCATAGATGACTTACTATATCTTGTTTGAATATCAAATTTGAAGTTTGTACCTTTGTACCCAGAGTGCATCCTTCAAGCCTCATCAGAGAAACTTCTTTTTATAATAGTTGGCAATTAGCACAGAGATCTACAACTGGTCAATATGCAGAGCATAAGAGATTGTAGAGTACTAAGATTTAAATAGCCCAACTCTATCAAACCTCCCCTTCTAGGTCACATAAATCCTCATGGAAGAGGGGTGGACAGCTTATAAAAGCCAGATACTGGATATCTTCAGCAAAATAGTATTTGGTAGACATGGCAGGGCTATTGTAGACATCAGCTCACTGTGGCTATGACTCCATGCACTAAATGTACAGACGATCTGGCCAACCTAAAACCCAGCATAGATGGGGAAGGTGATCTTGAATTCTCATCTTTACCAACTGATTGCTGCTGGAGTCAGGGAAGTCAGTTTCCTTAATGTACGCTGTCCTGATAAGTAGCTGCCCATGGTTTAGTAGATGACCCTGTACTCTTGTGCATATAGAGAACACTTAGTTGACTAAAGAAAAAGAAAACATGAAGTTATGATGGAAAATGGTGGAGATATGGGAGGAAATGCAGGAGAGTAATCAAACTGATAAAGTACATTATGTGCTTGGATGAAATTCTACAACATTAAAAATAAATTTAAAATACCAAAAAAAACACATTTAGATAGTTGAATTACATATAGGAAATTTATGTGCTGAAAAATTATAATATTTTTTCATAATGTTTTACATTTTATTTTCAGTTTATTGCTGAAGTTTTAGTTTTGCTTTTGTTGGTAGTATGCTGGCATTCGGTTCATTTTGAGTTTCAGGAAACTAACTAACAAATAATTCATGTTCCATGGAATACTTATTATTTGGGGCATACTTATTTGTTGATCTGATATTGACATTTAAATGGACTGTTTGAATGATTTTTTTTTCTTTTCTGGCTAAATCTAATATTGCTCTGTCATTAGCCCAAAAGTTCGGAATACCCACGATTCACTTCACAGCAACCATTGGACTGAGCGTGGGGTCCCAGATGGAAGAGTTGGAGAAGGGACTGAAGGAGCTGAGGGAGTTTGCAGCTCCATGGAGGGAGCAACAGTGTCAACTGGCCTGACCCCCCGGTGCTCCTGGAGACTTGGCCACCAACCAAAGAATACACAGGAAGGACCCATGATGCTGGCCACATGTGTGGCAAGGGAGGGCCTTGTTAGCCATCAGGGGGAGGAGAGGTCCTTGGGCTTGAGGGTGCTAGAGGCCCCAGTGTAGGGGAATGCCAAGGTGGGAAGACAGGAGTGGGTGGTCGGGTGGGTGGGTGGGGGAATACCCTCATAGAGGCAGGAGGAGGGGGGAAGGGATAGGGGGTTTCCAAAGTGGAGACCTGGAAAGGGGGAAACATTTGAAATGTAAATAAAGTATCAATAAAATAAAATAAAGAAAATGTGGGAATGTCCATTCAACCTCAATTGACTACTTGACAGGAATAAAGAAATATTTTCTAAATTTTAATGTCTAATTTCTAGTTCTTTATTTCTGGTAAGTTCATTATTTCTGGTAATATAAGCATGATATAGTATTATGTGGTAGATTTCTTAATATATAGATTCCTTTCTCTCAACCCCAGAATCTCCCTTTTTTTTTCTTTAATTTTTTTTTTTAATTATTGGATATTTTCTTTATTTACATTTCAAGTGTTATCCCAGTTCCAGGTCTCCCCTCCAGAAACCACCTATCACATCCCCCTCCCCCTGCCTCTATGAGGTGCTCCCCCACTCACCCACCCACATCTGCCTCCCCACCCTGGCATTCCCCTACACTGGAGCATCAAACACCCTCAGACCCAAGGGCCACTCCTCCCACTGATGTTCAAAAAGACCATCTTCTGCCACCTATGCGGCCTGAGCAATGGGTGCCTCCATGTGTACTCTTTGGTTGGTGGTCCTGTCCCCGGGAGCTCCGGGGGGGGGGGGATTCTGGCTTGTTGACACTGTTGTTCCCCCCATGGTCCTGAAAACACCCTCAGCTCCTTTAGTCCTTTTGCCAACTCCTCCATCGGGAATTCCATGCTTAGTCCAATGATTGGCTGAGAGCGTCCGCCTCTGTATTTGTCAGGCTCTGGCAGAGCCTCTCAGGAGACAGCCATAACAGTGTCCAGATTTGGCGACTGTATACGGGATGGATCCCCAGGTGGGGCAGTCTCTGGATGACCTTTCCTTCAGTCTCTGCTCCTCAATTTGTCTCCATTTTCCTCCTATGAGTATTTTATTCCCCCTTCTAAGAAGCAATGAAGCATCCACACTTTGGTCTTCCTTCTTCTTGGGCTTCATGATATGTGAATTTTATCTTGGGTATTCCAAACTTTTGGGCTAATATCCACTTATCAGTGAGTGCATACCATGTGAGTTCTTTTGAGATTGGGTTACCTCATTCATGATGATATTTTCTATTTCCATCCATTTGCTTGTGAATTTCATGAAGTCATTGTTTTTAATAGCTGTACTCCATTGTGTAAATGTACCATATTTTCTGTATCCATTCCTCTGTTGAAGGACACCTGGGTTTTTTTCCAGCTTATGGCTATTATAAATAATATTCTAAATATTATTATAATAGTATAAATAATATTATAAATATTTTCTCAAGAACCACCAGACTGAGTTCCAGGGTGGTTGTACTAGCTTGCAATCCCACCAACAATGGAATATTCCTCTTTCTTCACATCCTCACCAGCATCTGCTGTCACCTGAGTTTTTTATCGTAGCCATTCTGACTGGTGTGAGGTGGAATCTCAGGGTCATTTTGATTTGTATTTCCCTCATGACTAAGGATGTTGAACATTTCTTTAAGTGCTTCTAGGCCATTCAAGTTTCCTCAGGGGAGAATTCTCTGTTTATCTCTGTGCCCCATTTTTAAATAGGATCATTTGGTTCTCTGGAGTCTAACTTCTTGAGTTCTTTTTACATATTGGATATTAGCCTTCAATCAGATGTAGGATTGGTAAAGAGTATTTTCCCAATCTGTTATTTGCAGTTTTGTCCTATTGACAGTGTCCTTTGCCTTACAGAAGCTTTGCAATTTTATGAGGTCCCATTTGTCGATTCTTGATCTCAGAGCAGAAACCACTGGTGTTCTATTAAGAAACTTTTCCAGTGTGATGATGTGTTCGAGGATTTTCCATACTTTCTCCTCTATAAGTTTCATTGTATCTGTTTTTTTTTTTTTTTTTTTTTTTTTTTTTTGTAGAGGTCCTTGATCCACTTGGACTTGAGCTTTGTACAGGGAGATAAGAATGGGTCAATTTGCATTCTTCTAAATATGACTACTGGTTGAACCAGCACCATTTGTTAAAAATGCTATCTTTTTTCCACCGGATGGTTTTAGCTCCTTTTTCAAGGATCAAGTGACCATAGAGGTGTGGGTTTGTTTCTAGGTCTTCAGTTCTATTCCATTGATTTACCTGCCTGTTGCTGTACCAATACCATGCAGTTTTTAGCACTATTGCGCTGAGATTGAGGTCAGGGATGGTGATTCTCCCAGAAGTTCTTTTATTGTTGAGAATAGTTCTCGATATCCTGGGTTTTTTTATTATTCCAAATGAATTTGAGAATTGCTCTTTCTAATTCTATGAAGAATTGAGTTGGAATTTTGATGGGAATTGCATTGAATATGTAGATTACTTTCAGCAAGATGGCCATTTTTATTATATTAATTCTGCCAATCCATGAACATGGGAGATCTTTCCATCTTCTGAAATCCTCTATAAGTTCTTTCTTCAGAGACTTGAAAGTTCTTATTATACACATCTATCACTTTTTTGGTTAGTCACACCAAGATACTTTATATTGTTTGTGGCAATTGTGAAGGGCGTCATTTCCCTAATTTCTTTCTCATTCCATTTATCCTTTGAGTATAGAAGACTACTGATTGGTTTGAGTTAATTTTATATCCAGCAACTTTGCTGAAGTTGTTTGTCAGCTTTAGCAGATCTAGTGGAATTTTTGGGGTCATTTAACTATACTATCACATCATCTGCAAATAGTGATATTTTGACTTTTTCCTTTCCAATTTATATCCCTTTAGCTTCCTTTTGTTGTCTAATTGATCTAGCCAGAACTTCAAGTACTATATTGAATAGATAGGGAGAGAGAGGGCAGCCTTGTCTAGTACCTGATTTAAGTGGGATTGCTTCAGGTTTCTTTCCATTTAGTTTGTTGTTGGCTACTAGTTTGCTGTATATTGCTTTTACTATGTTTTTGTATGGACCTTGAATTCCTGATCTTTCCAAGGCTTTTAACATGAAGGGATATTGAATTTTGTCAAATGCTTTTTCGGCATCTAATGAAATTATCATGTTTTTTTTTTCCTTTGAGTTTGTTTATGTAGTGGATTAAGTTGATCGATATCTGGGATGAAGCCTACTTGACAGTGGGGAATGATCATTTTCATGTGTTCTTGGACTTGGTTTGTGAGAATTATTTTTACATCAATATTTGTAAGCAAAATTGGTTTGAAGTTCTCTTTCCTTGTTGGATCTTTGTGTGGTTTTGGTATCAGCATAACTGTGGCTTCACAGAACGAATTGGGTAGTGTTCCTTCTGTTTCTACTTTGTGGAATAGATTGAAGAGTATTGGTATTATGTCTTCTTCAAAGGTCTGATAGAATTCTGCAGTGAACCCATCGAGTCCTGGACTTTTTTGGGTTTGGAGACATTTAATGACTGCTTCTATTTCTTTAGGGGTTATGGAACTGTTTCGATGGTTTATCTGATACTGATTTAACTTTGCTATTTGGTATCTGTCTAGAAAATTGTCCATTTCATCCAGCTTTTTCAGTTTTGTTGGGTATAGGCTTTTGTAGCAGGATCTAATGATTTTTTGTGTTTCCTCAGTTTCTATTATATCTCCCTTTTCATTTCTGATTTTGTTAATTTGGATACTGTCTCTGTGCCCTCTGGCTAGTTTAGCTAAGAGTTTATCTATCTTGTTGATTTTCTCAATGAACCAGGTCCTGGTTTTGTTGATTCTTTGTATAGTTCTTTTGTTTCTACTTTGTTGATTTCAGCCCTGAGTTTGATTATTTCTTGCCATCTACTCCTCTTGCATGTATTTCCTTCTTTTTATTGCAGATCTTTCACATGTGCTGTTAAGCTGCTAGTGTATGCTCTCTCTAGTTTCTTTTTGGAGGTACTCAGAGCTATGAGGTTTCCTGTTAGCACTGCTTTCATTGTGTCCCATAAGTTTGGATATTTTGTGCTTTCATTTTCATTAAATTCTAAAAAAGTCTTTAATTTCTTTCTTTATGTCTTCCTTGACTAAGTTATCATTGAGTAGGATGTTGTTCAGCTTTCAAATGTATATGGGCCTTCTTTTGGTTTTGTTGTTATTGATAGGATGCATGGGATTATTTAAATCTTCTTGTATCTGTTGAGGCCTGCTTTGTGACTGATTATATAGTCTATCTTGGAGAAGGTTCCATGAGGTGCTGAGAAGAAGATGTATTCTTTTGCTTTAGGATGAAAATTTCTACAGATATCTGGTAAATCTATTTGTTCCATTTGGTTATTTTAGCTTCACTATGTCTCTGTTTAGATTCTGTTTCCAAGATCTGTGCATTGATGAGAGTGGGGTGTTGAACTCTCCCACTATTATTGTGTGAGGGGCAATGTGTCCTTTGAGCTTAATAAAGTTTCTTTTATGAATGTGGGTGCCCTTGCATTTGGAGCATAGATGTTTAGAATTGAGAGTTCTTCTTGGTAGATTTTTTTCCTTTGATGTGTATGAAGTGTCCTTCCTTATATTTTTTTAATAACTTTTGTTTGAAAGTTGATTTTATTCAATTTTAGAATGGCTACTCCAGCTTCTTTCTTGGGACCATTTGCTTGGAAAATTGTTTTCTTGCCTTTTACTTTGCAGTAGTATCTGTCTTTAATGCTGAGGTATGTTTAATGTATGCAGCAAAATGTTGGGTCCTGTTAGGGTATCCAGTCTGTTAGTCTATGTCTTTTTATTGGCAAATTGAGTCCATTGATGTTAAGAGATATTAAGGAATAGTGATTGCCACTTCCTGTTATTTTTGTTGTTAGAGGTGGAATTATGTTTGTGTGGCTATCTTCTTTTGGTTTTGTTGAAAGATTACTTTCTTGCTTTTTCTAGGGTGTAGTTTCTCTCCTTGTGTTGGAGTTTTCCATATATTATCCTTTGTAGTGCTGGATTTATGGAAAGATATCGTGTAAATTGATTTTGTCATGGACTATCTTGGTTTCTTTATCTATGGTAATTGAGAGTTTTGCTGGGTATAGTAGCCTGGGCTGGCATTTGTGTTCTTTTAGGGTCTGTATGACATCTGCCCAGGATCTTCTGGTTTTTATAATCTCTCGTGAGAAATCTGGTGTAATTCTGGTAGGTCTGCCATTATATATTACTTGACCTTTCCCCCTACTGCTTTTAATATTCTTTCTCTTTTTTTGTGCATTTGTTGTTTTGACTATTATGTAATGAGACAAATTTCTTTTCTGGTCCATTATATTTGGAGTTCTGTAGGCTTCTTGAATGTTTTTGTTCATCTATTTCTTTAGGTTAGGGAAGTTTTCTTCTATAATTTTGTTGAAGATATTTACTGGCCCTTTAATTTGGGAATCTTCACTTTCTTCTATAGCTATTATCCTTAGGTTTGGTCTTCTCACTGTTTCCTGGATTTCCTGGATTTTTTGGGTTAGGAGCTTTTTGCATTTTGCCTTTTCTTTGACTGTTGTGTCAGTGTTTTCTATGGTATCTTCTGCTCCTGAGATTCTCTCTTCTATCTCTTGTATTCTGTTGGTGATGCTTGTGTCTATGACTCCTGATATCTTTCCCAGGTTTTCTAGTTCCAGGGTTGTCTCCCTTTGTGATTTCCTTATTGTTTCCATTTCCATTTTTAGATCCTGGGTGGTTTTCTTCATTTCTTTCACCTGTTTGGTTGTGTTTTCCTATAAATCTTTGAGGGATTTTTGTGTTTTCTCTTTAACGGTTTCTACCTATTTTCCTGTGTTCTCCTGTATTTCTTTAAGGGAGTTATTCATGTTCTTCTTAAAGTACTCTATCATTATCATGAGATGTGATTTGAAATCAGAGTATTGCTTTTCTGGTGTGTTGGGCTATCCAGGGCTTGCTGTGGTGGGAAAACTTCATATTGATGATTCTACATAGCCTTGGTTTCTCTTGCTTATATTCTTGCCCTTGCCTCTTGCCACCTGGTTATCTGTGGTATTAGCTGGTCTTGCTGTCTCTGACTGTGCTTGTCCCTCCAGTGAGCCTGTGTGTCAGTACTTCTGTGAGACCAGACCTCTAAGAGAGGAATTTATGTATGGAGAGCTGTGGCACAGGGTCAGCTCCTGGGTGCAGACACAAAAATGGAAGGATCCTGTCCTTGGCTTTTCCTTGGTTACTGTGCCCTGATGGCTGTGACTGGGTCCCTCTTGGACCAGGAATTTGAGCAGAAGTGGTAGCCTTACCTGTGCTCACCAGTGTGCCAGCACTCCTGGGAGGCCAGCTCTCTCCCAGTGGTATTTGGGTATAGAGAATTGTAGCACAGGATCAGCTCTAGACACTGTGGTACAGAATAAACTCCAGGGACATTTCCAGGGACTGGAAGGATCCTGTCCCAGGCTGCTCCTCATTTCCTGTGTCCTGAAGGCTTTGGGGTGTCCCTTGGAGCAGAAGTGGTGGTCTTACCTGTGCTCACAGGTGTGTCAGCACTCCTGGGAGACCAGCTTTCTCCCTGTAGTATTTGGGTATGGAGAGCTGTGGCACATGATCAGCTCCAGGCACAGTCAGCCCAAGATCTCTCATTTAACACATTTACATGGAGCCTAACAGTTTGTGTTTTAACATTGCCTAGGTGATTCAATATTTCAGGGTGAGAGGCAAATGCTGGATAACTACTGTTCATCTAGAACTCTTATTTCTTCTATTCTCATTTTTTAAAAATAAAACCTAAATTTGTTGTCTAGTAACAAGTTAAATATTCTTTGCAATTCTGCAATTATCTGACAATTACAATTTTTATTTTCCTTATATGTTTGTTTTAATTTGGGCATGATTCCAAATAAGTTAATTCTTGCTCTGATTTGGATATGGCATGAACGTACGCCTTCGGCACATAGGTTTGGATGTTTGATGCTCCATATGGTAACTTTATGAGGTAGTAGGAACATTAAAGCTTGTTGAACTTGTAAGGTTCAGCATAATTATGTCATTCTTAAAACATACACATACTGATCATGCCAGAATTCTAACAATGATATTAAATAAATTTCTGATAATGATTAAATGGGACAACTTACAGAAAGTTTTCAGGTCCTGGCAAAACACAAATGCTGAGTTAATGATTTTTTCATTGTTATGATAATCGGTAGCTTTATGAAAGTGTATTAGAAAAACTTTCTTTTCATCTCTTCATGAATTTACATACTATAAAGCAGTGTAATGTGATCAGTGGTACATACACCTGAGATGATATTTTAGTATCGTCTGTATTGCTGTTTACAAGGCATTTATTTTTTCTTCTGTAAGATGAGGATGAGAACAAATACCTCTATACCACATCATTGTTATTAAAGAAATAACTGCACATAAAACAAATAAAGCATTGTGCCTAGTCCAGAATTGTACTCTTTTATAACTCCTTATTTTTGAGATTATAGCTACATAATTTCCTGTTCCCATTCCTTCCTTGAATTCCTCCCACATATCCTTACTTGCTGTTTCAAATTAATGCCTTACTTTTGATGAATTTTTTACTGCATTCATATATATATACATATATATACACATATATATACATATATATGTATGTGTGTGTGTGTGTGTGTGTATATATATATATATATATATATATATATATATATATATATATATATATATCCTGCTCAGTGTGTACAATATTACCTGCACACATTTCTTCAGGGCTAATCACTTGGTATTGGATAAGTAACTGGTGTTCTCTTCCTCAGGGAAGACCACCTGTTCTACTCTCAGTAGTCTCCACTTGCTATAAGTTCTCTAGATAAGACTGGAGTTTTGTGGGGTTTTCCTTATTCACTTTGGCATGTCTATTGGTGCTGTTGTTGTTCAATTTGTGCTTAGGCAGTTATGTTTTTGAGGCTTCATGGGTGCAGCGTCTACCATTTCTAGGAAGCCCAATCTCATATAAACTCTCCCATCTTCTAGCATTTACAATCGCTCTCCCTGTTCTTCAGCAATGCTTCCTGAGAAACAGGTGAGTGTTTTGGAGGAATATCTGTCAAGAATGGATTCCACAATTCTATGTTTCGGTTGGCTGTAGCCTTCTGCCTTGATGAGGCTTGAGGACTGCACTCATCTCCAGGTATAAGGACAAAGATTTAGAGTGTAGCTAGGGATTATGCTGGTTGAGTATAGGGTTCGCCTTCAAGATCCATGACTTCACTAGTTCTGAGCAGTTGGTTAGCTTTCTAGTACCAGGCATAGTATTTCTCTTTTTGAGTGCATTGTGTGTTCAATTAGATAGATGCTGGTGACTGCCAAAGCATGTATGTCATTACTGTACTTGTACCACAATGGTTATTTTTGTGCTTCATAAGTGTCATACCTCAAAGGGAAGCCAAGTGCTAGAAAAATAAACTGCATGCTTTGAAAAACTATTGGGTATCCCTGGCCAATAACTCAAAAGAAAGTCTCTGAAGCCTAGCGTTGAGGTTTTTATTAGGTGTTCTTAGTCTCTTTGAGGGAACTCTATCAACCCAGATAATAATAGTTCAGTAAAAATGTATTGTATATTTATGTACAGAAATATGTGTATTATAAGTTTTTGGTAAACCCTACCTCATTTCTTCTCTCAGGTCACTTGTGATATTCCTCTTTTCTCTTTTCTTCTGTGTTTACCTCCCCCAACTCCACAAAGATTCCCTCTCCTTTCCATATCCTAGATCAGAGAGCTTGTACACTGCCACTCTCCTGTCTCTTGTTCCATAATCACCTGTTCTGGCAAAGGTCAAACTTGTTTTACTTTTCTTGCTTCTGCTGTTACTCAAGGCTGTGTAAGCAAACCTGAAGATTTGCAGCTAGAAGTCTCCAGTACGAAAGCACATGAGACATTTTTCTTTATGGGTTTGGATTATTCCATTCAATATGGTTGATTCTAGTTCTATCCATTTATTTGCAAAGTTCACGATTTAATTTTTCCCTTCCGATAGATGAGTATTATTCAATAGTGTATTTGTACCACATTTTCATTATCCAGTCATCTACAATCACTTCTTAAAACTGATGACTTTCTTGCGTATAGGATGTTTCTTTGTGTGAATGTGGGTTGGAATGTGGTCACTAGGTTCATGTGGAGATGAGAAGATGATATTGTTTGCCAGTCCATGTTTTTCTACCTTGTTTCAGACAGGTTTTTTATTGTTAACTGCTGAATACTACAGACTAGCTAGTTAGAGCTTCTGAAGAGTCTCCCGTCTTTGCTTCCCATTTCCCAGTACACTTATTCTGGGACTATTCACAGTTATGTCTACATCTGTCTTTAACATGAGTTCTGAGAATTCAAAGTCAGGTTTCTAGCAAGAACATTACCAACTAACTGTCTCACCATAAGAGAGATTATGCTTCACTGGTGGTTTTTACAATAAAATATCTTATGCCACAAAAATTTTGAAGCCTAACATATACTTATATTGTGTGTATTTATGTATATTTATTTATATTCATATGCATTTATATTTCTTTTTTGTGAGTTGAGATATTGCTATGTTGCCTAACTTTTATCCAAGGTTATCCTGCTTCAGCCTGTCCAAAAGCAGTGACAATAGAAATGTGCCATCACAACTGGCTTAGAAATGCTGATAAAGATAAATAACTTATTAAGAATAACTCTAATGTTTTTGTGAATCCCTCCTATGCAATCTGAGCTTCTCCAAGTATTCCTAGAAATGAACACAAACACTATTCAACTTTTGATACCGTAGTTCAGCTTCTGTATAATAAGTGCTTCTGCTAGGTTCATAAATTCATTTCTGAATCACTTTTGAGGATCTCTTTGCTCATCACTCTATATGTCTTTTGTCATACAATCAGATATTCTTGGTTAACTGGAAGTCATTTCTTTACTGATGTACCAAATTGCTATTTGCCTCAGCAAACTGATAGATATAAGTCTGGACCTCAGAAAAGACATGGATATGGAAGCCCACCCATACCATGAGTGAAAGATTAAGTAACAGAGACAACAGAGTTGGAGATGGAAATCTTAATTGATTTGATTTTGCCAATTGTAATAAATGAAGAATCAGTGATACACATTTATTTATTTTACCTGTTTTTGTTATTTTGTTTTTTGAGACAAGGTTTCTCTGTGTAGCCCTGGCTGTCCTGGAACTCGCTTTGTAGACCAGGCTGGCCTCGAACTCAGAAATCCGCCTGCCTCTGCCGCCCAAGTGCTGGGATTAAAGGCGTGTGCCATCACTGCCCAGCCAGTGATATACATTTGAATGTGCTTTACACAGAGAGGTAAAACAGGATTAGCAAACCTGGAAGAATTTTTAAACTTTATCTTATTTTTTAGAATTATACATATGCTTTCCCAATTTCATCAGCACACTGATCTAAAATAACCTGGTGGTAAAAAGTTTATCATTGGATGTACTAAATAAGAAAATAAGAATTTCAAAGAATCTGAGCTTCTATGTAGGAATCAACACTCAGTGTTCAAATAACATTTTACAGCAAGCTCCTCTAAATCTGTTTACTCAGAAGAACAGCAAATTTTCCTAGGTCAAAATGGATATCAATCATGAAGAATATTTGACTGATGAAAAAACCCAGTTAAATTGATCATGATTGTTTTTGACAGCTCATATTTAAAAGCACTGTGATAATTATTGGATATATACTGTCTACTATCTGAAAGTCTAGTAAATCTAGTATTCCACACTAAGAACTGTCTTTTGTGGTTGGTTGAATTGAAGGATGTGAAGAGGTTTCAAACAGAATTAGAGGATAACCTTTTAAGAACAGGACAGAATATTTGCTTATATTGTGAATTTGAATTTTACCCAGTTCAAGTCAAAAAAAAAAAAAAAAAAGTTGACTGACCTAAGAACTATAGACATGATGAAGAAATAATTAAATTACAAGTGAATACATTTCGTATAAGGTAGGACTTTTGATCTCTCTGCTATTGCTGTCAGTGTCACAGCTATGTTTGTTACATTTTTTATTGTTTCTTTGCCATATACTTGCTTTGATGAAATAGAGAAATAAATTGTTCTGTATTTAAATCATCATTTAGAAAACTGCCTTGGGTATATCCTGTTTTCAGTTAAGAAAATATACTACTAATAAATTTAATAATAAAAATGTAGTATTTATATTGAGTAATAGAAAAAGTGAAGAATATTCTGGAGGATTTTTATTGAAGGAAAATGCTCTTATATCTCAGAGAAGCATAATTAATATAATACACAATCATCCAAAACCACATTTTGCTTCTTGTAAGTCTATGTCCTCCTTATATTTATGCTAGTAGTTCTGTTGGTATTGTTCTCAATTTCGCTGACTTCGTTCTTTAATCAATTTGTACTTTTAATCATCCACAGAAATGTATCTGCATTTTCTTCCAGGAGACTCCCTACTAGTAATAACATATAATTAGCAATCTACAAAAATAAGCAGGTACTAACTGAAAATCTTCTTTCTGCTCCTCAAGATGCATGTTTCTTAATCAATATCTATCTGGGATTTCAATGTACATTTTTTATTTGCATTATAACTTTTCAGACAAAAGTAGTAGTAAGCAAAGTGTCATGTTATCAAAACGTTCTTAGAAACCACCTTTACAACAAGCATCAGTCAAAGTTTACAGGTGTATAATTCTTTGGCAAAATCATTACGATACAATTTTCTGGATATAAAGAGAAGTATTGAGATCAGAATTGCTATATTTCACTAGGAAAAGTTATCATAACAGAAGTCATGGACAATGGGACAGGTGAGGAAAATGCCTTTACCCAGAGTGGGTACATAATAATCTGGATTCCTGTCTCCATATACTCTCTTTCCCTGAGTCAGAAACTCTTTTGCTTCTTAATTACTTTAAGTGATAAAGGTTATTTGTATTTGGCTAGGCATTTCACCAGTTTCTTTATGTAGTTTTCCTAGTTGATATATTTGAACTGCATTCTCTTTTTAATTTTAAGCACTAACTTAAAAAGGACAAGAAAAATCTAACTTGTGAAGTAGGTGGACTGAGAACAAATACAAGACTTGTCAGTTGAAGAAAGCTTAGAGAATAGCTTCTGCAGAGCCTACTATTACTGCCCCCCTAGAGAGACAGTAACATCAGGTTTTCCTTGATACCATGGTCTCACTACATAGCCTCAGACTTACAGAGATCAATCTGTATCTGCCTCCTGAGTTATCGGATTAAAGGCATGAGTCACCAAACATGGTCAATAATGGACCTTTTGACACTGATGACAGCAGTAAGTAGAATAAAAAAAAAATCACGTATTATTTGTTTTTTTCAACCCAGGAGACTATAGGTAAATCACATAAATGTTTGAGTTGTCTTTTTCTTTAGGTCCCTAATACACATAAAATTTATTGAGTCAGAGATTATTTTATTTGGTCATATAAGTTGTGTTCTTGCTAAACTTCAATATTTAAAAACATGTTAAAATCAGATTCTCTGCATATTAAGCACATATCAGAAATGGTGTGTATGGGGGAGCTATTGTTACTACTGTATTAACTAAGCATGGAGAAAATGTCTGAATGGGTGTGGGCATGTGCAATGTCCCTATTATTTATAAATCATTAAAATTAAATGGGAGAGGTGCTGCTTTGAACTCTTAAGTCTCATTTTAGCTGTTTCTTATGAAAATCTTACTTATTAAGAAAATGCCTACATGCACACAACCAAACAGTAACTCCTTTAAAAAGGCTTCACATAGCCAGATGACAACAAAAAATCTGCCCTGATATTTTATCTATTTCATCATTTTAAAGCTTATTAATGCCTTAAAGATAATGACCTATCCTTGACCAATAAGTGTTTAGTTCTTAATGTTTTCTTATTTCTTCAGATTACTATTAAAATAATTTTAATTACCACATTATATTATTACTATTTTATTATTACATATGAATCCAATTACTGAGGTTTTCATTGACTTACTTTAAGGTATCACTTTAGTCTTCTGAACTGAATGTCTTACAATATACTAAACAAAATATCATTTCTCTAAAAGCCTTTTTTTTCTATAGCCCCCTCCTGAACCATTTATTTCCCCTTCTGGTGACATGAAAACTGTGTCTTATTTTGCCATTATTTCAAAATACAGAAATACATTTAAACCTAAACTACTTAGATAATATTTTAAGTTATATTTTTCTAATATAGAACAAGAAAGCAATAGAAACTTATTTATTGTAAGATTTGAGAAAATTGGACATGGTGTTTTTTTGTTTTTTTGTTTTTTACAAAATGTATTTTTATGTGTGTGTATGAGCATATCTTTGGATGTATGAATGTTCACTACTTGAAAGCCTAGTGTCTATGGAGGCCAGAAGACAACATCAAATTTCCTAGAAGTGAGTTACAGACTGCTGTGAGCTGCCATATGGGTGCTGGAAACTTATTTTAGGTTCAGCACAAGAGGAGCACATGCTTTTACCTACTAAGCCATATTTCTCAACTCATGGATGGGGTTTTAGATACAGATAAAGATATAGATACACACATACATACACAGTTTGTTATTGGTCAACATTGGCAGGAGTTTTATATAAAAATCAGGCCTCTGGAATGTGAGGGGTGTGGTCACCCCATCAGATGGAAGCACTGTGGTCAGAGTGGCACAGAACCTTGTGACTGACTACCTTCATCCCTGTGAGGGTATCAATAGGACTAGCACAGACAGCTGCTTAGAGGGATAAGGTACCTGAGGCTCTCTCTACTCCTTGGCAATGCGAAGGGTTTCTCCACTTCAATCTTGCCACATCCTTTGGGGGCTTGTTCTGTCTGTCTGTCTTGGTGCTCTCCACTTTCCATACCACATCCAAGCCCTCTAGAACTTTGCTGAAAACCATATGCATGCCATCTAGCCAGGAGGTCTTGACTATAGTTATGAAGAAATGGGAGCCATTGGTGTCTTTGTCTGCATTGACTGTACTCATCCATCCAGGCCTATAGTGCTTCAGCTTGAAGTTCTCATCTGAGAAGCACTCACCATAAATGCTGTTTCCTCCTGTGCTATCGCCCCTGCTGAAGCCTCTGCCCTGGATCATGAAGTTCTTGATAACAAGATGGAATTTGCTGTTTTTGTAGACAAATCCTTTCTCTCCTATAGCTAAGGCTACACAATTATCCACTGCTTTTGGAAGGTCTTTCCAAAGAGTCCAATAATCACTCATCCTACAGGTTCATCTCCAGTTTGGAAATGAAAGTATACCTTGACTGTGACTTTAGGGCCTGTCTCCTTAAGGTTGGCCATGGAGGATCCTGACAGCAAAAGGAAGATGACAGAGCCCACGATGAGGGCAGAGGCTAAGATCACCTTCATATTGCTCTTCGAGAGGCTCAGCATCCACTTGCAGCAGCAAGAGCAGTCACGACAGTCCGGACTAGAAAAGTGGGTAGGGTATTCTTAATCCAAGTAAATTGAATCTTATTATAAAATAATGAGAGCACTTCTTCCCGGTCCTTTCTGCTGGGACAGATTACCAGCTAGTCTGCTCCCTTGAAGACACCATATCCTGAGGCATCTCAGAAGATCCGCTGCACTCAGAACATTTGGTAAGCACCCTCCCAAAGCCCCACAGCTGCCACTGAGAGACCAGTGGACTCAGGACCCATCACCCCACAAAACCCTGGCCTGCTGAATACTACTATCCTTCCACTCAGTCCTTTATGTTGGGACAGACTGCCAGCTAGTCTGCTACCCTGAAGATACCACATCCTGAGACATCCCAGGAGATCTACTGCACTCAGGGTAACTGACATCACAGCCTGAGACATCCCAGGAGATCCACTGCACTCAGGGTAACTGACACCACAGCCTGAGACATCCCAGGAGATCTGCTGCACATAGGGCAACTGGCATCCCAGGAGATCTTCTGCACACCGGATAACTGACACCACATCCTGAGTCATCCCAGGAGATCTGCTGCACACAGGGCAACTGAGCAACAGATCACCAGCTTGTCTGCTCTCCTGAAGACACCACAGCTTGAAGGCATCCTAGGAGTTCCTCTGTAAACAGGGCAACTGGGCAACTGACACCACAGTCTGAAGACCTCCTGGGGCCTCTGTGGCATGCAGGGCAACTGACCCAACAGACTGAAAGCCTCCTAGGAGTTCTGCTGCACACAGTGAAACAGAAACTACAGTCCATAGGCCCCCCTGGAGAACATCTTCACACAGGACAGCAGCTTGACTGCTCCTCTGAAGACCCAACAGTCTGAAAGCCTCCCAGGAGATCTACTGCACCCAGGGCAACAGATCAGCAGCTTTTCTACCCCTCTGAAGAGCCCCCAGTTGGAAGGCCCCACAGGTGGTCTGCTACAGCCTGGAATGCAGGCCTACCAGGAGACCTGACACAACCCAGGGGCAAAAGAGGCAGACTCCAGACAAAGTCACCCAGACCAGCAAACACCAGGGATAACCAGATGGGGAGAGGCAAGTGGAAGAACATAAGCAATAGAAGCCAATATACACGGACATCATCAGAACCCAGTTCTCCCACCACACCAAGCCCTGAATACAAGAACACACCTGAAAATCAAGAAGCTGACCTAAAGTCCTATCTCATGAAGATAATAGAGTCCTTTAAGGAGGATATAAATAACTCACTGAAAGAAATAAAGGAAAACACAGGTAAACAGGAAGAAGCCCCTAAAGAGGAAACAAATAAATCCCTTAAAGAAATACAGGAAAACACAATTAAACAGGTGAAGGAATTACATAAAGCGGTCCAAGACCAAAAAGTGGAAGTAGAAACAATAACGAAAACACAAATGGAGGCAAACTTGGAAATGGAAAACCTAGGAAAGATGTCAGGACTTACAGATGTAAGTATCACCAACAGAATACAAGAGATAGAAGAGAGAATCTCAGGTGTAGAAGATTCCGTAGAAGAGATTGACACAACTGTCAAAGAAAATTCAAAACAAAAAATACTCCTAACCCAA
This sequence comes from Uromys caudimaculatus, assembly GCA_028551405.1. Lineage (NCBI taxonomy): Eukaryota > Metazoa > Chordata > Mammalia > Rodentia > Muridae > Uromys > Uromys caudimaculatus. Next base: position 104,015,950 of record CM052722.1, read on the forward strand.
AACATCCAGGATATTCAGGACACAATGAAAAGACCAAATCTAAGAATTATAGGAATTGAAGAGAACGAAGATTCCCAGCTCAAAGGACCTGAAAACGTCTTCAACAATTATAGAAGAAAACTTCCCCAACTTAAAGAAAGAGATGGCCATAAAGGTACAAGAGCTCAGTCTATAGAACATTAAATAAGGGCCCCACCCAGGATCAACATGAGGATCAAAAAGTGTTATTTCTGCCCCAGGCTGATTTACCCAGGTCATGGCATGATGTTCGTCCACAACGACTGCAAGGTGTTCTGATTCTGCAAATCCAAGTGTCTTAAAAACTTTAAGAAGAAGAGGAACCCATGTAAGGTCAGGTGGACTAAAGTCTTCCATAAAGCAGCTGGCAGAGAGCTCACAGTGGACAACTCATTTGAATTTGAAAAGCATAGAAATGAGCCTGTGAAATACCAGCAAGAGCTGTGGAATAAAACTATTGATGCAATGAAGAGAGTTGAAGAGATCAAACAGAAGCGCCAGGCTAAATTTATAATGAACAGGTTAAAGAAAAACAAAGAGCTACAAAAGGTTCAGGACATCAAAGAGGTCAAGCAGAACATCCATCTTATCCTGGCTCCTCTTGCAGGCAAAGGAAAATGGCTATAGGAAAAAATAGTACAGCAGTTACAGGAGGATGTGGACATGAAGGAAGCTTCCTAAAGGTGTTGCATGCAACCAGTCCTGTGCACACTGGAGTACAGTGGAGACTCTCAGCCCCTAAGTTATTGATTGGTTCCATAACGTTCTTCAGACCAGTGTGATTCAATGTGTTTCCCCCTTAAAAGTTGCAGCCTGTAAAAACATCCCATTGTGGGTGTTAGGTCTCAGCTCAGCATTCTGCTTCACTGTGTTATGTATGCTCATGCAAACAGGAAAGTTTGTGTGTAGATGAAGACATGAACTATGGGCATAAAATGGTTCAGCCAACTGTCTTCCAGTGTGAAATTTGAAATGATGTAATATTTTTCTTGTGTTGGGATAATTTGTTTATTAGGGTTATTGAAATGGAGGTCGCACAAGTAACTGACTGTTGTCATGTCTACCTGGGTCTCTTTTGTTTTGGTCTAGTATGTTTAGTAACTTCTTAGAGTTGCATAATGGCAGCAGACAATACAGATGAATTATGTTGGGCCATTTGACCTGCTTCAGCCATTCTAATAGGCAGCTGTGATATTGGAGGGGGGCTGGGTTGATAAACTTTGCCTGAATGGCACCTTACTATGCTTTGAAGAATGTTCAGTTCCAAGTTGTGACATCTGTCCCAAAAGATTCTCTTCTCCTTCCAGCCCAGCAGTGATCTAGAAGCAAAAGAATCTTGGTGCCTTTCAGAGTTTCGTGTGCGATTTTCTTTTTTCATTTTTTTCTTTTCTTTTCTTTTCTTTTCTTTTCTTTTCTTTTCTTTTCTTTTCTTTTCTTTTCTTTTCTTTTCTTTTCTTTTCTTTTCTTTTTTTAAAGACAGGCTCTCTTTGTGTAGCCCTGGCTGTCCTGAAACTCACTCTGTGGACCAGGCAGCCTGGAATTCAGAAAGATCCACCTTCCTCTGCCTCCCAAGTTCTGGTAGTAAAGGCATGTACTATCATATCCAGCATTTTTTACTTTTTTAAAAACCTTAAAAAAACAACCAAAAAGAAACTCTGGTTTTTAGAAAGTAGAATTTATGGATAGAATGCTAACTATTGTTTGTATATAAATAAAGCCCTTTCTAAAGAAAAAAAAAAGCACAAAATAAATGGGACCAGAAAAGAAAATCCTCTCGTCACATAATAATCAAAACACTAAACACACAGAAGAAAGAAAGAATATTAAAACTGCAAGGGAAAATGGCCAAGTAACCTACAAAGGTAGACCTATTAGAATTATACCAGACTTCTCAACAGAGACACTAAAAGCCAGAAGAGCTTGGTCAGAGGTCATGTAGACTCTAAGAGAACACAAATGCCAGCCCAGGCTACTATACCCATCAAAACTCTTAATCAGCATAGATGGAGAAACCAAAATATTCCAGGACAAAACCACATTCAAACAGTATCTATCTACCAACCCAGCCCCACAGGGGATTCTAGAAGGAAAACTCCAACACAGGAAGGTACCTACACCAAAGAAAAGACAAGGTAGTAAACATCTCACAACAAAGTCAAAAGGAGCGAACCAGAACACATAAAGATACCTACAAAAATTAAACAGAACCAAGAGTCATCTGTCTTTAATATCTCTCAATACTAATGGGCTCAACTCACCCATAAAAAGACATAAGCTAACAGACTGGATATGCAAACAAGATCCAGCATTTTGCTGCATACAAGAAAGACACCTCAATAATAAAGACACACACTATCTCAGAGTAAAGGGGTGGAAAAATGTCTTCTAAATAAATGGTCCCAAGAAACAAGCTGGAGTTGCAATCCTAATATCCAATAAAATAGATTTTCAACCAAAAGTTTTCAAGTGTGATGAAGAATGTCATCAAGGTTAAAATCCACCAAGAAAAAGTCTCAATTGTGAACATCAATGCCCAAATGCAAGGGTTCAACATTCAGAAAAGAAACTTTACTAATTCTCAAAATATACATTAAACCCCACACAATAATAGTAGGAGACTTCAACACCCCACTCTCACCAATGGACAGGTCATTAAAAAAGAAACTAAACAGAGTCACAATGAAACTAATAGAAGTTATGATCATATTAACTTGGAAGCAGCTATAAGTTGGATAAAATTTGTACATGATGAATTTCTTGGTAATACATATATACTATTTATAAAGATATGAATCTCCATTTAAAAAGAAATTACTTTTTATGGAGTCAATAAGTACTCTACTCCTGGGATACAACCCAAAGCTCAGAATATTATATATGGGTTAGTATAAAAAGATATAGTTAAAACATTCACTATTCTTAATAATTGGGAACATGCAAATCAAAACAACTATTAGAGTTCCTCTTATCCCAGTTAGAATGGCTAAGATCAAGAAAATAATCAGCAACAAATGCTAGCAAGGATATGAGGAAAGAAAAGTATCTCTTATTGCATTGGGATTGCAAAGTTGTCGAACCACTCTGGGAATCAGTGTGGAGCACTTTTAAAAAGCTAAAAATAAATCTACCATATGACCCACATATAGTTTGCCTTGGCACATTTTCAAAGCACTGAACATCTTGTTACACAGACACTCACTCAGACACATTCATTGATACTCTATTCACAACAACTAAGAAATGGAAACAACATTAAGGCTCTTTAATCCATGAATGGATAATAAAAATGTGGTTCATTTATACTGTGGAATATTATTTATCTGTAAAGAAGATGAAATTATCAACATTGCAAAAAGTGGATGGAACCAGAAATGATTACAGTAAGTGAGGTAACCCAGACCTAGAAAGGAAAATGCTGCATGTTCTCTCTCATCTTAGGGAGGACTGGGTGTCTTTGGATTACCTGCTACAGTTCATTGTCGGCAATCACCAATGGAACTGAAGTTACAAAGCTGGAGGCAAGAACTGAATTAGAGGCAGTGGATGCATACTGCTTTCTAACTTGCTTCCAAGCTTACGTTTATACCAGGATGACCCATCCAACCTAATGATACTTCCACTCACAGTTGGATGGGCCCTCCTCTATTAACTAGAAACCAAGAAAATGAGCCAGAAACATGCCCCCAAGCAAAAGCTACGGACTCAACTGAAGTTTTCTCTACCTAGTTGTGTCTAGATGACAACTAAAATCAGCATGACATCATATTAATTTTTTAAAGGTGGTAACAGGATGAAAAGTGTATCTGTAATCATATTATCTAAAAATTTTAGAGTTAATGGCATTGCTATGCACAGTAAGGTTTTGACCATATTACTACAGAAAAATGTTGTTTTGCTTCTTGTATATAACATTTAAGACATAAAACTAAACTTAAGATGGCATAATAAGTGAACATGAAAAATTTAAAGCAATCACAGCAGATTAGCCCCAAGAAAAAAATAAACAAAATTATTTACACATACAGAAAGTTTCTCATCCACCATGTAAAGTGTCACAAGCTCTTCAAATAATTTCTTAAGCTATTGAGCAATGATATTTTAAAAAATAGAATTCTGTATTCAGTTAAACTATTATTCAAGAATGAAGGATTAAAGGAATTTTCAGCTGTTGTGAAAGTAACAAAGGGCTTTCATTAAGCAAAGCAAAGCAGCTTAATGATGAACTCTGAAAGCACATATGCAAGCAACATCATACTGTAGTTTACATTAGCTACTTTGTGGGTTCTTCTTTTTTCCAACCTTCTTCACCTTTTTTTCCACCCTTTTTTTCAACCCCCTAACACGAGATAGGAGACTAAAAGAAATAGAGTAGAAAATGGGCTATATTATCCTTTGACTACCTTCTGCTGATTAAGGGCATCTAGTACCTTGGGGCAAGTTTGATCTTCACTATCAGAATACCTAAGTTCTTCCTGTTTATTCTTTGTGCATGACTACTTAACCATCTGCAACCAATCAACAAATAACAACCCATCCTGCCTTTCAAAGCCCTAGCATTTATATATCCTTTGAAAAGTCTCCAGAATTCCAAATGTCTTGTGTACTTAGAAACTATTTCTGGCTGACAAAATCATGCCCCTGCTATTGCATGAGGCAAATCATAGTCAAGTGCTGTGGACAATCTGAAGCAACCCTATATCCTGCACCGGGAATTAAAAAAAACATATTGTTATAGTATTTTTAAAGAACCCAAAATTCTCAGTGTCTGAGAGATCTTGAGGGTCCAGGTTAGTTGAGACTGCTGGTCTTCCTATGGCACTGAACCACCAACCAGGAAGCATACACTAACTGACATGAAGTCTCTGACACATATACAGCAGAGGACTACCTGATCTGGCCTCCCTGAGAGAAGACACACCTAACCCTCGAGAGACCTGAGGCCTCAGGGAGTGAAGATGTCTGGTGGGGTGGGGAGTGGGGAGTGAGGGGTGGGAACATCTCTTGGAGACATGGGATGAGGAACAGCCAGAGGGCAGACCGGAAGGGGAATTATGACTGGACTATAAAAAATATTCAAAAATAATAAATAAATAAACAAACAAATAAATAAATAAATAAGAAAAAAACCAAGAAACCAAAATGCTAAAATTGTCACTACATTATATTGACTTAGCAGGTTACATTTCAACATATATATGTCTGTACATATACATATAGTTGCATGTAACAACAGTTGATGAAAAAAGGCTATAAATTTGAATGAAAGTTAATTTGAATGAGAGGATTATATGGGAGCGTTTGGAGGTAGAAAAGGAGAGAGATAAGTGTTGCAATTATATAGTATCTTGAAAATAATACTAAATGAAGAACAAAATAAAACAACAAAAGAAAACCCCAACAAAGGAACTCTTAAAGGACTAATGAGATTTAAAAACAAAAATAAAAATGTGTAGCTTCTTGTACCAAAGATACATTAATGTTCTCTATATACTATCAAAAGAGAGATTTAAATACCAACTCTGCACAAACCCTTTATCTACAAACCCTTCATCTACAATGGTGACCTGCCTAAAATATAGGTTATTGAATGGTGGCACAAAGCTTGCATGAATTACCAGCTGATATCTGATCTGACTAAAAGCCCACTCCATGAGAGGGAACCCATATCTGACACTGCTTGGGTGACCAAAGACCTGAGACTATATATCCAAGACAGCTAGAGTAAACTCAAATAATAATGGCATTAAAAATAAAGAAAATAAACTATAGTCATAAAATGACTCCTAAGGACATTCTGCTATACTCATAGATTGGTGCCTTGCTCAACCATCATCAGAGAGGTTTCTTCCTGTAGCAGATGGAAACACATACAGAGATCCACAGTCAGACATTACACAGAAAGTAAGAGACATTGAAACACAGACATCTAAATGAGATATCTTTATCAAATCCCTCATCTCAGAGATCATGGAACCCAGCAAAAGAGGAGGCAAAAGAATATAAAACCAGAGTAATGGAGAACACCAGGCTAACAAATCAACATGAGAACATGAGCAAAGCAAATTTGACTCACAGAGATCTGAACATCATGCACAGGACCTGCGTCAGTCTTTACCAGGTCCTCTGTGCTTATATTATTGCTTCCAGTTTAGTGGTTTAGTGGGATTGCTGAGTGTGCAAATCAATGGCTTTCTGATTCTTGTGCCTGTTCTTGTGTTCTTTTCCTTTTGTTGGCGTGTCTTGTTTAATTTTGACGTGGTAGTTTATTTATTTTGTTTTCTGTAATATTTTAAAAATGAATGGATGAATGGAAAAAACAAAAATGAGGAAAACCCACAAGCATAATGAAAAGCAGAAGTAGTCTTTGTGTTAAAACAACATAGATAATGTCTGTTGCTATTTAATTCCTTGCTTGAGCACGTTTAGCTTCACTTTAAAACCTTCAATTCTTGACTGATATCTGAGTGAATCCTGTTTATCATGGACGATATTAACTTCTATATTGTCATTATATTTAGTCTTTGAGTGTTCAACTCTGTGCAGAAAAGTTTAAGTTATGTTTGATCACAAAAATATTTGAGGTTTTACTGCAGTTGTATAAATTAATGGATTGTTACTTTCACTTTTACAACAAGGCTTATTTCTATGGTAACTGAAATAGTGCACTTCAGATAATCCATTCAGGAGACAGCTCTTTTAGGAAAAATATATTATTGGATTAAATATTACTTTACATAAGTATAAAGTTTTATTAATTATAGTGTAGGTTTCTCATTCACATTGCTTTCATTGAGTTTCCCTTTCATCAGAAGCACATACTAAAAGTGACTGTGATACACTATCGGCATAGTTTAGGCAGAGAAAATAGTATGGATAATATTCAAAAGAAGCACATAAAGCAAACATTAGAAATTGTTACATGCTGTTTTTCTTTTATCTATTCACATGATCATTTTTTTTCCTTTTAGTTTGTTAGCATGGTGAATTGTTCTTGGATTTCAGATATTAACTCAATCTTTCCTTCCTTGGAGAAAGTACACTTTATACTAGATTTTTAAAATTTCATTTCTCTCTCTCTCTTTCTTTCTCTCTCTCTCTTTCTCTCTCTCACACACACAAACACACACACACACCACACATACACACACATACACACATGCACTCATGCACTCTTTCGTGTATGCATGCACAGAAACAGAAACAGAGAGAAAGACAGACAGACAGGGAGAGAGACATAAAATTATAGGTTTGATTGCATTGTTCTTTTCTTCTTTCTTGCTCATTTGATTGCTTTGCTTTGACATTGGAGCACTCAAGGTCTCTTTCAAGAAGCTGGGAAGTCTTCTCTCCTATTGAATTTTCTGGAAGAGATTGTGATTAATTAATGTAACTTATTCTTATTCGGTGTTTGGTCTTCTACCTTCTTTTTTTGTACTAGTAAGAGTGATGTTCTTTTCATCTGTCACTGTCTCCTAGATGACACTTTACATTCTTTGTCATCACTCTTTCTTTAATATAAACTGCTTTGAACTACTACTTTGAAATGATATAATTTCATTTCATATATAGTAGAAGAATCCCATGATCTTGTACTCTCATTTATCTATTCCTAGCCCTTGAGATGTCATTGTCAAATATTTTATTTCTTTGTATGTTGTAAGGAACTTATGTTACCTTTAATTAGTTAAAGGCTATAATGAAGGCATATAAGTACCTATGGGAGTAAACACAGAGAGTATCTCCCTGAGACTTCAGAGAGTAAATGTGAGAACAGGAATCTTAACAAATGATATTTACTTTGAAAAGTAAATATTGACTATGACTGGATAATGTGAAGTGAACAGGGCCTACATACTATTATGGTACAAAATACAGAGTTCTGGCTCAAGGCTGGAGAAACAGAGTCAACGTGTGATTTTCTTGGTCAGTTATGTGAAAGAACAGAAGTTGTAGCTGCAAAGCATAATTTATTAGAATAATGTGGAGATGATGGAATGTTGCAGGCCCACAGCCTAATAACAATTTAACTTGGACTATCTTTAAACTACTAAATAGACATTTCTTTGCCACCAAGAGTTGAAGATGTACCAAAAATTCCAACAAGTAAAAATCTCTTGGAACATATTAACTTAACAAAGCTCTGGTTTTCTGGCAATCAAAGAACTAAGAAAGTGCTTTCAAATAGCATCCAAAGTCTATAGCTGAGATGTCACTGCCTTGTTGTCTACTTCATGTTTCCACAATGCATTTTAAATGTATCTAGACTCATGACAATCTTTGTTCTGTTATTATTAAAAGCTCACAGAATTTGGGGTAGTTTAAATCTGTGTTCTTAGGCCATGGTCACTCTTATTTAGCTTCATAATAAATTATTTATTATTCCTTTCTAGATGAGAGCTGCTTTGATGATCCCATAGGAGAGGGTACGGGCACAAGTTTGGGTTGTATAGTACCACAAGTTTCCCTCACGTCCATATCTGTACATTTGAGTTTGGCTACATAGAAGTAAAAGCTCTTCGTTTCTTTCTGTAAATCACTTGAATCACTAGCTATTTATCCTGTTTCCCTTTCACCTTCAAATCCTCTTGATGAGAGGATGATTGGCACTCTAATTCTTAACTGTTCAGCGAGAATGCATTAGAGAGGAAGCATTAAAACACAAATTGGCCTGTAGAATGTTGACTTTTGCTGAAGGCTTTCTTGCCATTTTACTCATAGAAGTTATATTGTTTTTCCCAAAGCTTGAAGAAGCTACTCATCATTTTGAGAGTTTTGATTTCTGTTTTTCAATAAAGCCTGCATGTTCAACACAAATTTTCATTTACATTATTCTAGCTGTATATGTTCTTGCTCTAATAGCAGTTTTCCTTACATTATAATTCTTTTTTATTCAGACCATTTTGCAGTCTGGTTCTCTCATCTCTGACACCAAGAACAGTTCTTTGAACATAAGTGTTGTGTTGTTCATGGAAGGAAAAAGAAACCAGAGTTTTTCTGTCTTTTCAAATAGTTTGTTATCCTGTGCATCTAAATAGTCCTCTGGTGGCCACTTGGGAAAATATCTGTACTCTGGGACATTGGAGAGACTCTATGGTGGTCTTTCATGATTGTATCTACCAAAAGCTTAGTGTTCATTTATATATAGCATTAAATGTCAGCCCTTCCTACACTGAATTCCCAGAGGTTGACAGCAGAAAAGGTAAAGGCACAAAGAAGTACACGGATTCTGTGCCTTTATTTTATTTCAATCAGGTAAGTCTGCTTTTACCTTTTTATATATTTACTTATAAAATAAGCTAGAAATTCATAACCTTGCTTTCATACCCAAAGTTCCATGGGACAGAATAATGCATGAATCAAAAAGAAGGTTTAAGAGTGACCATTTCCCAAAGGATTATAAGAAAAGTCCTCAGGACAAATAAACTCAGTGGGACTCTATTTGCTAACTGGCTATGGAAGGAGAGGTAAAGTTAGTGAATTCTGAAAGAACTGAGAAAGAATGAATAGTGTGACCTATTCATTCTGCTCTAGATGCTGTGTCTGTACTGTTGCCATTTCCCTCTGTTTATGGTGGAAAAGGGTGCTGAAGAATGCCTAGTGCTTAATGGAACAAATGAATAGAAATCTGATTTTAAAAATATTAAATGTTATGACTCTGTCCTTAGGCGTCATATGCATCCAGACAATACTGCTTTAGAGAATAGTAAGGGGAAGCAATTAGTGGAAGTATGTTTGCTATATAAGTTTTTATACCATAACAACAGTTCAGTTTATAGAAATGAGAGTGGCTCCTTAATGGTGAGGCTCTTTGTTATCAGGTATAAGTTCACAAACCTCACACCTAGAATCATACAACATTATATTCATAGGGAAGAACACTTTTTTTCTCAGAAAGCCCTGGGCTGGCAGAACCAGCATCCATGGCTTATTTGCAGCCAGCAATTACAGGTTAATACGTGCTTCACATGCTTTGAGCTGTAGACACAGGAGATCTACAAGCAAGCAAGCTACACTCTCTCCCTGCCTCACATTAGCATCTCCACAGACTCCCTCCTCAACCTCCTTCACTCCCCTGTGTTCCATTCTTTAAATTAGAAGAAGCATTTTGTTTACTTTCCACGATACTTAGTTTTGCCATTTAAAAAAATGTTATTTTAAAATTTGTTATTATTATTACTCATTCACTTTACATCCTGCTCAGTGACCCTTTTCAGGTCAACTCCTCCCACAATCCCTATACCCCCTCACCTTCTCCTCTGAGTAGGTGGGGCCCCCAAGGGTATCCCCCACCCTGGCACATCAAGTCTCTGTGAGATTAGGCTTATCTGCTCCCAACAAGATAGGCCAGCTAGAAGAACATGTCCCATGTACAAGCAGTAGCTTTTGGGATAGTCCCTATTCCAGTTTTTTGGGACTCACATGGAGACCACTTTGACTTAATTCTTAGAACACTCAGGTTGTTCGGGTAGGCTGGACTAATCCAGATATTGTCAAATATGAGAATTGGTGCAACTTTACTCTAGTAGAAATTGACCAACTAAGTGACAAAATGTCCATAAAACTTCCATACCCTTAAGTATACAACTCTAGTCATCAATACAAAATGACGGTCATCCCCAAATTTACATGTAGTTCAAGATCTATCTAATGTTTAATGTTGGCTGACATTTTTGTCAGGATTTGGAATCACCTAAGAATCAAGCTTCCAGACATATCTGAGATTTTATTTATATTATTGTAGCTTCTGGTCATACCTGTGAGAGATTATGTTGATTAGGTTAAGCAAGGCGGGAAGGATGAGCCTAAAGGAGGGCAGTACTATTCTCTGGACTTGGGACTTAGACTGCATTAAATGAGGCAGATGAGCATTAACCTAGGATCCTGATATGTCGTAGGTATGTGATATGCAACAATAAACACGGCAATATAACGTACCTGTATAATATGCTTATTTAATATTCTTCAGGTATATTAGAAGTACAAAATATGGATAATATGGTAGTTCAATATTTATTTTCATGAACCTCTATAATGATTTCTATAAAGTCATGCTAGTTCATAACACCACATGCACTGAATATCATTTAGATTATTCACCTGGTTCCTGTTTTCAGAATCAATGTTTGTTATGTGTTTATTTGATGGTAGTCATTCTAAAGGTGTAAGAATATCAGCACAATGGTTTTGTGTTCATGTCTGTGTGTGTGTGTGTGTGTGTGTGTGTGTGTGTGTGTGTGTGTTTGTATGTGTATGTGGTCATTTTTAAACTTTTACTTTTCAAATAATCATTGCCAATTAGATCATGAAGTTATTTTACAGATTTCACCCAGCTTCCTGTAATGTTACCTTCACACAATTATAAGCCAATTCAAAAAGCTGGGAAATCAATCTTTATAATAATAGCATTAGAAATTGAACATATCGTTATGAACCTAACAAATTCCACTATAGAGGCCATATGTTGCTTTTGAGCCAAGATTTCACATTTTATTTTCTGCATACCCACTGCACCGTTCTACATCCTGTGAAAGTTTCTTGTTCTTTTATATTTTGAGTTAATTTTTTAAATTTGCTTTCTTGAGACAGGCTTTCTCTGTGTAGTCTTGGCTGTTCTAAAACTCTCTCTGTAGGCTAATCTGACCTCAAACTCACAGATCTGTTTCCTGAGTGCTGGGACTAAGGGCATGTGACATCACTACCTGGCTAGTAAATTTTTAAGAGTATCAGCCAATGATCTTATTGAATATTCACTTTACAATTGTCTAATGTTTCCTTAGGATTAAACTGAAGTTATACATTTTTACCATGAATGACATAGAGTAGCTCTATACCCATATCAGAAAGTGTAAAATGTCAAAACCTACCTATCAATAAAGATGTTATCTTTGATTACCTTTGGTTAACATTATTCACATTGCATATCTCAACAATAATGTTAAGACTTGATTTTTTAAAATTTAAGACTCAATTTATAACTTAAGCAAGGAGCAATCTGTATTTTATTTGGGAATAAATTAAAAAAGAACAATATAGAAATAAGATAAAATAGAAAACATGATTAAATAAGATTACATAAGAGTTATGTGACTTAGACTGTGCCTATAGTGATAGGAATAAATAATATATGCTTAGTATATTTTTAGTAAAAAATCAATGAATGGCCTTGTGTTAAATGGTATATATATGGTGCAGAATCTGTAGAAATATAAACTGTAATGCTTCTGTCTTTTACAACTCAATCAATAGTAGTGATATATATTGAAATATAAGTTATTGGATGAGTGGTATTTCTTATTTTTACATAAAAACTATATAAAGAGTTAAAGAAATAATAAATTGAATTAATGAGACAAAGAAGTCAAATAGAATAGATTTTACAAGCTGACTGGGAGCAAATGGAGACAAGAGCTGGTGGTCAGGTAGAGGGGAGGAGATGAAGTAGAGGAAGAGAGTTGAAATAGATATTACTGGCATTTGAGGACTTTGTGGGGTGAGGTGGAAACCTAGTGGAAAGAAAACTGCCTGAAATCCATGGGGGTGATCTTATGAGGACCACTAGCAATCATGGTTATGGAGTCTCAACTAGCCATCTCTTGTTGTCAAGTAAGAATTCCAGTGGCAGGACTTGGTTGTATTCTGTTGAGTTGTTGGTCAAGGGGTGTGGGTCCTATAGAAATTGTCAAACAACCTAGGCTATTGCTAAACAGTTGCTTTCCACAAACTGAAAGAGGGGTTCATAGTTGAGGACCACCTTCACAGAACTTACTGTACAAGGAGAAATGGAGCTAGTTCCTACATGGAACCCTCACTCCTATGTTCTAGTGTCTTTGGTGTGGAAAGGCACTCTGCAGGCTACTGAAAATGAAACATTGGACACCAAACAAGACACAAAACGTTAACTTACGACCTGCCCTGTCTGAAAAATATGCTGAGGCAATGTAACACATAACATGTGGAAGTGACTAACCAATGTCTGATTTGACTGAAAACATACTTTGTGAGAAGAAACCCATACCTGACACAACTTGGATAATCTAGAACCAGTGACTAGATAGCCCACAGTCCTAGACTAAAACTAAATACTGCTGGTCTGAAAAAAACTAACAATAAAGTAATTCCTAATGATATTCTGCTACACTCACAGATCAGTGCCTTATCCAGTCACCATTAGAGAGGCTTTCTCCTTCAGCAGATGGGAACAAATGCAGAGACTCATAGCCAGATAATCTATCTATCTATCTTCTCTCTGTCTGTCTATCTATCTATAGGGACTTAATGAGAAATCTCCATCATATCCTTCTTCTTAGGTTCATATCCTTCCTCTTATGTCTCAGGGAATACTGCAGAGATTGTAAGATTCAGAGGGCTGGAGAACAACAGGAGAACAAGACCATCTGAATCAATGAAGCATGACACAGAGGAAACTGAGGCAGCAAACACAGGGCCTTCATGGTTCTGCACTAGGTCTTCTGCATATTAGAACAAGTGGGTCGCTGACTCTTATGCCTGCTCTTGGGACTCATTTCTTTTATTTGGACAGCCATATCCAAGTTCAATATGATAGTTTTTGCTTCACCTTCTTATCTTTTATTTTGTCAGAAAAAGAAAGAAAGGAAGGGTGGGAGGAAGGAAGGAAGGAGCTATTTAGGAGGCTATTTCAATATTTCAGATGAACAACAATTATATTAGCAGAGTCCCTGTAAGTGGCAAATGCTCTCTTGATTGAGGAACTTGTTCAAAAATTATGAGATAATATCATGGATTAATATATTAAGGAAAGTTAATGAGGGAGGGAGAAAAGACAAGGATGTATCCTAGATTTTATGCTTGAAAAGGTACGTAAATTGTGGTTCTTTATTGAGGCAGAAAAGAATGGAAGAGAACTATGTTTATGATTACTTTTCACTTCACTAGCAATATAGCACAGAACAACTACGGGAGGTTGAGTGAGGGAGTTTTAATCTTTTCTCCTGGCTGCATTAGGTTAGGCATGGCTAGGTTACATATGGTTTTCCAGCAGTATGTTGAATAATCTGGAAGAAAGAAAAAAACATTTTCATCTGTGTTTTAAAAGCAGTGGTTGAGGAATGTTGCCAAGAGATAATGTTCTTTCTCAAATATGTCATTGATTCTTTTGTATTCCCTGAAGAGCTGTGATGGCTAAATAAGAAGGACAGTCTCTCACTTACAAGGGAGAATAAAATAGTCTTAGGAGGGAGATGGAGGGAGGAAAATGAGTGGGATGGGGGGACACGGAGGGGAACAAGTGATTCAGGATCAGGCGTGGAAAGGGACAGGAAAAATGGCCAGATGGTCATGAGAATGAATGGAAATCAGCAACTCCTGGTGTGAAGAGGTGGGTGGCATCTGGAGGATAGAGACCTAGGATAAGGGAGGTGTCTAAGAATCAGTGGGGGTGACCTTAGCTGGAATTCACAGCATTGGATATATAGAACCTGAAGAGGCAACCTCCTGTGGCTAGGCAGGCACCCCAGTGGAGCAATAGGGACACCAACCCATCCACAAATCTTTCAACGCTTGCAATCCCACCAGCAACGGAGGAGTGTTCCTCTTTCTCCACATCCTCGCCAGCATCTGCTGTCGCCTGAGTTTTTGATCTTAGCCATTCTGACTGGTGTGAGGTGTAATCTCAGACTTGTTTTGATTTGCATTTCCCTGATAACTAAGGATGTTGAGCATTTCTTTAGGTGCTTCTCAGCCCTGCGAATTTCCTCAGTTGAGAATTCTCTGTTTAACTCTGTTCCCCATTTTTTGATAGGGTTATTTGGTTTTCTAGAGTCTAACTTCTTAAGTTCTTTGTATATATTGGATATTAACCCTCTATCGGACGTAGGATTGGCTAAGATCTTTTCCCAATCTGTTGGTTGCCGTTTTGTCCCATTGACAGTGTCCTTTTCGTTACAGAAGCTTTGCAATTTCATGAGGTTCCATTTGTCAATTCTTGATCTTAGATCATAATCCATTGCTGTTCTGTTCAGGAACTTTTCCCCTGTAGCCAGGTGTCTTGAGACTTTTCCCCACTTTTTCTTCTAGGAAATCAGTTTGGCAGACCCTCAGAAAAATGGACATAATACTATCTGAGGATCCAGCTATACCACTCCTGGGCATATACACAAAAGATGCTCCAACATGTAACAAAGATACATGCTCCACTATGTTCATAGCAGCCATATTTATAATAGCCAGAAGCTGGAAACAACCCAGATGTCCCTCAGCAGAGGAATGGATACAGAAAATGTGGTACATTTACACAATGGAGTACTACTCAGCTATTAAAAACAATGACTGAATGAAATTTGCAGGCAAATGGATGGAACTTGAAAACATCATCCTGAGTGAGGTAACTCAGTCACAAAAGAATGAACATGGTATGTACTCACTCATAAGTGGCTATTAGCCAAAATGTTTGGAATACCCAAGTTTCACTTTACAGTAACCGCTGGACTGAGAGTGAGGTCTCAGATGGAGGAGTTGGAGAAGGGACTGAAGGAGCTGAGGTAGTTTGCAGTCCCATGGAGGGAGCAACAGTGCCAACTAGCCCGACCCCCACCCCCACCCCTGGTCCTCCTGGAGGCTGGACCACCAACCAAAGAATACACATCAAGGGACCCATGGCTCGGACTACATATGTGGCAGAGGAGGGCCTTGTTGGCCATCGGGGGAGGAGAGGCCCTTGGGCCTGAGGGTGTTAGAGGCCCCAGTAAAGGGGAATGTCAAGGTGGGAATATGGGAGTGGGTATGTGTGTGGGTCGGAGGTGGAATACCTTCATAGAGGCGAGGGAGGGGGAGGGGATAGGGGGTTTCCAAAGATGAGACCTGGAAAGGGGGAAACATTGGACATGTAAATAAAGTATCAAAAAAATAAAATAAAAACAAAAAAAGTTTCAACACAAAAACTTATCCTGTCTACAAGTAATGCAGGCATGGGGGATAGAGCAGAGAGTAAGGGAATGGTCAACCAATAACCAGTCCAACTTGAGACACATCCAAGGGCAAGTACCAATCCCTGACACTATTCTTGATACTCTGTTATTCTTGCA
Organism: Uromys caudimaculatus; assembly: GCA_028551405.1. Lineage (NCBI taxonomy): Eukaryota > Metazoa > Chordata > Mammalia > Rodentia > Muridae > Uromys > Uromys caudimaculatus. Next base: position 104,032,029 of record CM052722.1, read on the forward strand.
GACAGGAGCATGTTGTCCTCTGAGAGGCTCCACCTAATAGCTGGCTTAGAAAGATGTAGACACCCACAGCCAATTAGTGGATGGAGCTTGGGGAGTCCTATAGAAGAATAGGAGGAAGAATTGAAGCCCCAAAGGGGATAGAGACTCCACAGGAAGACTAAAAGTATCAACTAGCCTGGACCCTTGGGGCTCTCACAGACTGAACCACCAACTAAAGATCATACATGGGTTGGACCTAGGCCTCCCCTCACATATGTAGCAGATGTGTAACTTGGTCTTCATATGGGAGCAGGGGTATCCCAAAAGCTCTTGTGCGTATGTGCTATATGTTCTTTTAGCTGGACTGCCTTATCTGGCCTTAGTGGGAGAGGATGAGTCTAGCCACACAGAAACTTGGTGTGCCAGGAAGTGGGGATACTCAAGGGATCCTCACCCATTCAGAGGAGAATGGAAGGGGGAGGGGGAAAGGATTGTGGGAATGGTTGTCAAGAGGGGAGCAGTGAGCAGGATGTAAAGTGAATAAGTAAAATAAATAAATAAAGTTAAAAAAGTGCTATGCTGCCGGGCAGTGGTGGCGCACACCTTTGATCCCAGCATTTGGGAGGCAGAGGCAGGTGGATTTCTGAGTTCGAGGCCAGCCTAGTCTACAGAGTGAGTTCCAGGACAGCCAGGGCTACACAGAGAAACCCTGTCTCGAAAAACAAACAAACAAACAAACAAACAAACAAACAAACAAGATGCTATGCCATCTGCATGTAATCCAGAGGCAAAGCCAAGCAAGGGAAAGTTATTTTGAACACAATGCATTGTGCAGTCACATGAACACTTCAACACCACAATAGGAAGAATGCGAAGGCCAAGTATCAAGGAGAAAGATTTAGATTGTTTTGAATACACTTGTTATCAGAAGTAGAACAATCCTGCAGTGTCTCTGAACATTAAATGAACAAAATCTGTGCATTTTCAGGACGAAAAGGATGAAATCAGGGAGAAGGACTGAGAACTCAGACAAATACAAGAAATGCATTAACTCTTTTCTTTCTTTTCCTTTTACCTTTTTCAAGAATTGGATTTTCTGTGTAGTCCTGGGTGTTTGGGAGCTCTCTTCTGAAGAGGCTAGCCTCAAACTGAGAGATCCACCTGCCCTACCCCCCCAAGTGTTGGGATTAAAGGCATAAACCAGTGCCACCTGGCTAACAACAACCCTTTTCAATAACAAATTAACAGTTTGTCTTTAATCTGGGTAATCTGGAATACTGTTTATTTTATTTTCCTCAAATCTTTTCTATCATTAATTCATCAAATATGTACAAAATTCTTAATGTGTGTACTTTGTTTCCTCTGTCAAGATATCAGCAGGTGTCAATTGTATGATTTTTTTAAATCTGAAATTGCATGTCAATCTGTGGCAGAATTCAGGAGTAGCTATTATCATATGAGCAACTGAGAGATGATAGTGTGAAGCATATTGTTAAGTAAAAATTGAGTATAAATCTATGATGAACCTTTAAATCAACTAGCCTCATAATTCCTTCATATGTGGGTTATACTGTATACTAATACCATGGGCAAAATAAAATAAGCCAGTAATTATCAGTGACATAAGATTTAATTTCAACATTCCATTTGTACTGAACAGCACGCAAATTCTTTTACAAACTAATTACAACATTTAGTGTGTTCAGTTAGATTTTCCTCCATTCCCTAAATTTCAATCAAATATATTATTCACAGGAGTTGATAGTGAATGCAAACTTAAAGTATCTTCAGAATAAGCAATTACTATTGCTTCAAAGCTTACATAGTTAAAATATGTATTTCTTGAATTATCTAGATCAATATTTATTTAAGAACTCATAAATACATATAAATATGTAAGAATCCCATAGTAATACATAGCTAAATATACCTACAGTATTCAACATAAATATTTTTCTATAAAATTTAGCAAATGTTCCCTCATGTTTTCTATTCATTTTATTTTCCAAATGCATTACATATTGCTGAAGTGAAAGTAGTATTTCACAAAAAGGTAAAATTTCTACTTGCTTCATTCTATCTGGCAATAGTAAATACAAGAGACAAATGCTCTATAAATGGTAAGAGAAATGAGTATTTGCATGTCAGTTGAGATAATAAATTACACATACCTAATATCATTTCCCCAAGTAGAGAGGCTAGGTGTGGGGCAGTGAACTGTGACAGGCAATCTGGCACCCGATTGAGCACAAGTGTAAAATCTGGGTGACCCAGAGAAACAATCTGCAAGGGACTGGAAGCGTTATGCCAACGCTCCCGGGAGGCTTTTGGCTCCAGCCACGGTCATGTACCACCCCTCCTCAGGTAGAGGCGTGGCCACACAGCCCCAAGCCATCCCCATGTTAATGAGACACTTAGAGGCTTAGCCACGCCCCTTCCCAGTTACTATATCTGCCTCACCTCTCCCAGAAAGGTGGGGGTACAATTCCATCCATGCTACTCTCCACAGGATGACAATAAACAACTTAGAATTATGGACTGTCTCTTCATCTGGACTCGTCGTGGGAAGAGAGGGATCCAGCCCTCGATTAAGGAGCCTCATCTAATCTCTCGCCTAGGGCTTCCCAGCGCTCCCAGACGGTACCCATTCACCCAAGCCTAAGCAACTAGCCTGGTGCCCCAAGCAGCTAAAATCAGGTCTTGAGGGAACCCCAGCTGAGCTCTGGCTAGCCTGCGGTGACTCTGTGACTGCAGTGCCCTGGGCTAGAGATCCCATGGAGATGGCTTTGGCAAGTTCCCTGAGAATGGCCCCTTCCCCCACCCCCGGGCAGAGCCCACAAAGGCTTCCCATAGCCCCAACCTGCCCGTTGGACTGTGGGAAGATGTGCGGCCACTTGCCCAGGACAGACATGTGGGGTTTCTTTCCACCTTGCCAGGCTTGTTCCCACACCTGGCGCCCAACTGAGGCAAAACCCAGCTTCAAGTGTACCCCCAGCTGGCGACCCACCCACATTGAAACTCCACATCGCTCAAGGAACGTGAGTACAAAAATATGGGCCTTCCTCCAATCTCTTTCTCTCTCTCTCTCCATGTGTTCCTGGCCAGTTTCCCACTGTGAGGGCTCCTGTTTAGCTACAGCTCCGAGCGCCTTGCTACCCCATCAGTGGCTTTACCTGGGATTTCCTGAGGTCCCTGCAGGCCAAGAGACCAGTTTCCTTCCCCCAGCGCCATTGTGGTGGCTCCTGCCTGGTTATGACCCTGAGCTCTCGCTTTCTCCTCTGGCTGTGGCTGTTCTATCAAGCCTCTATATTTCTTCCTCTAAATTTTTTTTTTTCTTTCAAGGTTGGCCTTCTCCTGCTTTTACATTTAGGCTAAGGAAAACAAACGGGGAATAGCCAGCGACCACATGACAGAGCGCCCCCCCCCCATCCCCTAGCCTGCCAAAAGCCCATCAAGACAAAGGAAAAAACACACCTTGTTTCTCCCTAACAGGAATACCTGAAACAGTGTTCTGTGCTTCTCAACTCAAATTTTTCTTGATTCTTTATTTAAATGTTTATTTTTCTCCCTAGCATTCCTGATATATGTCCAAAAAAAAACCTTCCAACTTCTTTAAGATTTCATTAAGGTTCAAAAGTCACCTAATCTACTTTCACAGGTCAAATCAACTATGTGGATCACTGTTTCTTCAATTCTTAATTAACAACTAGTTTCCTTTTAGAGGCAGTTACTGCCAATGCCAAAACTTCTTCCTCAGCTATCCAAAACAGACTTAAAGATGCCTTCCAGGACCATGATGTGCTCCCAAGCAAACCATTACAGGCTCAACTTGCTATTCACCCTATGCAGACATCCCCCTGCTGGGATTCTGCTCCTCTGTGGTTTTCCTACAGGCTTATCCCTGCAGAAACTTGCTGCCACAGATCCAGTGGAGACAGTGCCATCTCCTGGGACCTTCCTGGGACTACAAAGCTACCTTCCTCCAGACAGAAGACTCCCAAGACACACGCTGAGATCCAGAGACACATGCTCAGCCACACAGAGGATAGACATGAGATTTTCCAGCTACAGATGAACTCTCTTACCAAAGTCAAATGGCTACTGAACTTGGGGGAAGCTATATGATAGTAAGAAAACCATGATGTCTATCTAGATTAAAGAAATGTTGTTTTAAACTGATGTTATTACCCTCAAACTGTACCAATGGAACAATTAATTGATTCAATGATCCCTTGCCTTCCCAACCCCCTACCCTTAACCCTCCTTACCCTCTGGCTTAGTTGTGCTACCACTGTAGCCTGTACAGTGTTTTCTTTTGATATTGCCACCCCACCCAAAATTTTCATTACAAATGACACCTTTCTCTTAAAAAAGAAAAAGGGGGAATTTGTGGAGCAGTGATCTATCTGTGAGCACCCAGTTGAGCACAGGTGTAAAATCTGGGCGACCCAGTGGGACAATTCACAAGGGACCAGAAATGTTATGCCAACACTCCCGGGAGGCTTTTGGCTCCAGTTATGGTCATGTATCACCCTTCCTCAGGTAGAGGTGTGGCCACACAGCTTCAAGCCATCCCCATGTTAATGAGACACCTAGAGACTTAGCCATGCCCCTTCCCAGTTACTATATCTACCTCACCTCTGCCAGAAAAGCGGAGGTACAATTCCATCTATGCCACTCCACAGGATGAAAATAAACGTCTTAGGATTGTGAACTGTCTCTTCATCTGGTCCCGCTGTGGGAAGCGAGGGATCTGGCCCTTGATTAAAGAGTTGAGTCTAATCTCTTGCCGAGGGCTTCCCAGCACTCCCAGATGGTACCCATTTACCCAAGCCTTAGCAGCTAGCCCTGCATCCCAAGCCACTGGGCAGGAACCCCAACTGTGCTCCAGCTTGCCTGTCTGCGGCACTCTGAGGCCACTGTGGTGCCCAGGGCTAGAGAACCCATGGAAATGGCTGCTGTGTGTTCTCCCTCCCCAATTCATGGGCAGGACCCACAAAGGCTTCCCACAGCCCCCACCTGCCCTTCAGACAGTGTGGGAAGATGCACGGCCACTTCCCATGTGTCTCCTGTCCTACCCAGAGCTGAAGCGCCTGGGACAGACACATGGGGCTTCTTTCCACCACACCAGGCTTGTTCCCATAGCTAGGTGTTTTGCAGCCATTAATATAGGGTTGACAAAGAATTTGAAACTCTTTGAATAACAGTCTTCTACAGAGTAGCTTCTCTCGTAAGAGTTATTTGCAGAAAGTAAAGTAATCCTCATGAAATCCTACAGGATTTATAAAATGATTATTATAAAATACATGTACATTGAAGAGTGGTTTAAGAGTGTAATGTGCTGAGCCAGAAATCTCATTAAAATAAGCTTGCTTGTATTTCCTAGTTCTGTTTCACTGAGAAATAAAACGCTAAAAGGCAAATGTTCATCCCTAGCAGCAGTGCTTTTTTTCTTCTCCTTCAATACAGCATATTGCTTTGTTCATTTTTCTCATGTGGTATCAGTTGCAGGAATATTATCGTTGGTTATGTCTGTTTTAGATGCTCTGCTTTCAAATCCACACTACAATCAGAATATTCAAATCACTTCTAACAAATGGATGATCTCCTTGAAGGTAGCTAAAGAAACAAATGACCTAGTCTCATATCTACAATGCACTCAGAAGGTAAGCATACAGTGTCCAAAACAGTATGGTTGAAAGTTTGGGGAAATCAGGCAATGTTGGTCCTGCTTTTATTATATTCCTTTGTGAATTTTTAAATTGTGTCATGAGGAATCCCAAGAATGAATGTTTTTGACAATTTCTTTTACTTAGACAGGTAGTAACAGGGTATGGCACTTAGGCAGGAATTATAAAAGTAGGAATAGAAACTAAGAAGTTTAGCACTGGGGCTTATGAGAAGGTTCAGTGGTTAAGAGTGCTTACTACTATTGCATAAGGCCTGAGTTCAGTTCCCAGCACCCATCTTCAATAGCTTACAATCACCTATAACTCTAAGTCTAAGTAAGGTATCTGACCCAGTCCTCTGACTCCTTCCAGAATGTGAACACATAAGATGTATGTGCATTGTACACACACACACACACACACACACACACACACACACACACGCACACACAGAGATAAAAGTAAATATTCCCTTTAAAGAGGTTTGTTATTGACAATAGAAAAGTGTTCAGTGTTTAGGGATAATCAATTCAATTTAAGTAAAAATCATAAACATGTACCAAATTTCTTTTATCAAATAAAGAGAAAGGCAAAGACAAGAAGATCCCCTATATTGCTTATATAAATATCATCCTGTAGAGTGTTTAGGGAAGTTATCATCAAAAATTATCCCAAGCCTTTATAATTCTCAGATTCATTGATTCAAGCATTTAGTATTAATTCAATTTGACAAAGAGTGATTATTAGATCCACTATTCACCTTCCACAAGGGCTTTCTCCTAGTTGATGTGAAAAGTGCAACCATTGGCCCTGGGAATCCTGGATCTGCTGACCTTCAAAGAGGTCAATATATTGTGATTGTACTTGGATCCTAAGGCTTCTTTGACTTTGAAAAATTATTTGAAAACCTAAAAATGAAATGGAGAATGACATGCACAAATAAATAGCTCTTTAAGTCAAAGCGTATTGAAAATGCTTAGATCTGCTGTCTTATCTCATCGAAAGCAAATTTATTTAATTGAAATAAATCTCCAAAGAACAGTTTAGTAAGAGGTACTTGATACCAAGTCAAAAAGAAACTATTTTCCTTAAAAATAGCATAGGACATATCAGAATAAATGAAATTCATTTTAATCATGGAAGAAGCCTTGAGGAAAATTGTGCTTGTAGAAAGCCTTAGAAATGTCAATAATGTAAATGCTTCATAGAAAAAAAAAACATATGAACACATTTTCCTGTCTGAAATATTGGGATATGAATAATGTTACCCAGATTCACTATACACCTACAATCAATATGCTTTTGATCCCTGTATGGATCCTCATTTGACTCTACATGAGCACTATATTTCAAAGTATAGACCCTAAACAAAGCCAGCTCGATCATGATAGAAATGATAAGTCTCTCAAAACCACACAAATTATAGAATCAGTCTCAGAGACCAACAAAACACTCATCTTTCACAAATTTAAAGAAAAAGTCACAAAGATACAATGCAGAAGGCTCCTGAGTACAGTCTTATATACTCATTTCTGATTGGACACAAAATAATGGCTTGGGAGGAATGAAATGAGAAAGGAAATGTCATGATGCATTGCTGAAAAAAAAAGACCAAGGGGCCCTGATAATTAAGAGTCTGTCATTTTGACAGGAAGAAAAAAAAAAAAAAAAACCTTAGAAGAGATGCCAGATGCTTAGGAGGGACATGTGCTTCTCATTTCAATACAGAGTGGGAATCAGCTTGATTAGAAGGTGTTTTGGAAAAGAACACACCGTGTGCATTTGATAGTTTGAACTCTTGCATACATATTGTGTTGGGAAAAATAGCAAAGGCTGAACATCAGCCTGTGCCATAAAAGTATTTAGACAGCCATCAGGATTTAATAAGAACAGGGTCTTAGATCAATCTGTGCATTTGTTGTATTAGGTGGTGTCTTTGGTCTATTATTGATAGACACAATACAGTTATTCTGATGTTACACTTCCAGATTTGGAGACTAGGTACAACAAGGTTATCACTGCAATGTAGCATGTCTGTGAGTTATATAACCCTGTTATTCAGCATTGTTTTCCTTATTAGTATTTTAATCCAGGTACTTCACATACATTATGTTATTCTGTAGGTTGTGTTTTCATGATTCTGAGAATTAATCACCAGAAAGGCCATGAAAATTATTCCAAAGAAAAGATATAGTATTTCACAATTTTTTCTGTATATGAATGCAGTTTATATACCATTTTGTCACATCACTGAATATCTGCAGCAACACGCATGTGCAGATAAATGTTTGAACCAAAGGTCTAGTACTACTTCTGTTATTCACTGAACATATAAATGATCTTGGGAAAATGGGGCTTTAATTTTCTTTTTTCCTCCATCCATTTGTCATTTTAAAGGCCACATCCTTTTCACATACCTCATGATCTTTGTTGGTCTTTATGTCTCTCATTTCAACAACATAATCCTTTAATGAATACGTTTAGAATTAAACTGAATAGGAGATTGAATTAACTCCCACAGGCTTTTGGGATAATTACACAAGAAACCTCCCTCAGAGATTTATATCAAATAAGGCAAGAATAAAACATTGGAATTCACTACCTCTTTCTTCCCTTTCATAGGGGGATTGGTTTGACTCCCTGATTTTGCCATCTTTAATGAGATCTCTGGAATTTAGGTAGCAGAGTGGAAGAGCAGAAAGTTCTTAAAAGATTATTTCCTTAATTGTGTTACCTCCGTTAATAGTCTCTTGCATTTTTGGGATAATTGAAGGCTGACTGCAATAATAGTGAGCTGACAGTTGAAACTTTGTGGAATCAACATTAGGAAGAACAATGATAGCAAATCACTCATTTTTCATTTGCCCATTTCAAAAGGGACAAGGAATATGGGTGCCTACAGAATATTAGAACAAAAGTCCTCTCAGAATGAACATGTCATATATCACTTTAACCTTACTGATGTTTATGTAATTAAGTGAAACGTGGAACTGACAATCACTATCAGTATCAGCAATGATGAAAAAATGTGATAACTTTTGTTTCATACAAATTTATTTCTCATAGTTCTGGAAGCTAGTATCTAGTCTCAAGGTGAAATTGTTAGTTGATGCAGTTTTCCAGTTGAGATAATTTCCTGGTTTCTAGATTGCAACATTCCCACTGTCCTTGTGGGTCCTCATGTAGTAAAGAGTTATGTTCTTGTTTCTCTGCTTATTTTATAAGGCCATTAATATATGCAAGGGTCTTACCTTCAAGAATATGATACATTACTATAAACATATGTAGTGCTACATGTCTAGCAGGAGAGTAATTCATTCAACAAGTATCTTCAGACAACAAGGTAACCTATATAATGTTCTTCATATATGTTACCCCACTAAAAAAACACATATTCATTTTATTTTATGTATTTGTGTTTAAGTGTTTATGTGTTTCGAAGCTCAAGATGGTCAAAAGAGGTATCCAATCCCCTAGAAATGGGTTATAGATGGTTGTCACTCATTATATGGGTGCTAGGAACCAATTCTAGGTCTGTTGCAAGAGCAGTAAGTATTATTAACTAGAGTCATCTCTCCAGCCATGTGCCACTCTATTTTAATGTAGAAATCAAGACTAAAATTACAAGAATTAGAGTGATTGTTTTGCAGGTGAAATAGCTGAAGATTACAGAGGTTAGCAATTTCCCAGAACCCCACAGATGATCATAACAGAGCCAGATCTGTCACAGCTTCAGAAGCCTTTGTTCTTCCCAGTAGACAATGCCAAAACATCTGGGCTCACTCGGCTGCTCCTCCTTAGCCTTCGTGATTGAAGGAACACATTTAGCAGATGGGGAAGGATGCAGTTTGTGACTTTATAACAGAATGCATTATTCCCCTATGTGCAGATAACTTGTCATGTTCCTCATTATCACTAGAAGCCAACCAACTGAGCAAACCATCCCAGATTTATAATCAAGGAAAAGAAAAGTTCTGCCTAGCTACTGGCACAGGCTTGTTCAACATCTAATTAGCTCCTAAACAGCCTGTGTAGAAGACAGGTTGTGTTACCAGTCTTTTGCTAGTTGAAGAATTCGAGCCAAGGAAAGTCGAAATGTCTTGTCTACCATCACACACAAAAGTAGCTACAGATCTGGGAAAAATCATGATGTTTGTACTCTTTGTTCAGTTTACTAATAACACTCTATATAAAAATAAAACATTGTAATGCACAGCACCAGTCACATTGAGCAGTTGTTCTTAAAAATTAGATATTACTGAAATGTATTTTCCATAAAATGAAAAATAACTGTTCACTTTATGTGACAGTCAACCACAGAGTTTGCAAAAAATAACTTAATGATACAATATGCATCTGAACTGTAATTTAACAAACTAATTAGAATTCTCTACAAATCAGTCTATCAAGATGTTCCCAACTGATGTTCAGCTGTTTAGAAGGGATGTGTACAGAATAAATATTATGTATCTTTCAAGGACTCCAAATGTGACAAATCAATAAAGTACCACTGTAGAAACTCAAGCCCATATTCTGTGTCCTTTTTGGGATAAGAGTTTGATTATATACCCAAACTCACATTTTTATGGCCCAATTTTGATACTCATTAACTTGTATCTTTGTTTCCTCCTATGACGATAACTAGAAGAGACTTACAGTGATGAATGCTTGGAAATGGATCAGTAGTTCATTGATTAATGGAAAGATCAAAGAAAAGATGGCTTTGTTTGGGGATATAGTATTAATGATATTAATATTACTGTGCAAATTATTATTAGTTCTTAGTATAAACTAAACACTATGCAAATGTATGCCTGGCATACATAAAACCCCAGAGGTGAGACTACTATTTTTTGCCATTCATATTTTATACAGAGTGAAAAGGAAGCACAGTACATTGATGTTCATCATGAAGCTGTAAGAATGAGAAGAGACATTCAATCTCAAGACTCTTTTCAGTTCTTGAGCTCTTAAGTAATGTTCAATGTAATTATTTTGCTATGAAGACTATACAGATATCTAGAGCTAAAGTGTCTGTTGAAAAAGGCAGTCTAAATTCCCAAGTGAAGATCAGCCTGGGCTGTTAGCCAGCATACTGTATTATCTCTTATCTACTGCAATGAGAAGACTGCTCAGTGTTCAGTATCAGTCAATAGACATCCATACAGGATACAATACTTATAGAGCTCTCATGGACAGATAACAAGAGTAAAAATAATGAGTGAAAGAAAATATCAACTACAAAATAAAACAACAAAGTCACCGAGTTCTGTGATTTCACTTGAAGAAGGGAAAGAACAAATGAAAAACAAAACAAAAAATCATTGACCACAAAAATATTTTGAAGGTAAATTTGATAGTATGTACACACAAAGATTTATTATGAAAATATAATCTCATTCATTCTGGATAGAGGAGTTGAAAGACACCAGTGAGGAAATGTATAAGAATTGGTTAACATTACAAATGATTGCTTGAAAAAATTCTTCATTTTATCCTCGAATCATTATATGAAGGCATATGCTTAATGTTTTGTATCTGCATTAATGCATCTATGCTTGGGTAGACATGGTTAAAATTGTGCAACCCTGGCTTGTGACTAGTTAAATGTTACTGTCTGTTGCTTAATGACATATATTTGGAATCACTGGCATATATCTGTGTATTTGTG
>CM052722.1:104043447-104065151 GCA_028551405.1 Uromys caudimaculatus
AGGTACCAGATGGAGGGGTTGGAGAAAAGTCTGAAGGAGTGGAGGGAATTGGCAGCCCCATGGAGGGAGCAAGAGCGTCAATGGGCCTGACCCTCCCCCTGGTCGTCCTCTAGTTCAGACCACTAACCAAAGAATACACATCTATTGACCCATGATTTGGACTACATATGAGGCAGAAGAATCACCTCGATGGCCACCATGGAGAAAGGAGAGGACTTTGGGCCTGAGGGTGCTAGTGGCCCCAGTAAAAGGGAATGTCAAGGTGGGAATATAGGAATGGGTGGGCGGGTAGGTGGGAGGAGGAATTCCCTCACAGAGGCGGGGAGGGGGAGGGGACACGGGGTTTCCAAAGAAAAGGGGAATCATCAGAAATGTAAATAAAGTATCAAAAAAAAAATTTAACAAACAAACAAACAAAAAAAAAAAAAAAAAAAAGAAAGGACAATAATAATCCCTTGGAAGCAGATCAATGAAGTATGTGAGTATTTAGTTTTGTGTTTTGTGCCCTTTAGTTTATCACAATATTTATACACAAAATAGGAAATATATCTTAAAATAGTCCTTAAACAATAAATGATTTTTGCTTATGTTTTCAGCATTTAATTTGCACTAATATGTCCTTACTTTTGACTTACAGTGCTTGAATTTATAGTATTAAATAGATGAATATATAACTATGCAGAAGCAACACTATAAAATGATGCAAATTGTAAATATTCATTTTAGTCATTTTAAATGTGGCATTTAAAGTACATAAATGGATGACAACTCCATTTCTATTTTGCTTTCCTGATAGGCAAGTGTTTGCAATATAATTGTGTTTTCAGTTTGTACTATGATGTTGGAGTTATTTTAAGTATCAATAATTTGAAAACAAAGAAAAAGCAATTAAAAAATACTTATGGAGGTATCACAATATTAGCTTCAAACTATGCTACAGAGCAATCTTAACAAATGAAACATGATACTGGCACAAAAGCAGACACACAGACCAAAGGAATATAACATAGGATTGGAAATAAAGTCACACTGCCATGGCTGCTTAAGTTTTTTTAATGCAAAGACATAAGGAACAAACAATGAATGAAAAATAGATTATTCAACAATTGATGCTGGCAATGTGGGCTATCCACCTGCCAGAGTGAAATTAAGTCACTTTGCACTAAACTTAACAGAAAATGGAGCAAAGCCCTTATTTTAAATTCGCAAATTGTTGAAGGAAGGAAGGGAAATATTTTACATAAATGCAGAGTATTACTTTGACACTCTTAGATATTTTGTGGTTCCATGCAGATTTTAGGATTTTTCACCATTTCTGTGAAGAATGTCCTGGGATTTATATTGGAAATGTATTTAAATCTGTAAATTGCATTATGGAGGATTTTCCATAAAGGGCAATAAACAAAATAATGGTCCTGTGACAGGAAACAGATTGGCATTTGTGAAGTATATTTGTAGTGAGAAAAGATAACAGTAGGAATGACTATTGAAAAAGGAGCAGAAGCAAGATAATTCAGTGTAGTCACGAGTCACTTATAGCAAATGGATACTGTCGTGACTAGTATCCTGATTTATATAGATTATCATAGCTTTCACTGTGTGAGTCTGATTTTCAATAAACCTGTGGATTGAGGAAAATAACTTTGCTTCTGTCTGTGGCTTGTAAATGGCCCTGTTTGACATGGTTTCAATCTTCTCCATTAAATAACTACTCAGTAGTTAGTCATGGTGATGGTACAGGGGAAGAATATTGTGAAAAACCAAATGAGGGCATTTAAACCTGAGTATTCAAAACTTTACATGAAGCACTGCTATCTAAAGGACACTGGATAATGTAAATACTAAGAACATGAGTAAAAGGAAGAAGGGCAGGGATTAGCTCTTTCCACAAGAAGAACATTGCAAGAATATGAATACAAGGAGAATTAAGATTAAATTCTATCTACCACAAAATTGTAAGGACTTAGGATCTTATTCTATAGTTATGGCTCTGTGGAATTTCATCAGTGGAGTAGCATGATGTAACTTAGAGTTTAAATATACCTATATGTTGCTATACATAGAATTGATAATAAGCCACAATTCAAGTAACTATTTCTATACATTCAATAAGAATGCCAAAGCTTTGATTAGAAACTAATTTTAATGATTGTGGTGAAAAATTTGTTTTATTCAGGACTAAATATGAAAATATATTCAAGGATTGTGAATTTGAATGAGGAACATTAATGATGGGAAAAAAGCCTGAATGATGCTTAAGTAAATAATTGATGAGGTAAGGGTGGGAGGCTCGACCAGGAGTGAGTTTGAAGAGGTCAAGTATCTGTAGTAAGTAAAAACTATGCTTCGGCAATGAATGTGAGACTGAAATGCTAATGAGACATCCAAGTGATACTCTCAACCAGGGAAGTCTGAGATAAAATCAGATATTCAAACATTTGAGAGTTTATCCATTAGGATGAGTTCATCTTCAAGGGAAAACAGAGTCAACCAAAAGAATTTTCAATGGTTAAGAGACAGATACTAAGAAATTCTGAAACAACCAGTATTTTGCTTAAGGATACAACAAGGCCTAAAATGTTATTGCCCAGGTGGACAGTACCTGGATGGCTTTTTCTTCAGTGTCTGTTCTACATTTTGTCTCCATATTTGCTCCTGTATTTTCTTCCCTTTTCTAAGAAGTACCAAAGCACCCACAGTTTGGTCTTCCTTCTTTTTGAGCTTCATGTCATTTGTGAATTGTATCTTGGGTAGTCAGAGCTTTTGGGCTAATATCCATTTATCAGTGAGTGCATACCAAGTCTATTCTTTTGCGATTGGGTTACCTCATTCAGGATGATATTTTCTAGTTCCATCCATTTGCCTAAGAATTTCATAATTCATTGTTTTTAATAGCTGTGTAGTACTCCATTGTGTAAATGTACCACATTTTCTGTATCCATTCCTCTGTTGAAGGACATCTGGGTTATTTCCAACTTCTGGATATTATAAAAAAGGCTAGTATGAACATAGTAGAGCATGTGTCCTTGTTATATGATAGAGCATCTTTTATGTACACGCCCAGGAGTGGTATAGCTGGGTCTTCACCTGGGAATTCATCTCATATACAGTCAACAAACTCAGACACTATTGTGGATGCCAAGAAATGCTTGCTGAAAGGAGCCTGATATAGGTCTATGCTGAGAGGCCCTGCCCTACAAATACACAGGTAGATGCTCACAGCCAACCATTGTTCTGAGCGCTTGGTTCCCAATAGAGGAATTAGAGAAAGGACTGAAGGAGCTGAAGGTGTTTGCAACCACATAGGAAGCACAATACCAACCAACCAGATCCCTCCACCCCCACAGCTCCCAGGGACTAAGCCACCAACCAAGGAGTACACGTGGCTCCAGCTACATATATAGCAGAGGATGGTCTTGTAGGGCATCAATGGGAGGAGAGGCCCTTGGTCCTATGAAGGCTCGATAGATGCCCCAGTGTAGGGGAATCGAGGGTGGGGAGGCGGGAATAGGTGGGTGGGTGGGTGGGGGAACACCCTCATAGAAGTAGGGGGAGGGTGAATGTGATAGAGAGTTTGTCTCTGGGAGGAGGGGAACCAGGAAAGGCGATAATATTTGAAATGTAAATAAAGAAAATATCCAATAAAAAATGTTTTTGTCCTATGCTAGTACATTCAGTATTGTGATTAATAGTGTTACAGTTAAAATAGAGAAAACTGAAATGTATGCTAAGAGATTAGAAGGCTAGATCTAATGGAGGAAGGGAAAGGAAGAACAAGAACATAAAGGAATAAAAGTCCTGTGGAAGTAGGAAAGGAACATTTTAAAATTAAGGGGACAAGGAGAGGGGGAAGGTGAAATGGAAATGTGAGAAGTCAGTGGGGGAAGAAGATGAACAAGTGACAATTATATATATGTGAGAAAACACCACATTGTCTGCTATCTTAAAACAAAGAAACACAAAGCAGACACACTGTTGTTTATGCATATGTGGTATTCAACAGGAAAATTACTAAGTGAAATATTTTATTTTAGTATTTTCTTCTAGTTTCTTCTTCTTCTTCTTCTTCTTCTTCTTCTTCTTCTTCTTCTTCTTCTTCTTCTTCTTCTTCTTCTTCTTCTTCTTCTTCTTTTTTTCGAGACAGGGTTTCTCTGTGTAGCCCTGGCTGTCCTGGAACTCACTCTGTAGACCAGGCTGGCCTCAAACTCAGAAATCCACCTGCCTCTGCCTCTCAAATGCTGGGATTAAAGGCGTGCACCCCCACTGCCCAGCTTCTTCTAGTTTCTTACCATGTAACAATTGTAACAGTAACCATTGCCTTTAGGAATGTAAGGTGACCTGTTTCTTTGTGATTTCCTTATAAGTATGCCAACCCCCATTCAAATATGCCACCTGTGGAGGCCATGGAGTCATAATTGATTACCCAACACTGCCGTTAAAAATTGCTGTCTTAATGAACTATTTTTATGGGCAGCTAGGCACCAAGTTATTTGAATGAGATAGAGCTTTTTAGTGTTGATGAATTATTCCTTTATTAGTTATTCTGGCTCCACAGAGTCTCAGATCCAAAGTCTTGGATGAAAAGAAAGCTTTGGACTGAAGCAAATTTAACAAGGGCTCCTAAATTTACACTTTGATGATTACATCGAATTATTTGCAGATAGCTACAGAATTACATAATAATACTAAGCCAAAGCAAGACTTGAACTAACTGAGAACTAAATTAGGGCACCTACATCCTCAGAAAATAACATCCAACAGAAAAAAAAAATGGACCAATTGTACTTACTGGGTGATTTGAGAAAGTGATTTTATTTGCTATTGTAAACCTTTCTCACATTCCCTGCATGTTGAAATATATTCAGTAAACTATAAATTTTGCTTCCTTCCCTCGTGTTTTGTCAATACTATAATAACAACGTTGCCAATAACACATGTAAAAGGAAAGTCTACAGACAGGGACAATATTCATTGAGATATTGTCATTATTTATATGTCTCACAAACAGAAACCTAAATGAAAGGTGAAATCACTAAAATAAAAAGAAATCAATGCTCAATTTATTCTTAAAGATACATCACTAGAGAATAACTTCAAAAGTATTGATGTGCAATATATTAAAAGGGCAAAATATTCAGAACATCTTGTGTTTAAGCACTCAGTGCAAATATTACAGTGGGGTTTTTAAAGGCTTAAAGTAAATATGTGTATATCTTTATGCAAAAATGCATGTGTGTTACCTACATCGTCAAACAACAAAATAAATTTCAAACTATACCTCACAGTTCATAGCTAGAAACAATTTAACCTTCATTGGAGCAAAATTTAGTCCGCCATATTTAAATTCATTCCCTATATGAAGCTTTGTATTTGCATTAAAATCCAAAAACCCGGAATGGCATATCATTATGCAAGCTGTCTCTAATACATTTTCCCCAACTCAGTATAAATTTCTAGATATCTCTTTTTCAGAGTGACAAGGGAGAATAGCCCAGTCAACTGAATAGATACTTTCACTCCCATTTTTCCTTCCTATGCCACCTGGGATACAAATTGTCACAGCATGCACACATGCTCTGGAGCTATAAGATAGCTGCAAAAAACTCAGGGATCAAGAGATGAAACTGCTGTGGTAGTTTTCCATTTGTTCTCTCTCTCTCTCTCTCTCTCTCTCTCTCTCTCTCTCTCTCTCTCTCTTAAAATTTCTTTCTTTCTTTCTTTCTTTTTTTTCTGTTTTTTTGTTTTTTGAGACAGGGTTTCTCTGTATAGCCCTGGCTGTCCTGGAACTCACCCTGTAGACCAGGCTAGCCTTGAAATTTCTGATGAAATTTTCTTTAACCTACCTTTCCTTTGTCCTTTTAATTTGGTTATCATTAGGTGGATGCTATAAATGTGGGTTAAATGTTGAATCTTCCTTGGCATTAAAATAACAATAGGTTGACTCTTTGTCACTTTCTAGCTACAGGGCCTTTAATAAAGTTACAATATTTTCATCTATGAAATATTATTAAGAATAGAGTCTACTGTATATGCTTATAATGAGAGTTAACTGAGATAACTGATAAAAGTTTGCAATAATATTTGATACATTAGTCTATCACTGAAGCTAACTGTTCCTACTACTGTTCTACCACCACTACAACTGTTACTATGTACTATACTGCTGTGTGAAAAAACAATGGTGTATTGGGCAAGAAATTGATTGATTGCCTTTCATGGGTTAGAAGGAAGGCCTTACTAAATGGAGGAAAACAACGTATGTAGTTATATTTAGTGGACTATGCATAAAATCTAACACCATCTTTCACATTGTTATCCATTCAATTCAGGTAGCTTTGTGATTGCTTGTTTGGCATCAGAGATAAATGATTCTGCAATTTATTATAAGGTACATTAAGACTATTTGGTAGGATACATATTATTTATTTTTCAAGTGAGGGAGGAAAAACATCCTAACTGATATTTGTAATATGATCACAAATCTATTTTTGTCCTCTGCCATTTGTTTTGGGGCTCTACTGCCTCACTGCATTAAACAAGTACCTGTTTCTTAGGGAGAAGGGGCATATATTATTAAAAATATCTTAACAATGATCACATTAAGCATTGGAGTAGAATTAAATACAACTGTTTCATCTACATGTAAAGATTTCACAAGGGTCTGAGAAAAAGATTATAATTTTAAAATGTCTGTATATTATCCCCATATTATAAATCCCTAGTAAGAAAGTGTGCAAAGACAAAGATCAAGAAAGATAGTAAAGGTTGTAAAAATTCTTCATGAAGATGACCAAAACGTAGTTCTATGTTTTAACCAATTTTCCAATATTAATTTAACAATACCCAGCTGTTTCCTTTTTTATGAGGAGGTTGTGTATTTTGAGAAAAAAAGGAGAAAATGAAAAAGAAAAGGAGCATTCTATTGGTTAACACAGTATGGCAGAAATGAACAATCAGTCCTGGAAACTTAGATTGTGCTCACCCTCAAACTAGCATCTATTCATTCACAAGTACGTCATTTCAATCTTAAGACGGCCTTTGTGTTTTCCTTGAAATGTTGTTAGAGAACTCTTCCCAGAATGTTTCCTGGGATAAGATTTGTATGTTAGAGCATTAAGAATGCTTGTAAAAATTCTTAAAATCAACATTATCAAAATTGTAGAAATTTAAACAGACTTTAACAACTAGAGAATTTATATTTAGGAAAAAATAAGAGTTTCTGTAAAGGAGCAAGCCCTGTTAAGGTTGATTGTGACTTTTTTTTTTTTTCATTCTCCACCATTTACTTTTGTGGGAATCTTGAAAATCAATACTTTCCCAATTATGCTGGTTGTGAAAACAAGTGTCACAAAGTCAGGAGAGTAGAAAGGAAATGTTTGTACCTTGACACAAATCCCCAGACTGAAAGGCGTGTTGGGGTTTGACATCCTTGGCAGCATCTGGAAAATCCTGCTTAATGAATTAATTTTGATTTGTTCAGAGTATGACCAAAAATCAACTTCATATTTTAAGGTACTTATTGAAAGTAGTCAGATACACTTTTAAAAATCTTTTAACAGCTTAAAGTGGTAGTAGTAGTATGGAAAAGAGATCAAAAGAAAAAGATAGGAAGTCTGGGAAATAACATTCATTTAAATCTTTGAAAAACATTTCTGAAAGTATTTATAATCACCTGTTAAAAGGTCTCACCTCACAATATTCTTAATACTGTTATGATGACAATAAAATTTTAACTGGCTTCAGAGAGGACAGGCTTTCAAACTAGACCCTGAAGGATGAAAATGAACCAAATCCATAGGCTAAGATAGTACAACACCAGTTTCCAGGAATTCAGTGGGAGGGACAATGGGGAGTTACAATTGAGTGGTTGTAAAGTTTCATTGCTGCTAAATTACTAAATTCTTTTAACTTGAAACACAGCATAGAAAGTTTAATTAACAATATTATATATCATCTAAGATTTTAATATGGTAGAATTGAATGTTACTTTCTTGCCATAAACAAAATAATATGCACAGGAAAAAAAAAAAAAGAAAAGGAAGATACTTAAGGAAATGTTGTCTATGTCTATTACTTCGTATTTGGTGATGGATATTTGCATTGTTTAAACGTATGAAAATTTCCTCACTTTAAATGAGTATTTTTATGTCAATCATAGTTTGATAAATGTGTTTTGTAAAAGAAGATTCAGATTGTAAGAATTATATTTTCATTGACTTTTCCCCCCAATCCTGTCTGGTTTTATCCTAGGTCTCCAGGTTATCCAGCCTCCAGTTCCTGGCCTTCCAGGCAGTGTCAGGCATCTGTTTCCCTCTTGACCTGATCTTCTGTAATGGAAAATGGAGGAGGAGTGGGATCTGGGGAAAAGAAGTAGGGAAGGGTCAACTTGGAGAAGTTGGAGGATAAACTGCACTCAGGATGTAATATATGAGAGATGAATAAATAAATATATTTTTAATAAAGAACTGTTTTTACTTTTAAACCTTGTAACAGTTGTTATACACGCACCAAGGGAATTCATTTTACGATACAGATATTTCTTCAATATTCATTATCAATTATTTCTGAGAAAATTTTCAATACAATATAATGTGAAAAGAATATTTTTCAATAAATGGTCCTGTGACAGATAGGTATTCATATGCACTTATTTAAGTCATACGGAAGTACTAATTTATAATGAATCATTGACCAAAATTTAGAGGCTAATAACATAAAATTCTTAGAATAGAACTACATATTGATTATTTGAAGTTGAACAGGGCCTTATTAGGCATTGTACCAAAAAGACAAACTTACTAAAGAAAAAGCAAATAAACCAGCTGTTGTACTATATCAAAAGTAAAACTATTTACCCTCTTTAAATGATCAAGAATGTAAAATGGTAATTCCCAAAGTAGAAGAAAAGATTTTACTAAGTGTATATATAATAATGAACTAATATCTAAAGCATTATACATGCTTACAACTTAAATTACAAGACAAATAATGAAGGAAAATACTGAAATTTACCAATTTTAATGAATATATGTAACTATTTAGCATGTACTTGAAAAACTAGTTAGCACCATTAGACATTAGAGATAGGTAATCAAAACCAAAGTGACTAATACTGCATACTTACTAGATTGCAAATTAAATGATCCAGTAATGAAGAAAAATCAGAACCTTGACATTGTTACCTATAGGATCATGTCTTAGGATTTCCTATGCTGTGAAGACACACCATGACTATGGCAAACCCTGTCTAAAGGAAATACAAAGATGAATTGTGGGGTAGAGACTGAAGGAAAGGCCACCCAGAGACTGCCCTACCTGGGGATCCATCCCATATACAGTCACCAAACCCAGACACTATTGTACATACCAGGAAGTACTTGCTGACAGGAGCCTGATATGGCTGTCTCCTGAGAGGCTCTTCCAGAGCCTGACAAATACAGATGCGGATTCTTGCAGCCAACCATCTGACTGAGCACGGGGATCCCAGTGAAGGAGCTGAAGGAGTTTGCAACCCCATAAAAAGAACAACAATATCAACCAACCAGATCCCCCAGATCCCGTAGAGTTATGAGGGACTAAACCACCAACCAAAGACTATACACATGAATCAACCCATGGCCCTTAACCCACGGCCCCAGCCGCATATGTAGCAGAGGATGGCCTTGTTGGGCATCAATGGCAGGAGAGGTCCTTAGTTTTGTGAAGGTTCAATGCCCCAGTGTAGGGGAATGGAAGGGCGAGGATGCAGGAGTGGTTGGGTGGGTGAATCCCCTCTTAGAAGCAGGGAGAGGGGGAATGGGATAGGGGGTTTCTGGAGGGGAAACCAGGAAAAGGGATAACATTTGAAATGTAAAAAAAAAAAATCCAATTTAAAAAAAAAAAAAAAAGATTTACATGAGAAGGTGACTTACGGTTCAGAGGTTCAGAGGTTTAATCCATATTTATCATGGCAGGAAAACATGGCAGCATGCAGGCAGATATGGTGCTAAAGAAGGAGCTGAGAGTTCTATATCTTGATCTGTAGTCAGCAGGAGACTGCTACAATAAGCCTAGCTTGAACACATGAGATCTCAAAGCCTCAGGGACACAATTTCTCCAACAAAGCCACACCTACACTAACAAGGCCACTTGTCCTAATAGTGCCCCTCCCTATGGGCCTATGGGAACCATTTATGCAAACCACCACATTTATTGAGTGCAATCCTTTGTTTGCTTACTTCTGCACCACTGCTCCTATCATCCAGTCTCTATTAGTGGCTGTCCTCATAGATGCTTATTTGTTTGAGAAATCTTTTTACATATTTCTCATGTAGCTTTTCTGTGTGAAAGGTGAATATTCCTGATCATTCGAATTTGCCTTGAGGGAGTATTTATTGAGCACGCACACACACACACACACACACACACACACACACACACACACACACACACAGAGAGAGAGAGAGAGAGAGAGAGAGAGAGAGAGAGAGAGAGAGAGAGAGAGAGAGAGGTGTATCTAGAATAATCTCTTCCTTCAAATTTGTGTTCCTCTGGCTCACATAGGTTTTCTAGCTAAAGAGAAGCTGTATTAGGCTACTATCAAAATACAACCTCAAGGCTAGAAAGAAATCATTGATGTAGAAACTCAAGTATTTAGACACTAAAGTGTAGTTTCAGTATTAAATAAGAGTGCCTCTCTGTCACCTCTACTTTTCCTTCTCTTCATTTGGAGTAGATTTGCATAAAGGCCTTTTAAACTGCTGGCTCCACTTGGGAATACTTTTTCAATCTCAGGCATGCATTTACAGCTCAGAGATTTCCCATTGGTAGCTTAATTCATGCCCCAGTAGTTTATTTAACATTTTTTTTTGTTCTTAAAACACAGTGTCATCTGTTTGAAACTATTGTTTTAGTTGTTCACTGAGTTCTTGCCTGAATAATTTGACATACTCAGCAGCTCTGTTTAAAGAAAGGGCTCTGTTTAAGGTCTTTTCTTCTTTGGAGGCATAATGTGTGTCAGAGGGGAATTAGGAAGGAATTACCATTGTTTAATGAATACTAAAGTAAAAAGGGATTAAACATCTCTACAAATAGCCAGATCCCACAGGCCTCTTGATTTTAAAAATTGTGGAAGTTAATTATATAGTGTAATTAAATTATTTTAATTCAATTTTAAACTTTGTTTCATGAATAGAAAAATATTCTTTGTTATGAATAGGGATATGTTTCTTTCAGTCAACTCCTCCTTTGGGATAAAAGAGAATTTGTCATTTGAATATGAACATTAAGGGAAAATTAATTTCAAATTAATTCCATGGACATTACCTGTTTCAATTTCTTATATTCTGTAATTTTTGTGGGGGCAAAATTTAGCATTTGGAAGTCATGTTGTTGACTTGAAGCTGATTTAAACTTTTTAAAGTTTGATCTGGGACTGAGGGTTGCTTTAACTGGTAAATGCTCTGGTTACCATCCTGACAACTTGTGTTCTATCCCTGTAATCTATGTCCTGGACGAAGTAAACCAATCTCTGTAGATTCTTTTCTGACCTCCACAAAAACATGTACATGCACACACATACACGTACATGCATATACACACATGTAAAAATAAATTAACTAATAAAAAAGTTGGCTCAGAATAAATATGTAGTAAAGAACACAGAGTAAAGAACACAGATATATTGCTCTTTGTTTCTTATAGTTACCAGGAGACACTTTCAAGTCAGTCCTAATTTGATTTATAATACACTCACACATTTCATACTGCTATTGAACTGTTAATATAGATTGGAAAGTTGCTGTAAAATAATACAATGATTGAATACAAGTACAAGTGAGTCTTATTTTTTTCTCTAGCTCTCAGTTTGCTCATTTAAAATGTAAGGAGTTAGGCTGGATTGGGGGCAAGAAGAATGAAGACAGCAAGCTACATAAAACAGGATCTCAATAGAAAGAGATCCTACTGAAGAGAATTGGAAAAGATGTGGATACTATGGTATCATATTTTAGAAGATAATTCTGGGTGTTATAAATTAAGTGGCTCTCCAAAAGAGTACATGTGATAAAACAAGCTATGTGGATGGCAACCCCATAGGAAGAGCAACAGTGTCAACTAAGTTGGACCCTTGGGAGCTCCAGAGACTAAGCCACCAACCAAGAGCTCACATGGGCTGGCCAAAGACCCCGCAGCACATATGTAGCATAGGACTGCCTTGTCTGGCCTCTATGGGAGAGAATGTACCTAATCCTGTAGAGACTTGATGCCCCAGGAAAGGAGATGCCAGGGGATGGGGTGGGGAGCACCTTTGCAGAGTCATAGGGGAGGGGAGATGGAGTGAAGAACTCTGAGAGAGGGGATTTGGAGAGAGGCAACATTTGGCATGTAAATAAATAAAATAATTAATTATAAAAATTTAAATTAATCAACAAGTTAGGAAAAAATAAAAATCAGGAAATTATTGGTTATTTAATTTGATTAGAATAGTAAGGATATATATATATATATATATATATATATATATATATATATACACACACACACACGCACACACACACACACACATATATATATATACACACATATATATATTCCTAAAAGACAAAATATAGGTGTATATTTAATGTTTACACTCAGTGGGAAGGATGGCCAAAGAATATTCTGCTTTCAGGCTTCAGCAGATGTGCCAATCATATATGAGGAATAGCAGGACGATGTCTGAGTAGGTGGTGATAGAGCTCTTATGTTCAGTCATGGATATGCTTAAATTGAAATGAACAAAATACCTAAAGTAGCCCTAAACTTATGGGCCCACTATTAGATGAAAAACTGTAACAAAGACATAAATATAATGATGAGCAGTAGAAAGGTAGGAAGTAGAATAAAAACCACATTAGATTTCTCTTCTCTACTTCCTTCTGGGAATTACAAAATCACAGTAATAGAAAAATCTCCCTAGTCAAGAAATCAGGACTCATATAAGAAATTTAATCATCACTGTGATATTTGGAAACTCACTTCTTTTCTATGGGACCTGTATTGACTGGTTTTGTGTGTGAACTTGACACAAGCTAGAGTTATCACAGAGAAAGGAGAATCCCTTGAGGAAATTCCTCCATGAGATCCAGATGTGAGGCATTTTCTCAATTAGTGATCAAGGCTGGGAGAGCCCACTGTGGGTGGTGCCATCCCTGGGCTGGCTGAGCAAGCTGAGCAAGCCAGGGGAAGCAATCCAGTAAGCAGTGCCCTTCCATGGCCTCTACATCAGCTCTTGCCTCAAAGTTCCTATCCTGTGTGAGTTCCTGTCCTGACTTCCTTTAGTGATGAACAGCAATGTGTAAGTAAGTGTAAGCTGAATAAACCCTTTCCTCTCCAACTTGTTTCTTGATCATGATGTTTTGTGCAGGAATACAAACCCTAAGACCAGACCTATATTTGTAAAGTGAGAGAAGAGAATGTGCTCAATAAAAGGCAATATTTTCACCAGACCTAATGCTTTCTTCTACAAAAATTCTAAACTTACACATCTTCAATGAAAATATTAAAATATTTAGAAAAATATAATTTTGTGGACTTTTAATGGCATAAATGAGGCTACTTAACATAGGCACTACTCTATTCGGGGCTTCTGAATGGTTGTAAAGTCTAGCAAGCTCTATTCCGAAATGAGGTCAAATAAAGTAATAATACTCTCAGCTGCAACTGATCCATGTTTGTATTGGTTAGGGATAATGTTTTGTAGGTAAGAGTAAAGGCCAGTGATCAAGATGATAGTTCTTTTAGAGATCTTTCTTGAATTTCAGGAGATACAAGATTTCCTTTTAAAATCATCAATTGATATTCTAACATATTCTTGTAAAGTTACTATTAAATATGTGTATTCTGAATGATATAATGAAGTAATCCACTGATAATTGTATATATGGATCAATTATACATTGTTCTTATAATTCACTTGAAGGGAGGAAACAAAACCATATATGAATCAAAATAAACACACTAAAGCCTATCTAACTGCATGGCAGGCCAGTGGCTTAATAGATGGATCCATCTGACTATGGATCAGAAGAATATCTAGCTACTACTCAAGTAAAATTTTTTTTTGGTTTTTTCGAGACAGGGTTTCTCTGTGTAGCCCTGGCTGTCCTGGAACTCACTCTGTAGACCAGGCTGGCCTCGAACTCAGAAATCCACCTGCCTCTGCCTCCCAAGTGCTGGGATTAAAGGGGTGCACCACCACTGCCCGGCTTACTCAAGTAAAATTTAAAGGAAGTTAAACACTACGAGTAAAAACATTATTTCTTTATCTTTGTCTCAAAAAGTGAGGAGACTTAGCTATTTGGAGACTGTAGGGATGAGGATGGCAAAGAAGATAGCAATAGACAGAGTGACATTATGAAAATGCTAAAAGACAGAGATTATGAACTGTTCTGAGAGCAATGGTTATACAAAAATTAATTTTCACTGGGAATTTCAAATACTGGTATTGTAATAAAAATATTTTGGTTCATTGTACTGCATTGAAATGACTTGTAATTTGTTGCTTAAGTATTGCAGATGTGATTATATTTAAGAAGATTTCTAAGAGAGACAAAATCTGTTCGTTTACAAAGTTTTGAGGGGAAAATAATAACTGTAAATACCATCCCAGTACATTTGGATTGGACAGACTTCAAACTACAGATAGAACTCTGAAGAGTGTATAAATATTAAAATCTTGAATATAATAATGTTGATGACAATGGCTAGAGAAGCATGTACTGTTCTGGTTACATTCTTGTTTTAAAATCAGAGAATTAAAACATGGTCCTAGGTGGCCTTTTGGCAAAGGCCCTTATGTATATTCTAGTAAACCCAAGTGAGTAGGAACAAAACTAATTTCATTTTGGTGTAAAGTTTACTTATCTGTTGTGGAAGGTGATTCTAAATATTAGCACTAAGTAAACTGAGATTCTCCTGGTGATAATCTTAAATGTGGGACAACAAAATCAAGGATGAACCTTCCATTTTTATAGTGATGGTGAATTTTTATCTAAAAATAAAGAAATAATTAAGTCCAACACTTATACAGCCTTTTAATGAATACTGAATTCTCTTAACATTGGTCATGTAAACAACTAAGTTATTATATAACACTGTCCTAAAATTTTGGTTTTCTCACAAAGCAGTACCCTGGATAGTCTGTGAAATTTTGCAAGAATGAATTTGGTAATGTTATGATATATGGGGACAATTATCAGCAATATAATTTAATATTTAAAAGATTGTAAAACTACAGTGATGTGATACCTGGCATGTGGTCTGTCTACCAGGAGTCACGTTGGCCTGAATGTGTACAGCATGTTTAAGCACCAGACTCTGCTCTTCACTCTGCCTTTTGTCACCTTCCTGGAGGACAAGCTACTCTGGCAGGATTCAAGATACATACCATTCTACCCCTTCTGTTTGCCCTACATTGACTTCCCCTAACCCTTCCCTGGTTACCTAGGGACCTGCCCCACTTCGGGGCCAGGTCAGCACACCAGCCATCCTGCAAAAAAAAAAAAAACAACAAAAAAAAAACAAAAAAAACAAGTAGTTTTCTGGAAGCTGTTGGACCTTTTTGCCAAGAGGAGACTACTACACTGAGCCAAGATGAGTGCCTGCCTGGGATCTCTTTTGTCATATTAAAAATAAACCCTATTTTACACACACACACACACACACACACACACACACACACGAAAAAAGAAAACTTAGTTTCCCTCTCTTAGGGCTTTTAGTTGCTACTAGCTCCTCAGCTAATAGTAGAAGTATCTGTCCAACATTGCCTATCTATGTTAGAATTTTGTCTGGCTGGAGCTTGTCCAAGCCTTAGATTAAAACAGATAATTGGATTAAAACACATAGTCAGTCCCATACACATAATTTTCTGTGCATATTGAGGCTGTTGCCACCCTACTTACTATGAAGGGAGCATACAAGAAATATCTGTGAACATCATTTAATGAGGAGGGGGCTAGGGTTACACTACTTCATAGCAGCCAAAAAAAACCCCTTCTCTCTAAATATCACCTTTTAAAGCTTTTATCACATTCTATAATGCCAAACATGAGACCAAGACTATTTCAAATGTGACAATTTGCATGTTATAAAGGTCAAACTTCGGTAGTTCCTTAATTCTTGTCAACTTCAACTTTATCAGTAGGTTCTTCAATATTAGACAGAATTTGACAATGACTAATTCAGGATGGGAGAAACTTATTCTCATTTGGTAAATTTTTGACAACACACATACAAATTAACATTCATGATAAGTGTATTGAGCCATAAGTTAATAACAAAGATGAATTATAAAATCCATGCTAATTTGACCCTATCTTTTGTCTAACTAGCAGACATAATTGTTGCAGAATAAGAATCAAGACTAAGGGCTGGTGAGATGGCTCAGGGGTTAAGAGCACTGGATGCTCTTCCAGAGTACTCTTAAGTTAAAAAAAAAAAAAGAATCAAGGCTAATCATATCTGGCCAAAGCATCAGAAGAATCCCAGGAATCCATACTGGTCATAAGTCACAGGAGGGAACATGTTTTGGGGAATAGAATAATCATTCAACTCCAAAAGTGAGGTTATAAGATATAGTGTACAGAATTGAAAGTGCAGTATCTACTAAGTAGTATTAAATCAATTGGGCCCTGTTATTAAGGGACTAAGATATGAAGGAGGTTTATACTTAGTTTAGTGAGGAATTCAATGACCACAGTATGGTTGGGCAAAATTGCCAAATGGAATTTAAATTGCTTGTAAAGTCCAGACTTTGTTCAATTTTTTCACAAATATATATATATATATATGATATGATTTCATCATATTCATTCCCACATTGTTTTCTCAGTACCTACCTTAGTGTTTAACTTAGAGGACAATATGACAATATTTTCTCAAAGAGCATATGGTAAATGGATAATTAGATAACTAAATTTCACCATTTAAATAATTACTATTATTTTTGGTTTCCTTCATGGCATAAGAGTCTCATTGTATGACCTCAAGAACTCTAATTTTAGCTACTTATAATATGAAAATCCATTGCTTAACGAGGCACTGCTATCAAATAAGGATTTTAAAGCACTAACATGATTTAATCATTGCCTTTTCTTCCAGATAAGAAAGCTATCCTTATGGGATTCTTAGAAAATTAACTGATACACCAGTGAAGTTAAATGAAGAGTCAGGATCAGAACACAGAGTTTTTCTGAATCCTTGAGTTCTTTTCGAGACCTCACACTACAGAATTCCTTATAAGACTTTCACTTGTTTTAACTATGAAGACATTGTATGTTCTCAGTGCAACATTCAGTCAATAACAATTACTTTTGTAGAAACAGAGAAAAGAAATACCATACTTATATGAAAAAATGAAATTTCAATTAAACTATATATATTTGGGCCTAAAGATCCAATAATTTCAAGGGCAGAAAGTATATATACAAAGTTAGGATATGTTAAATATAGTTCCTTCCTCCATAGATCTTTGAATAGGCACTCATATCCTTCTGATTTTACCTGACCTTATTAGAACTGCAATCAAATATTTAGAGAAAGAAAGAAAATAGCTTACATTTTTTGTAACTTCATCATGAACATTTACTAAACAGATTTACACATTTACTCATTGATTTAAAGGAGGCTTTCTTTTTATTTAAGAAAACATATTGAAAATATCTCCATTTATATCTCTTTAAATTGTCAGAAGTTATCATTAACAATGTGAGAATGCCCATCTGCTCTTTTATATGTAACAGAATAATTCAATGATATCCTAATACCATAATTCCATAAGACAAACTGCAACAAATAATAGAAGATACTTAAAAACATGAAGCAATTAAAATAAAGTTAAGGTACCACTGATTCCAAAAACATCCCATGGAACTTGATAAAACAATTTTATATTATTTTTGGAGAACATTAAGGAATTATCTATGGAACATATAAAAGGACTGTTGGGAATCTGAGACCTAGATGAAAACAAAAATCCAAAGTCTCCTGAATAAAACTTGCATAAAATAAAAGTTGAGTAGCAACTGATAGACAATAAGGACTTTTTAAAAAGAAAAACAAAACGCAAGGACATGAACACTGAGAAAGCTAAGGTTCCTCCACCCCAGGGGGGATTGTCCAAAGTGGATGATGTCCAGCTTGAAAAATGTGGATGGTGCAGGAAGGGTATTAGTGGTGTTGACTTTAGGAAGTTGAAACTACTAGCCACAGGAAGATTAGGATGGCTGTTAAGACTGGAATGCAATTCCAAAAGGGAAGCCGTTCAAGCTGGATCATAGTCCACCAGAGGTAAGAGGGCTATTCAGGTTCAAAGAGTTTGGCTCTTGTTCTCACATTTCGGGCTATGTGGTTTATTAAAGAGACAAGGCAGAAGCATCATTAGTGTTATTTTTTGCTCAGGAGGGGAGATCGTTTTTGGGAGAAGAGCTTGAAGGAAAAATAGTTTTGATGTGTTCCTGGGTGATTACAGTCATTCTAAAATTCAAAAATTTGGAAGAGACTAATGGGAGGGAGAAAGAGAAGCCCTGGAAAAATGAAGATGAAAGTGGTAGCCAAAGGAAACAACCAAAGAGAGTAAAAGGTTAAATGGGATGGGTGACAGGAAGACGAAGAAGGGGTAAAGGTGAGCTCACGAGTTGGGAGAATTAATAGTAAAGACCTCTCAAAAGAGCCATATGGAAAAGTACAACTATATAAGCTTTCTAAAATACAGATACACGTTAAAAGTTTAAATGCAGTTACCTTACATTGGTACAAATAATATCACAACCAGACAACATAATTACCCCAAAAACAGTAAATGTTGGAGAGGCCTATGGACCAGTCACTCTACGCTCCTCTTTTCAATCTCTTGGTATTCTTGCCTAACTTCACAGTCATAAGCACAATTAATACATAAAAGGATTTTACATTTATAACT
This sequence comes from Uromys caudimaculatus, assembly GCA_028551405.1. Taxonomy (NCBI): domain Eukaryota; kingdom Metazoa; phylum Chordata; class Mammalia; order Rodentia; family Muridae; genus Uromys; species Uromys caudimaculatus. Next base: position 104,062,388 of record CM052722.1, read on the forward strand.
CAGCAAGTATTTCTTTCGACAAGAGGCTAAAACTGCTTGTATTTCCAATTGTCTAGTGGACATCTCTGTTTAGCTATCTAAAATTATCCACTCAAACATGTTCAAAGTAAGTTCTTGTTACATAGTGTTTTCTCCTCCTGGAGTTACATGTAGCCACGCTGGACTTTGCTTTGTAGCCACAGCAACCAGATACGAACAATACAGTTGTAGCCAGGTATATATACAGCAGGGTAACTGTTAGTACTCCTCAGTAGATGTAGGAAAGGAGTTGGGAGATTCTTGCCTAAGTTCCCAGTTTAATTTCTTTACTTACTTTCCAATTGCAAGTGATCTTGAGAAATGTTAAACTATGTAGGAAGTTGGAGATGGATTAAATGCAGGACTTTAGCACATAACTTCTATATGGCCTCATTTAACATGTGGAGAGAGAATTTGTCTTTATGTATTTGTTTTGGGGTAACCCAAGCCCTCAAAGTAATTCTTCACTTGTGCTTTATAAGGAAGCTCAATAAACTGATGTTTGAGCAAAAGTTGACCTTTGGTGGAATCATTCTTTGGTTTGTTCTTGGTGCCAATTTGATGCATACTAAAGTCCTTTTCCCAATTCTGAAATTGTTAATTATATAATTTTCATTCCTAATGTTATAGAAGCATAGAAACTAGTAAAGAACCAAACAGGCACTCGATGGGAGAACTTTTATTCATGTGAGCTTGAAGCCTAGCTAATGCTTTGTAAAAATACAGCCTTTGCCTAAAGTTTCTTACAGAGAGATAGATAATAGTGTTGAAACCCCTGTATACTGGTCATCTAAGGGAGGTTGTTGAGTTCCATGCCCACTAAGGGAAATTTCCATCTCTGGTAGAGATGACTTCAGGAACAAACATTGCAGCTATCAGTTCAAACATTCCATCCTTAACAAACAGCATCTGTGGCTTGACTTTTAACCAGGTGGCAGTGCTAATCATTTCTTAAGGCAGGATTTTGCAAGCATTTCCCTTCCCAAGATAAGAGGAGGGGTTCTATTAAGTTAGCAGAGCTCAGCATACTTCTCTATTCCAGAAATAAAACATTAACTTGTTAAATTCCTACATAATCCACACTTTATAGGCAAAGGTTGTTATTAGGTTATCACAATGCAGAAGAATTTGATTTTGTTGGGTACATATATAAGGAATATGTGCATGTATATGTGTGCATTTTTTCTTCCTTTATTACAGATAAAATCTTTAAAATTATCCAACAACCTCTTATTCTCTTAGGATTGTATTGAATTAATTCATGAACAAGCATCACTTATACAAGTGGAGTATTTCTTTTAACTTTTTTGAAGTGCTAGATAGTCCATGTTTACATGTTAACACATGTAATACTAACGGGATCCTCAACATCTGAATAATTTTCTTGAGTTGATACACTGACATCTAGTTATGTTTACCAGAATGGTATAATCTACAATAACCTCTTATTTATAGAACTGCAATCATTAGCCTTACCAATGGTTTCTAGCATCTTTTCTGGCCACAGAAATATCAGCCTCTTTTTCAGTAGTATTTTTTATATTATAGGCACTTTAGCATGCACATTATTAAATTAACTTCATTAATTTTGAGACATCATATAATTGTTTCCACAGTTTACAGACAATAGAACCATAGCTAAAACAAGTGAAGTTATTGTCCCAAGGAACAAATGTAAATGCAAATCTTTCTTAATCAGATGTTTTCCATGAATTCTTAAAACTTGCCCAATTCTGGAATTCTACTCTTAGTGCTTAATGTGCACAAATAATAGCAACAAAGAATTCATTTATATGGAAATTTATTAAAATGTTAATTACAGTTTTTAAAAGTCAATAAAAATATGAAGGTGCCCACTCAGCAGAAGATTGAAATCATAATATATTAATTAGAATAATGGAACACTAAATATTCAGAAATATTAATTATTAAATGTATTAATGTTAGAGAATGAGGACTAGAGCATAGTTCCTTCATGGACCAAGTCCTAGCCCATGCAAGTCCCAAGGTTTCATTCAAAGTATTGCAAAATATTATTTCACAGAATTGTATGAAAAAAGTAACTTTAATGAGGTGAGTGTGCTCATTTAAAACAATAGTTTGATTGTATTAGTAACTTGCATGAATAAAGTGAAAGAGCACTCAGTATTTGAAATCTATTTAAGTGAATTGGTGGAATTACATATTTTCAACAAGTTTTAAATTTATGTTTGTAGAAAGATATGGGAGAGATACAGACATATTCTTAATAAGCATGACATACTTTTTTTTGATTTTTTTTATTTTTGATACTTTATTTACATTTCCAATGTTTCCCCTTTTCTGGGTCTCCTCTTTGGAAGCCCCCTATCCCCTCCCCATCCCTACCTCTATGAGGGAATTCCACCTCCCACCCACCCGCCTACCCATCCCCATATTCCTGCCTTGACATTCCCCTTTACTGGGGCCTCGAACATCCTCAGGCCCAAAGGCCTCTCCTCTCTCCCTGATGGCCATCGAGGTCATCCTCTGCCACATATGTGGTCCAAACCATGTGTCATAGATGTGTATTCTTTGGTTGGTGGTCCAAACTTCAGGACGACCGGGGGGGGGGGGTCAGGCCCATTGATGCTGTTGCTCCCTCCATGGGGCTGTGAACTCCCTCAACTCCTTCAGACCTTTCTCCAACTCCTCCATCTGGGACCTCACTCTCAGTCGAGCGGTTACTGTTAAGTGAAACTTGGGCATTCTGACCTTTTGGACTAAT
>CM052722.1:104065651-104081539 GCA_028551405.1 Uromys caudimaculatus
AATTCTCGGTTTAGTTCTGTTCCCCATTTTTTGATGGGGTTATTTGGTTTTTTGGAGTCTAACTTCTTGAGTTCTTTGTATATATTGGATATTAGCCCTCCATCGGACATAGAATTGGTTAAGATCTTTTCCCAATCTGTTGGTTGCTGTTTTGTCCCATTGACAGTGTCCTTTGCCTTACAGAAGCTTTGCAATTTCATGAGGTCCCATTTGTCTATTCTTGTTCTTAGAGCATAAGCCCCTGGTGTTCTGTTCAAGAACATTTCCCCCGTACCCACGTGTTCGAGCATTTTCCCCACTTTCTCTTCTATTAGATTCAGTGTAACTGGTTTTATGTGGAGGTCCTTGATCCACTTGGACTTGAGCTTTGTACAAGGAGATAAGAATGGATCAATTTGCATTCTTCTACATGTAGACCGCCAGTTGAACCAGCACCATTTGTTGAAAATGCCGTCTTTTATCCACTGGGTGGTTTTTGCTCCTTTGTCGAAAATCAAGTGACCATATGTGTGTGGGTTCATTTCTGGGTCCTCAATTCTATTCCATTGATCTACCTGTCTGTCACTGTACCAATACCATGCAGTTTTTTTATCACTTCTGCTCTGTAGTACAGCTTGAGATCGGGGATGCTGATTCCCCCAGAAGTTCTTTTGTTGTTAAGGATAGCTTTTGCTATAAGCATGGCATACTTTACACTGACTTTATAGACTAACTGCATAAATAGTGGCTTAACTTCATTATAGAGGACGTTTCCGAATGAAATGAACTGTTTCATAAAGAATTGCTATCTACCAGGAACAAACACTTCTCCTAAACTATCTACCTTAATACCTCTAGTCATTCTCTACATCTGATCTCATTTTAGCTGTCTGTCTTCTTCAAAAGTCTTGCTTGTAGTCCCTGGGTTAAGAATACTTCTGTGTTCTGCTATCTTTTTTCTTCCCTCATTGTAGCAATTATCATGCTTTGGTATGCTTATTTGTGTTTTCTTCTAGACAGTAAATTCCTAGAAATTGAAGACATGTCTGTTGTTACTCTTTAAGGAAGAACTATATATGCCATGTTACATTTAAAACTATAGCTATTGCCATTGTGCCTGAATTATAGATGGTTGTCAACAAAATATTTAAAAACGTATTTTTATTAAATGGTATCATTACACGCTTTAAGGGTCTGTAAACAAAAGTTTGGACTCTTAAAATAAGTGACAGAAGATTATTTCACATGCAATGCATCATCACGTTTTAAAATTCTTCATCTATAAGCACAAAGTATTATTAACTATTCACACTTAACCTCTATATTCTTTTAGATTTACAGTGGAAAAGCAAACAATTCTAAAAAATGAGAAAAACCATAGCTTATTGACTTGATCTCTCCATTGGTTTATTTTTGGCCCCTTTTGCAGTTTTTAAAAATTCTTTACAGTCAAACCATTAGATGAAATTGTAGATCATACCTAAAAGTTTATCTAGACAAGAAAAATAATCATTTCTAATCACACACATATGACAATTTTTGGGAAACCATTCATTAACATAATCACAAAAAGTGTAAGTATCAAGCAGTAACTGTATAAAAATCAAAATCTACTGGTCAACACTCATCATAGGGACATGCATCATAGTAAAGAGATTATTTATAGAAGGTAGTAAATATTTACAAACTACATGTCTAAATAGAAGGGACTTGGAAAGATGCAGATTAAAATCCCACTCATTCTCCCACTCTCTACAATTCCTATTACTGAAATTACAAACCTTAATGAGAATGAAATGTTCACTATGTAATAAGGGGATGTAATAAGTACAGTCATTTTGGAAAATTGGGTGGAAGTTCCTTAAAGTTACTAAAACTAGAATTACCATGTGATCTGAAATCCTACCTCTACATATGTATCCTGTAGTTGAAATTAGTATGCTGAAAAAGGTGTATATTTCTACACCTTTTTTCCCCTTTTGGCTTTTCTAAAATATTATTTTACTATTTTTCAGGCACATACATGCCATGGAACATGTACGGAGATCAGAAGACAACTTTAGGGAATTACTTCTTTTTCCCAACATATGTCCTAAGATTGGAATTTAGGCCATTAGGATTAAATGTTAAATGCCTTTGGTGTTAGTATTTTAAGATTTATTTTTATTATTTACATGTATATGTCTGTCTGTCCCATGTGTGCTGGTATCACAAAGGCCAGAATAGCCACTGGATCCCCTGATGCTAGAGCCACAGTAGCTTGTGGGCTACCAGACATAAGTTCTGGAAACTAAATGTGGGTCCTTTGGAAGAACAAGCAGCATTCTTAACCTCATCCCTTCACTTTTATTTTTAAAACTTTATTGTTTGAGAACTTCATAATACACATAATGTGTTTTGATCAAATCCATTCCCCTCTCACTCCATTTCAGTTCTTCCATACTACCATGGTTTTTTCCCCTCAATTCCATGTACTGTTTTTGCAACACACTGGGTCTACTTACTGTTATCATTTATGTGCATGGACGTAGGACTGTCTATGTGAGAACTAGCGGTCTACAGGGACATCATTCCTGAAAACAACTCCCTCTGCACCTCATTGGCTGTCAATTACCAGTAGCTCCTAAATTAGAAACTGGACTTTGTTAGACTCTGCCCCATCCATTTTAGTATTATTCTTAAATGTCAAAATATAGAAATGAACATGTTTGTTACCGAACAAATAAAATATATAAATAAGTTATGAAAATACATGTAAGTACATGTATACCATATATTTTCAGATATATATGAATACTATACAACAGATAATATGTTGTTCTTAACAAGACATATGATACTAGACATCATTATGCTAAATTAAATAAGTCAGGAATAAAAAGACAAGTAATCCATAACTTAACTGACATGTATATTTGAATAGGTGGAACTCAATGAGAATAGCTCTCTAAAAGTTGTTTTATAGATGCTGGGGTGTACAGTGATGTGGAAAAGGAGATTTTTCAGAAGAACACAGTTATTTTCAGCTAAAAATATGTTATGATTAACTGTACTATGTAAAGTCAACAGATAACTTTATGTTGAACATCCTTCACCAGGGTATAATTTTGTGTCAAGTACAGCATTGATAAATGTAGTATTTAAATATTTAAATATGTCTCACACTTTAGCCTACTCCTGTATATGCAGATCATTGTAAGGTTCACATAATGATAAAAACCTTTCATGATAGAATAATAGACTAAAACTGCTGCATTACACAAATATATAAAGTTCAAGTTGAGGCAATATGTAATGTTTGTATCACAATTTTTTAGTATGTACCTCAAAATAACTATTATCTATTCCTAGTTTGTGCACTTAAATAAAATTTATTTTAAAGATCTAATATATATATATATATATATAATATATATATATATTTTTTTTTAAGATGGCATTTTTTCTAAATTTGTATTTTAACATTCTTTGTTATTGAAAGCAATTTTTTCTCTCAATGCAATATATCCCAAACTCAGATTCTCCTCCCACCACTCTTCCTAGTCCTGACCAACTTCACCACTCTCTTCAAGATGACTCTCCCTCAGTTTCCGCTTCAGAAAAGTTCAGCCTTCTAAGCGAAGACAGCCAAACAGAACAAACAATACAAGGCTCAAGCCTTTATATCGAGACTGGACAAGGCAACCTAATAAGAGGAAGTGAGTCTAAAGAGCAGGCAAAATAGTCAGAGATATACGTACCCTCACAGTTAGGAATCTCACAAAAATTAACATTCTTACCAAAGTGATAAATTGGTGAGATGGTGGTGATGATGATGATGATATGCTGATGATTTTATGTCTATATGTATGTGTGTCTGTGTTTTACTCAGCTGGATTGAATTTCCTACATATACATAGATTACAATATCACATGTATACATAGATTACAATATCACATTATATTTTATAAATATGCACAGTTATTATTTATCAATTGAAAATTTAAAAGGAGATCCCCAAAATATTTTTGAAAGCAAAGCTGCTAATTAGCTTCCTGTGGGAGCCTCTAAGAAAATAATTTAAATTGTATGTCCTTGAATTTAAATTGAGCATTTCTAAATTATTAGTTACGTGAAAGAATATATTATGAGTTGCATTTGAAATAAAAGTCATGTTTTGAGACTTTTTCAGTATCTACCTTATCACTACTATCCTAACTCATAATTTCATCTTTTGCTCTCCAGATAGAGACTTTCAAAATCTTTCCAATATTGTTGTCATGGGAATATAAAGATAAGAACCCAGTTTGTGATTTGACATTTAGCCATGGAAGAACATTCTTCTTTTGAGAGGTATTTCCAATTTCCTGTTCAAAGAGATTTTCTTTAAGGTGCCATTGGAGTAAATGCCCCAGTCTCCCAAGCTATAAAAATTCCATAAGAATTTCCCTGACACTTTGTATGATTTTTTTCGATCAGACAACAGAACAAAGACTAATTCTGGCCAGAAGAAAAGAATGTTCTCATTTGCCAACATAACCAGATAAACACAGAGAATAAAAAAGTTTCCCATAATCACACCAAGTATTGTATTCATAATAGACAAAGTTAGAAAAATATTATGAAGTGATATGATAATAAACAAAGATGTCAATTACCCATACATACACAGAGAGGAATTTACCATGATACATTTCAATTAGTCAACTAATTTCAGCATTGTCTTTTAACTTTCAAATTATTTCTTATTCTTTTAGTAGATTTTAGTGAAAAAATGATTTTCATTATGACATTTATTTTAATTATATATAATTATACACACACACATGCATATATACATTGAAAGTTTCTCTGCATATTCGTGTGCTGCTGACTTACCTGACTTTAATTTTCTTCTCTCACTGATTCCATTCTTCCCAACATTATCCTTGTTTCTATCGTGTGCAGTATGTATACCCATATACATACAAGTGCACTTGCACAATTGTATTCAAATCTAGACTCACATACGGAAGAAAACATTATGTATGTTGTTCTCTCCTCCAATTAGTCTCTTTTGTTCTCTTCTTGTCTCTAGATTTGGACCATGAATGGTCTCCTTAAACAGTTCTGAATTTGTCACAGTGTGTTTTTAAATGTCAGTGGCCCCTGCTTGCAACAAAATGAAGAACAATTTCCTTAGCTGTCTTTAGACTCTCTCTGAAATTCTTCAGTCTCCTTAATTTTCTGCTTGTCTCCAGCAGGATTTTAACTAAACAGCACTCTAAACTGTACTAATTACTTTAAATTCAGCTACATATATTACTTATATTTCTTGTTCATGTAACAAAATTCCTGACTAGGAGCAACATAAGTAATAATGGGTTTCCTTCCGTGTAAAATTGGAAGTCAGCCATAGCAGTGAACTTATGCAGTTGGAGCGTGAGGCGGCTGCTCACTTTTCATCCATAATCAGTGAGACAGTGATGATGACAGTGATCAGCTTGTATTGTATTTTGTATTTAATCTGGTAATCCAGTCCATGGCATGGTTCAGCTGATAGGTATGGAGGCCTGTCTATCTCAAGTAATCTAATTTAGATAATACCTTATGAGCATGCTTAGTGTCCTATCTCCTAACAGATCCTAGAACCTGTCAAATTATCAATCAACTTTATCATCAAAACACTATCACTTATCAGTTTGATACCAATTCCATTGTTTTGTGACAATGATCATCTACCCTCATGCCCCATAATCTCATGGACACGTCATAATACAAAATTCATGAAGCATGATGCCAAAAGCCCCTCCCCCTCATTTCAATCTTTATCTACTTCAACACTGCTTAAAAGAATAAGTCTAGAAAAACTTTTGAGACTTAAGCACATCTTCTCTATGAGCCCTGCAAATTCAAAACACAGCTACATGCTTCTAGTGTAAAATATCACTGAATAAATATTTCTTTGTCCAAAGAAAAGAATGGAGCATATCAACAAGTGATAAGACTAAAGTAAGATTAAATCCCAACAAAGGAAAAATTTCCGCAGCTCTGTGAGTAGATTTGGGGGCTCATGATTGAATAATCTTGGTTCCAGAGGGCTTGAATATTCACCCCTCCAGCTATTCAGCCTGCAGCTCATACAGCCTCGATTTTGGGCTGACTCCATTCCAAACCATCAGCTTTGTTTTATGGACATCCACCATCTACGGCATTTCCAAGATCCTATGAGGCTCCATGGCAACTTAGGCATCTCCTTCATAGCTTCAGGAAACAGCCTCTCAGGGCCTCTTATTTGGGATTCTGGAACAGTTACACATTGCCTGCTTCCGGCTGTTCTGTAAAACAGCAAAGAGTCAGGAGAGCCTAAATTCTGTATGTTTCGTAACTGCAAAACTAATACCACTTGGATAATGGTGACAAGTATTGTTGCCAGCTTGAAGTATATCTTGGTCTCCTTAGACCACAGCTATATCCAGTAATAGACTCAGTCTGCACATGACAAAAGCAATCCAGTTTATGAATGTATTAAACAACAATAATATTTTCCCTTTTTTCCTGTTCTGTACTTTTCAGAAATCAATTTTATTCTTGCTAAGAGTGCCTGAGATCACTGACTTAATAACTAAAAACACTTTCCATATCCAAAAGAACAAAGTTTTGTGTTCCAATGATTATAATCATTTCTTATCATATTGGTTGGAAATTCTTGTGTTGCAAGATAAGGAAATGATTATGGTTTTCAGCCTTAGAAGACTCATTTAACTCATTATGCAAATGAATTATAACTCCATATTCAGATCATACCACTGTCATTTCTTATTTTAGAGCCATAAATAGTCATATGATACAATTAAAATAATAGCACTAAAATTACATTAATAACTAGGAGCAAAATCTATGAAAAGACATGAAAAAACGATGTTTAAATGTCATAGTATTAAGTCATTTGATCCAAATAGCTCTTATTAGAGCCACTAAATATTGCATAAATTTTGGCTAAATATACATTACATGGAATAATGTGGCAATTGGGGTTCAACTTTTTAATTTTGCTTTTTAAAGGAGTGCTTGTTATCATTAATTATAATAGAAAATATGTACCAGTGTGGCAAAATTGAATTGCAAATATATTAATATTTTAATAAAGAATTCCAATTTTCAATTAATATTAGATAAAGTTCAAAGTCCATATAGTATTTTCTAAATTAATGTAATTATCTGCAATCATTCGACTACTCTTGCACATTAATTCATTACTTATTCCTTTTTGGAGAATACTACTCATCTCAGAAATAAATTTACTGCAACTAGAAATGATCTTAAGAGGTTTTAGGCTACATTTAGAGGTAAAAAGCTCAAGAATCAGAATGTATGAGACCAATTAATACACTGCACACTAACTTTAACTTAACAGATGACCTTGAGGAAACTGTTCTGTTGTGGATCAGATCTGGAATAGTTTTGTAAAGCTTCTGTGTTGTATGCTAGGGATCCAGGGTAGTGGTACTGGTAGGTAGTGGGTGAAACCTTCAGGAAGTAGAACATACTTGTCTTTGACCTTGAAAAGGATATTGTAAACATACCTTGAGCATTCTTTTTGGCCTTCTGGGTACAATTAACTTTGTTCCAAGCCTGCTAGTGTCACAAAGGGATGAGGAACACCCTGTATTGGAACTTCTGCAATCATAATGAAAATGAGTCTTTCTTCTTTCAAGTGGTTTATCTCAGATCATTTATCACAGAGATGAAAAGGTAATTATGGAAGTTTTGAGCTACTGAATTCTGTTTCCTTATCTTCACAAAAAATGTCTTGCCAGCTATCAATCATTTTTCTCTAATAAAATTTTGGTTTGGATGACAATTAAGAATAGTAAATGTACTTTACTGACCTTATTTCATGGGCAAATGTATGTGAATGAATGTACTTCTGGAAGAGTAATTTACAATTACATATTTAAATTGCTACTTAGCTACCCATTTTATTATCAATCAGTTTTCTGATGTTTAAGAACTATAAATTTAAAGCATAAAAATTTATCATTCTTACTTCATAAGAAGCTTTATATTTTCAATACTTTATCATTCCTTCAAACATGATTTGCTATCAGTTTCTTTTTTCAATTACTTATTAGATCACTTCCATTTATTTTAATACACTAAACTCATTGCATCTCTATTTGCATTAAAATTATACTAAAATGCTGGCACATAGGAATAACATAGTATAAACTCACAAAGATGAAGTGAAAGGCATAGGACCCTGTAGATAACCACATTTTTCAAAGACAGATGACATAGTAGTAAATGATTTAGCAGAAACCAGAGGACTGAAAAGAAAATATCCTTAGACAAGAGCAGCAATAAGGAGTATATAAATTTGTCACTTAGCATGTCTAAAAGATCAGATATAGAGGTATCAACTAAAGTATAAGGTAATATAAGGATCAAGGTTGAAAGTCAGAGAATTATCTAGAATTCTGTAGATAGGAGAGTTAGACTTTTATTCATATCCCTTGCCTGGCTCTTTAACTCTGCACACTCTTGCCTTGGACAGACTCACTGCAAATGATCATTTGGGGATGACCTCAAAAGAAAGGTCAGGTTACTCCACTCTAATAGAAGATATCATTTGAAAAGTTTCACCATGTCCATAGTCCTTCCAATTTATATCTTAGTGATTAATTAACTTAAAGAAATAAATATCATTTCACATGTACAAAACACAAAGTTTTTAAATGTTATACTTCTGAAAAGAAACAAACATTTAAGGCCCTGTGAGATAGCTCAGAGAATAAAGACACTTGCTGCTAATTTTGGTGATCTACATATCATTCCCAGACACAAACTGTGGAAGACAGAAATAGATTCCAACTTCTTGCCCTCTGAAATGGATGGCATGTCATTCACAGGTCTGTCACACAAAATAAATAAAATGGATACACCTTTTAAAAAGATATTTCATAGGTAACACACAGTGTTATATTAATAAAATAAACTGTTTAGAATGGGCATGAAATCCCAATAAAACCGTGTAAGTAATAAAGAAGTTTTAAGTGTGTATGTTTAAGAGAAAAAGAAAGGAGTTGTATTACATAAGTCAATGAAAGTTAAAGTTTATTGGCAAAAATTAAATGAAGAGAAGAAGTAAAAGGAACAGTCCAATGTAAGAATAGGGTAAAAAAGAGCTCAGATAAGGGTGAATGTAAATATCAGAATGACAGTACTATTATAAGATGTGGAGAAAATCAAACACACACACAGTATTATGAAAAACAAAATTCTTTTAATTTTTTAATTTTACAGTATTTACTATAAAAACTTATAAATCAATTAAATCATCACAGACACAAATCTATACAACTTGGTTAACTTCTATACACTTAGAATAGGAACTCAGAGTGGAGGTTGTAGAGTTTCGCATAAAAATTTTATATTTTAAGTATCAACTGTATTTTATGAAAATCATTTGTATCCACTATGAAAAACAAATCTATGAGAAAATTAGAAGTATAAAATTAATCAACTTCAAGTTCTCTTTCATACTTGTGTTCATTTCCTCCTTCCAATCTTTTGTCATTCCCTTGTTCTTGTTGTGCTGGTTCTGTTTTGTATATTACATTGTTCCCACATGCCCATTTGCTACTATGTGTGCATGTGTTGTTAGATTCTGCATATGAGAGAGAACATGTGTTTTGTTCTTTCTGAGATTGTTTAACTTCACTTAATATTACACATTCTAAGTTTATTCACTTTCCTGCAAAATTTCAAATTAACTTTTCTTTAGAACTGAGTGAAATTCATTATATATTATAATTTCAAATGTTTCACCAAAAAATAAAATTCATTATAATAAATTGATAGGCTGATAGGCTGCATTTAATAACTTAAGGAAAATTGTTTAATTGCAAAAAAGATAGATGAATCTTCCTATGCTGTTTAAATGACCCTGACTCCTGAGATTAAGAATGTTTACTGCTTCTTAGATAAGTACCTGATTCTACGGGTAAGTGCACCAGTGCCTGGAGAAGTCTATTTTTAAAAAGCTAGGACAGGAATCATTGCATAAGAATAACATGGGGACATGTCTTCTTGGGAACATTTCAGCAGATATTTCCAAGAAATGCAGCAAGTTCCATGTTGGTATGTTAAATGTGAGAATCTGCTAGTAGCTGCCTGAATTGCTGAGTTAAGAATTGTAAAGTTTTAGCTCTACAGGGCAAAAGTCTGTGAAGTCCTATGAGCAGTTTCTCTGCCTGGAACAGGAACTAGTGAAATCTGAATGTTTTCAAATATAAGTATTCTCAACTGACATTTTATTTATTTACTCATTTATTGACTTTACATCCCTCTCACAGCACCCCTGTCCCCCCAGTCACGTCCTCACATATCCTTCTCCAAATTACCCTCCTCAGAGAAGGGGAAGAATGCTCATAAGTCCCAACCCTCCCTGGCACATTAAGTCACAGCAGGACCAGCAAGACAAGTCATATCCTCTCCCACTGAGGCCAGACTAGGCAGACTTGCTAAAGGAAAGAGATCCACAGACAACAGGTCTAGGAACAGCCCCCTCTCCAATTATTAGGGGACCAGCATGAAGACCAAGTTGCATATCTGCTACATATCTGCAGGGAGACTAGATCCAGCTTATGTAAACTCTTTGGTTGGTGGTTCAGTCTCAGTATGTCACTATGGGCCCAGGTCAGTTGACTCTGTAGATCTTTTTTTTTTTAATTTTTTTAATTTTTATTTTTTTATTATGATTGGTAATGTATTTTATTTTATTTTATTTTTTGATACTTTATTTACATTTCCAATGTTTCCCCTTTCTAGGTCTCCTCTTTGGAAACCACATATCCCCGCCCCCTCTCCTACCTCTAAGAGGGAATTCCACCTCCCACCCAGCCGCCCACCCACTCCCATATTCCCACCTTGACATTCCCCTTACTGGGGCCTCTCCTCCCCCTGATGGCCAACAAGGCCCTCTTCTGCCACATATGTGGTCCGAACCATGGGTCCCTCCATGTGTATTCTTTGGTTGGTGGTCCTTCCTCTTAAAGGCTTCTTTAATCATTATAAGATTAGATTTAAGTTTATCTTCTTGTGCTTTGGCAGTGTTAGGATATCCTGGACTTGGTGTAGTAGGATAGGCAGTCTCTGGCAGTACTATATTGCCCTGTCTCTTGTCGATTTTGTTCTTATACAGGCCTTTTGCTATCTGGTTGTCCCTGGTATTCAATGCATGTCCCTGATGTTGGCAGCAGGACTATTAGGGAAGCCAGGCAGAACCTTGGGCATGACATTAGATTTCAGGGAAGAAAATTCAGCTTACATCTGCTGGCTGTGTCCCAGGTAGACCTGAATGTTTCTGGGTCCTGGCAGGCCTCCGTATGAAGGGAGGCAGAGTTGTGGGTCAGAAGATGGAGGTCAGGTGATAGTACATATTTCTCCTCTGCTGGTTGTGCTCCAGGTGGATCTTGCAGGCAGGGGATTGGCAGGGAAGGGATCTAACCTGGATGTTCTTAGGGCAATGAGGTCCTCCTTGTTGGTGTCAGTCAGAGCCATAGGACAGACAATAGAGGTCAGGGGACAATGAACTGCTCACCTCTGCTGGATATCTCAACTTACATTTTAAACTCCTTTAATTTCAGAATATTCTTAGCTTATTGATCAGCCACCAGGTCAACATGAAAATAGCTTGTATCTCCTGTTGTACAGGGCCTCTCCACCATCTTGTGATTAAAACTGAACACTCCCTCTTCTTGAGTTAGTTTTGCCAACAATGAAAAATGAAATAATGTACTTACCAACTCCCTTGAAGTTTCTTGTAACCTTAAAGGAGTATTTGAGTTTTCTATGACACATTCTCAGTTGTGAAACCCATGTCCTTGGTTCTATCTCTTAAGTATTCTTTAGTGTAAGGTGAGGACTTTGTTTCCAACAGAGTAATCCAAGTTAATGTCCCCACCTCATCATCTCTTACTCTATTATCCTTGTAAGGTCTGACTTTCCATACTAGGTGATATATTTACAGTCTAGGGGAATTGAGTCAACTGTCTTTGAATAGCCTATTTACTCTAATATTGTGATTGATATGACTTTAGGACAATGAGGGCAACTAACTCCATCCTCATTGTTTAACTACCATAAGAATTTCTCCAGTCCTTTTTATCTGTAGCTGACATCCTCACTCCAGAAATTCTCATTGTCAGCTCAATACCTTTGGTGCATGTACAATCACTCTTAACGTAAGAAACAACTGCTGGGTGCAAGCAGGGTCCATCGTATCTATGTAGTGATAACATACTTGGCATTTCAACAAGGTATGCAGCTATTGTTCAATTTCATCAATGGGCTTTGCTCTCGTTTGGCTTTTGGAATTGTTCTAATCTCTACTAGTGAGTATACAGTTCCCATTTCTGCTTCTGACCAGGTTGTGCTTAGAATTATGGGAGTTTATGGTGCACTTGTACAGTCCTATGCATCTGCTAAAGATCCAAAAGTCTAACTTACAAATTCAGCTAATTGGGACTTAGTGGCAGAAGCATTGGACTGGATTGTGTCTGTTCTTCCTCACAACACTGACCCTGAATAGTTCCCTGGTAGAGACAAGTGTTCAAGAAAAGTCTGATAATTTACATTTCTACTGTGACTTATATATGGACCCACATATTCGGAAACACTCCAAAAACAACATCTAAAACTCTAAGTCTTAAAGGACTCTAACATAATATTAACAAATAGCAAATGTGATTATTATGAAAAATGACATGGAATAATTTATTCCACCATACGGGTCAATATTTTTAAAGCAGAGGAGGAGAGGAAGGGTGAACAATCGTTTTAAAATTATTTTAGGTGGTGTTGTAGAAAAACTTCCCCTTTAAACCGGATCCTTTAACCTGCATCAATATAACTGTCCTCCCCATTCCTTCGTGGAATTGTTAAGGGGAGTAGCTTTGTACGCGTCACACAATCCTTAGCACATCATTGGCTGAAGGAAATTCCTGTTCTCCAACCAAAGTCAAAGGGCGTGGCTTTTCATTGTCCTGAGCAGGTTCATATACAGAGCTCACCTTACTGAAGTTAACTGTAACTGCTTCAACCACAGCGTGGTGACCATTACTGAGGCGATGGCGGTTAGCAAGAAGCAAGATATTAATGAAGAGATTGTTGGCTTTACTTCACAGACTCTCTCTGAATTCAACTGTGATGATGAATTAAGAACAAGCACGAATAACGGAGGACGAAACATCAGAAGCCAGAAGAAAACATCACACAGTTGTTCAAGGAAGAGCAAGGGAAATAAGGTCAGACAATCTTATGTTCTCCTTCTTCTCTACATCAAAACTATCACAGATTGTCACCTAACGTTACTTCTTTGTCTTTATTGCTATAAAATAGTTCTTCAACCCATAACCATTTTTATAAAGAGAGTCTCTTATATTTTCCTAGAATTAATGTCGTACTTTTATCTTCATAGGTGTGGAAAGTGGTGACAACAACAAAATCAGTAGTTGAAGACAGTTTAGAAAACAAGAAAGGAGAGAGAAAGCATATCATAATGACATTTTATTGTCAGTCAAATGAACAAAGGAAAAAAGTCAAGAAAATGAGAATTCAGAGGGTCCCGAAGAATGCAGAGGGTTCTGAAGAATTTCTTACTCCTAATGATGCCATTTTCCCACCTGAGTCTGAGCCAGTGGAAGAATGTTCTGTATCCTCTTCCCAAAATTGAGAGCAGAATTTGTTTTGTATTTGTAAAGAGATCAAATAGTACACCATCCTTTGAGAATATTTGGGCATTGTTGATTCAAATATAATAGAAATATTGAGTGAAAATGAGTTTTGTTTCACTGTGTGTTGTATTTGGTTTCTGGAGAGGGAGAAAAAACGTCGAGGGGAAAGAACTCAAGGAAGGAAAGTTATGGGAGGTCTTAGGATTGTGGGGTGTAACTTCTGGTGGACAGTAAATTGGGACAGGATGGAGGCTGGACACTGAAGATTTATTTTGTCAGCACTTTCTTGCACTGGGGAGGAATCAATGGGTTTGATGCTTCCATGTCGTTGGGCGGCAAGGGTAAACAGGGAGAAGTGTGATATTTGTAGAGAAGAGGGGTGTACTAATTAGCCTGATATTTTATTTGATTGTCATCTTGATGTGTTTCCTGTTGAAACACTACAATACCAGAAATGTTTATATGGGAGTGGGTAAAATATCTTTAGTCTGGAAAATCAGGGTGCCAGATTTGATGGGCATCTTCCTGCTGGTGTGGACACTGCAGAGTCCAGTGAGAGCATCTAATAGTGAGAGGAGCGCGTCGGAAGGACAGTGACATATCTGCTGTTATATCGGATAACTAGTTGTAATCTATGATTAATTTATTTAGAAACTAATCACCACCAACAAAAATTTCTACTTAAACTTACCCCTTAAAACCTGAAAGTAGTGAAAATTTTTCAGCATGTCTTTTGGTAGAGATTTTCTGAGTGTTACAAGTGATAACCGCTCTTAAGCTTCATCTTTTGTCTCTTTCCTTTCACCGCACATCTTACTACAGTGAAGTTGCAGGGTTCTGGTGGAGGCAGATTGTCTCAGGTAGGAATGAGTGTGCTTTACATCTGTGTCTACACATCTGGGTTTGACAAAATTGTGATTGCAGGTGTTGCTGTCTGTTCTGCTCTTTGGTCACATTTTTTTCCATTCCATGGTTTTTGTTGCATCTCTGCTGACTCTCATCACTGAGGATCTGAATTTTCCCCTTCTCAGAAGATTCTATCTGGTGTCAAGTTACTGAAAACTAATTATGACACTAACATACAAGAAACTACTCTATTTTATTCTCCTTTAATATTACTTTAAACATTATACAACAAAATTTTGAGAAAACTATTTTTACAAAATATATTAATCAGGCTAGTGTTTTAGTTAGGTTGGTAGAATTCCTGCCTGATATGCATAAAGACCCAGGATCAAGCCCCAGCACTGTGTAAACCTAGCATGGTGTCACATATTTGGAATACCGATACTTAGAAGGTTGATGTGGCATGATTGGAAGTTTACTAACATTCTAAATTGCATATTTAGTTTATGGAAAGCCTGTAATATATGAAACACTGCCCCAATGAGAAGAAAAGGGAAAACTTAGAAAGAATGAAGGAATTTGTTTAACTCAAACATAATGCATGAGTCCCTGACTGAAAGGATGCAAAGGTATTAGGATTTTATAACTCTACATAAACGTCATGACATAATAGCAATTTCTTAATACAAAATGGCACATAATTTATAATAGTCTATAAGATTTTTCCAAAAATATTCAAATCCTGAAATAATCTGAAAATTATGCTGAAAGTAAAACTTTTTTTCCCCAACTTTCTAAACTACATTTGCAAGAGCACTAGGGAATCAATAAGTTTAAATGAATCCATATTTATAAGATTTTATTATACACTCAAACATTTTAGATAGCAACCCAAATCATGGATATAATTTTGCAGTTTTTAGTTCTAAGGTTCTGAGATTCTACTTACAGCTACTATACTCATGTTATTAATAACAACTGCCATTTATTGAGGATTTAGTTCATGCAAGGTAAAAAAACATTATTTTACTAGAGCCTTAACCACAGCAGTAAGATATGAACTTCTGAATTCCATTTTGAAAAAATTTGTGATAAAGAGGTCTTTAAAAATTTCAACTCACAAGACTAGTGAAAAAGGGATTGGTACCCAGGGTATATGACTCAGTAGGAGACATTTAACTACACATATTATGCCTTTTATAATGTTAATATGGTATTTTGGTAAAACATGGATTTCTGGATAATTACCAAAATAATTTGCCTTCAAGCCAAGAGTGTTGTGGTGTTTTGCTCATTTTAGCCAAGGCAGTACAGAGAGAGAGAGAGAGAGAGAGAGAGAGAGAGAGAGAGAGAGAGAGAGAGAGA
>CM052722.1:104082039-104111836 GCA_028551405.1 Uromys caudimaculatus
GTGTATGTGTGTGTGTTGTGTGTGTGTGTGTGTTGTGTGTGTGTGGTGTCTGTGTGTGTGTGTGTGGTGTGTGTGTGTGTGTGTGGTGTCTGTGTGTGTGTGTGTGGTGTGTATGTGTGTTGTGTGTTTGTGTGTGGTGTGTGTGTGTGGTGTGTGTGTGTGTGTGGTGTCTGTGTGTGTGTGTGTGGTGTGTGTGTGTGCGTGGTGTCTGTGTGTGTGTGTGGTGTGTATGTGTATGTGTGTTGTGTGTTTGTGTGTGGTGTGTGTGTGTGGTGTGTGTGTGTGTGTGTGGTGTCTGTGTGTGTGTGTGTGGTGTGTATGTGTATGTGTGTTGTGTGTTTGTGTGGGGTGTGTGTGTGTGTGTGTGTATGTGTGTGTTCACTTTTAGACCAGAGAACAATGTAAATTATTGTAGCTCAGCTACCATGCAGTTCTTTCTTTTGAGGCAGAATCTAAGATTCCACTCCTTCACTCTCAGGCTGGAAGCACCTCACAGTAGCAGACACATCAAACAATGCAAAGAATAAAAGCAAATGAATGGAAAACTCAGTGCACAAAGCATGTCAAACATAGATGAAAGTAAAAAGGAATATGTCTAAATGACATAAGTCAGAGTGATTTGATCAGAGAAATAAGGATATATTGGAGTATAATAAAATATAACTTGACCCCATTTACATACTTATAAATAAATAAATACATGGAGGAAAAAAGACAAAACTACATCGCTGAAGCATCATCACTTGAAGAAAACATGTGAGATGTTTCTTCTCTCTTTGAGAGTTAGTTATAATAGATAAAGTAAAACCAACTAAAACTCTAGAGATTAGAATTTTCATGTTATTTCTCATGAATAACTGTATTACATTTAAGAAAAATAGACAAATCCTTGTTATAGAAACTGAGGATTAAAATCCAAATGAAACCATCTTGACCTTGGATATCCGCTAGTGTGACAGTAAAGGTCTATGGAGAAGTATATGTAAAATGTTTGTTCTCATTACAATGCTCTGGAGCATATGTGCAAGGACAAAAGAGAGAAGAGATACAACTAATAATTGAAAATTTTTCATCAAAAAAGGACATTTGATCTGGGCCTCAAGGAAGGAATAGTACAGAGAGAACAACTTCATGGTTTCTTTAATCATCAGGAAAAAAGAGATTAGTGGCTTGAAATAAGAAAAGAGGTAAAGAAGTTATAGAATAAAAGATTTTCAAATCAAATGAATTAAAGAAGATAGACAAGGAGGTTTTCCAGATCCTTTAATGATGCATTTCTTTTATATTTTCATTGGTTAGTTTATTTATTTACATTTTAAATGTTATCCCCCTTCCCAGTTTCCCCTCTACAAACTCCCCATCTCCTCACCCTGCCTCTATGAGGATGCTCCCCCACCCTCCCACCCACTCCAGCCTCACCACCTTGGCATCCCCCTGCGCTGGGGCCTCAAGCCTCCACATGACCAAGAGCCTCCCCTCCCAGAGATGGCCAATAAGACGATCCTTTGCTACATATGCGGCTGGAACCATGAGTCACTTCAAGTGTACTCTTTGGTTGGTGGTTTAGTCCCTGGGAGCTCTGGGGCTTCTGGTTGGTTGATATTGTTCTTTCTATGGGGTTGCAAACCTCTTCAGCTCCTTCAGTCCTTCCCCTAGCTCTTCCATTGCGGTCCCTGTACTCAGTCAGATGTTTGGCTGTGTGCATCTGAATGATGCATTTTTTTAAGATAAAAGTAATGGTTTTAGGTGGTAATGACCATGAGAGGAGTATGAGAGTATGGGGAACTTGCTTATAAATGGCATGGTGTATGGGACAAAGGAATCTACCCCAGTTCCTATGGAGCTTAATTTCCAACTTAGCAAGGCTCAAATCCAATTAACAAATTTTATCCAAAGCATTTCTTTCATCTCAAATATATAAGATTTTATTTTGTTCCTGAAATCAAGACCATGATATGAAAGCAATAGATTTGAAAGTAATAATTGGAAATCTACTTAGCTCATCCTGTGACATAGCAGCAAGGTCTAGTCTGAAAGGGGTTCCTAATAATTTGGGGAAGAAAAAGACCTAAAACACTGTTCCAAAATTATCCTTTCTCCATCATAGACTTATTTTCTGGTTTATACCACATTAAAAAAAATACATAAGGCTTTGTCATCTACCACATTTCTTACTTATTTTGGTTAAGCATACATTGTGATACAGACATTTTTTGTGAATAATAGGTCTAAGATGTTGTATTACAGGTTCTTCTGAAATTAAAATCTTCCATCTTGGAATGAAGCTCATTAAGATGCAAATGTTAAAAAGGAGAAAACAGGGTGTTGTAAGGGGAGGTAAAAGCTTGCATCCTTCAGAAAGAAAAAAAAATCTCAACAGCTTCAGTAATTCCTTAAAACTGACTGTGTATATATGCACAGTACAGTCTCGTGAGAGACTTTCTGACAAACAGTTGCCTGGAAAGGGGCTCAGACAGTGTGAACTACCTAGAAAGGACAAATCCAACTTGTTGAACTGCCTGCAAACTGCACTGCTCTCAGGTTTCCAACTTTCATGAGCTGTATGTGATACGTACCGGGGTGAACTTGGGTGGTGCAGCTGTTTTTGAGTCATTTCTACTCCTGTAAGTAACCTCTCGCTCATATTCCTGTGAGTTATCCCCCCAAAACTCATTTCCTCTGTAATATGAACTTTCTTGGGATCAAAGATAGAAAAATTCATTAGTTTGCTAACCTGGACTTTTTGTGAAATCAAACTTTAGTTTTTAGTCTTGGCAGCAAGTGCCTTTACCTGCTGAGCAATTTTGCTCATTCATTTGTAGATGCTTTATTTCCCCCTATTATTATTATTTAATCATTTTTACAGTCCAGACTTTATCCCCCTCCAAGTTCACCCCCCTAAACTTCCTCATCTCATTCTTTCTCCCCCATCTCCAAGAGGATTTCCCCCCCCCCCACCCCACCAGACCTGCCCACTCCCTGGGGACTCAAGTCTCTCCAGGGTTAAGTGCATCTTCTCTAAATCCAGACCAGGCAGTTCTCTGCTGTATATGTGTCGGGGGCCTCATATCAGCGGGTGTATGCTGCCTAGTTGGTGACTCAGTGTCTGAGAGATCTCGGAGGTTCAGGTTAGTTGAGACTGCTGGTCTTCCTATAGGGTCACTGCCCTCTTCCTCAGCTTCTTCCAGGTTTTCCTCAATTCAACCACAGGTTTTTTCAGCATTTGTCCGTTGGATGGGTGCTAGTATCTGCATCTGACTCTTCCAGCTGCTTGTTGGGCCTCTCAGAGGACATCAATGCCAGGCTCCTGTCTGAAAGCACACCATAGCATCAGTAATAGTGTCAGGCCTTGGAGTCTCCCCTTGAGATGGATTCCAAGTGGGCCGGTCACTGGACCTCTTTTTGCTAAGTTTCTTCTCTATATTTTTCCTTGCAGTACTTTTAGACAGAAACAATTCTGGGTCAGAGTTTTGACTGTGGGATGGCAACCCCATCCCTCCACTTGATGTCCTGTCTTCCTGCTGGAGGTGGGCTCTACAAGTTCCCTCTCCCCACTGTTGGGTCTTTCCTCTAAGGTCCCTCCCTTTGAGTCCTGAGATTCTCTCACCTCCCAGGTCTCTGGTACATTCTAGAGGGCCCCCACCTCCTACCTCCATCATTGCAGCTATAATAAAATAAAAAATCTCCATAGAAGCAAGAATTATATTAAAGTTACTGTGTCTATTTCTTTACTGCATATTTCTATAAATAATGGGGTTTCAAAACTTACTGAAATACAATCATTCTATACAAAATCAGTTTTATATATATCTAAAATAACAATTATTTTTCATGGTTTCATATACTATCCATTTGGACTGATAGGTATCATGTGGGTAGAATAAATGATCTCCTCTACTCTTTACAGAGGTTGAAATTGTATTCAGTTTTTCTGTTGTAGTTTTCAGTAGTTAGGATCATTATAGACCTTTGTGATTTTTAGAGATTATGAACAAAAGTTATAAGGCACCCATAAACTAATGGGAAGTCCATTCTATTGGACACATTACTTTTAAATAACTTCTTTGAGATTTTTGTGCAATATGTTTTGATTGTCTTCACCCTTCTACCCACTCCTCCCAGATCTGTCTCCCTTCTTCACTCACACAGCTCTTTGTTGAGGTTAGTTTTTAACCAACCTAGTGCAAACCTGTGATGTCTATATATTCTTGGGTATGTGACCATCCACTAGAGTTAGGATTAAACTATGTGCCACAGTCTTAAATTATCTCATTTTACAACAGCTATTAATTGCCAGTAGTTTCTCAGTTAGGGAAAGACTTCATGTCCACATGACCTCTCTATGGGTGGATTTTGTTTAGCTTCAGTTTGTGCAAGACTCTTGCATGCTGTCATGTCCACTGTGAATTCTTGTGTACAACACTTCTATTGTACATGGAAAATACTGCTTTAGTCTATCTGCTAAATTACATCAAGAAGTCATTTTCCAAGTTGCATTATTCTCAATAGTGTATGAGTATTCATTTCCTTACATTCTTCCTTTGAAGGCGTGTGGAACCAAATGACAGTTTTGTGTGATCAAATATAGCAGACCTTTAAAAAAAACTCAATGAATCAGGGAAAAAGGTGAGAAATTCGCCACATTCCATCTTTCCTTTGCCTTAGTGAAATTTCATCAAATTTCATGATACAATAACATTGGATCATGTATGGATGCAATAAGGTGATATCTTCAGTTGAACATCAATATTAGGCATGAAATATTAGGTATTAGCTATAAACATATCATTGATAATATTTTCAAAGATCCAGATCTGGCCAAATCTGGGCCACTGATTATTTCTGTGTAGCATTGAAAGAACACAGCCAGATGCATTTGATTATGTATTATGTAAACAGAGTAGCTGAAATAGAAATGATGTCTTACAAAGTTGAATATTTTTAGTCGTTTGATGATTTACAAAAAATGTGTGCTAACCTACTTTAAACTACTGAGATTCTCAGAATGTTTGCCTCTATGTATAACACAGCATATCCAAATATATAGATATTCATAGATCATGTTATCTTACTACAAAGCTTTCTTCACAATGTAATGGGTATCATAAATTATTTATTATTCAGCCAAGTGAATAATCTTTCTTCAATGCTGGAAACATACCTCATTAACCTTGAGGATATTTTATATTATTATTAATGAACTTTTTAAAAGGCACCTTTAGATTTAAAGAAAAAAATGAATATAAAGACCAGATATTCCTTAAGTAGTTCTACTAAGAAAAAAATATTTCTATTATACGTTATCATGATAGAGAAATAATCCAAAATTTATTAGAGACTATAGCATACTTCTATTAACAAATATCCAAGTAAAACTGTTTAAAAAGTTGCTGTAATCAAGACTTTTTGTACATTATGTAGTCTCATTCCATGGTAGACAATTCTATCTATCCAATTTGTTATTTTTCATTAACTTTTAAGACTTCTACATTTATTATAAACATTACAGAATAAATCATTGAAGAGCCATAGATATTGTGCAATATAAAAACTGAAAAAGTTACTATGGCCCCTGGGGTAGCTATTAAAGCATTATTGATAATGAGAGAGAGAAAGAGAAAAACAAACTATAACATATAACAAAGGGAATCTAAACAGTTCAATTAAAATTTGCAGTAAACACTCTTATGGCTTGGCATGAGAGTCGTGTCAAACAGATTCAGTGGCTCTGTTCCTTCCTTGCTGTACCATAATTTGTATGAGTCTTAGTAGCATTATGCTACTTAAAACAGCAAATTACTGCATAAATACCTAAGTGGCAGGAGTACTGACATGGATGTCTGATCTCAAATATCCATGATGATACTGCTCCTGTCTCTCTGTCTGCAATTTCTTAAGCTATCAATAGAAAACAATTTATCAGTTCTTTCAAACTTTTGGGTGATTACTTTTTTTTAATCTGAATAAACTCTGTGTAGTGTACTGACATGTAATACATGTCAATATGTACTAGTAATAATATATTTTATTCTCTATTATTCATTTATAGATAACATCATCGGCCAAAGATACATAAAAAAAATTGAAAGAAAGATTTTAATTTCAATAGTAGCTTCAAGGACTCAGAAAATGGTAACCAGAAGTTACATATCCAGGAACCTAAGGGTTCCTGGACTAGTGTTTGGAAGCCACTGGATTAAATATACTTTGTAAAGCCTTCCAACCTGGGTTTACCATCCATTTGGTGATGAGCACTGTAAGAGCAACAGGACAGGCCTCTGCAGCTGTATCCCACTAATTCTGCTTCTCAGTTACACAACCTGAGAAACATTATTTTGTATCTTTGTGATTCCATTGTCTTAAATTTTAATTTTTTGATACTTTATTTACATTTCAAATGTTTTCCCCTTTCTAGGTCTCCCTTTTGGAAACCCCCTATCCCATTCCCACTCCCCCAGGCTCTATGAGGGTATTCCCCCACCCACTCAATCCTGTCTTCTCTCCCTGGCATTCTCCTATACTGAGGCCTCTAACACCTTCAGACCCAAGGGCCTCTCCTCCCCCTGATGGCCAACAAGGTCCTCCTCTGCCAATATGTGGCCAGCACCATGGGTCCTTCCATGTGTATTCTTGTGTTGGTGGTCCAGGCTCTGGGAGCACCAGGGGGCCTGACCAGTTGACACTGTTGCTCCCTTCCCATGGGGCTGCAAACTCCCTCAGCTCCTGCAGTCCCTTCGTGAACTCCACCATCTGGGACCCCACACCAAGGCCAACGGTTGCTGTGAACTGAACCTTGGGTATTCCAAACTTTTGGGTTAACATCCACTTATCAGTGAGTACATACTATGTTTTTTCTTTTATGACTGAGTTACCACACTCAGGAGGATATTTTCTAGTTCCATCCATTTGCCTGCGAATTTCATGAAGTCATTGATTTTAATAGCTGAGTAGTACTCCATTGTGTAAATGTACCACATTTTCTGTATCCATTCCTCTGTTGAGATACATCTGAGTTGTTTCCAGCTTCTGGCTATTATAAATATGGCTGCTATGAAGATAGTGGAGCATATGGCCTTATTACATCTTGGAGCATCTTCTGGGTATATGCCCAAGAGTGGTATAGCTGGGTCCTCAGGTAATATTATGTACAATTTTCTGAGGGTCCGCCAAACTGATTTGCAGAGTGGTTGTACCAGCTTGCAATCCCACCAGCCATGGAGGAGTGTTCCTCTTTTTCCACATCCTCACCAGCATCTGCTGTCACCTGAGTTTGATATTAGCTATTCTGACTGATGTGAAATGGAATCTCAGTGTTGTTTTGATTTGCATTTCCCTGATGACTAAGGATGTTGATTATTTCTTTAGGTGCTTCTCAGCCTTTTGACTTTCCTCAGTTTAGCTCTGTTCCCCATTATTGATAGGATTATTTTGATGGGGTTATTTGGTCCTCTGGGTCTAACTTCTTGAGTTCTTTGTATATATTAGATATTAAACCTCTAGCAGATGTAGGATTGGTAAAGAACTTTTCCCAATCTGTTGGTTGCTGTTTTGTCCTATTGACAGTGTCCTTTGCCTTACAGAAGCGTTGCAATTTTAAGAGGTCCCATTTGTCGATTCTTGATCTTAGAGCATAAGCCATTGGTGTTCTGTTCAGGAACTTTTCCACTGTAACCATGTGTTCGAGAAATTTCCCCACTTTCTCTTCTATTAGATTCAGTGTATCTGGTCTTATGTGAAGGCCCTTGATCCACTTGGATTTGAGCTTTGTACAGGGAGATAGGAATGGATCAATTTGCATTCTTCTACATGTTGACCACCAGTTAAACCAGCACCATTGGTTGAAAATGCTGTCTTTTTTCCACTGGATGGTTTTGGTTCCTTTGCTTAAAATCAAGTGACCGTAGGTGTGTGTCTTCATTTCTGGGTCTTCAATTCTATTCCATTGATCTACCTGCCTTTCTCTGTACCAATACCATGCAGATTTTATCACTACTGCTCTGTAGTACAGCTTGAGGTCAGGGATGCTGATTCCCCCAGAAGTTCTTTTATTGTTGATAATAGTATTTGATATCCTGGTTTTTTTGTTATTCCAAATGGATTTGAGAATTGCTCTTTCTAAGTCTATGAAGAATTGAGTTGGAATTTTGATGGGGATTGCATTGAATCTGTAGATTGCTTTTGGCAGGATGGCCAATTTTACAACATTAATCCTCCCAATCCATGAGCATGGGGGATCTTTCCATCTTCTGAGGTCTTCTTTGGTTTCTTTCTTCAGAGACTTGAAGTTCTTGTCATACATCCCTTTCACTTGTTTGGTTAGAGTCACACCAAGATACTTTATATTGTTTGTGACAATTGTGAAGGGTGTCATTTCCCTAATTTCTTTCTCAGCCTGTTTATCCTTCGAATAGAGGAAGGCTACTGATGTGTTTGAGTTAATTTTATATCTGGCCACTTTGCTGAAGTTGTTTATCAGCTGCAGCAGTTCTCTGGTTGAGTTTTTTGGGTCACTTAAGTATATGATCATATCATCTGAAAATAGTGATATTTTGATTTCTTCCTTTCAAATTTGTATCCCATTAACCTCCTTTTGTTGTCTAGTTGCTCTAGCTAGAACTTCAGGTACTATATTGAATAGATAAGGAGATAGAGGGCAGCCTTGTCTACTACTTGATTTTAGTGGGATTGCTTAAAGTTTCTCTCCATTAATTCGATATTGGCTACTGGTTTGCTGTGTATTGTTTTTACGATGTTTAGGTATGGGGCTTGAATTCCGGATCTTTCCAAGACTTTTATCATGAAGGGATGGTGAATTGTTTCAAATGCTTTTTCAACATCTAATGAAATTACCATGGTTTTTTTTTTCTTTGAGTTTGTTTAGGTAGTAGATTACATTGATGAATTTCCGGGTATTGAACCATCCCTGCATCCCTGGAATGAAGCCTACTTTATTGTGGTAAATCGTCTTTTTGATGTGTTCTTGGATTTGGTTTTCAAGAACTTTATTGAGTATTTTCATATCAATATTCATAAGGGAAATTGGTCTGAAGTTTTCTTTCTTTGTTGAATCTTTGTAAGGTTTTGGTATCAGAGTAACTGTGGTCACATAGAATGAATTAGGTAGTGTGTCTCTTTTTTCTATGTTGTGGAATAATTTGAAGAGTGTTGGTATTAGGTTTTCTTTGAAGGACTGATAGAATTCTGCACTAAATCCATCTTGTCCTAGGCTTTTTTTGGTTGGAATACTTTAAATTACTGCTTCTATTTCTCTAGGGGTTATGGGACTGTTTAGATGGTTTATCTGATCCTGACATAACTTTGGTATGTGGTATCTCTCTAGAAAATTGTCCATTTCATCCAGATTTTCCAATTTCATTGCGTATAGGCTTTTGTAGTAGGATCTGATGATTTTTTGAATTTCCTCAGATTCTGTTGCTATACCTCCATTTTCATTTCTGATTCTGTTAATTTGGACACTTTCTCTGTGCCCTCTGGTTAGTCTGGCTAAGGTTTTTTCTATTTTGTTTGTTTTCTCAAAGAACCAGACACTGGTTTTGTTGATTCCTTGTATAGTTCTTTTTGTTTCTACTTGGTTGATTTCAGGCCTGAGTTTAATTATTTCCTGCCTTCTACTCCTCTTGAGTGTATTAACTTCTTTTGGTTCTCGAGCTCTCAGATGTTCTGTTAAGGTGCTAATGTATGCTTTCTCCAGTTTCTTTTTGGAGGCACTCAGATGTATGAGTTTTTCCTCTTAACACTGCTTCCATTGTGTCTCATAAGTTTAGGTATGTTGTATTTTCATTTTCATTAAATTCTAGGAAGTCTTTAACTTCTTTCTTTATTTCTTCCTTGACCAAGTTATCATAGAGTAAAGCATTGTTCAGCTTCCATGTGTATGTGGGCTTTCTGTTGTTGTTGTTGCCATTGAAGACCAGTCTTAATCTGTAGTGATCTGATAGGAGGCATAGGATTATTTCAATCTTCTTATTTCTGCTGAGAATTGTTTTGTGACCGATTATATGGTCAATTTTGTAGAAGGTACCAGGATGTGCTGAGAAGAAGGTATATTTTTTTTTAATTTAGGATGAAGTGTTTTATAGATACCTGTTAAATCCACTTGGTCCATAACTTCTGTTAGTTTTACTCTGTCTCTGTTTAGTTTATGGTTCCAAGGTCATGTTCATTGATAAGAGTCAGGTGTTGAAGTCTCCCACTATTATTGTGTGAGGTACAATGTGTGCTTTGAGCTTTACTAAAGTTTCTTTTATGAATATGGGTCTCCTTGCATTTGGAGCATAGATGTTCAGAATTGAGAATTCTTCTTGGTAGATTTTTCCTTTGATGAGTATGAAGTGTCTTTCCTTATCTTTTTTCCAGTCTGTTTCTTGGGAACATTTGCCTGAAAAATTGTTTCCCAGTCCTTTATTCTAAGGTAGTGTTTGTGTTTAACATTGAGGTGCATTTCCTGTATGCAGCAAAATGCTGGGTCCTCTTTATGGATCCAGTTTGTCAGTCTATGTCTTTTTATTGGGGAATTGAGTCCACTGATGTTAAGAGATATTAAGGAATAGTGATTGTTGCTTCCTGTTATTTTCGATCTTACTTTTAGGTTTGTGTGGCTATCTTCTTTTGAGTTTGTTGAAAGATTGCTTTCTTGCTTTTTCTATGGTGTAGTTTCCCTTCTTGTGTTGATGTTTTCCATCTGTTATCCTTTGTAGAGCTGTGGTTGTGGAAACATATTGTGTAAATTTGGTTTTGTCATGGAATATTTTGGTTTCCCCATCTATATTAATTGAGAGTTTTGCTGTGTATAGCAGCCTGGGTTGGCATTTGTGTTCTCTTAGAGTCTGTATGAGTTCTGCCCAGGATCTTCTAGCTTTCATAGTCTCTGGTGCGAAGTCAGGTGTAATTCTGATAGGTCTGCCTTTATATGTTACTTGACCTTTTTCCCTTACTGCTTTTAATATTCTTTCCTTGTTTCGTGCATTTTGTGTTTTGACTATTATGTGACAGGACGAATTTCTTTTCTGGTCTAATCTGTTTAGAGTTCTGTTGGCTTCTTGAATGTTTATGTTCATCTCTTTCTTTAGGTTAGGGAAGTTTTCTTCTATAATTTTGTTGAAGATATTTACTGGCCCTTTAACTTGGGAATCTTCACTCTCTTCTATACCTATTATCTTTAAGTTTGATCTTCTCACTCTGTCCTGGATTTCCTGGATGTTTTGGGTTAGGAGCTTTTTGCATTTTACAGGTTTTTTTGACTGTTGTGTCAATGTTTCTATGGTATCTTCTGAACCTGAGATTCTCTCTTCTTTCTCTTGTATTCTTTTGCAGAGGTGCTGGTCTTACCTCTGCTCACAGGCTTGTCCACACTCCTTAGGGTCTAGCTCTTTCCCTGAGCTATTTGGGTATGGAGCCATGTGGCATAGGCCACAGGCATATGCTGGAAGGCTCCTGTCCAGGCTGCTCCTTGGTCCCTGTGTCCTGAGGGTTTTGGGTGAGTCCCGCTGAGCAGTGGTGCTGGTCTTACCTCTGCTCACAGGCTTGTCCACACTCCTGGGAGTTTAGCTTTCTCTTGGTGCTATTTGGCTATGGAGCCCTGTGGCATAGGCTGAGGTCCTCAGCCACAGATGGAAACCCGTGATTCCATATTTGATTGCTATATAAGGATGATAATGCATTTTCCTAATAAAGTTATTGATTTTTAAATGAGATAGCATATGTAAAATGCTTGTCACATGTGTGTTTCATATAAATATTATTTGATATATCCATGACCTTAATATACTACTTTAGTCTAACTTTGTCAATCTGAGAATCATCTGAATTAATATTTCAAATCATTGCTCATGGCAAATTTCCTTAGAGTATTCATTCAGTGAAACAGATACTGTTCAGGGCCAATTGCAAGGACAGGGTACTGACTGACATTTTAA
Source organism: Uromys caudimaculatus (assembly GCA_028551405.1). Classification (NCBI taxonomy): domain Eukaryota; kingdom Metazoa; phylum Chordata; class Mammalia; order Rodentia; family Muridae; genus Uromys; species Uromys caudimaculatus. The sequence continues at coordinate 104,093,976 of CM052722.1, forward strand.
AGCTGAACTTAAGTGGATTTTGGCATTTCATGTTATCTATAAACATGGTATTATGTAGCTATAAACTACAATAGATGCAAAACAGGTCAAGAAGCTGCAAGTGTTTTATAATGTACACATCACAGGAGTTGAATTTTAAAATACAAACATTATATGAAAGTGTATTAATATTCATTGTCTTAATTTCACTACAGTAGTCCTAATTGATAACAATATTGAAAGATGAAATAAGTTTCTGTAGTGCACACTGCCAGTAGACAGTAGAGCTATGACACTGGTGTCCAGACTGCTCCTCTAGCTCACCTCTGGATTGTGTTTATTTCCAATATATGGATTACTCACTGTAAGAATGTTAAACTCTTTGCCTGACCTTATCAACACAGACAAGTGACATGCCTTAGCTATTATATACAAGTGAGATGACATATACCATTCCCAAAGAATAAATTTTAAAGACAGCATGTTTTTGTAAAAACTATTAATTATCTAAATAATTAAGTTAGTTCTTTTACAGTATTTCTGGACATTACATAAAGAACTTTTCATTTACCCTGGATCCCAAAAGAAAATTAATCCTGCTAATTGGAAATAGCTCATGTATCTTGTGAATCACTGAATTTAATGAGTTCTTTAACATCACAAAAATCATTTAAAAACCTGGAAAATCAAGCTAGAAAGCCATAGTTTAGATTAGTGTGACAATGTTATCAGTTTAAACTGTTAGACCATGTTCTAAAATTTAATTGCCTCATTCATATAAAATTTTTCAAGTTTTCATTCTTTTTATATTTACCAATGCAGTAAGCAAATAGACCTTATCCTGAAATTCAAGGCGTTCTGTGGTCTGGCCTTGGTTTTCATCTTTGAATTCCTATGTTCTTTCTGTCACTCCTCTTTTTTCCTCTCATAGTTACCTCCCAATATATACACATTGATTCTATAGTCACCTAGTACCACAGGCCACTTTTAGGTATGTTCATGTCCTTTTATACATCCACAAAGCTTTGAGCATCATTTCAAAATCTTGATGATGTCTCAGCTCTTCTACAAGCTGCAAACAACCCAGATATCCCTCAACAGATACAGAAAAATTGTTCATTTACATAATGGAATATTATTCAGCTATTAAAAATCAAGAATCATGAGTCATGAAAGATCATGAATTTTGCAGGCAAATAGATGGAACTAGAAAATATCATCCTGAGGGAGGTAACCGAGACCCAAAAGGAAATATATGGTATGTACTCATTGATAAGTAGATATTGGTCAAAAAATACAGAATACCCTATATCTAGTTCACAGACCTTATGAAGTTAACAAGAAGGAAGGCCAAAGTGAGAATACATCAGTCCTACTTAGAAGGGAGAAGACAGTAATCACAGGAAGCAGAGGGAGGGAAGGACCTGGGTGGGAGAAGGGAAGGGGAGGGGAAAAGGGGGCAAGATAAAGTATGGAGGGAGATAGGAAAGAAGCCCAGAGGGCCATGAGAATGAATGGAAATCTGCAGCTGCAGGGGATAGGGACAGGGGGAACCCTTAGAAACTCCCAGAGACCTGAGATGTGAGAGGCCCCCAGGAATCAATGGAGGTGAATTTAACCGAAATGCCTAACAGTGGGAAGAGGAATCTGAAGAGACTACCTCCAGCAGATAGGCAGGGTCCCCATGGGAGAGATGGGGCCACCTACCCATCTTCAAAATTTTTGATCCAGAACTGTCTAAAGGTAATACAGGGACAAAAATGGAGCAGATACTGAAGGAAAGACAATCCAACTACCGGCCCAACTTGGGATCCACTCCAGGGGCGGGCACCAAACCCTGGCACTATTACTAATGCTCTGTTGTACTTGTAGGCAGTAGCCTAGAGTGGCTGTCCTCTGAATAGCTCTACCAACAGCTGATTAAGACAGATGCAGATACAGTCAAATATTGGACTGAGGGTGAGGACCCCTATGGAAGAGTTAGGAGAAGGACTGAAGGAGCTGAAGGGTAATCCCATAGGAATTGCAACAGTATCAACTAACGGGGACCTCTGGGAACTCCCAGAGACTAACCACAAAGCAAAGAGCATACCTGGGCTGGTCCGCGGCCCCTGTTACATTTGTAACAAAGTGCTGCTTTGTCTGGCTTCAGTGGGAGAGGATATGCTTAATACTGTAGATACTTGATGCCCCAGGGAAGGGTTGATGCTGGGGTGGATGAGGTGGGGTTGGTTGGGTGCGTGATGGGGGTGGGTGAACACCCTCTCAGAGGCAAAGGGAAGGGGGGGTGAAGAACTCTGGGAAGGGGAACTGGGAAGGGGAACTGGGAAGGGGGACAACATTTGGAATGATTCTTTAAAGTCTATTTCCAGTAACTGTTGCTGAGTAATACTGGCACATAGATGTAGCAACACTTTTTTTCTGTTCTCTGAAAGATACATTGAATATGATTGCAAATGAATTTATGCATAGATAAATGATTCTTTTTCTCAACTCCCCGAGGTCCTTGAGAACAGACACTTTGTCATTATCAACCCTTGCACTATGAACAGTATGTGGAGATTGACAATAGAGAAAATGGTACACATTATTTTAGAAATGTAGATTTGTAAAGTAAATGATTTAGTAAAAACAGGTCCCTGTTTTTAGTCAAGGTAGTACTTTGTTACAAATGTAACAAGAGCCACAGACCAGCCCATGTTTGCTCTTTGGTTTGTGGCTTAGTCTCTGGGAGTTCCCTGAGGTCCGGGTTAGTTGATACTGTTGCAATTCCTATGGGGTTACTTTGAGCTCCTTCAATCCTTCCCCTAACTCTTCCATTGGGGTCCTTGGGCTCAGTCAAATGTTTGGCTGTAAGTATCTGCACCTGTCTCAGTCAGCTGTCCCATTTCATCAGTGGACACTTGGAAAATCCATTATTTAGCACAGAGGATCCTAAGCTGAATAAGATCTTTTTTTTTTTTTTTTTTTTGGTTTTTTCGAGACAGGGTTTCTCTGTGTAGCCCTGGCTGTCCTGGAACTCACTCTGTAGACCAGGCTGGTCTCAAACTCAGAAATCCACCTGCCTCTGCCTCCCAAGTGTTGGGATTAAAGGCGTGCACCACCACTGCCAGGCCCTGAATAAGATCTTAACAAACTTCTCTCAAGTTGCCTGCATAGCACCTTTCAGCACTGTGAAATCTAGTCAGCATAGAGGTATCATCCAGCTAAGTTCCAGCTTGATTTTTCTGTGTTATGCAATTACACCATGTGGTATCTTGAAATACTGCTTTTTGGACATGATAGGGTTGCTGCATACATGAACTCACAGCATCTGTGACATAAAATTAAGTGAGGCAATGCCTGAGCTGGGTTGTGGGAGAGAGTCACAGGGTTCCAGCTGTTAACTGAGAAACTATTCGCAGCTGAGGTTTCCTGGAGGAAAGTGTCATGTAATCCCACAGATGATCCCACACACATGCAGACTCAGGCAGTACTCGGTGCACTCAGTAGGCTTAGTAAATAGAGCTCATGATATTTCTAGGGAAAAGTGATGATAGGGAGAGAATTGGTGGGGAAGCAGAATATTTGATAATTTATTGTTTCAACATAAAAATTAAATTGAAAAATTAGAAATAAAAAGTATGCATTATAATTTATCTGGCTTTTTATCTTTTCATTTTTTTTTTGATTCTGTGTGGTACTGGAATTGGACACAGGACCCTGAATATAATCAACAAGTTCTCTACCACCAAGATGAATTTGTTGCTCCCTCTGACTTTAACTTTGATTTTATTGCATTGATTTTTGCTGGGGTTTGTTCTTTTGCCAACTATGTTTATTATTTCCAAAAATATCTTAAATTCAGTGATCTTTTCTACTGTGTTTCCTCTCATTTATTCCTGCATTCAAACCAATAATGAATCAGCATAGTCTTACCATACTTGCATCTATAAAATCATTAGTAGAAAAACAAAAGGGACTAGCTCTGTGCTTGGGATGGGGAGTGATATATATCTGGTTGTGACCCTCAAAACACAAACATGAAAACATAAATTCATAAATGGAGTCCAATTTAGCTAAAACTGCTCCTTACAGTAAAAAGAAACAAAAGAAGAAAGGCAGTATGACTGGCTAAGGGAACTCTTTTCAAGCTGGTGATCTGAGCTAACCCTTACAGCCTTGTGAGGTCTCACATGAATGCTGAAGAAACCTCTATTCCAAATGCCTCAGAATCTTCCTCATCTAGGTGAAGGCAGGTGGAGGGAGAAGCTATTTGATTTAATTTTCTTCTCTCCTAAGAAATGGCATATAGGCGTTACAGGATGTAAAGGCCCAGAGAATGAATGTTTTGGAGGTTTTCTGTTGACTTTCTACAACCCATTTCCTATTGTAACTTAAGTGTCCCTAGAAATAAAATGTAGTAAAACTGGAATGGGTGTTTTCCAAATCCTACTTCTAATCAGTAACATTTTATATAATTTTACCATGCCACAAATTAGTGTTATTTAACATTTTTCTACCATATGAAAGATAATAAGCATTAGTTTCTAAAAACTAACAAGTAGTGAGACAAATTTGGCTCTGTCATAGGCTATAAATTTTCTGACCACTCTATTAATGTTAAAATACTTTTCTTTCTGTTAGGTGGAGCATTATCTGTGTTATTTGTATATGTAACTTGGGTACTTCTAAGTATCCAAAATGCTTTTTAATCTTTGGTAATCTCTGAATTATAAAAGCCTACTACTGATCTTATGCTTTCTTAATAGTTGACTCTTAGTCACAGATTCGTTAGGGTTCGTTTTGCATTTATAAGTGGCATTATATTGATTCATAATGGCAATTTTATTTATTTATTTATTTATTTATTTACTTATTTTTGTTTTTTTGTTTTTTTTTTGGTTTGTTTGAGACAGGGTTTCTCTGTGTAGCCCTGGCTGTCCTGGAACTCACTCTGTAGACCAGGCTGTCCTCGAACTCAGAAATCCATCTGCCTCTGCCTCTGAAGTGCTGGGATTAAAAGCATGTGCCACCACTGCCCAACTCAATTTTATTTTCTTTAAAGGTAGCAATAAAGCTGGAGCCATACAAGAAGCTTTTCTTCATATCCTGGGTGTTTTTCTGTTAGGTCACAAAATCCCCCCCCCTTTTAAACATATTTAAAAATAAAATAGATTTACATTTGTTAGGAATGATTGTCATGTTGCCCTGCCTGGATGCAAGAGCCCACCTCAATGATTTCTTAATATGGTAATATGTAACAATTCCGAATTGCCCACTGGTTACCTTTTAAGGTTTTGTTGGTGAACTCTGGAGGAAAGAACACTCAGCAAGCAAAAGACCCTAGGTCAAACTGAAGCTCTTTCCTTGTCTGACTTAGTCTGTGCCGTTTGCAAAATCTGGCTAATGAGGGCAACTACATCATGGGGACGCCTTGATCTTTACATGCTTAGAATAGCACCTACTTCATTACAATTGCAGAGCATTTGACCTAACATTATATTTTCTCATCTCCAATGAGGGTGGTAACCATCCAATAACTCTTGGTGAGAAAATGATCTGTAAACTGTGTCTTATATGCCATAAACTATCACTAACAGGACATAATATAGATTTTTTTAGAAGTATACATGGTTTTCCTCATTAATTATTTAAACTTTCACATTGTTTTTAGCTCTGATCTCCATTCTATTAATTTTCTCTTTGAGTTCAATTATCATGCAATTACAGATTTGTCTTCTGCCTTTCAACACTATCTTGTGAAATAGCTATATAGAATAGGACCATCCATTTTTATATTTCCTTGAAATTTTGAACTTTAAACCATTGTATTTAAACTGGATTTCTCTAGACTTTATTTTTTGCCTAGTGATAGAAAATATATTTTCTTAGAAATGGTAGTTTTAAGCAGGAACCCTTTGTTCTTTGCTAAATGTAGAGAACTTTGGTACTGAAAATCCCATTTTCCTAGAAAAATTCTTTCTTGCCTTAATTGACCTCAGTGGCTGAGAAGCAGTTTCATTGGAGAGGGGGTCACATACATGCAAAACACTATTTGCCCCTAATATATATTTGATTGTATTTCATTTTAAGTAACTTTAATAGAAATAATTCATTAATTTAATTTTAAGAAATTATAATATAAAAATTCATTAACTTAAACTCTGCATCATTGTACTATACTTGATAGTTTTTGAGTTGTGACATCAATGTCATTAAAAGGTATCTAATGATGAAAAGTCAGCAGGTGACAGTTTCTATGCAAACACTACTTATCCATGCAATGCACACTTTCTAAGCATTTTACCCCAACACACTTCATTTTCACAACTTTATGAACTAGTTCTTTCTTTGTATTCATTTTATTGAGTGAGAAAGAGGCTGCTAGTTGACTACTTCATCAGTTTCAACAATCCATATAACTCATAATGGCACAGTTTGTATATGTTTACTTTGATTTTCAAAAGCCTTTTTATCTTTTAGGAGTTGAGAAAAGATTCAGACATCAAACATTGTAGGCTCTTTCAAAAGCTTAGATGCCGAGGCATAATTCCTGTGGTGCCTATGAAAACCATACTATAGCTTCCTGGAGTCCTGCTTCACACTTAAGGACAAAGGAGCATCAGATAAAAGGTTAAAGGGTTGTTTTTGCAAAGGATTCAGTTGCAGAAGCATCAAGGTTGTTCTGTTTGAAATCTCCCAGTCAATAGTGTGACTCAGTGTGTGGAGGGGGACAGGAGTTTCATTTTTTTCATGGGAAGTAGCACTGGTTCAGTTCAGAAGAAGCCACAGGAATTCAGCAGCACTTGACAATATGCAGGATTTACTCCTTTGGAAGCACACAGAGAATCTGCCCAACAAAGAAAAAAAAAAAAACACATATTCTCATTCAGAGGCAGGAGGCAAGACAAAGATAGGCTGCAACTCTAATCAGTGGCTTCTTGAATATTTAATTTCAATCAGCACAGTATGATGGGATGAAAAAATAACCTGAAAGGACTCATAAAGTCCTCCTTGGGGGAATTATATAAGGTACAACTTGAAAAAAACGTGGAGGGAAGTTCTTGTAGTATGCCCTTGAGAATATAAGACAGGTTCTTGACCTTCATTTGTGTGTTTTTGTTTATATTCAAATAGTAATGAAATATGGAAGACATTGTCTCGGTTAGTAAAAGAAACATTTAAAGAAATTAGTTAAAACATTTATAACTTAGAATTTTCTTTTAAATATTTTAGTAAGTCCTTTTAAAATAAATATTCTTTGGGCATTTGTGCATAGCAATATTCATATCCAATCATGAGATCAGAAAGACAAATTGCTGACAAAATGCCTAGCTGTAGACTGTTTGGCAAAGGAGCAGTATTAACATCCATCACAAAAAATATCTCATCCTTTGAAATAAACCCTTAAAATATTCATTCATGATCACATTGAATAATTCTTTTTTATTACATTGTTTGTAAAAATATATTTGTCTTACATTGTAATTGTTCAAAACATTTTGTTGAATGCATAGATCTGTATTTAGGTGCTATCACTCTTCTTTTTATTTTTAGTTGAATATGTGCATATGTGTCTCTACATAAGTATGTACATGTATATATGGACGCCAAGTTAAACCAGTAAAAGTTGTCAGATCCTCTAGAACTTCAGTTAAAAAGGATTATGAGACCAGACCCCTGATGGAGGTGCTTGGAACTGAAGTTGGGTCCCTTGTACTTTTAACTGCTGAATCATCTTTTCAGTCTTGCTTCCAGGATTAACTTATTCTCTAATATATTACATCTCGACCACAGTTTCCCTCTCTTCCTTGCCTCCCACCTCCTCCGTCTCCTCCACAACCTCCTCCTTCCCCATCTGCTTCTCCTCTGTGTCCCTTCAGAATAGAGCAGGTCTCCCAGGGATATCAACCAAACATATTATATGAAGTTGCAAAAAGATTAGGCACCTCCCCTCATATTTTTTAAATTCTCTAATCATTTTTTACAGTCCAGACTTTATCCCCCTCCTGGTCTACCCTCTGACTGTTTCACATCCCATACTTCCTTTCTCCCCACTTTCCCCCCATCTCCAAGAGGATGTCCACACACCACTTCTCTACCAAGCCAGACTTCCCTATTCCTTGGGGTCTCCAGTCTCTCTAGGATTAGGTGCATCTTCTCTGAGTCCAGACCTGCAGGCAGTCCTCTGTTGTATATATGTCAGTGGCTTCATATCAGCGGGTTTATGCTGCCTGCTTGGTGGTCCAGTGTCTGAGAGATCTCAGGAGTCCAGGTTAGTTGAGACTGCTGGTCCTCCTACAGGGTTGCTCTCCTCCTCAGCTTCTTCCAGCTTTTCCCTAATTCAGCTACAGGGGTCCCCAGCTTCTGTCCATTGACCTCCCCTCATATTAAGGCTGAATCAAGTAGTCTTGTAGGAGGACAAGAGTCCATAGCTCAGGCAAAAAAAAAAAAAAAGTCAGAAACAACCCCCACTCAATCTGTTAGGAGTCCCCAAAGCATCAAGTTATGCAGCTATAATATATAGAAGGCATAGGTTAGATCCATGCAGGATCTCTGATTGTCAGTTCAGTTTCACTAAAACCGTATGAGTCCAGATTTACTGATTTTATGGGTTTTCCTGTGATGCCATTGAAACCTTGGCTCCTAAAATCCATCCTCCCCCTCTTTAGCAGGATTCCCTGAACTCTGTCTAATGTTTGGCTGTTGCTCTCTGCATCTGTTTCCATCAGTTGCTGGGTGAAGCTTTTCTGATGACAATTGCTAACAGTATTCTTTAAATATAGGTATATGTGACATTTGCTTGGACCTTCATTAGATAAATTCATATTATATATCTCAAATATGAAAGAAACTAGAACAAGAATAATAATAGGTACACTATATAAAGAAGCTTTCAAGCAGTGCATTGATTCTCAAAAGTTCAAGGACTTTGGTTAAGCCCTTTCTACCTTCATTTTCAAATGTAACCTAGGATATGTCATAGGCCCTCAAAGGGTACACCTTTTAAAATGCATTTATTCTGAAAAGGTAGTCCCTAATGATTTCAGCAGCTAGTTACATTTATCTGCCAGCAGAGTGACTTAGACCTTGATTATGTTAGAAGTAAATAGTTATGGACTCCAAGAAGCATCTCTTCCTCAGATACGGTAGGTGAGATAAAATACAAGCATTCTGTGAACTCCATTCTTTGTTTAACTTGAAAATAATAAAATTTTAATGCACACGTCAATAAGTGGTATTTATTAATAAAATCAAATTTACCCACAGCAATATTATAATATTATTATAAATAATAATATAATAAATTACAATAGTGATCCAAATCATATTTATATACTTCTTTATGTATTAATATACATAAAACATATCAGTTTAGGCTGTACAATGAGGCTTGGCCTATGTAGAGGGCATATGCTGTATTTCTGTTTCACATGATTGATGGCATTTTGACAGGTGAAATGTATGTTGAGTTAATAAAAGAAAGATATTGGCCAATTACTCCCAGGTGCACTGCCTAACCTGCAGTGAGTTATAACAAGTAATAGTGCACAGGTATCAGTTGCAAATAGCTTGTTGATTTAGGGGTAGGGCTTCACGTCCACTTTCTCTTCTCAGTTTGAGATTTGGTTTGGTTTGAATCAGTCTGTGAATTCACATGGGCATCAGTTCTCTTGTGTTTAGAAAACAGTTTCCTTGGTGTTGTCCACCATCTCTGGTTGTCAAAATCCTTCTGCCTTTTTGTCCCTCAGCCTTGTGGGTAGTTGTTTAATAAAGACATCTCATTTTTTTTTAAATCAGTTTAAACCCAGGATAGCGAATACTTTTATCAACAATGAAAGAACTTCTGGATGAATCACAATCCCTGCTCTTGAGCTGTATTACAGAGCAATAGTGATTAAAAAAAAAAAAACAACTGTGTGATATTGGTATAGAGACAGGCAGGAAGATCAATGGAATATAACTGAAGACCCAGAAATGAATCCGCATACTTGTGGTCAGTTGATCTTTGACAAAGGAGCTAAAACCATCCAGTGGAAAAAAGACAGCATTTTCAACAAATGGTGCCGGTTCAACTGGTGGTCTACATGTAGAAGAATGAGAATTGATCCATTCCTATCTCCCTGTACAAAGCTCAAGTCCAAGTGGATCAAGGACCTCCACATAAAACCAGATACACTGAATCTAATAGAAGAGAAAGTGGGGGAAAGTCTCAAACACATGGGCACAGGGGAAAAGTTCCTGAACAGAACACTAGTGACTTATGCTTTAAGATCAAGAGTAAACAATTGGAACCTAATAAAATTGAAAAGCTTTTGTAAGGTAAAGGACACTGTCAATAGGACAAAATAACAACAAACTGATTGGAAAAAGATCTTTACCAATCCTACATCGGATAAAGGGATAATATCCAATATATACAAAGAACTCAAGAAATGAGACTACAGAGAATCAAATAACCCTATTTAAAAATGGGGTACAGAGCTAAACAAAAAATGTTCAGCTGAGGAATATTGAATGGTCAAGAAGCACCTAAAGAAATGTTCAACATCCTTAGTCATCAGGGAAATGCAAATCAAAACAAGTCTGAGATTCCACCTCACACCAGTCAGAATGGCTAAGATCAAACACTCAGGTGACAGCAGATGCTGGCAAGGATGTGGAGAAAGAGGAACACTCCTCCATTGTTGGTGGGATTGCAAGTTGGTACAACCACTCTGGAAATCAGTTTGGCAGATCTTCAGATAATTGGACATTGTCTTACCTGAGGACCCAGCTATAACCAGAGGATGCTCCAACATATAACAAGGACACATGCTCCACTATGTTCATAGAAGCCTTATTTATAATAGCCAGAAGCTGTAAAGAACCAGATGTCCTTCAACAGAGGAATGGATAAAGAAAATGTGGTTCATTTACACAATGGAGTACTACTCAGCTATTAAAAACAATGAATTATGAAATTCTTAGGCAAATGGATGGAACTAGAAAATATCATCCTGAGTGAGGTAACCCAATCACAAAAGAACACACATGGTACACACTCACTGATAAGTGGATATTAGACCAAAACCTGGAATACCCAAGATACATGTCATAGATGACATGAAGCTCAAGAAGAAGGAAGACTGAAATGTGGGTGCTTTGGTCCTTCTTAGAAAGGGGAACGAAATACTCATGGGAGCAAATACAGAGGCAATGTATAGAGCAGAGACTGAAGGAAAGGCCCTCCAGAAACTGCCCCACCTGGGGATTCATCCTGTATACAGTCACTAAACCCAGACACTATTGTGGATGCCAAGAAGTTTGTGCTGAAAGGAGCCTGATATTGCTGTCTCGTGAGAGGCTCTGCCAGAGCCTGACAAATACAGAGGTGGATGCTCACAGCCAAGCATTGGACTGAGCATAGGGACCCAAATGGAGGTGTTAGAGAAAGGACTGAAGGAGCTGAAGGGGATTGCAACCCCATAGGAAGAACAATATCAACCAACCAGGGCTTCCTGGGACTAAACCACCAACCAAGGAGTACACATGGAGAGACCCATGGCTCCAGCTGCATATGTAGCAGAAGATGGCCTTGTAGGGCATCAGTGGGAGAAGAGGCCCTTGGTCCTATGATGGCTTGATGTCCCAGTGCGGGACTGGGTGGGTGGGGGAACGCCCTCATAGAAGGTTTAAACTAATTTCAAAGACATAGAAAATGTTTTATCTCCTTTTTTAGTTTATTCATTTTATATCCTGATTATGCCCCCATCCCTCTTCTCTTCCCACTCCCACCCTTACAAATCCCTAAATGATTACCCTTCACCTTCTCTTTATAGGTAAGGTCCCTCTTGGGTACCACCCCAAACTGGAATATTTAGTCTCACCAGGACTAGGCACAGCCTCTTCCCTTGAGGCCCAAGTAGGCAGTCCAGGTAGGGGAACAGGATCCAAAGGCAGGCAACATAGCCAAAGAAATTCTCTGATCCAACTGTTAGAGGAAGCACATGAAGTTCAAGCTGCACATCTGGTACATATGTTCAGGGGGCCTAGGTCCATTCCCTCTATATTCTTTGGTTGATGGTTCAATCTCTGAGAGTTTCAAGCGTCCAGGTTATTTGATTCTGTTGGTCTTTTTCTGGTGTTCTAAATTACATGTTAATAAACACACACACACACACACACACACACACACACACACACACACACACACACACATGTTTAAACATGTAAGTATCTCAGCCCAACATTTTGTGGAATTATATTTTTCTTTTCTGTGACACTATTATTCTGCTAAATGAACATAACATTAAAAGGACTCTGAATGACTTATTGCTATATTTATAGATCAGTGCATCACTCATCCATCATCAGAGAAATATCTACTTTGCAGTAGATAAAAGTTAAAACAGAGACCCATATTTGTCAGCATGAAAATAATTATTGTCTTTGGAATGTTCACACCAAAATAAGATTTCTATATCATACCTATTTCCTCAAGATTCAGGGATAAATGCAGACTAGGTGGTGAAAATATTGTGCTGGAGTTGATGGATGACCACAATGAAATAGTGGTATAATCTCTGGAATATTGACCATACTCCAGGGCATGTTCCCATGCTAACATTAGCCAGACTTGATGGGTTTTAAATGTAGATGGGGATAGAGTTGAGTATGTTAAAAATCTATTGTATGAAATTATTAAAGAATTAATCAAAATATTATAAAATACCCCATTTGTTGTTTCTCATCCATTTTAATGTAAATAGCTTTTAGCTCATAAGGCTCATAATTATGTAACCTCTACCAAATTACACTATTAAGCCCTGCCTTATTCCTGGTTTCCCCTGAGCAACCATATCTAATGAACAGGTTTAATGGTGTGCAGGAAGATAACACCAATTATCCAGGACTTTAAAGTTGTGCAGTAGAAAGAAACAAGAGAGAAAGGAAACCTTTAAATAGAATTTGTACAGTAAATTTGATGTATTATAAATAAGTTTTCCTCACTGAAGTTTCTGAAAACTCATATTTATGATGATAATCTTACTGATATCTGAATAATTTACTAAAATATTAGCTGTGACTAGACTCCTAGTCACTGTGTCCAGTAGCTTATATTCATTCAATATGTAAATGCATCACAGAAACTGATTCTGTATCTAATCTTATACTGTCATTAATTTTCAAGGAAGCTTATTATGAATGATTCTTTTTAAGCAAGGTTTCAATGACATAGAGGAAGATACTTTATCATAGACATAAACCAGCTTATAGAAAACTGATTAGCATAGAGGCAATAAGTAAGAAACTATATTAGTGTAGAATATACATTGAAAATATTCCCCAATACCAACAGACAGTTACTGTTGGATTTGCTATAGTTGTAATATTTAAGGGACAATATTTATCTGTCAATATGTATTTATTGAACATTTACCACATGCTATGCACTGTGGGGTCAATAAAAGCACACAACTCAGTTGCTTTTTTAAATATAATGGATGATATGAAGTGCTATGACATTACAAAGACCATTTGCTGATTACTGATAGAAGTTTATATGACAACAGATAAATAGGCTTCAATATCTGTAAATAAAATCCACTTTAAATCAGTAGAATTTATTTGTTCTGATTTCTACTAACTAGAAAAAGCAACGTTCTCCCAGATAGAAATTACATACATCTATCTATCTATTTAGATAGATAGATAGATAGATAGATAGATAGATAGATAGATATAATATTACATTCATCCAAAATTGATCTTCTGACAATGTTTTCTCTTTATATCAGTTTTCAAAATGTTTTATTGCCTAAATTCATAAAAATGTCATAAAATTTTCATAACACATGTTTTTCAAAACTGTCTAAAGTAATGATTTTCATAATTCAAATATGCAATCATATTTGATTAAGAATTATCCAATTTAGGATACATGTCAATAAAATATAACTAATTTTTAAATGATGTTATTATGATCATATTTAGTCATTATTAAGATCAAATTTAACTATCTTAATAACAAAGTTATTAAAAGAACATATAATTTTATAAACCTCTTAAGTTTATATTTAATCTGTCCAGATTAACATATTAGAGCAGTGCACTGCATACCAAAATCATCTAGTGGAATGTTAATAGTTTCAACTGAAGTAGTCCCAATATCAGTTTTTTTCAGTGCCCATTGACTTAAAAATTTTGTGTGTGTGTGTGTGTGTGTGTGTGTGTGTGTGTGTGTGTGTGTGTGTGTTCATGCTACCTGTGTTTGGGTGCCTGAAGAGGCCAGAAGAGGGTATTATATTAGATCATTAAGATCTAGAGTTATAAATATTTCTTTGCTACTCAACCTGGTATCTATGAATCAAGCAAGTACTCTTATCCATGAGTGATCTCTCCAGCCATATATACCACTGATCTTAAAGATAATCAAGAGATGAAACCCCACTATAAAAAGGGAGAACTTGTATCTTGCAGCTCTGCTGTCAAAAACTCAACAAAAGGCTGTATGCGCCCAGTAGCTTGCCCCTAATGCTTAAGACGAATAATTGACAACAAACATGTAAGATTTACATTGTTGACTGCATTGTTTCTCATGTTGCTACTCTACATCTAGGCAGCTTTTAACGAATCTTAATCATTTTGAATTTATTTTAAATGCCAGCCCTGGATGTGGCAACATTCAAGTCTTAGGAATCAGGACCAATTTCATTCATTCTCTTGTCAATTAACAATAATATTAATAGTATAGACTATACTCATCAAGAAATACAAGGTTGAGATTTAAAAACAATTTGAAAACAATCAGAAGTTACTTCTGGCTTTTATCCTTGATTTTCTTTCTTTTTATTAATTATTTTATTTATTTACATTTCAAATGTTGTCCCACTTCCCAATACCTCCTTGATGAACCCCCCCACTCCTCCCCCTACCCATCACCTGCAACAGAGTACTCCCCCATCTACCCACTCCCACCTCACTCCTCTAGTACCCCCTACTCTGGGGCATCAATCCTCCACAGGATCAAGTGCATCCCCTCCCACTGAGGCCAGATAGACAGTCCTCTGTTACATATGTACCAGGAGCCATGGACCCACTCATGGATACTCTTTGGTTAATGGCTTAGTCCCTGGAGCTCTGAGAAGTACTGTTAGCTGACACTGTTCTTCTTCCTTTGGGGTTCCCGGGCTCAGTCCAGTGGTTGGATGTAAGTATCTGCATCTGTCTTAGTCAGGTGCTGGTAGAACCTCTCAGAGGTCAGCCGTGTCAGGCACCTGTCTGCAAGCACTTCTTGGAATCAGCAACAGTGTCAGGATTTAGTGTCTGTACATGGGATGGATCCCAAGTTAGGGCTGTATCTGGATGCCCTTTCCTTCAGTCTCTGCTCCATTTTTTTTATCCCTGCATTTCCTTTAGACAGGAACAAGTCTGGGTTAAAAACTTTAAGATGGGCAGGTGGCCCCATCCCTCAACTGGGGGGTCGTGCTTATCTACTGGAGATGGTCTCTTCAGGTTCTAGCTCCCCTTTTGTTGGGCATTTCAGCTGATGTCATTCCTATCAGATCCTGAGGGCCTCTCATATTCCTAGTTATTACCCTGTTCCCCATCCCACACTGCTGCATATTTCTATTCATTGTCCTAGCCTTCTGGGATTCTTTCCTGTATTCCCCTATACCTGATCCTGTTCCCCTTTTTTCCCTCCACCTCACCATTCCCACTCAGATCCCTCTGTCCCTCTGCCTCCCTTGATTATTTTGTTCCCCCTTCCAAGTGATATTGACACATCTACACTTAGACCTTCCTTCTTGTTAAGCTTCATATGGTCTATGAGTTGTTAAGTGGATATTCTGAGCTTTTTAGCTAATATTCACTTATCAGTAAGTACATACCATATATGTCCTTTTGGATCTGCGTTACCTCACTCAGGATGATATTTTCCAGTTCTATCTATTTGCCTGCAAAATTCATGCATCCATTATTCCCTGGAGTAATGGGTTGTTTCCAACTTCTGGCTATTATAAATAAGGCTACAATATACATAAGTAGAGCACATGTCCTTGTAATTGGTGGAGTATCTTTAAGGTATATGCCAAGGAGTGGAATAGCTGGGTCTTCAGGTAGAACTATTTCCCTTTTTCTGGGGAAACACCAGACTGATTTCTAGAGTGGTTGTACCAGCTTGCAATCCCACCAGTGATGGAGGAGTGTTCCTCTTTCTCCACATCCTTGCCAGTATCTTCTGTCACCTGAGTTTTTGGTCTGAGACATTCTGATTGGTGTGAGATAAAATCTCAGGGTTGTTTTGATTTGCATTTCCCTGATGACTATAGATGTTGAACATTTCTTTAAGTGCTTTTTAGCCATTTGAGATTCCTCTTTTGAGAATTCTCTGTTTAGCTCTGTACCCCATTTTTAAATTGGGTTATTTGATTTTCTGGAGTCTAACTTATTGAGATTTTTATATATTTAGGATATTAGGCCTTTCTTGGATGTAGGGTTAGATAGATCTTTTTCCCATCTGTAGGTTGCCGTTTTGTCCTATTGACATTGTCATTTGCCATATAGAAGCTTTTCAGTTTCATGAGGTCCCATTTGTCAATTGCTGATCTTAGAGCCTGAGCCATTGGTGTTCTGTTCAGGAAATTTCCCCTGTGCCCATGTGTTCAAGGCTCTTCCACATTCTCTCTTCTACTAGATTCAGTGTATCTGATTTTATGTTAAGGTCCTTGATTCACTTGGACTTGAGCTTTGTACAAGGAGATAAGAGCGGATAAATTAGCATTGTTCTACATATATTCCACCAGTTAGACCAGCACCATTTGTTGAAGATGCTTTCTTTTTTCCATTGTATGACTTTGACTTCTTTGTCAAAGATCCAGTGACCAAGGATGCATGGGTTTATTTCTGGCTCTTCAGTTCTATCCCAGTGATGGACCTGTCTATCTCTGTACAAATATCATGTGGTTTTTATTACTATTGCTCTGTAGTACGACTTGAAGTCAGGGGTGGTGATTCTCTGAGAAGTTCTTATTATATGATCTTTAATATTTTTGGCAGTAGGGATTCAACAATGTAATTGCTCAGTAAAAGTTGACTGTGCCATGCAGTACATTTAGGGTTACTGTTTTTTAACATCTGTGAATAATAATTCCTTGAAAGTAGCTGTGTCTGCAGAGACTGAGTTACTGATTAGAACTGATGTGCTGTGCAGAGGTTGGAATGTTGCTCTTCCACAGGATAGTTACCTTATCTTGAGCAAGGCCTCCAAAACAACCACACTTTTCCTTCTTCTGTGTTGGAACTAATATCTTATCACTTTTTAAACGGAAACCTTTGGAATCCACTAACTTAGCTTCGACCAACCCCCAAATTAGGAATGTTATCAGACAACATCCAAGCCTTTAGAAATGCCTGCTTCATCTTGCTGCTCCTGCCTCTCTGTGGTACTTACTGATGTATTTTAAACTTATCTTGTTTTGTGAAATCCTTCGTTCTGGAATACTGTGGAGTTTCATAAAACTGATTCTGCATAGCAACATGGATTCTGGTTAATCTAAACCTGCATTCCTGAACTATGATCATTCAGAATGGATCTAGAATAAACTATCTCTTATTCCATTTAACATACATACCATAATAAAATAATTGCTAAAACTGCAACAGAATTTCTATAAGTACTTATTCATTTAACTTAATTGAATAAGAGAGGTGATTTTTAAAAATCAACAATGTTTTTACAGTCACAAAATATATATTTGTATAAAACCATGTGTAGTAAATACAGACAGCCCTCTGTATCTCTGGGTTCCATATTTTAATTCCACCAACATCAGATGGAAAACATGCTTTAAAAATGCAATGGTGATCACAAAGTGTTTCTATTCTTTTGATTACATATATATATATATATATAT
>CM052722.1:104112336-104146248 GCA_028551405.1 Uromys caudimaculatus
TGTGTGTGTGTGTGTGTGTGTGTGTGTGTGTGTGTGTGTGGAATATATACATATACATATATATATATGGAATATATACATTTCCATTATTATAGTCATTATGAGTGATTAGGTTACATGCAGCTCTGGCATTTATATAAGAGACCTGAATACCTGTGTTTTTTTAATATGTGATGAGTTCTCAAACTAGTCCCCCAGCAATACCAAGGACAACTAAGCTATTTGATTTGATGATGGTGGTGAGGGTCTTGCATTTGGAGGTTTTATAAAAGCAACTACGTTTATTTCTAGTTTTTTCCATTATATTTAATTACAATTTTAGCTAATTCAATTGAATTATACATTGTCCCTTTCACTCAAAGTGAACATCAACTAACTCTTGTGCATGCCACTCAAGGGTTGACACACTAAGAATTTATATTGTATATAAGGTGACTTATGAAAGTCCAGGAACTGTTGGGACTTTGTAAAAAAATCTTCTCTGGAGTCGAAGCAAGGTAGAGCTCCTGAAGCTACTGAATTAATAATAATGCAATTCAACATCTCAACAAAGACACGCTGCTCTCATAGCTGCCCTTTTATATGTTTTGACACTTTCTATGTGAATGCCTAAAACCTGTTTTGTCCTCCTCAGATCAGCCTGATCCCTCAATTCCCAGAGTCAGTGAAAGACTGTAGCAACATACACAGGGCCTTCATAGGTTTATGGGGAGAAGTGCCATGAGAATGGGGGCACATGCCACTGAGAGAAGTGGGCATGTGCCCCCATTCCTAACCCAGAAGCTATCTTTAATTGAACCACTCAAAACAAACATCATATGTACTCAGTTATAAGTGGATACTAGCTGTTAAGGAAAGGATAATCATGACACCATCCATAGACCCATAGAGGCTTGGGATCCAGGACGGGGTGAGGGAGGCCGAGCCACCAACCAAGGAAACAGACTCCAGATAGCAGCATAGAGTGCAAATCTAATGTACTCTGTAGCAGCAAGCATTTTTATACAACCTTGGGACCATTAGGGAATCCACAGAAGCTTTGGGGTACCATACCATCTCACTGTCACTATGGGAAGGTGCCCAGCTGTCAGCATCCAAGGGTAAAGATGGGTGAAGTAGCTACCACCCTATTCTGGGCCCAATCTGAGGCTCACTAGGTTGCTAGGAACCTATTATCTTTTGTCATGCAGTATGTCAGCGGATGTGGGCACTGGAACTATGCCTCCTATAGCAGTAATTTATTGGTTACATATGACCTATTCAATGGTGCCTATCATTGCACTATTCCTGGATAACTTATTTATTTTATTAATCAATGTTATAAAAAATCTCCCAACTTATCCTTGACCAGGATCCGGATGTTATCACATTCCTGATAGCTCATGACTTTGGCTCAGTCCTAGCAAACAAAGACTCCCAGGTGTTTGTGACTATGTTCTCAGGGAGGATAGATAACCACTATCCTAAAAACAAAGTTCTGTTCATATTCCTCCTAATGCCTAACCACCATAAAAGACAACTTTTATATGAGCCTCTTGCCCATGCTACATCTGGATTTACTGACTCTTCCAAACTAAATTTGGCTATGTCCTGCAAGCCCCAGGATGTCCTGACAGCACCAATGTTCATTCCTTTCAGAGCTTGGTAAAAGTGGGTAAACTCTTGGCCATATTAATGCTGCTGGTCTAGTGGATGGCTTCTTCTTATCTTATTCAGTGATAGCAACTATGTTTTTAATGTTATATGGTCCCTCTCCTTTGCTGTAATTAATCCATCT
Organism: Uromys caudimaculatus; assembly: GCA_028551405.1. Taxonomy (NCBI): domain Eukaryota; kingdom Metazoa; phylum Chordata; class Mammalia; order Rodentia; family Muridae; genus Uromys; species Uromys caudimaculatus. Next base: position 104,114,114 of record CM052722.1, read on the forward strand.
AGGGGCCCATTCCAACTTACCATGTGTTAGCTGCAGGCCTTGCAAGAGGTAAGAGAAGCCCCTTTATATGTTAAACACAGTCCATCTCACCAGAGCCTCCCTGGAGTTTTCTCCATGGGCAATAGATTGGCTCATGCTGCAGTCTCCACCCTCTACCCTCCCCCTGCTTCTCCATCCCTATGAGGCTTGTGAGCATCATGCTTGCTTTCATTATTCTGCACAGTCATTGTGCATGCTCTTCCCTGGTCTGCCCAAAACCTACTACAAAGACCTGGCCCATTCCTGCACTTAATGTGTTCTACTTCTACCTATGGGACCACTCCACACCTAAGGGATCAATCCCCATGATTTTCTCCCTAAGTTTCTCTGGCAAATAGACACTTGTCCCCTCCTTTGGGAGGCTCAAATATGTCCATATAATTGTTGACACTGCAGCCTTGTCTTTGCCATGGCACAATCTAAAGACATTGCTTGATTGGCTGTTTCAACGATCAAGAAGTTCATGCTTTGTATAGGAGTGTCCTTTGCCTTAAAGACTGATAATGGTCCTGCCTTCTCTAGAACTGCCTTCAAGGCTTTCTGCACTGAATGGTCTATTACTCATAAGACTGACATTCCATACAACCCACAAAGACAAGCCATAATAGAAAGAAACAATTCCATGCTCAAAAACAACTAGATAAAACTGGAAATATAAGAGTTGCATGGCCTCAGGAAAGGCTGATTGTGGCCCTCTTTACAATATTTAAAAATCAAACAAACAAACAAACAAACAAACAAACTTTTGATAAGCAAGATTTGATTCCTGCCTATAAACATTAGGGCAGCATGCTCCTCAGAGAGACCCCCCCATAGGGTTATATATCTTTAAACCTAATTTAATAAGTGTACTTAAATGCATTAACCTCCCTTCTAGCCCACCACCCACCAGACATAGTGGAAATGAAAGGTTAATATAGCAAAGGAGGATGCAGACCTGTTTTGAACAAGTTCTTTGGGGAGAATCCAGTCTGCTTTGTCAGGATATCAGCAGTTCAGTTCACAGGAATCCATAGTGGTAGCTCGATCCACTAGCAAACACCATTCACAAATCAGCAATGGCAATTAGATCCAGAAGAAACCTCAAGGCTTTGCCAATCTGCCCATCTGTGGAAGAGGCAAAAAGCCTCAAGGACACCTCCATAAATTCTTTGTTGCATTTCTCTTTCTGAAGTCATGACAAATGATGATCAACAAAGCAAACGAATAAGATGTGTAGACAGTGTCTTCAGCTAAGACCAGTGTCATGTCAGCAAAGCCCAACGAAAACTAGCAAAGAGTGGCAAGGAGAACCAATACAACACTGTGCCATCCATTGTTTTGGGGTTATATTTATACCCTTTCCAAACATCACATATTCTCTCAAGTGGCTGCTCTAGCAAAATATCACATGCCATTTTTACAGGCAGCTCCCAGAAAAAGACCAGATGTCTGTTCTTAGCAAAACATCCTCCCTTGTGTCTACTTCAGCAAAAACATCATCTCATAAGACAGTTTCCAGAAAAACATCACATGACACAACTGAGTCTCCAAAGAAACCAGAAATGTCTACTTCACGCCTCCCCCCATCCCTGGTACATTGTAAGGATCCACTGGACTCTCAGTGGAAGGGACATTTCCCACTCCTAACCAAAGGATGAAGTTATGCTTCTGTTTTCTGAGAAAGAGCAGATAAATCCAATTAGATTCCTGGTCATGCTGTAAAACCCTATAGACACCAATATGGAACTACTCTGGTCAGTGATGAGAACCTGTTCCTGAGCAAAGATAAGATGGACCCAGGGCCTAATGGAGGAGGACCCCAGCAGAAGAGAAGGCACAGACCCCATGAGCCCAGGAGCCCTCCCATCACATAGGGGATCTTAAAGAGTCTGGTGACCCAGGCTCAGCAGATGTCTCCTGAAGGAAGAGACATCAGGCCTTATATGGTCTTTTTACTGATGTTTGCCATTATTGACTCTAATTCACAGGCCTATGTTGCTCCTATGTTGCTACTTAGTTATTTATCCCTTGATACCTCCCTGCTGGGAGTCCTCATTTCTGCCAACCCCTATGCTGATATGGAAATTTCAGGCTAGGGAGGCCTTCCAGAGTCCAAATATGGTAACTGGCAAAATCAAATGCCTGGTAGCAGTTTGTGATTCCTTGCTGATTCTTGGGCTTGCCCCTAGAAGCTTCCCTTGAAAATTGAATCAATTTCTTTGCTTCCCTTAGAGACAGGAGCCAAAATATAAAGATCCATGCTTAACAAAAAAGAATACTGGGAAGGGTGCCACTACCAATATTGCATGATAGAATATAATTTTTACTCAAAATCCATATTTATGATAAAAGGAGAAAATTATGCGCTTATAGTCCCTGACCCCTGGGATGAGTTATAGTGAATAGGGGGTCACTGGAAAAATGTACAAGACCAACAGCTGTTACCCTCAGGGTATATCATCTATACTTCCGAGTCCTTAGTCCAGGCTAACCAGCCAGAACAGATAAACCATAAGGTTCTTTCTCAGGAAAAAGCAGATGCATAAACAGATTCAGACAATGGTCACCTAGAACCAATACATCCAATATGTGGCTGATTTTTTGCTGTTCACTACTCACAGTGCCTCCCATGCTCCATTTTTTGCCTCCAACACTCATCTGCTGTTGGCAGCCTTGCCAATTAATGCCTCAATAACTCATCACCTAGCTGCACAAGGTAGCTACTCACAAGACAGTTTGATTTGGCTGGAGTACCCCCTGCCTGTTTAAAAGGAGCTAAAACTGTGAACAGGCCTTGTCTTACTAACAAGATAAGTCGATTCCTGAAGACTAGTGACCCTCAGATTCAGCCCAGATGAGCTCTGTAGCTGCTTCTCATGTCTGCATGGAAATTTCATCAGGTGCTGGCAGTCTGTCACCTCCCCATAGTGAGAATGGGATGAATAGCTACCCCAGAGCTCATGTTGATTCCCCATTGTTTCAAAGGCTGTATAAAAATGCTTGTTGCTGCACAATACATTATTAGCTCTGCCCTCAGAGCTGGTCTCTGGAGTCTGTTTTCTGGGTTTGTGACTTTGTCTCCCTCACTGCCCCCTGAATCTCAGTTCCCACGGAGACTTAGTAACAATGAGTACTCTAGGGATATCACATGAATCTCCCTCAGAAGGGGAAATCAAGTAGATTTTAAGGATGGACTGGGGGTAGATAGGGGTAGGAAGAAGAGGGATCAGGTAGGGTAGGGAAGAACAGAGGGAAAGAGTATTAGGAGAGATGACTGAAATTGGGGTGCGGAAAGCATTTAGAAAGCGATGTAGAAACCTAGTGCAATGGAAACTTCCTGGAACCTATGATGGTGACCCTAGCAATGATTCCTAGTAATGGAGAATACAGAGCTAGTACTTCCATCTTCTGTAACCAGGCAACGCTTTGTCCAGTAGTGAGACTGGGACACCAACCCAGCTACAAAATCTTCCATTCATATCCTGTCCTGCCAGCAAGAAGTGCTGGGGCAATGGTGATTCAGATCTTATGGGAGTGGCCAGCCAATGACTAGTCTAACTTGAGGCCCAAGCCATAAGTGTGAGCCCATGCTGGACACTACCAGGATGGCCAAGAACTGGAAGCTGCATGGCCCAGACACCTGGGGTAGAATCAAATATGACAAGCAAAAAAATGTTAATGAAATGATTCCTAATGATATTCTTCTATATTCATAGATTGGTGCCCAGCTCAATTGCCATCAGAGACATTTGTTCTGGCAGCTGAATTGAGCAGATGCAAAGACCCATAACCCAACAATAGGTGGAGCTCTGCAGAAAAGAGGGTGAAAAGATGGTAAGACCCAGAGAGTTCAAGGACACCAGGATTATGTGACATACAGAATCAACTAAACATGGCTCATAGGGGTCACAGAGACTAAAATGACAATCACAGAGCCTGTATGGATGTGTGCTAGGCCCTCTGCATACATGCTGTGGTTGTTTAGCTTAGGGTGTTTGTGGGACTCCTAACAGTGGGGGCGGAGGTTCTCTGACTCTTTTACCTGCTCTTAAGATCCCTTTCCGCCTACTCCAGCCTTGATACGATTTTGTGCCTAGATTTGTTTCTTTTTATGCCATGTTGGCTAATATCCCTGGGAGACTTGCTCTTTTCTGAAGGTAAACAGAAGAACAGTGGATCTGGGAGAAAGGGGAGGGATGAGGGGGCTGGGAAGGGTGGAGGGAGCAGAGGCTGTGGTCTGGATGCATTATATGAGAGAAGAATAAATAAGAAAATTTAAGTTTTTTTTCAAGAGACTATCATTGAGAAAACAAACCACTCTTGAGGGCAAGTCCCATGCCCAGAAGTTAATGGCCAACACAAAATGAACTCAATGATATAATGACATATTTTTAGTATTGGGGGGGGCATACAAGCTTTGTTGACTTTTTTTTTGTTGTTTTACCTTATAGATCTTTTGTTTATATAAAAAAAATAAAGAATGAAAGAAAATAAAAGAAAACTCATTAATTTCATTGGACTCTTGTATTTTCAGATGAGTACTTCTGCCTTCAAAGTAGTACTCGAATTCTCTATTCTCTCTGCATCTTCAATTTCAAACTATGCTTGTAGGAAGACAGGTAGCATGGCATTCTGCTGCATACTTTTCCACATGGTACTCTATTGAAGTAACCCAGAATAGCCATCAATACCAGGTCCAAGGGCTCTCTGGAGAGTTGAGACCATGAACTTTCCAGTAAACACAGCTCCATTATATACAGTTGCACTGTCCTTTACATCGTCTAGATGTCATCATCCCTAAGTCTGTCTCCTTTTTTTTTTTCAGTCTAATCATGAAAGAAGCCTCAATGATTGCAGTGGCATTCAAAGCTCAAAATTATACAAACTACCACCACTTCAATGTCCTGAATTTCCTTGAATTTCCTAGTTGCATATTTCTATATACTACTTCAAATAAGGACCTATTTATAACCTTGTATTATCTTTGCTTATTTCTTCCATGTCTATTTAATATGTATTTAATTAAGCAGAGTATGAATTAATGGGTGAATGAATAAATGAAATTGTGGAAGGTCACATATACTGAATCAAAATGGAGAGCCTGAGCTCTCATCAAAATTAGAGAGACCTTTGACCACCTTGCAGAAAAATTCTATCAATGTGCTGCTCATTCAGAATTCTCATGGGCAGCAAGGGCATGTGGTAATTTTGCAAGCTTTCTCCTCAGACCGATGTTTGAAGATGTTTTCAAATGTGTGATCCATGTAGTTCCCTGCCTTTCAACCAACGTATTTCTGTTAATAAAACCAGGTAATCTTCTAACTGAATGTATTTTCACTCTATGTGGAGGATTTCTATACCATGTGCCTCGGTTGGTACCTAGTGGCAATATAGAACAACAGTGACAACCTCATAATGCTTCCTACTAAGGTGAAAAAAACCTAGGAATTAAAATGGCTAAGTCAAAGAAGGACAGACAGACAGACAGACAGACAGACACACACACACACACACACACACACACAGACACAGACACAGACATGTCTTCCCTAATACTTCATCCCTATGCATTCCCATTTTAATTCTTCATCCTTGAGCTGAACACTTCCATTCACTGAATGTTATATTTCTTGCTTGTTTCCAGTATAAGCTATGTGGCCCTCACGACATTACAGAGCCCTAGCTATGTCCATCAAGGGGGAGAAATGCACACCCACTGGCAAACATTAAGACACATTTGGAAGACCACAGATACACCATTAGAGTGGTCAAGGAAGGTGGCTCACTCAGAATGGTACAAAAGATACCTCTGGCTCTCCTTGACAGGAGCCAGAGGTACTTACTGTATGGCAGCACATGGTATCTAGAGTGTCTTTGTCCTACTCCTTGAACCTGCTAAGACCACAATGAATCCTGAATTTGGAGAGAAAACAATCCTATTCAGATATCACAACCACAGTACTAACACAGATTCTACACCTACTCTACTTCTGGATGTTTATCCAGTTTGTACTGAACTCTGGATTCAGGGCTAAGTTGAACCCATGATTGAGCAGTGGATAGGCTTTGCATTTGGTCCTGCTCAAGATCACCAACTTTTTTTTCTCCTGTGGAGCCTTCCACCGTCTTTCACTAGACAAAAGATTCATGCCTGCTTGTCCACATTGACCCCCTAAATTTTCTAAGCAAATCCATAGTTCTCCTGCTTGCCAAGGAGAAGCATCTGTTGGTGTATTGGGTTATTGAATCATATCCACAGGAATCCCATTATTCTTGATTTCATCGCCTAAATCTAAACTTCTATGGGTAAGGATTAAATTTCTGTTTCTTTGAATAATAAATTGCCTCTGGGAACTGAGAATTTCAATATTCAGGGTCCAATACATTGGATTGCTTATGAATTGCTGTTTGCTTCTAGGGCTGCATTCTATGAGGACATCTCTCAGACAGGAGAACTAGTGCTTCATTGCATGGCACAGGGGTAGAAGAGAAAGAAAGATCACATTTTTCAAACTGTATTTTTTTTTGATTGGATATTCCCTGTGTTTACATTTCAAAAGTTTTCCCCTTTCTAGGTCTCCCCTTTGGAACCCCCCTATCCCATCCCCCCACGCCCTGTCTCTATGAGGGTGTTCCCCCACCCACCCACCTACTCCTGTCTTCCCTCCCTAGCATTCCCCTACACTGGGGCATCTAACACCCTCAGGCCCAAGGGCCTCTCCTCCCCCTGACAGCTAACAAGTTCCTCCTCTGCCACATGTGCGGCCAGCACCATGGGTCCCTCCATGTGTATTCTTTGGTTGGTGGTCTAGTCTCTGGGAGCATCAGGAGGTCAGGCCAGTTGGCGCAGTTGCACCCTCCATAGGGCTGCAAAGGCCCTCAGCTCCTTCAATCCCGTCTCCAACTCCTCCATCGGGAACCCACGCTCAGTCCAGTGATTGATTGTGGGCATCCATCTCTGTATTTGTCAGGCTCTGCCTGAGCCTCTCAGGAGATAGCTTATCGTGCTTCCATCAGTAAGCACTTCTCAGCATCCACAATAATGTCCTGGTTTGGTGGCTATATATAGGATGAATCCCCAGGTGGGGCAGTCTCTGGATGGCCTTTCCTTCAGTCTCTGCTCCACATTTTGTCACCATATTTCCTCAAACTGTATTCTTTTTGTACTGGCTGGTTTTGTTTGTCAACTTGACACAAGTTAGAGTCATTGGAGAGAAAGGACCGTCAAATGAGAAAATGACTCAGTGATCTTCAGCTTTCTCAATTTGATGGGGGTTGGGGAGCAAACCATTGTGAGTGGTGCTGTCTTTAGGCTGGTGGTCCTGGGCTCTATAAAAAAGAAAGCTGAGTAAACCATGGGGAGCAAGCCAGGAAGCAGCACCACTCTATGGCCTCTGCATCATTTCCTACTTCCAGGTTCCTACCCTGCTTGAATTCTTTTTTATTTTATTTTTTAATAACAATTTTTATTGGTTATTTTATTTGTTTACATTTCAAAAGTTATCCCCTTCCTTCCAGTTTCCCCTCCACAAGCTCCCCATCCCCTTCTCCCTTCCCCCTGTCTCTATGAGGGTGCTCCCCCACCCACCCACCCACTCCTGCCTTAACTGCCTAGCATTCCCCTATCCTGGGTCATCAAGCCTCCACAGGACCAAGGAACTCCCTCCCAGTGATACCAGATAAGGCAATCCTCTGCTGCATATCCAGCTGACCTGCTTGAGTTCTTATCCTGACTTCCTCTAGTGACTTTTATATTCTGGAAGTATAAGCCACAAACAACCCTTTCCTCACCAACTTGTGTTTTTGTCATGGTGTTTGGTCACAGCAATAGAAACCCTAAGACAGGTGCTAAACTTATTTATGAGGGTTGAACTTTCATGACTTAATCAATTTTTAAGGGATTATACCTCTCCACATTATTATATTGAGAATTAAATGTCACCATAAGATATATGCATATTATTAAATTTAATCACTTGGGCATCCTGGTGGATTGCAGAAATCACTATACATCCTGGTGGATTGCAATCCTGCCTCCTTTTCTTGCATTCTCACCCTCACAGCCCCTCCCCCAATTCTAACCTCCCCTCCCTGGAAGGCCTTTGATGGGTACCAACCCACTCTGCCACATCAAGTTGCAGCAGAACTAAGTGCACCCTCTCTCTCGCTGAGACCAAACAAGGCAGCCCAGATAAGAGAAAGGGATCCAAAGGTAGGCAACAGAGCTAGAGACAGTCCCTGCTCCAATTGTTAAGGGACTCACATAAAGACCAAGCTGCACATCTGCTACATATTTGTAGAGGGTCTAGGTCCAACCTATGCTCTTTGGTTGGTAGTTAAGTCTCTGTGAGTCCTGTTGGGCCCAGGTTAATTAACTCTAGGTATTCTTGTGGTGTCATTGACCCCTACCTCTCCCTCAATCCTTCCCCCACCTCTTTCACAAGACTTTCCAAGCTGCTTATGTCTGGCTGTGGGTCTCTGCATCTGTTTCCATCAGCTGTTAGATGAAGTCTCTCAGAAGACAGTTATGCTACACTCCAGTCTGTAAGCATAGCAGAGTATCTGAATAGTGCCAGGGTTTTGTGCTTGCTCATGGGATGGGTCTCGGTTTGGGCCAGTCATTGATTGGCCATTTCCCCAATCTCTGCTCCATCTTTATGCATGGTTAGTAGCTATAAAGCTCAGGGTAACCATGCTACAATCCATAGATCCAAAGAAGCTAAGTAGCAAGGAGGGCCCAAAGGAGGGTGGTTGAATCTTATTTTGAAGAGGAAATAAAATAGTCATCAGAGGTGGTGGAGGGAGGGAATTGGGTGGGAGAGGGGATAGGGAGGGGAACAACTGGTGCAGGAATCAGGTATGGGCAAGTTTGGGAGGGATGGGGGGAATAGAGGCTGGGAAAGAGAAAGGAAATCAGTGGGGGGACATTTCTGGGACAAGTCAGAGACCTGGAACTGAGGCTTCTGGGAGTCTATGGAGTAACCCTAGCTGAGACTCCTAGTAGCAAGGTGGGGGAATATGGAGCCTGAAGTTGCCACCTCCTGTAGCCAAGTGCACCTTCCCGTGGAGTGAGTGGGCATACCAGACCTAAATTCTTTCCCATCTACAAGCTGTGCAGGGATAAATATGGAGCATAATCATTTCTGCTGACTACAGCAGGTGATCAATCGCTCAGCAGTATAGGAAAGTGTTGAGACAGTACTGAACTATCCTCACCCACATACAGTAAGTTATGAAATATTTTGATGACAAGGGCAAGAGAACCTTTACTCCTCTAAACTGAAAACAAATCACACTGTGTTTTATCCTCATTTCTGCTTTGGATACTTTAACATCTTTGGATACTTTGGATACCTTTCATCAGGTGAGAAATGAAGTAAGAAACCACAGACCTGCTTTGGGCTGGGAGGAATGGGAAACTGTGTACTATACATAAATTGTTTTCCAGCTCTATTATGTACCAACTGTGTGGCCTTTGGATAATTCCAAAGAGTCAGAAGCTTTCACTTGCTTTCTGGGAAAGAGGCAGCATTGACTGTAGAACACATGTCACCTTGCCCAAATATATTATGTATTTCATTAATGGAGGTTAGTTTGACTATTATTAATTATTATTATTAATAATAACTTGACTCCCCACACCCTCTCATTCTTTCTTCTGAGTTTTGTTATTGTTATGTAACATATGGAAGAAGAGTCAAACCAATGAGAGAAAGAACACCACATCAGGAAAAAAAATGCTTTTTGTCCAAGAAATCTTTGGATTCTGCGGTTAAAAACAGTGTATGTGCTGGGAAGTGTCTTCCTTTTTCATGTACTTTCCCCAGGTTTGCAGTATTTCCCAAAGAGAAAATACTCAGCTCATATTTGTTAAGTAAATGAACCAGTAAGCAAATTTTATTAAGATTTATTAACGTTTTCTTGTTTTCTTTCATGAGCTTGGCAATTAAAGGTACATTGCATTGAATCCTCTTCCTCCTCTTCCTCTTCCTCTTCTTCTTCCTCTTCCTCCTCCTCCTCTTCTTCCTCCTCTTTTTCTTATTTCTCATTTCTACTCCTCATGCTCATCAATATATTTTCCTATCACCAGCTCTATTTCTTCCTCCTCCACCTCTTCTTCCCCCTCCTCCACCTCCTCCTCCACCTCCTCCACCTCCTCTTCCTCTTCTTCCTCCTCCTCTTCCTCTTCACTGTCATCCTCTACTTCTTCATATATTTCGATTATTTCTTCCACATCATCTTCCAAGTCGTCCACGGGAATCAGTAAAATCAGTGTGCCGGGTGATTCAACTGGGTCCAGAAAATCTTGTTCAAGGCTGAGACCTGAATAATTTCTCTGGAGATGCATGATGACCCTTATTGGAGGCAGTAAGCAGAACTGTGGATGAAGAGATCTTAAAAGCCTAGGGAATAAAGAAATAGTATAAATGGCCTCAGCCGAAAAGTTTACATCAGATGACTCTGACAAAAGCCACCTTATAGAACTTCTCTGTGGATAAATAAGAGACTATGCAGTGGTTAGTGTTGGCTTTAAATGGGCCATATGTAGCACACCCCTCCTCTGAAAGTTTGTAGTTTATCTCCAACTATGGGACAGAAAGATTCTAACAGCCAGCGGTAGAGAATGTCGGCAGTGGAAAAGTATTTACCAGATATAACAGAGCAGTTTTACACATGAACTCATAGTGCCTGGGCCTACATAGGAAAGAGTTGCACAAAAATCAAGCAGCTCAAATCCCACCAAGTATGGAGGAGTGGCTTATGGAGTTCTCTATCTGAGGAGCTACTGGTGATTGATGGCTGCTGGGGGAAGGAGGGTCAGTTTTTTCCTCAGGATTGTAGCTCCTGAAAGACTCTCAGGACAAATAGATGACCATACACCTAGGCAAGTACAGACAGCACTAAGTACCTTCAGTTAGTTTTATTTTTTTTTTTAATAGCCCATGAAGTTGAGAGGGAAAACACTGGTGGATAGGGGATAGGGGAATAATGAGAAGAGGAAGAAAAGGGATCTAGGAAAATAGGGAGAAATGGGGGACAGAGAAGGTATCTGACCAATTTACACATTAGGTTGGAACACATTTTTCAAACAATAAAAACATGAGTATTTCTGAGTTAATGAGATTTACAAAAAGAAGACAGTAGTGATTTGTATCTCTAAACAAACATGTCCAGGTTCTCTCTGGGATCCAATAAAGACTGGCTATATACTATAGGGATTTGACCTTTTCTCAGTGAGAGGTAGATTTATTCTTCATGCTTACATCAGACATGAGACTTCCCCCTCTGCTGGCTTTGGTCTGTCCCCTCATACTAAGTCTTCACTTATTTGTGAGCAATAAAATGGAAGTGAGAGTGTATACCTCACTGTGAACGCCCTCCCCCAAGAAGTCTTGGCTGGCAGTAAGGCAGGTATATAGCAGAAGACAGTTTCGTTCCTAGAAGGCAAAATTATGCCCTCAGCAATTATATGAGTCTTTACTGAAATCTTATCAGAAACTGGGATTTCTCTCTCTGCTGCTACAATCAATGTCCCCTCTTCAGAGCCAAATTCACTTGCCTGAAAAGTACATACTGGGCCTTCCAAGGCAGACAGCAGAAGTTGGACCCTGTCTTGTCTACAGTGTAGAATTCCTCAGTCTTTCCTCACATTATTCATCTTTACTCATTTTATAGTCTGAACTGTGCCATTAATGTCTAATTAAATATAAATCCCACCTCTCTAAGTGATCTCTCCTCCTCTTAAAGGAAGTGACAATGTACCACATATTATCTCATTTTCCAATGTTCTTCAATGGCTAAGAACTGAAGATACCAAACTCTTCAGTTCCATTAGTTTCGAGGTATTTTAGTACTTACCTAGTTCCTTGTCTTAACCCCCACAATGTCCTCTCTGCTGAATTGTTGTCACACTTTCAAGAGTCTCTAAAGAAAAAATATGAAGGGATTCTATAAGAAGTGATGTTCTACATAGGACTATATTACATCTGTTCTGCTGAAGAACTGCCCTTAGACATCTTTCAAGATAGTTATTTTCAGTCTTGGCTTTTTCTCCTACCTTCCATTGTCACTTGAATCTAAGACTTTGCTTTTGGAGGAGATATGAACATTTCACATCTGACCATTTCTGCCCATACCCTCTAAGTGTTGACATCAGGGACAGGGTAGATATTTTGTGGAGGCTCACCTTATATGGGTTGGAGGTAACCATGAATATTCTCATAGTTACTTGCCCTTACCTTGGCTCTTGACTGATCTTAAAACGTCTCCCTCTGTTGATGTCACATATGATAATCAATGATTTTTTCTACCTCTCTGACATAGTTCCCTTACCAAGGTCAGTTATACTGTGCAGAAACTAAGATCTATGTCAGGGTATTCATCTTTACTGTAATGATGTCCAATCATACTCTGGGGTGACCATCTAAGATCTCACCATCCTGAACCACTACAGCACATTAGATTCAGGGAGATCTTATAAAGGTAGTGACAGCTCCATCTATCCATCTTAGCCTGTACCATCCTACAGATAAAAACATGAAGTATCCAGAAATTGTAGGGTGCTACTTTTTCAGCAGAAGGAGGGAATTTGGAGCAAATGTCCTCAATGCACTTCAATGGTCTTTAATTTGACCACAGTGAGAAACATACTGACCTACCATTGCTCATTCTCAGACTGATAGACTCAGACCAACATTGTCTACTCATGATTAACAGAAGGGATGGGATAGGTCTGGAAGCTACTCTCTCTAGGATTATGTTACACTAGGGGTAGGAATTAAAATTGCATTCATTTTTCATTTTAACCTAGTCAGAATGACTAAGATTAAACAACAACAACAACAATTGTTTTTAGAAACAATTTGGGGGAAAAGGAACTTTCTTCTTTTTTTTTTTTTTGGTTTTTCAAGATAGGGTTTCTCTGTGTAGCCCTGGCTGTCCTGGAACTCACTTCGTAGACCAGGCTGGCCTTGAACTCAGAAATCTGCCTGTCTCTGCCTCCCAAGTGCTGGGATTAAAGGCGAGCGCCACCACTGCCCCGCAAAAAGGAACTTTCATTCACTGTTGGTGGGACTGCAAACAAGCACAGCCACTTTGGAACTCAGTATGGTGAATTCTCAAAAAATTAAAAAAAAATCTACCATATGATTTAACTGTACAATTTTTGGCACGTGCTGTAAGCATTTGACATCCTTCTCCATAGATACTGGCTCAGGAGTGATCACTGGCACACTTTGTTTATTGTATTCAATTATTATTTCATTCATTTTATGAGCGAGAATGTTTTGCCTCCAGGTATATATGTTTACTACATATATGCCTTATACCCATGGGGTTCAGAAGGGAGGATCAGATCTCCTGAAACTTGTGTTACTAATAGTTATGAGCTACAATATTTGCTGGAAAATGAACCTGGGTCCTCAACGAGAGTAACACGTGCTCTTGACCACTGGGCCACTTCTCTAGCCCCATCACTCTATTATTAATAGCTAAGAAATGGAAATAACCTATTAGTGCCTACAGTACAAATAGGTTAGCCATTAAATAATATCTATATCTATATCATCTGTATATCCATATATCTATATATCCATATCTATCTATTCATATATCCATATATCTATATATCTATATACTCTATCTATATATCTAACTAATTTTATACATATCTATTCTGTATATAGACATATAAAAATATATACAGGAAAATGTAGACAGATTAAGAAAATTTATTTATATATTTAGAACTATATATGAAAAATAATAAAAGAAAAAGAGTTCAGGGGACATGTGAGACAGTACAATGTGGATACACATGTGGGGCTTGAGGGAATAAAAGAAAAGTGAAATGGATGTAATTATATTTTATTTAAAAAATTAAGCTTCACCTCCCTCAGCCTCTGGCCTCTGAAATCAGAAAATGGTAGACTCCCTGGAACTTCCATGGGATGACTCTATGGGAAGATATGCTACCCTTAACAGTTTGAATCTTAAAAAAACAAAACAAAAAAAAAAACAGTTTGAATCTATTTCCCTCACAAAGGAAAACAAAATACTCACTTCTTTCAGGCAATACGATGAAATCCAAGAAACTGCACAGGAGTCTCAGCTTGATTCCAAGAAGTGAGTGCTAGAGAAGGTAGGACTGGTACCCTCTATATCTGTGGAGAGGAAGGCAACCAATTATCACAGCATCTTCTCATCCTCTGCCCAGCATCTGATATCCCAGTTCCATTTACATTTCCCAAAGCTGGGAGCTTTCTCCCTATGACCAGAGTTCAGAGAAGTACAAAAAGCCTCACCATCTCCAGATTACCACACAACACTGGGCCGTGAAAGTCAATGGCCTCTTACTGGGTTAGCAGGTTAGGCAGTCCTGACTCTTCCTCCCACTGTTTTTAACGAACTAGAAGATTTTACTTCTTGAGGATCCCCTTCCACCATCACCCCTCATTGTACTTAATTGCCATTTTTCTCTTTCTGACTGGCCTCCTACAATTCACCCAAAGCATTGTCATTTACAGATTACCATTATGGAGCTGGGCGCACCATACTCACTGCTCTTTTTGGGTTAATGGTCTGGGCAGCCAGAACTCTTAGCACCACCTAAACAGAATCTGCACAGTGAGAATTCTAGCAACCAACACCAACGGCAGAAAGAAAAGTTGCTTCCTCGGTATTTCATTGCTCCCCTACCCACCTCCCTAGCTGGTACAGAAAAAAGCAGAAATTCCAGAATTTTGTGTTTGCTGACTCACCAACTACCCTACTCCCAAAAATCCCTACTCTTATCAGGCTGCCTCAGGGACACAAGACAACGGGTATGAGCCAGAACTTTCTCAGGCTCCTCACAGGGTAAACAGCCTGCGAAGATCTGACTTTAGCCCTACCCCTTTCAGAGGAGGAGTAGAAAAATCTTACTTCTCCAGGGTCCTCCTCTCTGCTCTCATTTCTTTGGTCAGGAAAGAACTAGCCTAAAATTCCCAGACTTCCCTTTCTGACTGGCCTCCCAGAGCGCTCCCAGAAAGCCTCACCATTTTCAGATTACCCGATGACCCTGGGCATTCTGTAAGTACAAACCACCAGTCCCTGCTTCCCCGGGGCTAATGGCCTGGGTAGCCAGGACTCTAGTGCCTCCTACCTCTGGGGCTGAATGGAAAGCACGTTCTCCTGAAGATCTCCCACCAGACACCAATACTTCCTCTCATGCTCCTAACCCCAGTCAGAATTACACAAGCCAAAACTCACTACAGGACCTGCCTACCACCCCACCCCCACCCCACCCAAAAAAAGAATCATCACTCTTCCACTCTTACAGTGCTACTATTGCACAGGGAACCAAGTATAATCCCCAAGGGGCACTGGCCAATAACTGGGCCTGTATAGCTAGGATTCTAGCGCTCCTATACAATTGCAGAGTGGAAAGTGACCTCATATTCCCCAATATCCCTTTGCTTCCCTATCCCCCTCCCCAGTGCCTACTGAAAACTGCAGAAATTCCATAACTTCTGTTTTGCAGACTAACCTACTGTCACACACACACACAAATCCTCACCCTTCTCAGTCTTCCTCAGGGACACAGGGGAGTGGGTAGGAGGCAGAATCGTCTCTGGTTAAACTGCCTGGGAGGTCTGGACTTTAGCCCCACCCATTTCTGTGGGGGACTGGAAAACTGTCCCTCTGCTCCCTCCTTATTGGTCAGGAAAGAACTAGGCTAAACTTCAAGACTTCCCTTTCTCACTGGTTTCAGACTTCAATCACAAAATGCCTCACCATTTTTATGTTATTCGATGGAACAGGGCAACCAGTACAAGCCACCACACACACTGCTCCCTCTGGGTAAACAGCCTGTGCAGCCTGGACTCTAGCACCCCCTACCTCTGGAGCTCAATGGAAAACCCATTCTCTGCAAGATCTCCCAAGAAGCCCAATCCCTCACCTCCAACCCCTCCCCAACCCCCCACACACTCAGTAATATACCACCCGGAACTCACTGTGATCTGCATACCACCCCAGCACAAAAACCTTCACCCCACTTATAGGGTTACCAAGGCTCAGGGGCCCCAGTATAAAAGCCCAAAGAGTCACTGAGCATTCCCTGGGCCTGCACGTCTAGGATTCTAGTGTCCCTATACAATGGCAGAATGGAAAGTTCCTTCACCTTCCTCAATATTTCCTGCTCCCCTACCACCTCCCTGGTTCTTACTGACAACATCACAAATTCCGGAACTTCTTTTTTGCTGGCTAAACTCTTGCCACACTTAAATAGTCCTGACCCTTATCAGTGTGCGTAAATGACAGAAGGAAGGCAGTTGGAGCAACGACAGTCTCTGGCTCATCACATGGAAAACAGCTGGGGACATTCCTCTTTAGCTCCAGCTGTTTCTTCGGGGAGTGCAAGACTCCTATCTATTTTCCCAGCATCCAGCTGTCTGCTCCGTCCTCCTTGGTCAGCACTGAACTAGCCACAAGTTCTAGACTTTTCTTTCTGACTGGCTTCCCGATGCATTCACAAAAAGCCTCACAATTTTCAGATTACCAGATGTCTCAGGGTATCCAGTACAAGCCAACAGGGACATTGCTCCCTCTAGGTAAACAGCCCTTGCAGCCAGGACTCTAGTGACCTCAACTCCGAACCTCGAGCCCCTCCCAACACTCGGTATCCTACCAGAAGAACTCACTTTAAGATCTCCATACCACCCCATAACTAAAAGCTCCATCATCCTTATTGAGCTCCCAAGGCAGAGGGACTCCAGTATAAGCCCCAGGAATCACTGGGCAGTCACGGGCCCTGCACAGTTAGGCTTCTAGCTCCTCTGTCAATATCAGAATGGAACACACCTGCCTTCAGGTTCCTGTATATTCCCTTGTCCCTACTTACCTCCCTGATTCATACTGAGACAAGCAGAAATTCCCAATATTTTTTTTACTCATGTATAACCTATTGTCCTTTGCCAAAAAAAAAAAAAAAGAAAAGAAAAGAAAAGAAAAGAAAAGAAAAGAAAAGAAAATCCTGACCCTTTTCAGTCAGCCTCAGTGACCCAGGGAAACAGATATAAGCTAGGAGAGTCTCTTGCTCTTCAGAGAGTAAAAGCCTAGGAAACAGGGACTTTAGCTCCACACTTTTCCGTGGGACACTGGCGATTCTATTTCCCTAGGAAACACCTGTGTGTTCCCTTCTCCTTGGTCAGAAATCAACTAACCTAAATTTACAGACTTCTCTTTCTGTCAGGCATGACACAAAATATGCAAAAAGCTTTAGTATTTTTACGTTACTGAGCTAGCACGGGGCATCCAGTACAAACCACCACAGTAACTGCACACCCTGGGTGATCAGCCTGGAAGATCTCCCACCAGACACTAATACCTCATCTCCAGCTCCTCTCCCCAGTCAGTATCACACACTATACGACTCACTAGGTGACTTGTCTGCCATCCCATCACAAAATGAATCGCTACCCTTACAGTGCTACAGTAGCACAGGGACCCCAGTATAAGCCCCAAGGGACACTGGCCAATAACTGGGCCTGTACAGCTAGGATTCTAGTGCTCCTATAAAATGGCAGAGTGGAAAGTGACCTCACTTTCCGCAATATAGTCCCTTGCTTCCCTATCCACCTCCCAGGTTCCGATGAAAACAGCAGAAATTCTAGAATTTTGTTTTCTTGCAGACTAACCTACTACCACAAACACACACAAATCCTCACCCTTCTCAGTGTTACTCACAGCCACAGGAAAGCAGGTATGAGGCAGGACAGTCTCTGGTTCCTCACAGATAAACTGCCTGGGAGGTCTGGACTTTAGCCCCACCTGATTCTGTGGGGGACTGGAAAACTGACCCCGTGCCCCCTCCTCATTGGTCAGGAAAGAACTATCCAAAACTGCCAGACTTCTCTTTCTGCTGGCCTCACACATCACTCACAGAAAGGCTCACCATTTTCAGATTATAGGAATTGTTCTGGGCATCCACTACAAGCCACCACAGATGCAGCTCCCTCTGGGTAAACAGCCTGTGCAGCCTGGACTCCGGTGCCTCCTATTCCTGGGGCTCAATGGAAAGCTTCTTCTCCATAAGATCTCCTGAGAAGCCCCAATCCCTCATGTCCAGCCCCTCCCCAACCCCACACACACTCAGTAATCTAGGAGACAGAACTCACTTTGTGACCTTCATAGGACCTCCGCACAAAAAGTAACACCATCCATTTAGGACTACTAAGGCACAAGTGCCCGATTATCAGTCCCAAGAGTCACTGGGCATTCATTGGGCTGTACATCTAAGGATTCTAATTCCCTTATACAATATCAGATTGGAAACTTCCTTCACTTCCCTCAATATTTCCTGCCTTCCTGCCCAATTTCTCAGTTCTTACTGATAATAGCAGAAATTCCAGAACTTTCTTTCAATGGCTAACTTACTGTCACACTCAAAAAAAAAAAAGAAAGAAAGAAAGAAAGAAAGAAAGAAAGAAAGAAAGAAAGAAAGAAAGAAAGAAAATCCTCACCCTTATGTGCCTAAATGACACAGGGAAACCAGTAGGAGCAAGATAGTCTCTGGCTCATCACAGCCTCGAAACCTTGGACTTTGGCTCCACCTGCTTCATCCGGGAGAGGAGGACTCCTTTCTGTTTCCCAGCATCCACCTGTCTGCTCCCTCCTACTTGGTTAGCACTGAACTAGCCACAGCTTCCAGACTTTTCTTTCTGACTGGCCTCACTCTGCAATCATAAAAAAGCCTTACCATTTTCAGATTACCCTATGGCACAGGGCATCCAGTACAAGCCACCAAAGGCACCGCTCCCTCTGAGTAAAACAGCCAGTGCAGCCTGGACTCTGGTGCCCCCTACCTCTGGGGCTGAATTGAAAGCTCTTTCTCCACAAAATCTCCCAACATGCCCCAACTCAGAAACTCCAGCCTGTGCCCACATTCAGTATTATACCAGAAGAACTCACCTTTTGAGCTGCATACCACACCAGCACAAAAACCTTCCCCACCCTTACAGGGCTACCAAGGCTCAAGAGCCCCAGTATAAGTCCCAAGAGTCACTGGGCGTCCACAGGTCTGCACATCTAGGATTCTAGCACCCCTATACATTGGCAGAGTGGAAAGTTCTTTCACCTTCCTCAATATTTACTGCTCCCCTACCCACCTCCTACCTACCTTCATGTTCCTTTTGACAACAGCAGAAATTCTAGAACTTCGTTGTTGCTACAAATCTATTGCCACACTCACAAAAATTTTCACCCTTATCAGTGTGCCTAAATGACAGAGGCAGTTGGAGCAAGGACAGTTTCTAGCTCATCACGAGAAAAACAGCCTGGGGACATTCCACTTTAGCTCCAGATGTTTGTATGGGGAGTGGAAGATTCCTTTCTATTTCTCCAGCACCCACCTGCCTGTTCCTTCCTCCTTGGTCAGTGCCGAACTAGCCACAACTTCTAGACTTTTCTTTCTGACTGGCCTCCCGTTGAAATCACAGAATGCCTCACCATTTTCAGATTACCCGGTGGCGCTGGGCATCCAGTACAAGCCACCACCAGACTCTGCTCCCTCCGGGTAAACAGCCTGGGCAGCCTGGACTGTAGCGCCCCCTATCTCTGAAGCTGTATTGAAAGCTTTTTCTCCTCAAGATCTACCGTATGGCCTCAACCCGGAACCTCTAGCCTGCCCCTCAGTATTTCACCAGAAGAACTCACTTTGTGGTCTGAATACCATAACAGCACAAAAAGCTTCATCATCCTTATTGGGCTACCAAGGCACAGGGTCTCCATTGTAAGCCACAGAAGTCACTGGGCACTCACTGAGCCTGCACATCTAGGGTTCTATTACCCCTACACAATGTCAAAGTGCGAAGTTCCTTCCTCTTCTTCAATATTTCTTTCTCCACCACCCACCACTGACAACAGCAGAAATTCCGGAACTTCGTTTTCAATGGCTAATCTATTGCCACACCAAAAAATCCCTCACTCTTCTCAGTGTACCTAAATGACACAGGGAAGCCAGGAGAAGGAAGGACAGTGTCTGACTCATCACAGCCTCGAAACCTCGGACTTTAGCTCCCCCTGTTTCTTTGGGGAGTGGAGGACAGCTTTCTATTTCCCCAGTACCCACCTGCCTGTTCCTTCCTCCTTGGTCAGCACTGAACTAGCCGCAACTTCCAGACTTTTCTTTCTCACTGCCCTCCTGCAGCACTCACAAAAAGCCTCACCATTTTCAGATTTCCTGACGGAGATGGGCATCCAGTACGAGCCACCACAGACACTGCTCCCTCCAGGTAAACAGCCTGTGCAGCCTGGACTGTAGCGCCCCCTACCTCTGGGTCTGAATTGAAAGCTTTTTCTCCACAAAATCTCCCATGTGGCCCCAACCCCGAACCTCTAGCCTGCCCCTACACTCAGTATTTCACCAGAAGAAATCACTTTGTGATCTGAATACCATAACAACACAAAAAACCTCATCATTCTTACAGTGCTACCAATTGCCAGGGACTCCAGTATAAGCCCCAGGAGTCACTGGGCACTCACTGGACCTGTACAGCTAGGATTCTAGTAACCCTATACAATGTCAGAGTGGAAAGTTCCTTTATATTCTTGTTTATTCCCTTGCTTCCTTTACACACTACCCTGGTTGGTACTGAGAACAGCAGAAGTTCCTGATCTTTTTGTTCTGAGTAAACGATTGCAGCCCTCCCCCCTGCCTCCAAATATTCAATCTTCTTAAGACAGCCTCAGGGAATTCAGTGGATGCCTGGACAGTCACTGGCTCATCACAAGGTAAACATCAGCAGATGACTGGACTTCGGCCCCACCTTATTCTACAGGGAGAGGAAGACTCCTTTTCATTTTCCCAGCATCCACCTGTGTCCTCCCTCCTCTATGGTACACATTGAACTAGACAAAACTTCCAGATTTTTCTTTCTGACTGGCCTCCCGCTGCAATCACAGAAAGCCTCACCATTTTCAGATTACCAGATGGCGCTGGGCATCCATATAAGCCCCCCAGACACTAGCAAAACTACTGGCACACTAAAAAAATATCCTCCTACTCCTCAGTATCTAAATGACACAGGGAAGCCAGTAGGAGTCTCTGGCTCATCACAGGATAAACACCTGGGAACCTCGGACTTTAGCTCCACCTGTTTCTTTAGGAAGTGGAAGACTCCTTTCTATTTACCCAGCATCCACCTGTCTGTTCCCTCCTCTTTGGTCAGCACTGAACTAGCCACAACTTCCAGACTTTTCTTTCTGACTGGCCTCCCGCTGAAACCACAAAAAGCCTCACCATTTTCAGATTTCCCGAGGGCACTGGGAATCCAGTACAAGCCACCACAGACACTGCTCCCTCGGAGTAAACAGCCTGTGCAGCCTGAACTGTAGCGCCCCCTATGTCTGGGGCTGAATGGAAAGCGCTCTCTGCAAGATCTCCCATTTAGCCCTAACCCTGAACCTGCAGCCCGCCCCTAAACTCAGTAATCTTCCAGCCAGAACTCTCTTTGTGATCTGCATACCACCCCAGCACAAAAACCCTCAACAGCCTTTTAGGGCTACCAAGGCACCTGGATATAAAACCAAAGGTCCACTGATTGGGTGTGAATATCTAGGATTCTGGCACTCCTATACAATGGTAGAGAGTGGGAAGTTCCTTCACCTTCCTCAATATTTCCTTGCTCCTCTTCCCACCTCTCTGGTTCATACTTAAAACAGCAGAAATTGCAGAACTAAATTTTGCTGAATAACTTACTGCCAAACTCACAAAAATTCTCACCCTTTTTAGTCAGGCTCAGTGACACAGGGAAACAGGTAGAAGCTAGGATGGTTTCTTGTTCCTCCGAGAGTAAACAGCCTAGGAAGATTGGACTTTAGCTCCTCCAGTTTCTTTTGGGGACTGAAAGATTCTATCTCCCCAGGAGTCACATGTGCATTCCATCCTCCTTGGTCAGTGCCCAACTAACCTAAACTTCCAGACTTTTCTTTATGTCAGGCATGACACAGAACTTGCAAAAAACTTTACCATTTTCAGATTATCAGAATGGTGCTGGGTATCTAGTACAAACCACCACAGTCACTGCACACCCTGGGTGATCAGCCTGGAAGATCTCCCACCAGACACTAATACCTCATCTCCAGCCCCCCCCCCCTCAGTCAGTATCACACTATACGACTCACTAGGTGACTTGTCTGCCATTCCATCACAAAATGAATCGCTACCCTTACAGTGCTACAGTAGCACAGGGACCCCAGTATAAGCCCCAAGGGACACTGGCCAATAACTGGGCCTGTACAGCTAGGATTCTAGTGCTCCTATAAAATGGCAGAGTAGAAAGTGACCTCACTTTCCTCAATATAGTCCCTTGCTTCCCTATCCACCTCCCAGGTTCCGATGAAAACAGCAGAAATTCTAGAATTTTGTTTTCTTGCAGACTAACCTACTACCACAAACACACACAAATCCTCACCCTTCTCAGTGTTACTCACAGCCACAGGAAAGCAGGTATGAGGCAGGACAGTCTCTGGTTCCTCACAGATAAACTGCCTGGGAGGTCTGGACTTTAGCCCCACCTGATTCTGTGGGGGACTGGAAAACTGACCCCGTGCCCCCTCCTCATTGGTTAGGAAAGAACCATCCAAAACTGCAAGACTTCTCTTTCTGCTGGCCTCACACATCACTCACAGAAAGGCTCTCCATTTTCAGATTATAGGAATTGTTCTGGGCATCCACTACAAGCCACCACAGATGCAGCTCCCTCTGGGTAAACAGCCTGTGCAGCCTGGACTCTGGTGCCTCCTATTCCTGGGGCTCAATGGAAAGCTTCTTCTCCATAAGATCTCCTGAGAAGCCCTGATCCCTCATGTCCAGCCCCTCCCCAACCCCACACACACTCAGTAATCTAGGAGACAGAACTCACTTTGTGACCTTCATAGGACCTCCGCACAAAAAGTATCAACATCCATTTAGGACTACTAAGGCACAAGTGCCCGATTATCAGTCCCAAGAGTCACTAGGTATTCATTGGCCTGTACATCTAAGGATTCTAGCTCCCCTGTACAATATCAGATTGGAAACTTCCTTCATCTCCCTCAATAAATCCAGCCTTCCTACCCACCTCCCGTTTGCTACTGACTATAGTAGAAATTCCAGAACTTCGTTTTTGCTGCTAAACTATTGACACACACACACACACACACACACACACACACACACACACACACACACACACCTTATCAGTGTGTGTAAATGACAGAAGGAAGGCAGTTGGAGCAATGACAGTCTCTGGCTCATCACATGGAAAACAGCCTGGAGACATTC
Organism: Uromys caudimaculatus; assembly: GCA_028551405.1. NCBI lineage: Eukaryota > Metazoa > Chordata > Mammalia > Rodentia > Muridae > Uromys > Uromys caudimaculatus. The sequence continues at coordinate 104,137,440 of CM052722.1, forward strand.
CTCTTTAGCTCCAGCTACTTCTTTGGGGAGTGCAAGACTCCTATCTATTTTCCCAGCATCCAGCTGTCTGCTCTGTCCTCCTTGGTCAGCACTGAACTAGCCACAACTTCTGGACTTTTCTTTCTGACTGGCTTCCCAATGCAATCACAAAAAACATCACCATATTGAGATTACCTAATGGTGCTGGGTATCCAGTACAAACCACCATAGACACTGCTCCTTCTTGGTAAATGGACTGCACAGCCTGGACTCTAGCACCCCCTACCTCTGGTGCTGAATGAAAAGCTCTTTCTAAACATTGTCTCCCACCAGACAGCAATGTCTCATCTCCAGCGCCTCTTCCCAGTCAGTATTATATACTACACAACTCACTAGGTGACTGCTTACCAACACATCACAAAAAGAATCACCACACTTATAGGGCTACTGTGCCCCAGTACACACAGTCCACAGGGACCCCAGTATAAGCCCCCTAGGACATTGGCCAATAACTGGGTCTGCACATCTAGGACTCTAGTGGTCTTATAAACTTGCAGAATGGAAAGTAACCTCACATTCCTCAATATTTCTTTGCTACTCTACCCATCTCCCCGATTCCTACTAAAAACAGAAGAAATTCTAGAACTTCCCTTTTTTACAGGCTAACCTATCTCCACACACACAAAAATCCTCACCCTTCTCAGTCTTCCTCACGGACACATGGAAACAGGTATGAGGCAGGTTAGTCTCTCGTTAAACTGCCTGGGAAGCCTGGACTTTAGCCCCACCTGTTCCTATATGGATCTAGAAAACTGTCCCTTGGCTCCCTACTCATTTGTCAGGAAAGAACCAGTCTAATCTTTCTCACAGGTCTCCCACTGGAATCACAAAAAGCCTCATCATTTTTAGATTACTTGATGGTGCTGGGCATCCAGTACAAACCACCACAGACACTGCTTCCTCTGGGTAAACAGCAGGTTCAGCCTGAACTCTTGTGCCCCCTACCTCTGGAGTTGTAAGAAAAGCTCTTTCTCTGCAAGATCTTCCAAGTGGCCCCATCTTGAAACTCCAGCCTCCCCCCCCCCCAAGATTTTACTAGCTAGAACTCATTTTGTGATTTGGATGCCACCTCTGCACAAAAACCTTTACCATCCTTATAGGGCTACCAAGGCACAGGAGCCCCGGCCTAAACCCCAAGAGTCACTGGGCCTGCTCATGTATTATCCTAGGACCCTTATACAAAGGCAGAATGGAAATTTCCTTCACCTTCCTAAGTATTTCCTGTCCTTCTACACACCTCCCTGGTTCCTACTGAGCATAGCAGAATATCTGGAATTTCGTTTTCGCTGGTTAACCAGTTCACACACACACACACACACACACACACACACACACACACACACACACACACACACACACACACACACCCCTCACCCTTATCAGTGTGCTTAAATTACACAGAGAAGCCAGTAGGAGCAAGATAGTCTCTGGCTCATCACAGCCTCGAAACCTCGGACTTTAGCTCCACCTGTTTCTATGGGGAGTGGAAGACTCCATTCTATTTCCAACATCCACCTGTCTGCTCCCTCCTCCTTGTTCAGCACTGAACAAGTCACAACTTCCAGACTTTTCTTTCTGACTGGCCTCCCGCTGCAATCACAAAAAGCCTCACCATATTGAGATTACCTCATTGTGCTGGATATCCAGTACAAGTCACCACAGAAACTGCTCCTTCTGGGTAAATGGACTGCACAGCCTGGACTCTAGCGCCCCCTACCTCTGGGGCTGAATGAAAAGCTCTTTCTACACAAGATCTCCTACCAGATACTGATACCTCATCTCTAGTTCCTTTCTCTGTCAGTATCACACATTGCACAACACAGGAGTTGACCTACCTACCACCCAATCATCAAAAGATTGCTACCTTCACAGCACTACTACAGCAACCCTAGTATAATCCCCAAGGGGCACTGGCCAATAACTGGGCCTGTATAGCTAGGATTCTAGCGCTCCTATACAATTGCAGAGTGGAAAGTGACCTCACATTCCCCAATATCCCTTTGTTTCCCTATCCCTCTCCCCAATTCCTACTGAAAACTGCAGAAATTCCAGAACTTCTGTTTTGCAGACTAAACTACTGCCACACACACAAAAATCCTCAACCTTCTCAGTCCTTCTCAGGGACACAGGGAATTGGGTGTGAGGCAGTATAGTCTCTGGTTCCTCTCAGGATAAACAGACCAGGAAGCCTGAAGTTTAGCCCCACCCATTTCTGTGGCCAACTGGAAAACTGGATCCACTGCTCTGGCTCCCTCCTCATTGGTCAAGAAAGAACTAGCCTAAACTTCCCCAACTTTTCTTTCTCACTGGCCTCTTGCTGCAATCACAAAACCCAGACCATTTTTAGATTACCAGAGGGCGCCGGGCATCCAGAACAAGCCACCGCAGACACTGCTCCCTCTGGGTAAACAGCCTGTGCAGCCTGGACTCTGGTGCCCCCTACCTCTGGGGCTGAATGGAAAGCCCTCTCTGCAAGATTTCCCATGTGGCCCCAAACCTGAACCTCCAGCCCCACCCCCAACACACACACTCAGTATTCGGCCAGCCAGAACTCACTTTGTGATCTTCATACGATCCCAGCACAAAAAAACTTCAATATCCTTATAGGGCTACCAAGGCTCAGGGACCCCAGTATAAACCCCAAGAGTCACTGGGCATTCCCTGGGCCTGCACATCTAGAATTCTAGTGTCCCTATACAATGGCGGAGTGGAAAGCTCCTCACCTTCCTCAATATTTCCTGCTCTCCTACCCACCTCCCTGGTTCTTACTGATAACATCACAAATTCTAAAACATAATTTTTGTTGCTAACCTATTGCCACACTAAAAAAGTCCTCACCCTTCTTAGTGTGCCTAAATGACACAGGGAAGCAAGTAGGAGCAAGGACAGTCTTTGGCTCATCACAGGGTAAACACCTGGGAACCTCAGACTTCACCTCTACCCGTTTCATTGGGGAGAGGAAGACTCCTTTCTATTTTCCCAGCATGCACCTATCTGCTCCCTCCTCCTTGGTCAACACTGAGCTAGCCACAATTTCCAGACTTTTCTTTCTGACTGGCCTCCCACTACAATCGCAAAAAGCCTCACCATTTTCAGATTTCCCGAGGGCACTGGGAATCCAGTACAAGCCACCACAGACACTGCTCCCTCGGAGTAAACAGCCTGTGCAGCCTGGACTCTAGCGCCCCCTATGTCTGGGGCTGAATGGAAAGCCCTCTCTGCAAAATCTCCAACCAGACACTGAAACCTCCTCTCCAGCTCCTCTCCCCAGTCAGTATTACACAAGACACAACTCACTAATTGACTTGCCTGCCATCCCATCACAAAAAGAATCGCTACCCTTACAGTGCTACATTAGCACAGGGACCCCAGTATAAGCTCCAAGGGACACTGGCCAATAACTGGGCCTGTATACCTAGGATTCTAGCGCTCCTATACAATTGCAGAGTGGAAAGTAACCTCATATTCCTCAATATTCTCTTGCTTCCCTATCCACCTTCCCGGTTCCAATGAAAATAGCAGAAATTCTAGAACTTCATTTTTTTTTTTTCCAAACTAACCTACTGCCACACACAAAAATCCTTACTTTTCTCAGTCAGCCTTAGGGACACAGGGAATTTGGTATGAGGCAGGACAGTCTTTCGTTCCTCTCAGGACAAACAGCCTAGGAAGCCTGGAGTTTAGCCCAACCTGATTCTCTGGGGGACTGGAAAACTGGATCGACTGCTCTGCTCCCTCCTCATTGATCAGGAAAGAACTAGCCTACTCTTCCAGACTTCTCTTTCAGACTGGCCTCCCAAAGCAATCACCGAAAGCCTCACCTTTTTCTGATTACTTGAAGGGTGCTGGGAATCTAGTACAAGCCATCACACACAGTGCTCACCCTGTATTAAACTCCCTGGGCAGCCAGAACTCTAGCACATCCTACCTCTAGGGCTGAATGGAAAGATTTTTCTCCTAAGGTCTCCCATGTGACACCAAAACCTCACCTCCAACTCCTCCCCCTCAGTTGGTACTCCAGAAGCCAGAACTCACTTGGGCATCTGCCTTCCACCCCATCACCAAACGTCTTGCCATCCTCATAGTGCTACAATGGCACGGGGCCCCAGTATAAGCCCCAAGAGTCAAAGACCACTCACTTGGCCTGCAAGCTAGGAATCTAGAGCCTCTGTGCAATTACAGAGTGGATAGTTCCTTCTCTTTCCTCAGAATTCCTTTGCTCCCACACCCCCCTTCCATCTTGTTATTGAAAAAAGCAAAAATTTCAGAACCTGTTTTTTGTTGACTGACCTAGTGCAGTACTCACTAAATTCTTACCCTTCCTATGCCTGCCATAGTGGTCCTGGGTGGATCCCTGAACAACCTCCATCGACACTCCCAGTCAACATGCCTTGTTCACTTTGCTAATGGCCTGGATAGTAGGGTCCCTAGAGTTTGCCTCTTAGTGTCTATGCAGAAGGATGCTTTTCCTTTCCAAGGATCCCTTAAGCCTTTTTTTCCCATCAGTATTCCAAAGGGCAGAACTTCCAGTACTTCTCACTTGCTGACTGATTTCCAGCTCTACTCAATGAAAGCACCAGGACCCCTTTACTACCCATTTGTCCGGAACGACACTACCCTGGCCACCTGTGCCATTGGCAAATGTCAGTTAAGGTGTTGTATGCCTAATTCTCCAGCTGCTTTTCTGGTTCCTCTCTATTCCTGTGGTAGAAGAAAAATCACTCTTCCCTCCATTAGACAAGACCCCTTGAGACTTCAAAGCCACAATCCTGCCTCTGAAACTGGGTCCTAGGCCTGTCACAAAACAAAACATAAAAACCAAACAAACAAAAACAAAAACACTACTTTCTTGAAGAAGGACATGAATTACACAAAACAAAACATAAACAACCAACCAAACAAAAACACTACTTTCTTGAAGAAGGACATGAATTAAAGGGGAAAGTATATAAAAGGTCCCAGGTGCTCCAGAATATAATTTAGGTGGATACCAACTCTAGCACCCCTATTCGTTGTGGGAAGACTTTCATGCTCTTCCTTGGATAACTGCTCAGGTCTAGGTAATATGAAGTCACATTGGCTCCAGTTTCATGCCAGAATTCCCAGATGTAGTTCTGGAACAAGTACTATACAGGAGCATGCCGATTTCCAAAGGCGTGGCAGGCAGGGGCCAAGGTTACTGGTATTCCCTCTATTTGAACAGAAAGCAATTCCTTTTCAACTCCTTCTTCCTTACCTGACTATGGATAAGTTCTGATACCCCATCAATATATTTTGATCTTATTCCTTCTCCTCTACCTATATCACCAATATATTCCCCATCTCTCTAGCCACATAACTTCATGCTCCCAGCACTTCTCAACATAGTTTTTAAAAAATCAAACCAAACAAACAACAACAACAAAAACCAATTAGATGAAAAAAATGTGCAAAAAACATGGAGTCAGTTTTGTTTTCTTCAACTACTATGTATGTGACTTGACCTGTGTTATGGTTGATATGCCCAATGATCCTCCATTTAGAACACAGATTTTTATTTTCCTAGTAAATATCAATTTTAAATAGATTTTTGGTTAGGTTTGAGAATTTATGTTCACTTGTTACTCTACATACAAGGATGCTGTCTGGTTTGATCCTATGCAGGTCTCACTTGTAAACTCTTATTTCAAACGTGTATCAGTCCTATCATACCTGAAGATGCTGTTTCCTAAGAGGTATCTATCACCTCTGGCTCTTATGGGTTTTCTACTCCCTCTTCTGCATAGATCTCTGAGCCTTGGGGGTTGAGATTTGATAAAGATACTTCATTTAGGATTGAGTTTCCAAAGTTTCTAACTCTGTGTACATTGTCCAGTTATAGGACTTCTTGTTAATTACCATCTACTTCAAGAAGATGCTTCTCTGGTGAGAGCTTAACAGTGAACTGATCTATGGGTATTGCAATATGTCACTGAGAGTAGTGTTACTGCCATGTTCATTTAGCAGAATAATAGTTGTATGCTTTTCTCTAGAGTCCAAGACCTATCTAATTTCATGTTCTTGGCCACTTTTACAGTATCAAGGATTGATTCCATCTCAAGGTGTTAGACTTAAGTTCAATCAAAATGTGATTGGTTGTTTTCATAACGTTTGTGCCACCAATATATCTGTCTTGCAGCAGGTTTACTATTGTAAGTCACAGGGTTTGTAACTGGGTGATACTGATGAATACTTTTCTTCTCTGTTAACATGAAAAATTCCTTCAAGTACCATAAATATAATTCAATCAGGTTGAAGCTTCTTGTGGGGCACCAGCACAATTTGCCCATGTTTGATGATGTAGTTATTGGTATCTTCAATAACAGGTCTTTACTTTACTATATAGAGTAATCAGTAGCCTTAAAAATACCCTGTAATATTTAGAGAGGTTTACAGAAGCTCTTTGGTGAATGTCTCAACAAAATGTAACTCATTCTTGGCACTGCAAAGTTAGATTTAGTAGTATACAATGTTTAGTTGGTGCACCTCTCCCTCATTATATTGTGAGTCTATTTAAATCCCTTTGGTACATGTATACATTTTAGAAAGCGTCTACAGTAGTAGATTTCCATGTGGTTTTTCAAATGGCCTTTAAGGATAGCTGTCCTTTCCTATATTTCCCATTACTCTTCTCTCCCATCCCTATCCTTATTTAATCCTCCAAATTTCTCTTTACTTCTTCATACCACTATTTTCTATTTCCCCTTTCATAGGAGATTCCCCTACACCTTGGTCATTTATTAGGCATCTAACATCTGTGTGGTTTTAAATTATGAAAGCTTAAAATGTAACTCGTGCATGTAAAATCTACAAAATTTAACTTTGTGTCTTGCTTATCTCACTTACTATGATTCTTTTCTACTCCATCAATTTACCTTCAATCTTCATAACTTTGTCAGCAATTGAATAACATTCTATTACATAAATGTACCACATTTTTATTATACATTCCTCAGTTTACGTGAAAGTAGGGTGTTTTGAATTTCTGATTATTATGTATGAATAGAGCAACAATGAATTTGGATAAACGAATATCTCCAGAGTAAGATGTAGGATCTTTTACATATGTGTCCAAGATTGGTAGAGCTGGATCTAGAGGAAGGTCAGTTTTTACTTTTTGAAGAAACTTCACAGTGTCTTCCATAATGTTGCTAGCAGTTTGCACTTGTACCAGGCACAACTAAGTTTCCTCACATCCTCATCAGTTTATATTGTCATTTGTTTTATTAATCTTGCTCATTCTGACTGGGCTAAGACCAAATTTCAAATTATTTTACCTTGCTTTTCCATGATGGCTAAGGATGTTGAAATTTCTAAATGTTTATTAGACATTTGTGATTCACTTTTGAAAACTCTGTTTTATTCTGTATTTAATTTTAAAATTAGGTTATTTGTTTTCTTGATGTTAAGTCTTTTTATTTACTTCTTTATATATTCTAGATACGTTCCCTGTACCAGATGTATAATTGGCTAGGATATTTCCCTTTTCTATAGGCTGCCACTTTGACAGAATGATGGTGTCCTTTGCTGTAAAGAAGCTATTTTGCTTCATATGATCTTAATTACTTTTTTACTGATGAAAAGAGTCACAAAAACCAAGGCAACTTATAGAAGAAAAAGCACATTGTGGTCCTACAGTAGCTTCAGGGAGAGAAGGAAGCAAGAAGATTTGCTAAAAAAGATGTGATTCAGAGTACCTGAGCACAGGTAACCAGGCATGTGACAGAATGTAGGTTAAAATAATTGGGCTATCTTAAGTTATATCTAGTCAGAGAAAAGCCTAGGTATATGACCAAGATATTTGTAAATACATATTGAGTCTGAGTCTTATTTCTGGGAGCATAGGAGTGGGAGGAATAACCAGGGCCCAACCACAACACTAGGTCTGTTCAGGAAGTATTATAGTGCTATAAAATCATCTTGCCCTGTTTGGCTTAGCTCACATGAACATGTAGAAGAATGAGAACATTTCCCAATGACAACCAGTTAGTAATACCCAGGCCCTAAGGCTGACAGTAAGGTATGCATAATTAGGAGCTATGGGGTACCTGTTTTAGATGGTTACTTTCTTTTCTGTATGTTCAAGTTTTGTACTCTATGCTGACTCCTGGCAGTATCTAGGCTTTTTCTGATATGTGGTGCAAACTCTCACACCAAAGTTCTCACTCCGAGTTCTCAGAGCCTCTGGTAAGAGGCTTCCATAGGGGGAACTGTCAACACATATTGCAGTTTACTATCTGAATTTTAGGGTAAGAGGTGTCCTCAAACACAGTTTTCCTATCTCTGAGATCCCAAAGAAGGCTTGCAAAAGTATGCACTTGTGGTTAAAAACCATTTCTGAAACGCTGCAAATCCAAGGTAAAAGGCTGGATTCTCCTTTTCAAAAATAGGAGATTCTCTCAGTTATTTGACAAAATCCCTTCAATGTCCATCTGGGCCTAGGAAAATGCTGTTTTCTTATTTGAGGCCACTTTTCTCAAGGTTATCACCACTTTTAGTTTTCCAAGATTGAATACAGTATACATACAAAGGTTTTCCATCACTAGTGTCTCCAAAGTCTGATCATAGGGTCAGAATAGTCCTAACAGTTCTTTATATACACCTTGAGATCCTGTGTACACCATATCATAGTCTTCCCACATACTTTTGTTTAATTCTTAAAAAAAAAATTCTCACCAGGCAGTGGTGGCACACGCCTTTAGTCCCAGCACTTGGGAGGCAGAGGCAGGCGGATTTCTGAGTTCGAGGCCAG
>CM052722.1:104146748-104206660 GCA_028551405.1 Uromys caudimaculatus
TTCCCATTGGAAAGGAGCACATTAAGGTACCTCTTTTGCACTTCAAATAATCTGAACAAGAAAATCCCTCCCAGGAATGCCTGCAGCTAGCCTTTTAGTTGATTCCAGATCCAATTTAGTTTACAAACAAGATTAGTCATCCCAGTCACTTGGCCCATCTCTATTGGAATGAATTGAAACAGAGCAAACACTGTGTCAAGAAATGCATGATAGAAGAGAGTGGTTGACTTAATAGAGACTAAGAAACAAAGAAAGTGAGGAGAATAAGGAAGAGGAGAAAAAATATATCCTTCAATCCCTTAAAGGCATGCTTTCAATAAACTAGTTCTGCTAGGTAGGCTATCTCTGAAAGCTTTGGACACCTTTCCCGAGCTCCAGTAAGCTCTAAGTTTATAAATGGAGTATAATTTATTCCTCTAACCAAGTTCTCACCCTAACACTGCTGTACTGCAAACTCTCTTCAACATTAGAACTTTTGAGTAACAGTATAGGTACAAACTATGGCATATATCTTTTTTATTTGGGTATAATTTAACAACTAGGCCATAGACCTTCTTTGTGTTGCCTGAGATACATTCTTGGGTCATGAGAAAGTGACTGACAGAAGTGTTGTCTGAGGATATGGGGTATGGAACTATGAGGTTTGATGAATTAAAGCCATGCCTTTCTTCCTAAAGGGCCACTTACTACCCATGTGTTCCCTCAGAAATTTATACACTGTTAAAAGCCTTACATTCCTTCTCTGAGGAACATGGTTAAGAAAGAAATGCTGTGTGGAAGAGCTGCCCGAATGCATATATAAAAGGAAATGCATGCTATAAATGAAGTGTAGAGTGCTTAGCAGATGTGGCAGTTCTTTTCAATATATTATTAACTTAAGAGCCTACCACTTTGTATTCTAAAAATGCACTTCCATTTTATCTGTCCAGAACATTCCAGAGAGTACTGTTTCTTAAATTTTCTCTCTCCAGTGAGAATTTAATTTGTGGCAATTCTTCTATAGGTATGAACCACTGTGCCTAGCTATTTCCTCTTGCAGAGGTGTTGTAGAACTTGTGTATGTCTTGTCCAGTAGAAAACGACTCAACTCAAAGTTTCTAAAAATTAAGTTACCTTTTAATGAAATTTCTCAGTTTTCTTTATATAAAATATTATTTTTGTTAATTTATCCTCTACCAATATTCTAGCTCTTGATTTAATTTGATCAAGTTATACCCAGCATAACCTAATTAGATGACCTTTCAAGAAACTGGATTCTGGATGTTCAGGCCAGAAAATGAGGACCAGACTAAAAGCTTATGGGCACAACTTCAAAGTAGTAGCATCCTATTTTCCAGGAACCTGGAATCGCTGGCATTTTGCACACATGATTTAGTTCATGCATTAGGTTTAGTAGTACCAGGCTAAGAACACAGAATGCCTGCTATATTTGACCTAGAGATTTACTTCTGCTTTTACCAGGATCCAAAGACAAATGCCCAGAGCACTTTTCTATTCCAGACTTTAAAAAAAAAATCTATCTGTAAATGAACCTTAATAATACCCACTTTAACCTAAAGTTAACTGTCACCGAATAAATGCATGTATTGGGAACATGCTGTGTGTTTGGGGCACACAGAACCCAAATGCCTCTGATTAGCATATTCTGAGGCTCCAGAATTGACTACAGTTGAGATACTGTCCAGTGCTATAGAGTTTCCATCTTCTCTATTTGTAGTATAGGACCCTTGGTACTACTCCTAGCTACCTTTCACTGTGAACTTGACATACACTAGAATCACCTGAGAAGGAGGAACCTGTAAGCTGAGTAAATCCATTCTTTCCTTACATTGATATGAAATGTTTTATTATTACTACTACTATTATTATAGGTATATGAGAGTTGACTGCACGTATATCTGTGCATAATTTGTATGCAGTGTCCATGAAAGCCAGATTCTGTGAGCCTGGAGTTACAGACAGTTATGACCCACAATGAAGGTGCTAGAAATTAAACCTGTGTACTCTGGAAGAGCAGCCAGTACTCTTAACTACTAAATCATCTCTCCATCCCCCTCCTCCCTCAAATTGATTTGTGGTCAGAATGTTTTATCATGGTAACAGACCAAACTAGGAAAATATCCATTGAGAGTAGGTATCTCACCTTGGCTTGTGGGACTCTTCCAGCCTCTTCTGCTTTGTTGACATTAGATAAAGTATCTCAGAATATTATCTTTAGTTTACAGTTTCTGAATTCCCTATAAGAGTAATGAATGAGTCCCTCGGTTAGAGACTTCAATCACACCTTTGAATATTTCAGTGTTGAAGTACAGCACGGAGTCACATTCTGAGATTTCTGCAATTTGAAAGTCACCTCAATATTTATTCATACGTATTCTTGTTTTGTTAGACAGGGCCACATTGTCACTACTTTGCTGGCCTGAAGCAAAACTCTCAGAAGAGGAATTCATATCCCTGACAATAATTGAAGAAACTAAGTTGGTGACACATAAGGTTACTTAAGTTAATGGGCTCAACTGAGTTTTCTCACAGCAAACCTGGATTATTGTCACATCTGCTTATGTGAAGATGTGTCATTTTAGTACCAGAGTTTTCACATTGGTGGTCAGAAATACTTAGACAGTTTGTCTCTGAAAATGTAATTAAACTCAGCTTACTTGCTCTTAATATTTTAGATCAGGGTTCTAACTTCCAGAGGGTTTTTGAGAAGAAGGTAGCTAACTTTTACAGAACTAAATAGGTTCTCTGCCGCATCATATGGAGAGGATGATGGACATCACTGAGAGGTCTCTGTACTCTGAGGTGGGAGTTACCCTTAGTGTTAGGTTGGAGTCCCTGGCTTGCACCACTGGTCCACAAGGTCCAGCAAATTCCATTTCCTCCCTCTCCTTCCAACCCCACCTACTTGGAAAAAGGCACAACACACACACACACACACACACACACACACACACACACACACACACACACACACACGCCCAGTCCCACATTCCTGACATTCCTGACAGGTGTCCCAATCCCCTCACCTGAAGTCACAAGCCATCCAAGAGCCCATCCTCCAGTCTATAAGAGGTTTCCTGGCCATAGTCTGCCTCCAACTTCTTCTGGTTTCTTCTCCAAAGACTGGTGAACTCGTTGGGGAGCCCATTCTTAAATAAACCTGCTCTTTTAACTTTTAATTTGACTGAATTGGCTAATTTCTTCAGCAGAGAAAACCTATGTTTTAGGTCTTCCTCAAACACTCTTGTGGACTCCTAAAAAGGCTTATACTTCATTCATTATGCTAAATGAAGGTGCTTTTCTCAGTTTGAGAGTTTCATCATACTAAGAAAAAAATCCCAATGACCTTTACTGGGGCTCTGAAGGACCAACAGGAGAATATAGTCAGAGCTGAATCCTTAGTTCTCTGCTGTTGAAGTATCCGATTAAACCTCATTCACAGTCTTTCCTCAAATAATACACAATGCTAAGATGTTGTCCCAGCTAATCCAAGTCTAAACACCTGTGGTGATTTGGATAAGACTATCCCTCATAGACTGTGATATTTGAATACTTAGTTCCAGTTGGTGGCATTGTTTGGAAGGCTTAAGAAGTATGTGGCCTTGCTGGAGGAAGTATGTTATTGTAGACAAACTTTGAGGTTTCAAAGCCACATGCTATTCTCAGTTTGAGCTCTGTTTAATGCTTGCAATTCAAGATGTGAGTCTTCAGCTGTTCTTGACACTATGCCTGCTGCCGTGATTCTCTGCCGTGATGCACTCTTACCACTCTGGATCCATAAATCCTAAGTAAACCATTTTATAAGTTGCCTCGGTCATGGTGTTTTATCACAGAAGCAGAAAAATAGCTGATGCATCCCCCCTTGAAAGGCTTCATTTGTGCCAAACTCCTGAAAAATTTGTTCAAACCACCACTGGAAATTACATAGGCTTCCTAGAAACAACTTCTTAAGCAAGATGGGTCTAGTGCCTTCTGCATTTGTGGTTGGAAGAAGTTCTGGTATTCTCTGGATGTTTTACCCTAGATCATTAGCCAGCCTTGTGATCTCTCAATCTGCTGATATGAAGCCATATTCCCCAGAATATACAAATGGAAGTCTGGAAGTATTACATTGGGTCATTCTGACCTGAGGGACCAAAATGGGGCCAAATTGGCAGTAAGGACTCGAAGAGAATATTATTCACTTTATTAGATGTAAGACTTACACTCTCATTTCTGTGTTCTTACCTGATGCCTGGAAAGGTCTGGATGTTTACCATCTTATGACCTCATGCTACTACTCAGAGGAAAAGTTCTCAACTCCTCAGCTTCCCAAGATTTCAGTGAGAATCAAACATATGCAGCAACACTGGTTGGTTCCTGCAGGAGTTCCTGACATAGGGGCAGGGTATGGTGAGGTAGAACAGTCACACCATAAGAGATTCCTCTCATCATTCTTGAGAGACCTCACCTTTACTGTGGGATTCATGCTTTTTCCTCTTTGACACTACTGCTTTTATAGTGAATTACTCATTTCTCTGGACTCTTAAAAAGGTTAAGAGCCAGCAACTCTACCTGACACCCCCCTATTTGGACAGGTGCTTTACCCTCTTTCTCTTGTTCTACCTTCTTTCCTCTTCCTTTTGTGTACACTTTCTTCTTCACATCCACCTTCAGTTCCATCTTTTTTTCCTCTCCTCTCTCTTTCCTCTCTCCCTCCCTTGCTCTTAATGCCCTCCTAATTCTGTCCTTTCCAAAGAAGCAATACATGATAAACTGTACATTTCTGTGTTAGCCACTATCTACTGAGCTAAGAAACTGTTGTGATCAGGTCTGAAAGCTCCAGTAATTTATGGGTAAAATAATGTGAATTTAGAGTACAGTTTGTACCCACATCATGGTTCTTGGTCAGATTTATCATACCAGACATGTATTTCTTTCTATGGAGCAAGCTTAAATCCAATTAGAAAGTGGTTGGTAATTACCACAATTTTTGTGCCCCTCTGTCACCAGTGGGGATATCTTGACACAACAATGAGCCATTATTTTAGTTCACATGGTTCATGGCTAGGTAAGACTGCTAATGTTTTTTTTTTTCTCCACATCATCCCACATTGCACATTTTGGTATCATAGAAACTAGCCAGAAGAAAAGAAAAGCTTCTTGATCAGTAACAAATGTAATTAATTACTACATGTGCAGTTATCAAAGTGTGTAGTACTGTTTGGTTTTGAACTTGGGACAAGGGACTGAGGTGTATATTTTACATACCAAAGCAGACCTGGCTTCCTGGTCCTCCCAGCATCCTTCAGTCCTTACTTGGCATATCCTGTCCCCAACCCTGAACTTCCAGCCCAGGGGCTGGACTACACTTCCCCCAGAAGCTCCTCCCTATTTAATCCAGCTATTTTGCTTTCTTCTCCTCTTCCTCTACTTCCTCTTCTATTCTCTCTCTGCTTGAGCACACACCCTTCAATCTTTCTGTCTCCTTCGCCTATGATCCCCCCCCCCCCGTTTTGCCATGGCGACTTCCCTGGCCTTGGTCCTTGGAGCTAGTAAACTACTCCACTGGAGAGCGGCTTCCCAATAAACCTACCTTTAATACAATCTAATACGGTTTAAATTGGCTCATTTCACTGACAACAGAGAAATAATCTATCAGATGGTGCTGAAATTGGGAGAAGTTGAGTCCTCAGCTTTGGTCTTTCCTGTCCATGTTGGGACCACTTCTGTTCCTCACTCCCTGCTGGAATGTTGAGCAAGTGGAACCATGTCCCCAGACAGAAAAACTGGGAAGGTTGAGCAGATTAAGAAACCCTGGTAAATATCATAACTGAGAATGGTAGGCGTTTGAATTTGCTACTGACCAGATTTCTGTCCTGGTGCACAGGGCCATGATACTCCAGATGAGCACTGTGACAACTAGTTGTGTAGCATAGAGCCCAGTGTTCACCATGCTAATGAGGTATCTAGATGGGCCAGCTCTGAGGGTTTAACCAATAAGCTTCCCTTCCTGGACAATCTTTCCTGCAAAAGGTATTTAATCTCTAGTCGAACATGAGTAATTGTATGCATCTATTCTTCACTATGAATAAACAGTTTGGACAAGCAATGACTGTCACTCTCATCAAGAACTGCTGTGGGGGGAAGCATTTTTCATACTGAGCCACAACACCTAAGTCTCCCACAGAAGGCCCCTCTGTGCTCCAGACATGCCCTTGACCTAAGCTGGTTTCCCCACCACCAGCCTTTGGCCCCCATTCCTGACTCCTTGCTGTTTCCAGCAGTGTCTGGGTGTCCACAAGTTTGGGAATCCCACCTTTGGCCCCAGCCTGCTTCCTCCTTTCTTACCCAGGCTGGAGCTCCCATCTTAGGCAGTGTTCTGTCACCCCCAGTGGGTGTCAGGGTTCTATGAGCCTGGCACCCTGAGGATGGAATGTAGCCTAGAGCTTCCACCTCTCATCTGCTTGAGCGGAGTTTACACACTCACACCCATACTGGGTACATCATTTCTTTGGACTCCATGAGTACCCATCTCTAGCTATAGCCTATCCGGGTCCAAGACCCTCTGGGCTCTCTCTGCTGAGGGGTGCCATGCCAGAGTTAGCCCCATCTGAACAAAGACCAGGATTTTGGTTTTGGGGATACCTCTAGTATAGAGTGTTCTTATCTGAAGTTACTGACTCCATATAAACCTTTGTTTGATCTCAGGCTATGCATTGGGGTGCTGATTCAATAGTGTTGGGATCTTCAGCAAATTCTGGGAAGATGGGTGTCACAGGATCTAAAACAAAAATGTATTCGCTATCTGATAGGTTATCTTTCCCCATCTGTGAAATGAGCCAATTCAAGCCAGATTCAATTATAATAAAGGCAGGTTTATTGGGAAGCTGCTGTCAGGTAGGTTAGTTCACTGGCCTCAAGGACCAAGGCCAGGGAAGTTGCCATGGGGAAAGGAGACATAGGGGAGGGAGAGAGAAAGAGAATATGGGCATGCCCACAGAGAAAGCAGAGGGAGAGAGAAAGAGAGAAAGGGGCATTGTGCACAGGGAGAGAAAGAGGAAAGAAGAAGGAAGGTGGAAGAGGAGGAGAAGAAGAAGGAGAAGAAGAAGAAGAAGAAGAAGAAGAAGAAGAAGAAGAAGAAGAAGAAGAAGAAGAAGAAGAAGAAGAAGAAGAAGAAGAAAGCACACAAAATGTCTTGATTATATAGGGAGGAGCCTCTGAGGGAAGGACAGCTCACTCCCCCTGGGCTGGAAAGTTTAGAGTTGGGGGCAGGGTATGCCAGGTAGGGACTGAGGGATGCTGGGAGAACCTGAATCGGCTTTGGTATGTAAAATATGCACCTTAGTCCCTTGTTCCAGGTCTGAAACCAAACAGTATGTTCATCAAAAGTCTCTTACTATCAAGCATTTATGGACAAAGAAATGCAATGACAATAACTTGTCCTATAATTCAAGGATTCCCGGATACTTCTGTCCAAAAGCTCAGTAGGAGGTGTCGCATAGCTAGGTTTTTAAATTACCAACCTATGGCTTCTTGTAGGAACATTATCCCCTATGTAAGTTCACTCCAATCATATATACATACATGCATACACACATACATGCACACACATTCATGTGAGTGTGCATGAACGCATGTACCCACAAATACACATGCACACACACACACACAGGCACGCGTGTGCACCTCATATCTACAGTTTTTTTCTTTTGTTTCAGTTAGCAATTGTTAGGTATGGCATGAAAATATTATTACTCAGAACTACCCAGAAATAAAGAATTCTTAAGCTTGAAATTGTGTGTGTATACCCCCCCCTTCTCTCTCTCTCTCTCTCTCTCTCTCTCTCTCTCTCTCTCTCTCTGTGTGTGTGTGTGTGTGTGTGTGTGTGTGCTTTTCTGAGAAGTATGATGACATTTCATCACGATCTTAACCTATCTCATTATTAGATAACCCTTTATAAAATCTATCAACATTTTAGATGCTACCCACTCAGTGGTCATTTGCTAGCTATCTCAGTTATTATGCAAGCTTGAGGGCTTTTCTTAAAATATACCCTAGGTAGTAACTGTATGCTGTCACAATACCCTCCTCACTGATATAACTTAATCTCATTGTGTAGCAATGATATCCTCTCATATTATCCCAAGAAGGCCAAGTTTCATTAATAAAATATGTGAAAAAGGATCACAATTGCATAATTTATATTATTATAATTGTCCAATTTTATTATTTGTTATAATTAATTTTTAGTATCCCAAGTTAAAATTTCAAATTTTTATCAATATGTATGTATGTATGGGGAAACAGCATATGCATTGCTTTTCAGCTTATAATAAAATTTTCATGCTCATGAACCCATAATATATTGAAGATATCTTAAGTTGAAAATGCATGCATTACACTTAAACACTCTTGTTTATTAAGATTAATTTATTTATTATATTTATGTGAGTACACTGTTGCTGTCTTCAGACACACCAGTAGAGGGCATCAGATTCCACAACGGATGGTTGTGAGCCACCATGTGGCTGTGGAGAATTGAACTCAGGACCTTTGGAAGAGCAGTCAGTGCTCTTAACAACTGAGCCATCTCTCTAGTACCACACTTAGCCATTCTTAATTACAGAGTGGACCATATTATAGTATTGGTTCCTTTTGTTATTTCATGGTTTACTAGAAGCGGTGTCTCACTGTCATTGTGTAACATCAGGAGAGACAATTATAATATGCATTATTCACTCAGGAAAAAAAAACTCGGAGTTCAAAATATAGTACTATTAAAACCATGTTATGTTCATCCTTTCTTAAATTTGAAAAACCATAGGCATAAGTTCAATTAGTTGAGGACTATTTGCATAGCATTTGTTGATAGTGTTTTCAGCTTTGCATATTCATTGAAGGTCTAGAACCAATACTTACAGCTTCAAACCTGAGGGCAGAGGAAGTCAACTGTTATCTTGTTCTCTACAGTACACTATTCCTGATCTGTTTCTATTCTCAGTGCTGAGACAAGTTATTACTATTTTATAAGTCTTGATTCATATCTCTAAGTTCAACTTCAGTAGCTGTATTTGGAAGCAGGACCAGCTCCCTTTTCAGTTCTCAAGACTTTCTGCAGTTATGACTCCAGATTCCTCACTCATATTATTTATAATGAATTATATACAGTAGAGGATTTTATCTTTTTGAAAGATAAAATTTCAACACAAATGCAGTTTTTAATTCATAGGAAATAACATCAGGAAATTGAACCAGTATCTATAAACACAGATAAATTATCTCTTAGATATTCCATTAAAGAAAAAAAGCATATGAACAAAATTAAGCTATGGAAAGTAAAAATAGAAGGAGAAAGAAGGAAAGAGAGGTGAGAATGACTTTTAGACATCATAGCAGCCAGAGAACATAGGAAGACCCAATAAACAGCTCTATACCCAGTTTACACAGATCCAGTGACTGCTATCTCTTCTATCACCATCCTTTGAAATGCTAATTATCAGGTTAACTACCTTCCAAAATTCTTTAAGATCTTTCTTTCCTTAATCTGAAGGTCTTTGTTCTGCGAGATCTATTTAAAATATTTTCACTTCCTGTGAAGTTTCTGAAAGGCATTTGTTTATGGGAGGGTTGGGGCACCTGCACTCCTTGAGTTTGAAATAGTCATCATATCCTGTGTGAGGCTTCTCCAACTTCCAAGGACTTTAGTTACTTTGATGTTTACACTACTCATGTTTATATTCTGTATACAAGACTTGTAATAATTTAAAATTTATCCTTTTGGATTTTGTCTTAACTCAGCAATGCTCACAGTAAGCTTTTTAGTTTCATGGACAATATCTGCCCCCTCACATACATACACATATACACATATAAGATGTAAAGGGTCTGTATATATTATATTTATCTCTCTGAGACTGGGTTATTTAACTTAATTCAACAAATTTCAATTATATCTGTTTTTCTACAAATGTCTTGATTTGATTTTTCTTTATTATTGGACAAAATTCTATTGTGCATGGGTACCACATACTCTTCCTCAGTTTATCTCTTGATGGGCAACTTTGTTGGCTGTATTTCCAAGGTATTATGAATATTAGCAATAAACATGGATGTGTAAGTATCTCTGGAATATGACTTACTTCCCTGTGAATAATTACTCAGGAGTAGCATAGCTGGGTAATATGCTAATTATTTTTGGAAAACCTATATACTGATTTTCTGATAGAATATGTGGAATATGAAAAGGGCATGAGGTTGCATGCGGGAAGAAGTAGGAAGAGGAGCATAGGGAATCAGAGGATGAGAGTGATAGAAAAAAATTAAAAATATATGAAATGAGATAATGAAACTCATTATTTGATAATCTAATTTCAAAATAAATAAAAAATTAAAATAGAGAAAATACTTGTCAGTGAACAACCAATAAACCATAAAATTCTCTAAGACTGGATAATTTGGGTCTTGTCAATATATCTGGCACATACAATGAAATCAGTAAATGACTTACACTACTCCTTCATTGATTAACCAACATAAGAAATGGAATTTTAGAACATGTTGTTGTTGTTGTTGTTTATTTTGTGTTACTTTTGTTTTTTTTTTTTTTTGGTTTTTTTACTGGAGCTAATGGTGTAATAGCAGGAAAGAAATTTATTCTATGTGGCTACATAAGCAAAAACATGAAATAATCTGTCTTCGAGGTGTTAAAAATAGTCTTGAGATTGTCCAGAACAGGAAAAAAGTAAAGGTCAGGCCTTTGCCTAGCTGGTAACCTTAGTCAGGTCATGGTCTTGTTGGTAGTTTTCACTTTTGTCATTAGAAGAATGGATTATTAGCATCCAGATGCTCACTTTCTTCTCATGTTATTTATAAGAAAATGCAAGACTCAGGGCACTAAAATCTTATGCCAAGCAATTAAAAAATATAATTGAGATTGTGGATACCAGAAGAGTTAGTTCCCTGTAGGGCTGAAGTTACTACCTGGTGTTGTTGCTGGAAACAGAAATTAGGTCCTCTCTAAGAGCAGTATGCATTTTAACCATTGAATTATCTTGTCAGACCCTGCAATGTGTGTGTGTGTATGTGTGTGTGTGTGTGTGTGTGTGTGTGTGTGTGTGTGTGTGTGTGTGTGTGTGTGTGTGTTTGTGTGTGTGGTTTGTTTTTGTAGTTGATGCCAATGGGACAGAGAAAGAGATAGACAGAAATACACACATGTCCACACATAGCGGTGAGACACACAGAGAAGAAAGAGGAAGAGGAAGAGAATCAACTGGGGAGAGGATGGCTGAAATATTACCTTCTTCAGATAGGCCTGTGGGCACGTCTGTGGGAGCATTTTCTTCAATAATGATTGATATGGATTGTCCCAGCCCATTGTGGGTGGTGCCACTAGTTTGGCAGGTGCTTCTAGGTTGCACAAAGAGGCAAACTGAGCAAGGTACCACCACAGAGAACAAGGCAGTAAGCAGCATTTTTCCTTGGTCTCCGCTTCAATTCTTGCCTCCAGGTTCCTGCCCTGCCTAACTTTTAAAATCACATTTCTGCTGAATCCTGCTCTCTATCATCAAACCTTGCATTCTCATATCCTTCCTCTAATCTCCCACTCTCTGCTGATGCTACGAATGACTTTTATCGTTCTCAAAACATGAAAATTCCAGACAGTTCTGTCTTGGCACTTTATTATTTATCCCTACAGGAGTATGTTTTCAAAAACACATATTGTGTGGCTGTTATTCAATTATATCTGTAGATCAATATATCTGAAAAATGAAGAAAAAGGAAAATTATAACCATTCAGGGAATAGGATGTCTGAGTGTAAAACTAGAGAAAAAGAAACAGTTTCTGTTGCTTAGGAGATCTGTGGAATGGCTCTGTGAGTGAGTGCCTTAAAAATGTACATGTGGTTAACCTTGACAAAGAGATCATGTCACTGAGGACTGATATTTGGACACTTTGCAAGTCATGAAGGGTAATAAGAAGGATTTTACAATGAACTGGTGATGTGTTAAATAATCATTTTCAGTAGGAAGAGAAAGAGTCCTAAGTATGTATGTATGTCTCCATCTTTATCTGTCTGTCTGTCTGTGTATCTATTCCTCAGTATTTGATTACTATCAAATTTAATCTATGTATGTATTACTACTTTATAAATGAAGAAACATCCCTATTTGCCAAGAAAACAATTTAAAAGCAGAGCAGTATCTTAACTAGGGTTTCTAATTTTGTAAGAGACATCATGACTACAACTCTTATAAAGGAAAACATTTGACTGGGACTGGTTAACAGATCAGAGGTTTAGTCCATCATTGTCATGGTGGGAAACATGGCAGTGTATGGGAAGACATGGTTCTAGAGGAGCTGAGAGTGATTGTCAGGCAGCAGGAAAAGAATTAGCTTGAGCTTTTAAAAACACAAGTCTTGCCCACATAGTGACACCCTTCCTCCAGCAAGACCAAACCTACTCCAGCAAGGCCACACCTACCCAATAAAGTCAGACTTCCTTATAGTGCCACTTCCTATGGGCCATGCATTCAAGTACATGAGTCTAGTGGGGGACATTTCTATTCAAACCATTACATTCCACTCTATGGTTCCCATAGGCTTCTACTCATAATATAATGAACAATGTATTTAGTTTGATTTCAAAAGGCCCTACATTCTAACACATTCTCAAATTTATTTAAAATTCTAAACTTCAAAGTCTCTTCTGAGAGTCATGCAATCTCTTAACTGTAATTAATACCATGTAAAATCAAAATTTAAAAAGCAGACTATATACTTCCAATATACAATGGCACAGGATATACATTACTATTCCAAAACATTGTGAAGAAATACTGGACCAAGGCAAGAATGAAAACCAACTGGACAAACTCCAAATGTTGCATCTCCATGTCTGATGTCAAAGCACTCCTCAGAGTTGCAACTCCTTTCAGCTTGAGTGACTGCAACACATTTGTTTCCCTTAAGCAGTTTTCATATTCTGTTAACAGCTCTCCTTGGTGAGTATATCATAGATCTGGCATCTCCAACATCGTGGGGTCTCCCAGGCAATCCAGGCTTCATATTCACAACATTACAAAATGACCTCTCTAGGGTTTCATTCAGGGACACTCCTGCCACACACTTGGAGGGAGAATCTATAACCCATTTCTTCTGTCCTTGACTCTACACCAGAGCCACATGATGAAGCTTTAAGTTCTGCTGCTTGCTGGGACTGGAACATGCCCCCCCTTTCAGTCACATTTTCACCAGTTTTCTGCTGTCAGTGATCACTTTCATTGAGTAAGGTAGGCTGTCCTGAATCTCCATCTCTAGAGCAAGCTTGCCTCAAACTCCAAGATCCTCCTGACTTTACCTTCAGAATTCTGCGATTAATGGTACATATCACCACATCCCAGCCTAAGCTTTTCTTTAATACTTTTTCTCAAATTGGCAGCTTAGCTAGGTTGGATTGTTTAATGTGTTTACCTCTTTGAACACAGGATTTAGTTCCATTCCACTTACTGGTAACCCTTTTCTCAAATTGTACAGTTTTAATTTTTTCCTTGCTCAGCTTGTTCCTTTTCATTATAGAACTGCATAAGAATGAACACTAATAATCATACAACATAGTTAATACTAGGCTGTTTTGAGATTTCTTTGCCAATGCAATTAATTCAAATCTCTTCAGTTTAGCTTCAAACAGATTTTTCAGACAAGGGCAAAGGCAGCCACATTCTTTGCCAAATTATTATAAAACAGTCTCTAGGCTATATACAAACATGCTTCTCCTCTGAAAAACCTCTTGAGGTGAGCCCCCATAGATCAAATCACCCTCAGCACCACTGTCTTCCATATTCCTAATAGTATGCCCCATTAAGCTCCACTTAAAGCATTCAACTGCATTTCTAATCCAAAGTTCCAAAGTCCATACTCCCCCCAAAACAAAAGCATGGTTAGGCCTATTACAGCAATGCCCTAGTCCCTGGTACAAACTTCTGTCTTTGTTAGGGTTTCTATTGCTATGAAGAATCATCATAAGTACAGAAACTCTTATGAAGGAAAATATCTAATTGGGATTGGCTCACAGTTCAGAGGTGTAGTCCATTATCATCATAGTGGGAAACATGACAGTGTGCAGACAGACATGGTGCTGGAGACAAAAATAAGAGCTTTTTGACATCTAGATTGGCAGGCAGCAGGAAGAGAACTGGCTTGAGCATCTGATATCTCAAAGCCTGTCCCAACAGTGACACATTTCCTCTATCAAGACCACACCCAACTCCAATAAAGGCCACACCTTCTCATAGTGTCACGGCTGATGAGCTAAGCATGCAAACACACGAGTCTATGGGGTATTCCAATTCAAACAACCATAAGCAGGAAATGTTTGCTTGAATAATTGCAGCTTGCTGACTGTCTAATAGGAGTTTAAGCAATAAGTTACAATACTTTAATACTTAGAATAACAAGGTTATTTGGAAGATGTTATAATTGAATAAATAAACCTTTTAAAAGCAATAATCTTTACATGCTTCATCTAAAGATGCCTTCTTGATTATGAAATAATTTTGGAAAGGAAAAAATGAGCAGCAAGAATCATAGGATTTTGAATATTGCTTAAGAAGGAGTTTAATATAAAGGTTCAAGAAAAGTGGAGTATACAGTATCAGTGAAGACAGAAGATAATTTCTAATTAAGACTTTGAGGGTATAGAATAATTATAAGTAGTCAAATGAAAGCAGCCCAAATCAACGTTTTCTGAAGGTATCCAAAGCTTGTAGTCATAGTATTTCCATTTGTGCAAAATTAAATTACAATTTCACATTAATTAAATGTTTCCACTACTTTGAAAGACAAACATATTTTCTTAGTAGTTTTGGAAAATATTTTAGGCAGGTAAATTCTGTTTCTGTTTTTATTTTTATAAAATTTTAAGGCTCTTAATATTAGAGTCACACAGAGGGAATTTTGTTGTCATCTTTTGTTTATGGGCATATGTGTATGCATTAACATGTCGAGTTTCCTGGCTATTGGTAAAAATTCAAAATGTTATGTAGAGTAACAATTGTCAAATTTATACCAAAGCCTTATTTTTTCAATGGGTTGTAATTAATCTTTAAGTTCTTTGATATTCACTATGGTAACCACATAAAAACATGTCTGAACTCTGGGTTGGTTCTAGAATGATTTATTATTCAAAATTGTAGCAGAGTAAATTTTAGCTATAAAACATGACCTTTTTAGTGTAATATTTCCTGAATCTCAGCCCAAAGTTATTTGACTTCACACAGTGATTCAGTATCATAAATTTTTGCCATTCTTTTCAAATAAAACTATATCGAAGAATGCTGTGTTATTAGAGAGCAAAACAGAAACAAGCCAAATTATATACAAACCCATACACATATGTACTACATACACATAGACACACTTATGCCAAATGCCCTGGGAATATCCCCCTGAAGAGAAAATCAGTGTCAGAACAGATATCTCATTCATTTGCCTATGGGAAACATTATTTAAGACAGAATCTATCTCATACTCAATTATATCATGAGATTTCTCCTGTGGTAGATTTCTATTATATTTGATGATTTTTTTCACAGTGTTGTGTGGAATTTAATGTGAGTTATATAGTACAATATCAATATTAAATATTTAATAGCAATCATTTACTACATCTTGATGAACTAGGCATTATATGGTCTGTTTTCCATACACTAATTAATATATTTCTCAAATTTTCCATGAGTTCCTCTGTCATAGTTAGCTTCAGCTGTCAACTTGACAGAAAACTACAGACATTTTTGAAAAGGAGCCTCTGTTAAATAATTGCCTCCATCAAATTTGTCTGTGGGCGTTATGTGAGGCATTGTCTTAACTGCTCATTGATGGAGGAGGATCCAGGCCACCACTGTAGGCAGGGTGCCTGAGCTATAGAAGAAAAGTAGTTTAGCATTTACTTGAGAGCAAGCTTTGCTCTGTGGTCTGTGCTTAAGTTCTTGTTTGCCATTCCTACATGAACTCCTGCATTGGCTTCCCTTAAT
The DNA here is from genome assembly GCA_028551405.1 of Uromys caudimaculatus. Taxonomy (NCBI): domain Eukaryota; kingdom Metazoa; phylum Chordata; class Mammalia; order Rodentia; family Muridae; genus Uromys; species Uromys caudimaculatus. The sequence goes on from CM052722.1 coordinate 104,162,763, forward strand.
GTTGAATTATGGCTTCTAAGCCAAATAAGCCCATTCCTTCTCTTATTTGTCCTTACTCATTGTGTTTATCATTACAATACAAAGGCAAATGAGACAAAATGGGTACCAGAGAGTGGGTGTTGCTGTGATGGACCAGGTTTGTAGAAGGAAGGTGGAGGCTGGTGCAGAATTTGTCACACAAAATCATTGAGTCCATGAAGCTTTATACACTTTTCTGTGGATGCTTGAAAGATAAGATTCCTGAGAACCTTGCAGATTCTATAGATCTGTCTCATGAAGTTTCAGGAGAATGCATGGCTTTATCAGGGCCAATTGTATGATGTTTGATTTAAAATGTTTGTAAGTAAAATGTAGCTTTACTGGAGGCATTTGATACTAATCATCAGGGGTTGAAAAAATAAGCTTTGATTATTAAAAGGTGAGCATCACTGAGGTAAAATATTTTAGAAAAAATATTTTCTCTGGGTGAGGCCACTTAATATGTGGTTCAGAGATATCATGGATTTACCTGAATGTGTAAGAGTGACTCCACATAGCATAAGTTTGGGAAAAATTAATTCAGTCATGGAGAGCAACTGAGACTTGGTACCATGTGGCAGGGTTGGAATTCCTGCAGAGAAACATTTATTGAAGATGCAGCCTTAGTTGCAGTGGAGACACCAGCATATTGGAGATGCCAGGACCATAAGATAATCACCAAATATAATATCAGGGTGGAGTAGAGACAGCCTAAGATTATGTGATAAATTCTGTGTGCTGATGATGACGACAGAATCAGCAATCAGTGAAGTATGACTTCTTCAGGAGGCCCAGAAGACTGTGTATGCGTGCCTGGGAAGTAGGACATTTAGCTTCTGACAGTGGAATTTTGGATTTTCATTGATCTTATTTTAACTGTGCTCTGATTCATTCTTTTGGAGTGAGAAAGCATGCAATTTATTTTTGTATTTTATAGGACCTTACAGATAAGACACTTTAGATTTCTAAAGACATATTAGACTTTTAAAATACTGAAAACTTTAAAGAGTGTGAAAATTTTAAAGCTGTTTTATATTTTATATTATGATATTAGCCTTCTATCTTAAGGACAAACAAAAAATAGAAAATTAGAATTAAGATATATTATTAGTATGATTTATTTGTACATGCATGTGTGTGTGTGTGTGTGTGTGTGTGTGTGTGTGTGTGTGCGCGTGTATGTGTGTATGTGTGTCTACCAATGTAAGTCTGTAGTTTTTAAAGTGATGTTACAGAGTGTCAAAGCTGATGAAGAATGGAATGTTGTAGTTAGTTAGCTTTAAGTGTCAACTTGATACAAACCTAGAGACACCTGGGAAAAGAGAGCCTCAGTTGTAGGATTGCCTCAATTGATATATGAGGGCTCATCTGATGGTGAGTGCTACCATCTCTAGGCAAGTATGGCTGGACTATGTAAGAAAGTAACTGAACAAGCCAGAGGAGTGATTCTAGTAAGCAGTGGATTCTGTTTCAGTTCCTTTTGGGACTTCCCTCAATGATGAAATGGGATAAGGAAATGTAAGCCAAATAAATCATTTTCTCCCCAAGTTTCTTTTAGCTATGTTTTTTTTTTTTTATCACAGTAACAGAAAGCAAATTAGAACTTGCTCTAATTTTACAGATTACTAAACTACAGTTCAGAGATAATTTATGCCCAAAAATTGTTGAAGATAATTTTTGAAGAGGGGTATTCAGGATCTAAAATCAAATACCTTTTTTTTTCTATTAACACTGCTATCTTCAGTGTAGTTGGTAAAATGTTAAATGATACATCTACCCTTTAGGATTATGATAAGCTGAAAAACAGTACTAATAAATACAAAAGCAATCAGAATTTAATAAAGTACAGGAAGAGGAAACAAGATAATCAGTATTGCTGGTAACTACATTCCTCAGGAATAATATTAGCATGTTTTTGACAACCAGGAATCAAAGAAAGGAAGAAAGAAAGAAAGAAAGAAAGAAAGAAAGAAAGAAAGAAAGAAAGAAAAGAGATTCTTGAGATGAAACTCCTAAAAATACCAAATCCTATGAGGTACAAGAAATAGTATTTAAAAAGAAGTTTATATTCAACAATATTTATATCAAATAGATTTTTTTTACATATCCAATCTTTGGCAGCTTAACGAATTAGTAACTAGAAAGGAAAAATATATCAAACGTAGATTTTGTAGGATGGAAAGAAATAATAAAGACCTGAGTAGAGTTGGCTGTAGATAAAATGAAGTGATGAAAAATGAACAGAGTAAATGAAGGGAAAGTTAAAATAATTTTGTTAGTGTTATTATCAAGGTACTAATACAAGTATATGTCTGATAAATTCTTTTGACTATATAACATTATAAATTGATTATTGATTTAGAAGTCTTTAGGTTTAATGCTGTGTTTTATTATTGAAAATACTCTTTACCACATTTTTACTAAATAGGCAGCTTTAGAATTTTATTTGAACTAAGGAGAGGAAAATTTCTACAGAAACAGAATATCATAAGCAGACAGAACAGATAAGAAACCAGGTTGGCACCTAATAGCGTGGCATATTTGACCACAGCAGGAAGTGTAGTGTTTTTTAAAGCATGAGTTCATTGCAAGGGATGAGACAGGAGCAGATGCTATCCTGTAGACATCCTTGTATGCTTGTTTAAATGTCTGTGGGCAGAGATACTGCACAGCCAAAGTACTGTTTTAGAAAAGATAACACTGGCACAAGTGTATAGGGCAACCTGGAGTCAGGAAGAATTCTTTTCACACTTTTACCTCTCACTTTCAAGCACAAAGTGAAAGAACTAGGTGTATCTGGGGGTTGTGCTTTTTACTAAACTGTCTGTGAATTGTTCTGACACAAATGCCAGGTATAAGACTCTGGACTGGAAAAGATCCTACTCGACGGCTAGATCAAATTTACCAGTACTACCTCTCAAGTTTCTTCTGAAACCTTTGGAAACATTACTTCAAACCCTAGATCCCAATTGTCAGTCAGTGAATATGGCAGGAACTTTACATCAAACAGGTTTAATGTCAATTACCAACTTCCAAACCACTTTATTTGGAAGTGACTCTGTGTCATTTCTTATGTTAAAAATATAATGTACTTATTTTCCTAAACTGTGTGTGCAGCTTTTAAATGGCATTTGCTTTCCCAAGCTTACTTACCTGAATCTGGAACCATTCAACATCAAACATTCTGTTACTCCTCCAGATTTTGTATCTTTTAGAATAAAAGAAAACTAATTCTCAAAGGTTGTCTCATTGGAAGCTTTCCATGCTGCAGTTGGCATTTCAGCCTGACAAGATGGCATTTAAATTCATAAAATCACAATATATCTGGCATGTTAATTATTTTATCTTTAATAAACACATTTCAAGCATAAAATATAATTAAGAAACTATTCATATTTCTCCATGTCTTAAAATGATCACAGTCCTTTCTGTTATTGGTGGTAATACAAAAACGATGTGTTTTTTTGACATCCATGAAAGGATAACAATATTGTTAGAACAGGACTTGGGTTTCAGACATGTCCAAATTAATCCTCAGGTCAATTATTTCTACCTAAAACCTATGCTATATCAAACAAATGCTTAAAATTTAATGACTGTTAACTCCTGTGAAAAGTAGAAATGACAATGCTGCCTATGGTGTAGATCTGGTGTCTATCTTTCATAAGACTATGTAGAAGTGCTTGATACTAAACAATCTCTGTAATTTGTATGGCTTGTGAAAAATGAAGATTAACCATAGAAAATTATACTTGTTAAAACCTGACATACTTACTTGCAAATAAAATAGATATAAAGTACTTGAGTTAGCCATCATCCATAATCAACTACAAAATAGCAAGCATTAGATACCAGTCAGGGAATGATAAGGACCCTTAAGAAAAGAGACATGAACATGGATAACACTAAATTCTTTCCATTTACATACTTTCAAAGTGTTCCATGGTACTGCAGAGGGTTAGGATGTAAAAGCATCAAGGTAGTTTCCAGCGATCAACAGAAAAAAAGACAGATCACAGGCGGCTGCACAAATAGATGGCTCAATGGGTCTGCAAGGACTTTCCATGAAATATTTGAGAGATTACTAATCAGAACACAGACTTGAGGAAACTAGGACAGGCCTAGAGGAAAAATCAGAAATGACAAAATAATTAACTGGTGCTCAAATCAGGATGGACATACTGCCTGTTCTAATCAACAAAAATGAATAGTTTATTAATTCATGCCACACTGTAGTGTCCACACAAACAATTTTGCCTTAGTTATGAGGAATGATCAGTCAGAGACTGAACACATTTCTAGATTTCTTTTGCAAATCTTGAAAGCAGACTGTGAGGGAATTAACCTATTCATGGTTAGCTCTTACTCTAATCCAAAGCAATTCTCTCTTTTCTTCTTCTGCCAACATAACATTTTTATTGATTCTTAGGGAATTTCACATCATTCACCCCGATCACCAACACTTCCCAGTCCTACCGTGTCCATTCCCTGTGTGACCTTCCTCCCCAAAATAAAAATAAAACTGAGAATAAAACAACCAGTCTGTTTTATCTCTATACTCACTATAGCATGTTCAGTCTCTCAATGGCCTGCCCCTTAAATAGAACTGAGCCCTTCTGTTCTAGCACCCTCCTGCTCTATAAGGTGGGCTAATGCCTAGTAAGCCTTAGGTTATGTAAGAGCGACGGGAAAGGCATATCTGCTGCAAGAAGCAATCCTGATGAAGTCTCTTGGGATCTTACCTCTCAGAGATCACCCATCATAAGTCATGCAAAGGACAGTGGGGCCACCTCCAGGATCATCACCTGCTATCACTACCCTTTCCTAGATGGCTTCTGACAAGTAGAGAGCAGACTTGAGAGTACTGGGAATAGAATGTGCTCAGGGTCTATGATGTGAATTTCCCAACTAATCAATAAAGTTATTATGAAAGAAAGAACAAGACCTACAGGCTACAATAAAATCACAAAACAAATAAAAATAAGTAAAAAGAGTGTTTTCTAGATATCATATCTATATAGAAGCAACTTGTTTCTCCCTAAAAGAATTTCTGATTAAATATATACTTCCCTGCAGCCAACACCTTGGAAGTCTCTAAATGAGAAATGTAGGATACCTAAGAAACTATAGATTTTTGAATGTAAACATGTTAGGTGGGATAAAATATGAGATGTGCTTCAAATTAGTGTTATTTATTCAAAGAAATAAAATGGTATGATTTTCCTTTATTTAAGTAGTTTCACCTTTTGCTTTTTGATGTTGAACATGGCATACGGCTTTCTAATATTGATAACATTTTTCTCCTGTTTCAAGCTGTTTTTCCAAAGATTGAACTTTAAATAAAGAATCTTAAGATAAAATAATATTTATAAGAGTATGAAATGGTATTATTATTATGATAAAATTTATACCATATATCATTTAAACAAAATTATCAGATATATAAAGAAAAAAGATGCTATGAACTACTGTGGAAAAAATATTCATCATTCAAAGTCAACCCACAGTTAAAATTGTCAGACAATGAACAATGGATAACTTATTAAAACTGTATCCAGTATATTTACAAATCAAACTATACACATGATTGACATAAAATATACTTAAGTGAAACTTTCAAGGATAAAACTTGCAATGTTTGTGGTAAAAGTATATTGGATGGGATTAATAGCACCTTCTACATTACAGAATAAAAGTTTACTGATTTTAAGTCATAGTCATAAAAATTACTCAAAGTAACGCAAGAGATCTGTTTAGAAAGCAAGTCAGGGATGCAATGAACATACACAGACATGCACATATGCAGACACACATGTGCATGAACATGCACTCTCTCTCTCTCTCTCTCTCTCTCTCTCTCTCTCTCTCTCTCTCTCTCTGTTTTTTTTCATATATATGAAAGCCTATAAAAGCATGTATAAGAAAACTTAGATAACAATATCAAATGAAACTTGCTGTCCTAAGTGACAAAATATCTGGAAAAAAATTGAGTTTATTTTTAAATTTAAGCGACAAATTTTGATTCTTACCTAAGAAACTCAACGAACAGCAAATCCACAGATAATAAGAAAGTGTATATGATAATACACTTGCTCAAATATACTTAGAAAAATAAAACTAGAAAACGAAGTAAAAGAATACATAAAGTAACTGTAGTTATCAGGATGAGCACAAATTGAAAAATAAAATATTGAATTAACCCTTGAAGAACAGGTTTGTAAACAACAGAATATTCATGTTTTTAAGACTTTAGTGCTTATCTACTCTGAAAAATTGATGTTACTATTTATGAAATAATTCCAGTTAAATAGAATTCAAGCTATGATCACAGAGTAATATTAAAATCTACAACCAAAACTGCTCTAGATTTTAAATATATTTTAATACATATTAGATTGAATCTGACAAAAAGTAAAGCAGAAAACATTGAGTAAAACTGAAAATGCAATCTACTATTTGTTTAGTGAGTTCAATATGTGATTGTAAAGATGTTTATGGCACCAGGTTTCTATATTAGGAAAGAACAGAAGGGCTCAAATCAATCTCTACTCTGAAAGAAGAATAATAAGAGTAAATGAAACAACAGCAAGAAAAAGAGTGAACATAAATAAGAATATAATTGAAAGCAATAACATAACATCAAAATCGATAGTGAAAAGCCAAAGGACCTTGATTGTTTAATTTTTGAAATTAAGATATAGTTATATAGTTTTCCCTCTTCACTTTGCTCCCTTCAATACTGAGAATCAGACACTGAGCCATGAACCAGGCAGCATACACCAGCTGATATGAGGCTCCCAACACATATACATCAGAGGACTGCTGGGTCTGGACTCAGTCAGAGAAGATGCACCTAACCCTTAAGAGACTGGAGGCCCCAGGGAGTGGGGAGGCATGGCGGGGTTGGGGGTGTAGGAGTGGGGACATCTTCTTGGAGAAGGGGTGGGGAGGAATGGGATGAGGAACAGTTGGAGGGTGAACTGGAAGGGGAATAAAGCCTAGACAGTAAAAAACTATTAAAGAATTTTAAAAGAATGAAAAAGAAAAAGAAAAGAAAAGAAAAAAGTAAGAATGATTTGAAGATACATATATATATATACACAATAAAGCTCATAGTTGTTTCTGGGAAAAAAAAGAAAGTTGAAGAAGTGATCTGGAGAAATTTTTCAGTGGTTAGAGCCCTGAATGCTCTTGCAGAGGATCTGTGTTCAATTTCTTGCACACAATTGGAAATTCATAAACATCTGTCTTAGTTCCAGGGGTCCATTGCTCTCTTCAGATTTCCATGAACACAAGAAATCAGTCATTTATATGGTGTACAGACATATATGCAGGCACAACATACATATACAAAATAAAATGAAAGAAATAAATTGAACTCAGTAACTACTTGTACCACAGAGTGAGGTATACATTTTACAAAGCAAATCACAGGCCAATATGGTTTCACTTATGGACTTTGTGGTAGTTTAAATGAAAAACGCCTTCATAGCTTCATATATTTAAAGCCTTGATCCTTAGTAGGTGGAGTCACTGTTGAGGCAGGATTAGGAAATGTAGCCTTGTTGAAGTAGATGTGGCCTTGTTGGAGGAGGTGTGTTACTGGGGGTTGGCTTTGAAATTTCAAAAACTCATACCAGGTCCAGTCTCTGTGTGTCTCTGTGTCTTTGTGCCTCTGTGCCTCTGTGCCTCTATCTCTGTCTCTGTCTCTCTTACTGTCTCTCTCTCTGTCTCTCTCCATCTCTCTCTCTCCATCTCTCTCTCTCCATCTCTCTCCACTGCATGTGAATCAGGATGTAAATCTCTCAACTACTGCTCCACCATCATTCATTCATTCTTGTTTGCTGCCAGGTCCCTTGCTATTATAATAATGACCTCTCTGAAACTGTAGGCAAGCACCCAATTAATTGCTTGCTTTTATAAAAGTTGCCTTGGTCCTAGTGTCTCTTCACAGCAATAGAACAGGAATAAACATAGACTGTGACAGTCGTTTAAGTAACAAACTATCTAGTCACTTTAATTAAGGAATAATTATTCTATCATTATGAAGGAGAGCTAATGCTTCTTGTTTGTAAGGTAAGGATTACTCTGAAACCAAACCGACCAATCACAGTAAAAGAAAACAAACCCATATATCACCATTTCCTGTGAATACAGACACAGGATTCAACACGAATTTTTCTAAATCAAATAAAAATGTGTTAAACATGAAAACATTTTAAATATCCAGAAGAATTTTACTTATAGTTGTAAAATAAATAATGATACAGACTAGGAAAGATGAAGCATATTTCTCCTCCCAAACTATTAAATAATATTGAGAAGAAATAATCTGAATCTGAACATATTAACAGGTATCCTTCATTGATATTTTGTTTTTGCATTTTGTTTTTGGATATTTACTTTATTTACATTTCAAATGTCTTCCCCTTTGGAAAACCCCTATCCCCTCCCCCCTCTCCCTGCCTCTATGAGGGTGTTCCCCCACCCACCCACCCACTCCCGTCTTCCCTCCCTGTCATTCCCCTATACTGGGGCATCTAACACCCTCAGACCCAAGGGTCTCTCCTCTCCCTGATGGCCAACAAGGCCCTCCTCTGCCACATATGTGGCCAGCACCATGGGTTCCTCTATGTGTATTCTTTGGTTGGTGGTCCAGTCTCCGGGAGAACCAGGGGGCCAGTTGACACTGTTGCTCCCTCCATGGGGCTGCAAACTCCCTCAGCTCCTTCAGTCCTTTCTCCAACTCCTTTTAACACTCATGGTCATATTCATAAATTGATATGTGGGTTTTATGGAATGCTGATTAAAATCAAACCAGCTTTATAAAGAAGAATTTAAAAGAAAAAAAACCAAATTCATAAGGAGCTGGAAGAGGTGGTATATACCTTTAATCCCATCACTCAGGAGGCAGAGGCCTGGGCTTCATATTTGAATGGAAAAAAAAAAAGAAAGAAAAAAGGATGTAAGGAAACATGACCGGTCCCAGGGTTCAGCACCAAATAAATGAAAAAATAAATAACTAAAAAGGAAAACATGACTGCCCCTAGGTATGTTGGAGGAGATGTTTTATTATAAATAAAGCTAGAGCTTAGGTCAAGGCAGGGACATTTGGGAGAGTCCAGAGTGGTCATGAGCAGCCTGAGCTGAGCCATGTGGGGAGATGGGGAAGGCAAAGGAGAGAGGAAACAGGGGTACTAGGTGTAGCAACCAGAAGGCCCAATGATACAAACAGAAAGCCATAACCAAAATGTTTGTATTACATAAGAAAGAGCAGCAGAGCCTTCTGGACTAGAGAGTTCAGGGTAGGGGGCAGGTATACCTGCCAGGAGTGTCCTGTAACAGGCAGAGGCTGAGAAATTTCAGGGAGATCCTGGTGACCAGTTTACTTTGAAAAGTTAAATATACACCTCAGCCATTTGTCCTGGGTTTTAAACTTAACATCATTTACTTTCAGGATAGCAAGGGTTCTATAGAGAAACTACCTTAAAATTTTTCAAACAGAAATTCATAAACTGTCTTAAAAATAACTAAAACAAAATTTAAAGGAGAGAAACCTTGGTGAATTAACAGTTTTATTTCAAGACGCATTTATTATAAAGGGACAGTATCTAAGACAGCATGTAATTAGTTTAAATACATTGAAATAGAGCAATAGAACAAGATAAAATGTGAGAATAGATTTGTTGGCCATGACAATATAATTTTAGATAATTTTGTAAAGAAAATGCATGAGAGTCAGTACTCATTTTAATGAATGGTCTATGATCATTGACTATCATCTGCTAAAGCAAGACAAAAAGCTGATAGACACTTCAGAACATATGTAAAATTTAATTATTTAGTAAGTCTAAATGGGAAACCTAAAAATATTTCTGGTAAAATGTATGACTTTTTGTTACTTCCATTGGCCAGTATGCTATTAGGAAAAACAATATAATACTAATTTATTAATGTAAAACAAAAAATTTAATTATACAAATTAAGATATTCAGTTCCTAGGAAAATTATATTAAAAAGCTATGATCTTCAATAAAACACAGAATGCTTATGTTTTATTTTATAATAGAAAGTTATAAAATATTTGCACTTTTATATGTAAAAATATTTGTATGCAAAATACACTCAAATATCAATAGTGAGTAATGAAGTCAAACTATAAAACTTTTCAAGAGATTTGAAAACGTATATCATCATAAAATTATAGAGATTGCCCTTAGTCTTTATCTGAATGTAAGTAGAAAAACAATAGGACTCTACTTTGTATCTACTAAAATGTTTAGAACCAATTGCTCATCAAGCTAAGTATTGTCAACAATGTGCAGCATTGGAATTTTTATATACTAGCCATGAGAATTAAAGTATCATAGCAATATCTTTGCATGGGTCTAATCTAGGCCTTTGGCATATATGCTACAGTTATGTAAATTGATCTTGTGGGACTTAAAACTGTGGGAGCAGAGGCTGACTCTGACTTTTGCCTGCTTTTGAGACCCCTTTTCTGCTACTGGGTTGCCCTGTCTAGTCTTAATATGAGGGCATGTGGTTAGTCTTACTGCAAATTGATATGCCATGTTTGGTTGTTATATATATGCTTAAGACATCTTATTATGGTTTTCAAACTTGCTGAGCTAACAAATTTTAAGTATACAGAAGCAAAGCATACAAAGTATTGAAAAAAAGAAATAGAAAATATTTGGGTTAAATTTTAAAGTTAAACATAGTGATAGACATGAATCAGTCATTTTTACACATAGATATATTTCCAAGTGCTAAGAAATATTATGTCTACATCATGAATTCTATGAAGCACTCATATTATTTGTATGGGGCAAAAACTTATAAACCATTGTTATAATTATATAATGGAATTTTAATTTACCACCAAATGAATGCATTAATGACACATATAGAGTTATGGATTAACCATCAAATCACTGTACTGACTTAAAGACAAATATAGTATACACTATATGATGCTGTTTATATGAATACTAGCCAATACCAACCAATATACAGTGACAAAATCCAAATTAGTTGTTACTTGGTAAAAGAAATGAGTGAGACACAAGAATAAGATTATGATAAGGCAGGAGAAAGCTTCTGTGAAATGACAAATATGTTCATTCCTTGGAGTCATGTCTTTCTAGAATCTGTCACCAACTAATTAAGTTTCATCTCTTCTGCCCTTTATTTTATAGCAGTTTTAATGTAGTATTTTGCTATGTAGCTCAATGATGACAAGACTGGCAACAAACTTCATTGAACTTTATATTCCTCAGTGCTGATACTAAAATCATGAAACTTCACAATGGCCTGAACTCAGAAATTTTGAAATTATTCTTTTAGAAAATTATTTTTTGTGGAGATATTACAAGAACATATTTGGGAAAGTATGAGCAAGCCAGAGGACTTTATCACAGATATTTTAAAAAAATATTAGATGTCTTACTTGACTTGGCTCTAACTGTCAACTTAGTACAGGCTAGAGGCACCTTAGAAGGGAGTATCCATTCTTGGAGTGACTGGATCCCATTGGACTATGTGCCTATCTGTGGGAGGCTATTTTAAGTGTTAATTGGTGTAGGAAGTACCACTCTATGGTGGGAGGTATCACTGTTTAGGCAAATAGTCTCCATCCACGTAAGAAGCTAGCTGAATATGGGTCTTAAAGGAAGCCAGCAAACAACACTGCTCCATGACCTCTGCTTTATGTTATTTACATTCCTTCTTTAGTTTTGGTCTTGACTTCCCTCAATGACTGTGATGAGGAAATATATTTCAATTAATCGTTTCATCTTCTAAATTTCTTTTGATCAGAGTGTTTTATCAGAGCAACAGAGATGAAACTAGAACATTAGAGTATGAAGGAAATAGTATCACTAAGGCTATTAGTGAAAAGCCAGCTTTTGTGTGTTAAACTGCTTTGGAGGAGCTGGAGAGATGGCTTAGAGGCTAAGAGCACTGACTGTTCTAGAGGTCCTGAGTTCAATTCCCAGCAACCACATGGTGGCTCACAACCATCTGTAATGGGATCTGATGCCCTCTTCTGGTATGTCTGAAGACAGCTACAGTGTACTCATAAATAAAATTAATAAACTTAAAAAAAAACCCAAAAAACTCCCTGGGACCTCCAGTCTCTTGAAGGTTAGGTGCATCTTCTCTACTGAACCCAGACCCAGGAGTCTTCTCCTGTATATGTGTTGGGGGCCTCCTATCAGCTGGTGTATGCTGCTTGGTTGATGGTCCAGTGTTTGAGAGATCTCTGGAATCTAGGTTAATTGAGACTGCTGGTCCCTTACAGGGTTGCCCTCCTCCTCAGCTTCTTCCAGCTTTTCCCTAATTCAGGGGTCAGCAGGTTCTGTCCATTGAATGCGTGCGTATATCTGCATCTGAGTCTTTCAGCTGCTTGTTGGGTCTTTCAGAGGGCAGTCATGATAGACAGATCCCTTTTTGTGAGTGCTCTATAGCCTAAGTCATAGTGTCAGGCCTTGGGACCTCCCCTTGAGCTGGATCCCAATTTGGGACCGCCGCTGGACCTTCTTTTCCTCAGGCTCCTCTCCATTTCTGTCCCTGGAGTTCTTTCAGACAGGAACAATTATGGGTCAGAGTTTTGACTGTGGGGTGGCAACCCTAAACCTCCTTTAAGAGACTGGAGTACTCAGGGAGTTTAGAGGTCTGGTAGGGTGGGTGGAGGGCGGTAGGAACATCCTCCTAGAGACAGGGGGAGGGAAGGAGGTATGGAATGTGCAAAAGTTGGAGGGTGGACCGGGAGGAGAATAAAATCTGGAGTGTAAATAAATAAATAAATAAATAAATAAATAAATAAATAAATAAGCAAATAAATAAATAAGCCGGGAAGTGGTGGTGCACACCTTTAATCCCAGAATTTGGGATGAGAGGCAGGTGGATTTCTGAGTTCAAGGCTAGCCTGGTCTACAGAGTGAGTTTCAGGACAGCCAGTGCTACACAGAGAAACCCTGTCTCGAAAAACCCTAAATAAATAAATAAATAAATAAATAAATAAATAAATAAATAAATAAATAAATAAAATGATGAAAAAAAACTTCTTTGGAGTCAAAAGTTTTATTTATTTATGAGAGGGGTATAGATCATTGTCATTGCCCCACCTTGAGTAAACTACTCTTACTTCCTTATTTTTTAATTTATCAAGAAAGTGGTCTCATTAACATTTGTTCATGACCTAAAAATACTATTATTTTAGTACTTTCAATAGCATGGATTTTTCTGAATTGCACCAAGCCTTTAGTTTTTTTCCAGAATCAGGTAGCATCTTATAATACCCCCCATGGTATATGGAATTTAGATGGGTTTATACATTTTACATCTGTCTCTGCCTTCCTATACCTGTTGCATCTTACCATATTTTAATATATCTCTACAACACATATACATATAGTAATATAGTGATATCAAGGTTCTTTCCTACTTATGTGTTAGGATTTTGAGGGTACACACACACACACACACATACACACACACACACACACACACACACACACACACACACACACACACACACACATTTATGTAGCAGACATGGATGGAATACTTTCGTATTGCCAGTTCCTCTTGACCTAGATTCACAGGGAGTCTTCATCTCCCACACTCTATTGTTTGTCTTTTGTTGTCCATAACTGTTGCTTCAGAGCTTCCTGATTGTGTTAGCCATCTTGAATCCAATGATGTATTATTACAAGGTTTTGCTCTCCTTTTATATACTCAACCTCCACTAAATAGAGAACAATCTTAACACAATCTAATTTGACTTCATCACTGAAATTCTGTGCCTGTCTGTGGAAGTATTATGAAGGTTATCTCCCTGAAAGCAGGATTTCTGTCATGATCATGGAAGAAGGATAGATCTCGGAGACAAAAGTTCTGTGCTTGAAGAAAGGGGGCTTTTTTATTTGACACCACCTGATTTTCTGCATTTTTTTTTCTTTGCTGTAGAGTCAGTCCTTGGTACACATGGTTGGGGGAGGGCACTCTCTCCAAGTCATTATCTATGGTTTCCTCATTCAGTATTTCATTTTTCAGTCTCTTACCCATTGCCATTGACTAGAGCAGTAGTTCTCAACCTGTGGCAGGTAATCCCCCCACTGGGGTAGAATATCAGATATCTAGCATACCAGATATTTACATTATAATCCATAACAGCAGCAAAATGTTAGCTATAAAGGAGAAACAATAATACTTTTATGGTTGGAGTCAACAGAAGATCCAGAGCTATAGTGTTGTGCTAGGAAACATTCCTGACTCCCAAAAAAGACAATCAAGGAGCCAATTTCGACGTAATCACATTAGGGTCTCTTTATTTAAGCTCAAGCTTGGCCTCCCTGTCAACCCTGATGCAGCAGGAAGGTGGAACCCTGAGTGTAGTTTTAGGCAAGCATTTATAGGGGCAAGAAAGGGATATCTAGCCTGCTACAGATCTGAGTGGGTGAACCATTATGACTTTTAACATAATTGGCTAGTGTTGGACGCCAAACCACAATCTGCTTTCCTTCTGATGGGTAGTTGCTAGAAAGTGAAGTGTCAGCTACAGGCTTGTGACCTAGAGGTGCAGATTTGTTAGGGAATAACCTGGAAACCGGAGTCAGACACAGGTTTTGTTGGGGGGCCTGGAAATTGGTGCTAGATAACAGCCTGTTAGTTAACTTGAGTTCAACCTTAAACCAAGGTCTCTAAGACGGAGTCTGAAGCCAAAAGACTTGATCTCTCAATAGTAAAGGGCTGCAGCACTTAGAAGTTTGCAAAATCATTGGTCTAGACTTTCAGATACCTTAACTAATATTTCTGCAAGCCAATGTGGCCACATTTAATCTTCAGTATAGGTGACTATTAAACCATAACTCTAAAAAATGACCTAGTGGTTCTTTCCTTTCTTAGATTTTCTTGTCTTCTCTTTAGGCCATTTTTATTTCCAGTCTGTGGAAAGTGATACTACTTACAGAAGCATAATGTGATTGAATCTGCCAAAGCCATACTGAGAAAAAAAGAAGAAGAAAAATCCCACGTTTTAATTTTGAATGCCATAATGATTAATATGCTCACTATTGTCACACACAGTTATATTTGTCTATCAAAGTGATCACTTTGAAGTAGGTTCAGTGTATTAGATGTCAGTAAAATATCGATAAGGCTGCTTAAAAATTCAATGTTACAAAGAGGAAGGCTTAGAAAATGTATAAAACTGTACTGGCTGGTTTTGTGTCAACTTGACACAAGCTGGAGTTATCACAGAGAAAGGAGTTTCAGTTGAGAAAATGCCTCCATGAGATCCAGCGGTAAGGCATTTTCTCAATTAGTGATCAAGTGGGGAGGGCCCCTTGTGGGTGGTACCAGCCCTGGGCTGGTAGTCTTGGGTTTTATAAGAGAGCAAGCTGAGCAAGCCAGGGGAAGCAAGCCAGTAAGTAACATCCCTTCATGGCCTCTGTATCAGCTCCTGATCCCTGACCTGCTTAAGTTCCAGTCCTGACTTCCTTTGGTAATGAACAGCAATGTGGAAGTATAAGCTGAATAAACCCTTTCCTCTTCAACTTGCATCTTGGTCATGATGTTTGTACAGGAATAGAAACCCTGACTAAGACAAAAACAGAGCTTCAATCAGTTTCTCGGAGACTAAAAAGTTAAAGAATTTTACCAAATTTTTGTTTGTAAGTTTTTTGAGACAGGGTCTTTCTATGTAGCGCCATCTGTCTTAAAACTCACTCTGTAGACCAGTCTGGCCTCAAAGTCAGAAATCTGCCTGGCTCTGCCTCCTGAGTCCTGGGAATAAGGGTATATGCCAGCATTGCCAGACATTATCAAACTTTTTAAGGCTGTCTTATAAAATTGTCTTAATTCTGCTGATCTGATCATTAGAACTACTACTGTTGTTTTTACCTCAATGACTTTATTTATCCTAAAAGAATTAAATTGTTCCATGGCAATAATTTCTCTTTGAGCTCAAAATCTACAATGCTTTGAGCTTAAATTTCTAACCACCTACTTTTTAGCCAGACTTTGAATATTATGGGTGATCCCATGAAATCAAATTCAAATTAACACTTAAGAAGGTAAAGGAAAATTAAGCACCCAATAAGTAAAAATCTCAGAGATACAACATTGTTATTACCTCACTTAAATTTTTGGGGATGCTTATCTTTGAAGTATTTATTGCATTTATTTACTTTCCTATGATGAAGACATTCTGTACAAGCTCAAATGACCTAATTTATGTTGCAGTTTTACAATACCAGACTAAAAGTTTTGATAGCCCATTCCCCAGAATATCACAGTATTTTTTTTCCAAAAGAAAGATCTTTGTAGGTCAAACTAATGTTAAAGCATTTCAATGGAGAAATTGTGGATTGTGTTGCTAGGACACAATTAAGAGCAGGAATTCTCAAAAGGTGAAAACATCTCTTGGCTGTGGCTAGAAAAAGATGCAGTTAAAAAATAATGGTCACGGAATCCTTGGGACACAGGGACTGAGGAACAGCCAGGGGAAGAAGCCTTCTTGTTTCGATCTGTGTTGGGAGACCTCTGCCTGGGCCACCAGGGCTCCATAGCCAAATAGTGCCAGGAGAAAGCTAGCAGCCCAGGAGTGTGGAAAAGCCTGTGAGAGGGGGTAAGACAAGCACCACTGCTCAGTGGGACTCGCCTGGAAATCCTTGGGACACAGGGACTGAGGAACAGTTGGGGGAAGGAGCCTTCGGGTTTCCATGTTGGCAGGAAACCTCTGCCTGGGCCACCAGGGCTCCATGGCCAAATAGTGCCAGGAGAAAGCTAGATGCCTAGGAGTGTGGGCCGGCATGTCTGCACAGAGGGACGCACCTGGAATCTCCAGGACACAGGGACTGAGGACTGGTTTTCTGGGTTTTTTTGGTGGCCAGGGAGCAGATCCTGTGACACAGGGCTCCATACTCAAATAGTGCCAGGAGAGATCTGGTATCCCAGGAGTGCCGACACACCTTCAAGCATAGGCAAGACCAACACTTTTGTTCAAATTCACTGGATCAAGAGAGACTCTTGAAAAGCCATCAGGACACAGAAACCAAGGGACAGCTAGGGACAAGATCCTTCTGGTTACTGTCTGCACCCCAGAGTTGATCCTGTACCACAGCACTCCAAACCCAAACTCCTCTGAGAGAGATGGTCTCCAAGGAATATTGACAACAAGGCTTGCAGGAGGGACAAGCCACAGTCAGAGAGAGTAAGACCAGCTAACACCAGAGATAACCAGATGGCGAAAGGCAAGGGCAAGAACATAAGGAACAGAAACCAAGGCTTCTTGGCATCATCAGAACCCAGCTCTCCCACAACAACAAGCCCTGGATACCTCAACATATCAGCAAAGCAAGACTCAGATTTAAAATCACATCTCATGATGATGATAGAAGATTTTTAGAAGGAAATAAAATAACTTCCTTAAAGAAATACAAGAGAACACAGATAAACAGGTAGAAGCACTTAAAAAGGAAACACAAAAATCCCTAAAAGTATTACAGGAAAACACAATCAAACAGGTAGAATTACAGGAAAACACAACCAAACAGATGAAGGAAATGAACAAAACCATCCAGGAACTAAAAATAGAAATAGAAACAATGAAGAAATCACAAAGAGAGACAAACCTGGAGTTAGAAAACCTAAGAAAGAGATCAGGAGTCATAAATGCAAGCATCACCAACAGAATACAAGAGAGAGAAGAGAGAATCTCAGGTGCAGAAGATACCATAGAAAACATTGACACAACAGTTAAAGAACACACAAAATGCAAAAAGTTCCTAACCCAAATCATCCAGGATATCTAGGATACAATGAGAAGACAGAACCTGAGGATAACAGGTATAGAAGAGAGTGAAGATTCCCAACTTAAAGGACCAGTACATATCTTCAACAAAATTATAAAAGAAAACTTACCTAACCTAAAGAAAGAGATAAACATAAATACACAAGAAGCCTACAGAACTCCAAATAGATTAGACAAGAAAAGAAATTCCTCCCATCACATTATAGTCAAAACACCAAATGCACAAAATAAGAAAAGAATATTAAAAGCGGTAAGGGAAAAAGGTCAAGTAACATATAAAGGCAGACCTATCAGAATTGCACCAGACTTCTCACCAGAGACTATGAAAGCTAGAAGATCCTGGGAAGATCTCACAAAGACCCTAAGAGAACACAAATGCCAGCCCAGGCTGCTATACCCAGCAAAACTCTCAATTATCATAGATTGTGAAACCAAAATATTCTATGACAGAACCAAATTTACAAAGTATGTTTCCACAAACCCAACCCTACAAAGGATAATAGATGGAAAACGCCAACTCAAGGAGCAAAACTACACCCTAGAAAAAGCAAGAAAGTAATCTTTCAACAAACTTAAAAGAAGAGAGCCACACAAACATAAAAATAACATAGAAAATAACAGTAAGCAATAATCACTATTCCTTAATATCTCTTAACATCAATGGACTCAATTCCCCAATAAAAAGACATAGACTGACAGACTGGATCCATAAACAGGACCCAGCATTTTGTTGCATCCAGGAAACACACCTCCTTGTTAAAGACAAACACACCTCAGAGTAAAGGGCTGGAAAACAATTTTCCAGGCAAATGGTCCCAAGAAACAGGCTGGAATAGCCATTCTAATATCGAATAAATTCGACTGTCACCCAAAAGTCATCAACAAAGACAAGGAAGGACACTTCATACTCATCAAAGGAAAAAAATCTACCAAGTAGATTTCTCAATTCTGAACATCTATGCTCCAAATGCAAGGGTAGCCACATTCATAAAAGAAACTTTACTAAATCTCAAAGCACACATTGCACCTCACACAATAATAGTAGAAGACTTCAACATCCCACTATCATCAATGTATAGATCTTGGAAACACAAACTAAACAGAGACACAATGAAACTAACAGATGTTATGAACCAAATGTATTTAACAGATATGTACAGAACATATCATCCTAAATCAAAAGAATATATCTTCTTCTCAGTACCTCTTGGTACCTTCTCAAAAACTGATCATATAATTGGTCACAAAACAAACGTCAACAGATATAAACAGATTGAAATAATCCCATGCCTCCTATCAGATCAATATGGATTAAGGCTGGTCTTCAATGGCAACAACAACAACAGAAAGCCCACATACATATGGAAGCTGAACAATGCTCTACTCGATGATAACTTGGTCAAGGAAGAAATAAAGAAAGCAATTAAAGACTTCGTAGAATTTAATGAAAATGAAAGTACAACATACCCAAACCTAAGGGGCACAATGAAAGCAGTGTTAAGAGGAAAAGTCTTGAACACATGGGCACGCAGAAAAGTTCATGAACAGAACACCAGTGACTTATGCTCTAAGATCAATAATCAACAAATGGGACCTCATGAAATTGCAAAGCTTCTGTAAGTCAAAGGACACTGTAAATAGGACAAAGTGGCAACCAACAGATTAGGCAAAGTTCTTTACCAATCCTACTTCTGATATAGGGCTAATATCGAATATATACAAAGAACTCGCGAAGATAGACTCCAGAGATCCAAATAACCCTATCAAAAAATGGGGAACAGAGCTAAACAGAGAATTATCAACTGAGGAAATTCACAGGGCTGAGAACCACCTAAAGAAATGTTCAACATCCTTAGTCATCAGGGAAATGCAAATCAAAACAACCCTGAGATTCCACTTCATACCAGTCAGAATGGCTAAGATAAAAATCTCAGGTGACAGCAGATGCTGGCAAGGATGTGGAGAAAGAGGAACACTCCTCTATTGCTAGTGGGATTACAAGCTGGTACAACCACTCTGGAAATCAGTTTGGGGGACCCTCAGAAAAATGAACATAATACTACCTGAGGACCCAGCTATACCACTCCTGGGCACATACCCAGAAGATGCTCCAACATGTAATAAAGACACATGCTCCTCTATGTTCATAGCAGCCATATTTATAATAGCCAGAAGCTGGAAACAACCCAGATGTTCCTCAACAGAGGAATGAGTACAGAAAATGTGGTACATTTACACAATGGAATACTACTCAGCTATTAAAAACAATGACTTCCTGAAATTCGCAGGCAAATGGATAGATCTTGAAAATATCATCCTGAGCGAGGTAACTCAGTCACAAAAGAATGGACACGGTATGTAGTCACTGATAAGTGGTCATTAGCCCAAAAATTCGGAATACCCAAGATTCACTTCACATCAACCATTGGGCTGAGCGTGAGGTCCCAGATGGAGGAGTTGGAGAAGGGACTGAAGGAGCTGAGGGAATTTGCAGCCCCATGGATGGAGCAACAGTGTCAACTGGCCTGACCTCCCGATGCTCCCGGAGACTGGATCATCAACCAAAGAATACACATGGAGGGCCCCAATGGTGCTGGCCACATATGTTGCATGAGAGGGTCTTCTTAGCCATCAGGGGGAGGAGAGGCCCTTGGCCCTGAGGGTGTTAGATGCCCCAGTATAGGGGAATGCCAAGGAGGGGAGATGAGAGTGAGTGAGTGGGTGGGTGGGGGAATACTGTCATAGAGGGAGGGTGATGGGGAGGAGATAGGGAGTTTCAAAGGGGAGATCTAGAAAGGGGGAAACATTTGAAATATAAATAAAGTATTAAAACATCATTGTCTGACTGTTTGTACTGATGATGTTTGGATGGACAGATCAATGCTTTCAGTTGTATACTCACCAATATTCCCAGTTCAAAGGTCTCATAGATGGTCATAATTCAAAGTATAATTCTTGGAATGTGACCAGTAGGGATCATGGGTATGGGACAGTTCCCAGGGGTAAGGAGGTACACAAGGGTGTGGGGAGATGAATTAGAAGACATTGATTCCATGCACAAAATTGTTAAATAACAAAACTGATTAATTTTTAAAGATTAGCAAAAAAAATGGCATTAAGATCTTAACAAGGATAGTATTGAATCAGTGCCTTTCAAAAGTAATGCCTGTCTCATGATATTAAATCTTTGTCAACCTAAAAAAAATGGTCAGAGAAATGCAATACTTCTGGCTTTAAAGATGGACAAAGAACTCTATGTGAACTAGGATTGTGGGCAGCGTCTAGACACCTTGCAAGGGTTTTGATTTTAGTCTAACTGAATCAATGATATTGTGAGCCATGTAATTGTTATTAAGTTTGTGTTACTTTGTGTAATTACTATAGGAATGTGTGAAAGCAAGAAAGTGGTATAACCATATACCATTTTATTGATCTTTTGGGTATAAGAAATCCAGAAGAATAATCCACTCTATTCTACTTCATGTAAAAATCTGTTGCACAGATTTCTACTAAGCTGACTAAAACAATGCCAGCAAACTGAACTCAAGAATAAACAGATAAAAAGTAGAAATCCTCTGTGAATTGCATCAGTTAGGTATAATTTTTGATCTGGTTAGGAAGCAAGACTAGATTGAAAATATTTATTTACTTAAACTAATGCATCATTTTAGAGCAATATTCTTAAGTAATGTCATGACAACCCTTGAGTCAGTGAGAACAAAAGGGAAGATCTCCTAATAAGAATATTTAGATTCTTAGCCTTTCTTTGACTCTTATGACACCACCAACAAAGGTTATTTAGGTTATTCCAAAGGTAGATGTGCTTATAGTGAGAGTGATGCGGAATGATGCTAAGTATAGTTATGTTAAGATTTTGTTATTCAACAGAGACATATTTTATGACTTGCTTATAAATTTTTAGAAACAATTTTTAAGTTCAAATATTAAAGCATTCTTAAAAATAGCAATATGAGTACTTTTAATTATTGATAGTTTTTCATAATAGGGTCAGTTTATTGCAGTTGTTTGTTACCTAAGCCCAAGTATAATAATTGTATTATATATGTTATTAGTAAGGTAAAATATAATTCAATCTATGAATTAACATTGCAAAACTCAATTTTGTGTCTAAAATCCTAAAGAAATATATTCTTTCTTTGTTTCTGCTTCCTCATCAGCTTGTACTATCCAAGTGTCATCTTTTCTGCATTCATCTTCTCTCTTAAGTTCCTCTTCTTTTGCTACTTTTTGTCTCTCTGTGTGAGTTAATGATTGTATATATTAAGAAAAATTGACCCTAACTATTTGCACTTATTGTTAATTATAGGTTATGTGGTATACCACACCTCTAAAATTACAGTGGTTATTGATCTTGGCTACCAACTTGATGAGATCAGGGGTCAGTGAAGCAGCATTTGTTAAGGGAAGGTCAGAGAGGTTATTTCTCAAAGAATGGTATGACCAAGGTGTAAAGGTCTAAGGGAAAACTGCGCTGCTTTTGCCCACCCACATTTACTCCTTCTTGGTTAATGCATCTATACCATTGCAGCCGTTGCTGATGTTGCAGCCATCTTCCTGGCATTAGAGCCTAGCTTCTGTGGCCTTCCAGCATGTTCTAAAGCCAAGCAGCTCTCCTGGGATCCTCCAGGATTACATTATCAGATTAGAAATGTTGAGGAAACCATCCTTCAGGGACTAAACAGCTACCAGCTTCTTAGCCTCTACAGCATGCAGATAGATTGTTGGAAAGCCCTGCCTGAATCCTGAAATCCAATGCAGTGCATGCCATTAGCTATATACATCCAGTCTATGAGTTCCATTTCTCTTGACAACCCCAGGTAATATATTTATTCATCTTATAATTGTTTTATACTTCCCACACTCATTGAACAAGAAACCATTCTCCTTTTTCTAGGCCCCAAGAGCTATCATTCTGTTTTTGATCTTTACTTTTAATCTTTAGACTCTTTTAAATTCCTCTTAAGAGAGGAGACTTGCAGCATTTATCCTTTTATAGCATATGCTACTTAACTATCTACTTGCTTCCACGTGTACATGTGTTGCAGATTGATAGCATAATGAATAAAACAAACAGTAAATGATAACTACAGAATATTATTCAATGTCTAAGGTTTCATTATTTAGATAAATTTCTATTTTGCCTGAGCATAAGACAGGAATCAATAAGATTTACGTTTCATAAATGAGATTTAGGGTAAATGTCTCAAAGGGATGTTTGGTTTTAGAAAACATTACAATAAAACTTGATGACTTGGTAAACTTGAAAGGTATAGATGCTTGTTTAAGTTTGTCTAAAACTGAAGCTAGTCGTTCAGACCTATAGTTATGCCAATGTTCAATATGATTGAATTAAACCGAACTATGATGGACATGTGGGCAATGGCAATAGTAAAACCCTATTAAAATTATGAGATCATAAAATAAGACCATGAATACATGAGATACATGGACATCACAATATATTATCCATTTAATGAGTGTCATGATATAGGAAAGAAGCAGAGGGTTTAAGAAAAGAATTTCGGTTCAGACCTCAATGGAACTCATTAATTTTACCTGCAAATCACCTTAGGTTTCTGAACTTTGGAGTTTTCATCTGTAAGCAGATATAATTCTACTTCTGTGCTGGATCAAGTGTGATATTTTAGAGATCACAATTAACAAAGCAAAATAACATTAAAATGTTACCGTACTATCTGTCTCAGATTTTATGATACATTTGCAACATTTTGGCACTTAAAACATCTGTACAAGTTAATTATTTTTATCGTACTTAAGGTCAGGAAAGACTCAGAATGCAATTGACAACTGGAATTGTCTTGCTCTAAGTTAGATTCTTTTACATATTCTTATAAAACTGCTCTATAAATCATTACTCTTCTTATTTGTTTATTAAAGTGCAGCAAAATAGGAATACACAAAAAACATTGAGGTTTCTTACAGAGTTGACTCTCTCTGTTTATAGGTAACAGACTACAAAATACTTAATGTCTTTAAATATTTAAAACCTTATACATCTCAGAATTCTTGTCTATATATTTGAAGTTGAAAGGAATTTGACTTTTGGAAGTCTCAGTATTCAATGACTTGCAGCTAACTTTAGATGGAACCCTTTTTGTAGCCCCCATTTCCACTTGAAATGCTTTGATTTACACATGATTTACACACATACACATCTTTGAAGGGCACCCATGAAATGGATTTCTTTTTAAAAAATGCTTTATGTATATGCGATCAAGTATTAAGGACACTGTCATAGTTGAAGGTCTGGTAAGAAGTCTGGGACAACATCAGGTTTGGAAGAGTTAATTTCACTCATTATTAAAAAGCCATTAAATGGCATTGGACATTAGGGAGTTTTGGAGAAACATTGTGCAATTTAGCTTGCTCAAATTGGACATATGGAAATTAAAAAAATCCTTTATATACAAATGAAGCACTCAAAAAGAAGGAAACCTTTTTGCAAAAGTTATGTTTGAGGTAACTAAAAGATCTACTTAGTAACATGAAAAACTTTTTTCGTTGTTTTCCCCATAATAAATCTAGACTAAGCAAATGGAAAATGGCTCTTTCCACCTACATGATTTATAAGTATATGAGTAAAAGATTTAACTTTGCATGTATAAATTTCTCCTACATTAAGTAAATCATAACCATAGTTATAACCATTTCCAGTTGACATTTACTCCAGTAAATGGGATCAGCACTCCAGTAAGTGTTCCTGGCATTGATGATTTGGACATTGTTGGGTTTAATACAGTTGCCTAGGAAACTCTGCTCTAGACACAGACAAACTATGGAGGCTTTAACTTTTGAAATACTATTCACCTTTGAGACATTTCCAAGTAAGAATGCTTTCTTTTAATTTTAGAAGAGGCACAATGAAGTGAATGTAAGGTTTTGGGTTTTGTTTGTTTTTCCCCTTTTGAATGGCAGCTGACTAACAGAGGAGGAAAGTTGAGATTTTTAAGATGTTATCAGAAAGAACATAAGAGGTATACGATGGGGAAGAGCTGCAAACTGTCATCTCCTGGATAAAATCTAGCCACCACGATCACAAATTTACAGTATATGTTGGTGCATGCTCTGGGTCTGTGAAAGAGTGGGCATGGAAGGAGCAAAGGCTTGTGTGCCCTATCTCTCACTGATGAACTATTTGCTGCTGATAGACTCAGGGAAAGGGGGAATCATTGCCTTCTGTTATATACCTGTTGACGGTGCCACAAGGCTCCAATGTACAGTGCAATCCTATATGCACACACACACACACACACACACACACACACACACACACACACCTGGGAAAGAATCTGATAGTAGCTGGGAATGGAGTGGATAGGAATCGTGAGTTTGTGGAAGATTTGAAAAGATAGACTGAGAGTAATCACAATATCTTCTATACACGTAAAAAATTGTTCAACAAAATCAAATTTAAAAGTGAAAAACATAATTATTTTCATAATATACTTTATTTGTGTTACCAGGAAGATAGTTTTTAAATTGTGACTCACTTTCATAGCTAAGCCAAAATATAGTAATGATAACAAAAAATGAATTTTTTATTATGCCATTGAAAATTTCTATCATATTGTATATATATATGTATAGATATATATATGTATGTACATGTATATATATATATATATGTATGTATGTATGTATAAATCATTTTTGTTTCTTTTCTTTGGATCATTTCATTTAATGAAATGTAATGGTATTCAGATTTTCTAAGGGTATTATGTACTGTCTATCAGATATTATTAACGTTTCTCCAAAAGAAAACATTAAAATGCCTTGAGAAACAAAGCAGCATACATAATGAAGTCTGTTTCGCTTTTATTTCCTGTTTTTCTATATTTCTGTAGGACATACATTGACATCTTGTAACACCAGATTAAAAGTCTTTAAATATAAAATCTTTCACAAGCAATTTCCTTATTTGCATTATTGCTTTTCACATAGAATTCAGAGAAGAAATATTATATTGGTTCTACCCCCACTACACACTCAGAAATTGTCTTTTTAGATGTCAACTTTGACTTTCAAGAAAAATAAAGCTTCTGTTTCCCTCTCTCTCTCTCTCTCTCTCTCTCTCTCTCTCTCTCTCTCTCTCTCTCGTGTGTGTACATATCCTGTGCATTCAGCCTTATTACTAAGCATACATTAGAAATATTATATTATACGTTCTCATAAATGAAGTCACATTTTACAAGAAATATAAATATATAAATATTTAATATATAAATATTTTTTAAATAAAGAGCTCCAGTAATTTTTAAATATGTAACACCAATATATAGTTGGCTGTGAGTACAATAGCAGTGCTTAGGCATAGTTTCCACTTGAAGGTAAATTTTAACATATTTTAATAGCATCAAAAGCTTTTAAAATATGAGTGCTACATCAATAGCCTGCTACATCAGGTTATGCTTTTCACTGCATGAATTTTTCCTAGACCCATGCCTAATAGCTGTCATTATCAAGTGTCCAATTCCAAATGTTATTGATTAGTTAAACTTAAGCAGTGCATTAAGCACGTTCACAAATGAAGTCAATGCATCTGCAATTAATTTTCTTAATGTTGACAAGATTCTAGTATTTTAAAGGAAATGGACAGGAATTATAAGTGTTCTCTACACATATTAATGTGCCATGAACTGCTATTTTCAGTGCCCTTTGAATACCAAGTGGCAATAAACAGAATTATTATTAGGCACCTTTATTGACTGGAACTCAACATTTCATCTCCTCCTACTTTTTTTGTCATTTTTCATTGTGGCAAAGAATTAGATCGAATATTTCAGAATCAGACTTAGGATCAGTCCCAGAATTATCTAATGCTTGTATCAAAAAAGTTCTATTGTCCTATGGAGGAGCAGATTAGAAATAAATATTACAGGAAAATAAATTTTAAGAAAATTGAATTAACTTCAGAAGTACCTACTTTTATGAATTTACAGGTCATAATGAAACATTTCATATATAATCTATATGTACATGTAGAAGTACACTTTACTTTTAATTGCCTTTTTATGCCACATATATATCTATATGTATATATAGATATATATCAAATATATCTATATCTATATCTATATCTATATCTATATCTATATCTATATCTATATCTATATCTATATCTATATCTATATAACTTCGTTTTCTTTTTTTGGTCGATAAAGTAAGATAGGTAGTATAAGCAGTTTTAAGTTCTATATTGATTTCTGCATACTCAATACTGTAAAACTATACATTTTACATGAAATGCACACTGTCTACCAGTTGTCAAAATGTCAACCTCAAGTACCCTATTCTTTAAAAAATAATCACAACTTGTAAAGTTTTGTTCAAGAATAATGCTATCTATTTTATAAAGGAACTATATTACCAAAATATAATTTTCATAGACCCTCTAGAATTCATTAAAACAGTTATGAAAATGATAAATTCCACAATCATAATGCATTGTATCAATATATATCATAACTTCGAATGAATTTCAATACACTTTCCAATTCCTAAGGATAAGCACATATTTTAGGAAATTATAATATCTTTTCTATAAAGGTCTTTTTTTAAGATAGTCTTATTCAACCAAAGCTGGGCTTCAATTTACTGTATAGCAAAGACAACCTTTGAAATTCTGATCTTCATGCATCCCCTTTGAAATGTTTGGATTACAGAAGTATACCACCAGCCTCAGTTTTAAGAGGTGCTACTCATTGAACCAAGAACTTTGAATATTCCACGCAGGCATTCTAATAATTGTGGTATATCCCTAACCTTTATATATAGGTTTATAAATTCAATTTTATCCTCTTTAAACTGTGTAAGAGTAATAATGTATTTCCAATCAAGCATATAAAAAATTAACCTGCGGTTTCATGATGTTGACAATATCATTTGATCATTGCCAAATTGTCTGTGTGGTGGTTTGAATGGGAATAACTCCCCTTAGGCTCCTATACTGGAGTTCTTGGTACCTAGTTGATGGAATTGTCTGGGAAGAATTAGAGAGTGTGGTTTTGTCAGAGGAGCTGTGTCACTGTGGGTGGGCTGTAAATTGTCAACAGCCCATGCTATTCTCAGTTAATTCTTGTTCACTTTCTGCCTCCTGGTAGTGAATGAGAAGTAAACTCTCAACTACTGTTCCAATGCCATGTCCTGCTTCTCTGCCAACTGCCATACTCCCTGCCATGATGGTCATGGATATTTACCCTTTAGACCTGTTATTATTCTCAATTTTATGCATTCTGTTTTCTTTTTCTTTTATCTTTCCTTGGTCTTGGTATTTTTGTTATGAAAATAGAAATATAACCACAGCATTCTCTAATAATTATGTATATATTAATTAATGTATCTAGTAATAATAACCAACACTTATAGACACACATACATATGAGATGTATTTGGAGAAGAAACTACAATGAGGTTTTACCTATTTTAAGCATTTTAAACAAGTGCCTGCATTATTTGAAAATAAATTTCAGTTTAAAGCTTCACGTAGATCTTATTGGCAGTAGACAAATGTATCTCTTTTTCACTGCTAAGTAAGTAATCACCAACTGAAATATCATTACTATGAGATACCTTTCCAATTCATAATTTTATTTCCATTGTAATTACATAAAAGATAATTAAAAGTAATGTTAGGCTTTACATTCATAGGTTTAAATTTAGTTTGCATTTTAGATGACAATAGCTAGTTTAACAATTGACACATTTATCTGAATTACTGCCTATAAATATAGCCAAATGTACATGTTCTGAAATCTGTTATTTTGCTTAATGATGTATTGTACACAGAGTCCCTCATAATTTTTTATAAAATAGTTTTGCAAAGAGTTTTTTTGACAGAAAGCAGTAAGGTGTTTTTGCCATTTAGTGACTGGGATAGGATGAGTAAACCTGTTTCATTATAACACTGGAAAGCTAAACTCTATGTGACGGTAAGGTATGAGTCTCAATTTAACATATTTTAGATTGCCCGTGAAAAGAACTTTAATGAAGGATTATTTAGATAAGGTTTGCCTGTGAGCTTGCTTTGCCCATGGAGGATTACCTTGTTTACCTTAAATGAGATGGGGAAGACCTGCCTACTGTGGATTTCACTACTGATTGAGAGGAGATCCTGGACTATATAAGAATATAGAAAATTCGCTAAGCACTAATAAGCATGCATTCATCAATACATGGTTCTATTTATTTAATTTGACTAGCTTAACGTTCTACCACCCTGAGTGCTTCATCTTAAGTAAGACATCTATCCTCTACTTTTTACTCAAAGCTCAGGAATCATCATAGAAAAATAAGTAGAAAGATTGTAACAGTCAGGGTATCTGGATGACTACAAAGAAGTGGGATTTTCCCAGAAATTACACATATGACATCACCAAGGCTGTGACATAATGTATTAGACCAACAAAAGATTAAGCCAGATAAAAGTACAGTATGAAAAGGAGAGGTGGCTGTAAAATCCCACTCTTAGCTGACGAGATGTTGGCAGTTGGTAGATGGTGGGAGAGGAATGTCATTTTTACTTTTACAGGGATGTAGCTCCTAATGTTAACCTTGATCCAGCGGATGCTCATACCATACATTACTGGCAGCATTGAATGGACTCTGTGGGGAAACCAAACAAATAAATAAAAATAGTAACAACAGAAAAACAACCAACCAAATCCCTGTCCCCCACCCAAACCACAACAAACTAAAACAAAACTAAGCCAAGAAGTTGGAAGGAAATATTTGTGGAAGTAAAATGGGGGCGAACTGAAAGGGATAAAGGTAGACTTGTTCAAAGCACATTGTATGCATATATGACATTATCCAGGAAAACCAACAACAAAAATAATACTAGAAAATGTTTCTGTTGCCTTAATTTCTTTCTTGAGTGATAGATTGGAACAGAATTGTGATAAAACAAAAAGAAACTAAACTAAACTAAAAAAACCCAACACTTTTTTTGACAGGAAATTTTATCACAGTAACTGGAAACAAAACTAAGACAGAAACCAGTACCAAGAAGTGGTTAGTCACTGTGAAAAATCTAACCATTTGTTTTTTTGTTCTTTGCAATTAGTTTGTGGGAGGAACATAGAAGAGTTTGTACCTTTTGGCTAGAAAAAAACACTCAGTGTTATATGAAGAACTTAATGAACTATTATTCTTGGACCTTGGAAGATAAGAGTGCTGAGAAAAATACGGACAGCTCATGAAGTTTCAAAGGAGAAAAAGCTAGGAGCCATTAGTGTGATATGTTGGCAAGTAATGTGGCTCTTCTTTCTGCCTGTGTATTGATAACCTAAGAAAAGTTGAATTGAGAGAGATGGGATGGTTATAAGAATGAGAGAACATTCTGGCTTCTGCAGAGACAGTATCTGTTGGTTTTAAAAGAAATAAGCATAACTATGAGATATCCTGTGCTGTGCTGGGACAATAGATAAAATGTCCCCTGAACAAAACCCTGTCCACCAGAAGCCTCATTTTATGAAGACTCAAGTTCAGTTAAAGAAAGAAGACAAATGTGAAGGGGTTCCCTGGTATTCAAAAGCAATTATTTCCTTTGTTTCATCTCACAGAAGCCGATACAACTGTCTTCCAATAGGGGTGGGGTGGGGGTGTCAGGGTACATTTCCAGCTGAAAGAAAAATGTAGTACTAGTTTTTTCTTTTCATAATTTATTTTTTTATTCACATTTCATCCCAGTTGCACCCCTCCCTCCTCTACTCCCCGCCCTGCCCTTACAAATCCCCTTACCCATTACTCCATCTCCTTCTCCTCAGAGAGGGAAATCCCACTTGAGTACCTCCCCATTGGGTATCACCTTGGGACATCTAGTACCAGCAGTACTAAGCATCTCCTCTCCCACTGAGGCCCAACCAGGCAGTCCAGGTAGAGGAAGGGGTTTCAATGGCAGGCAACAGAGTCAGAGATAGCCTCAGCTCCAATTGTTAGGGGACCTACATGGAGAACAAGCTACACATCTGCTACAAATGTATAGGGGTCTATGTCCAGCTCTTGCACACTGTTCTTTGGTTGGTGGTACAGTCTCTGTGATCCCCCATGGTCCCAGGTTAGTTGATACTATAGGACTTCTTGGCAGTGTCTTTGACCCCTCCATATTGCCAACTTTTATCCCCCACAGTTTCACAAGACTCCCTGAGCTCCTAGGCATCAAAGATATAAGATTTAAGAGTCATGGAGAGCAGTTAAGACCAGGCAACGTTTAGTTAGTTTAAATATCAACTTGAGATAATCCAGAATCACCACAAAGGAGAGATTATCTAAATTAGGTTGGCTTGTAGCCATGCCTGTGGGAGATTGTCTTGACTGTGTTAGTTAGGATGAGAAGACCTATCCATCATGGGTGGCACACTTATCTAAGGAAGATGATCCTGAACTATATATGAATAGGGACAAGCACAGCATTAGTTATTATGCATGAATTCATTGCTCTCTGTTCATATTATGGATATCCCTTGACTAGCTGTCCCAAGCTCCTGCTGCTGCATCTTCTCTGTAGTCATGGAGTATAAATTGGAATAGTGTGAGCAAATAACATTTTATCTACATTGCCATTGTCACAATCTTTTATCACAGCATCAGAAAAAGTAAACTAAGACACTCTCTAATTATACATTAACAAGCTTTCTCTTAAACTTTGGAGGAAATAAAGATCAAGGGGGAAAGGGGGACTAGTTATATGAAATTCAGTGGTGCTGGCAATCCTCTCATATAGAGTGAAAATATACCTACTGAAGCCCTGGGAGTCAATCAGTAGTTCTGCAAGCAAGAAGCCTAATACACCTGCCTTCCTAGTCGTTATTTGTCAGCGATGTGATGAAAGTACAAAGTATAAATGTTATTGACTTCAACATTGACATTCACATTTCCCTTGACTAAGGAGAGAAACCTATTGCTCTTGCTAGAAGCAGGAAAGAGGCATTATACCTGAGAACTATGTGGGCTGCAGCTTTCCCTCCTATCATGTTCCACAGAATGTATTAATGGAACTGATCAGTTCACCCTGCAGTCTACACTCATTTCCTCTTTCTTGCTACTGTATTCCTTA
Source organism: Uromys caudimaculatus (assembly GCA_028551405.1). Classification (NCBI taxonomy): domain Eukaryota; kingdom Metazoa; phylum Chordata; class Mammalia; order Rodentia; family Muridae; genus Uromys; species Uromys caudimaculatus. The sequence continues at coordinate 104,194,697 of CM052722.1, forward strand.
CAAGGTTAAGCACATTTTACTTAGCTTGGTAAACAAGATTTTTCTTAAACTTCCTCTCCAGGTGCACACTCACTTTTTTTTCCTACCTAGACTCTACACTGCAGTCACATACTCATTGTAAAGCATCGCCTGAGATCTTGCCAGGCTGTTGATTCTTTTTCTATTAATTTGCTCTTTTGTGTGCTCGAATTTCCATCTCCTCCCCTGTCATGCAAAACTCATTTTCCAGGACTCTGAACATTATTCACATTTTCCCTAAGATGTCCATTTCCCCAGGACAGATAATCAATCTGCTCTCAGTGTTTTTCCTTACTTAAAGAACTTAGGTTTGGCACTTGCCAAATGGTACTACATGTGCCTGTTTGTGTGTTCCTTTCACTTTAGATCTATGGTCAAGGCTATGTTTTGTTAACTCCGTTTTATCTGCACCACCATTTATTACCATAAGAAATATGTTAAAATATAGTCCCTGCCCTTCCCATCTTCATATGCCCCATAAAAATATTTGTTTTTATCAAGATATATATATATCAATATATATATATATATTGATCTTAATTGTCTTAGGTAGCTCAGATATTTTCAAATGTATTCTAGACTAGAAAAGTCAAGATTCCCTGATAGAGATATTGGAATTGGCAATTTAAACAATGTAAACAGTTGCTATTTATCCTCTATTGGAAAGACTTACAGTCACACTGAGAGTGTTTCCTTCCACTGGGAGTTTTTAATAACATATTAACTTCCACACTTTTATATATTTTATGTATATTATTATTACATGTTGATGTCAATTAGATAATATGTGGTACATGAGTCAGTCATGGTAGGAGATATTAGTAACAGTAATTAATACTGAATTTGAACACGCTGGTATGGTTTCTAGTACTTTACATGGTATGGTCATAGTGACAAAAATATGCGTTAACTAAGAATTGAAAAGAATTTTAATATTAATAGCTGTTTAGAAATCTGAGTTATGAAGTATCATTAAATTGTAATCAAGTACAGCTAGAAAACATGCTAATACCATGGTCAAACGTGTAAATTGTCATAAATCTGGGGACTGCACATAGGTGCAAATGAAACAGTTTTCTCATATATTTGTTGGTTTCAGATGTCTTTTTATCATCCAGAGAATATAAATTTGTCAGTTGCCTGTAAAAGAGCTGGCTCAAGAGTCTGTTGCAAGAAATTGAATACTTCACAAATTAAAGCCGTTTAGTCAACGGTCTCAAGAGGCTGGTCTCATTTTCAGTAGAAAAGATAAAAACTGATAGTGATATCGCATGTGTTCAGGCTTCCCAGTGAATGTTGCTATGGTAGTACTGATGAACTAGTTGAAACTATTAGAGCTTGGGGTAGCTTGGATAGAGATAAGAATTTTCCAGCCAATGAAAATATCATAAGACTTCTTTGTTCCTAGTAGAGAGCTTATATTTCCTCTTTTTGATGCCTTTGAAAAAGGAAAACTGATCTATAAAATGAAATTGGATCTTTGCACCTCTGAGATCCATTTCCATTTGATTTATGCCTTCTGTACAGAATGGAATATGGTAACAAGATATAAATTGCTCAGGTATTCTAATAAATTTTCCTCTCATCAGTTCAGAATGGTTCTACTGCTAGGACAGCACATTCTCTTAAAGGGCATCTAACTGTAATCCTTCACTGTATATTGAAAACTATAATCCTTGGGGTCTTAACATTTTTCCAAACTTTGAATTACCTCTCTGCTGATCAGCATAAGTAATAACATTTATTTCTTCATTTGCAAATCATCATAACTTTTAAGGTGAAAAGCCAGTACATTTTATAGCTTTTGGAGAACAGTATGAAACAAATTCACATAAAATATAAACAGCAATTATAGCACATGCCAATGAAAGAATATTGTAATGAACAAAACAAATATACTTAGAATTTATGAGATACAGAAGCACCCTCATTTAGCAGTTAGTCTTTGTGTGGAGCCTTAGAGTCCACCTTTATTTCTTGTTCTTTTAAAAAGATCTTAGGGGGTTTCTACAATAACATCTGGGAATTTAACTACACAGAGATAAACAATCAAATAAAGAAAACAGTAAAAGAAGACAATAGAATTGGACTCAATGTAAATTAACATGAAAGATCGATCTTGGAGCAGGTGAATACCGAGACCCTTCCACAGTGGGACTTTTTTCCCTTAATCTCTTCTTGTTATTAGTTCCAAAACAACACAGTGATGAAGGAAGACAGAAAAACCTGAAATATTCTACTGAGAATTCTTCTTAAGAAGTTATTAGTACATGTCAGTGCATTAATAGTTTTAGTCTAGTGGATGTCATGATGATTAAATATGTGAAAAATGACATTTTGTTGCTTAAACAGTTCATTATGCTGTATTTTTCCTGTTACTTTTAAACAAACTAAAAAATGCAAGTAGTGCTGTTATGAAAGCATCAAAGATATTTTCTAAAAAGTATAGTAGAGCTTCTTTCAGATGATATTTTCTTTAATCATCAGTTCAATAGTGTTACACAATATATTAGAGAAAACAATTTAATTTCTAATTTTAGGCAATATAATAATACATCTATTTATCAATGATTCCAAGTCTTTTAAATTATGCTTGCTTCCAAAAACAAAACTTGATAAATATAGCCACTATGTTATATTATTAACATGTTTGAAATATATTATTCTTACTGATTACTTTTATAAATAAACCAATTTGAAGGTAATTTGTATTTAAAACAGTTTTATAGGCAAAATTAAGGAGATCTCTGTATCTGTCTCCCAATATGTAAAGCACAATAGGTAAACTGTTAGAATCAATACTAGATTCATATACTAGGTAATGACCAGGTTATATTATTAACTAAATGTGATTTAGAAGATAAAATTCACTCTTTGAAACAAAGTTTCCATCATCAGTGGACAGCTGTATGAAATGGAGCTTGGTATTATTGCTAGTTGAGTTGTTTTGTTTTTATTCAATACTCCTTGATTTTCATATCCCCATTACAGGAGGTATTGAGTCAGGCATTTTACTTTTTGATCTTCATATATGGATAGAATAGATGCATGTTTCAAATTGGCTTAGGACTAAGGAAATAGCTCAGTGACAGGGCAGTTGACCTGGGTTCAGTCCTTAGCAACTCAAAGCAAAATAAAATGTGCTTAAATGTATAGTATCACTCCCCCTTGCAGAAGATTCCTACTTTAATCAGTTTTAACTGCTTTAACAAAATACAAATCACTGGGTGGCTGAAAAGAACTAAGTTACTTCTTTCTCACAGTTGTGGATGTTATGAAGTCCAAGATGCATGTGAGGGTAGATTTGCTTATGAGTGAAGCTTCTCTTCTTGACTGACAAGTGGTGACCTTTTTATCAGGATTACACTGGTGGATAAAGAGCACTAGAGTCTCTTCATCTTTCAGACAATAAAATGTTGATTAGTCACAAGAACCTTTCACCCATGACCTCCTTGAAGTCTAATTACACCTTGATTTCTACCTCCAATTATCCTAGTATTATATGTTGGTATTTCAACATAAAAATTTGCTATTCCATTTATCATAGCTTTTAAATAAAAATACATGCTGGCAATGGTGGTTCAACCCAAGTTTGTAGCATGGAATGTTTTCCATTCACCAGACACTCAAGATGCACCTTTCTACTTTTTTAAAGTTGTGCTGATGTTATTAAAACATAATTATGAGTAGAAAACATAAATAAAATGTGATTTTTCCCTCATCAGTTAACATAACAGTATTTGAAAAATAATTTTACCTAGTTTTTATTCACTGCTGTCATAGATATTCCAAAAGTCATCTGTCCAGAGTGTTATTTATTCCTGTGTCATAAAATGAATTTAAAATTATTTGTTTGAACCAATAAACTATTATGTCTTTTTTTGTCAGAGCTAGGAATCTGGCAGATTGCTCAAGTGCCTATGCCTCAATGTTTGCCATTAGACTGAGATCATGGAGAATATATGGATGTCATGATCACTGCAAATTTTGATGGGAGGAAGAACATTTACCTTGCAACTGACTCACTTGACATTTTAGTCAGGATTTATTCCCTTACATGTGGACACTGCAAATGATTGTCTTAGGTTATGGTAGCTGCCTGAAAGTTCAACAATGATGCATGAAGAGTGAAGAATATTTCCAAGGAAGGAGTGTCAGTCATTTCAGAACAAAGTTTCAGAAATGACATAAAACTAATCTTTCTAAATTTATTTCATGATATGGTGTCAATAAGTCCAGATAATTCATGAAAAGTGGATTGTAGATGACCCAGTGACATGAACACCTGGTGTGAAAGATAACAGGAGACTTTCTCAGTGGCCTTTCAGCATGAACTCTTTCTATTTAAAATTACATTTAATGTACACATATAATATATTGCATTTATTTTCTAAGAACATAACTTTAGTATTCTTTTACTATGCCATAAATTGCAATTAAACCCCCTCAAGGCTTAAGAGAATTAAATCCTTAGCACACAGGCTTGATAAGATTTTTTAAAATTTTTTAAAACCTTAAAAATAGGATGAGAAAGCACAATTTAAATGAATGTTAGTGGAGTATATCTGATTAAATAAAGATCTCTGGTAATTGGCTTTTTATATGAAGAGAATGAGAATGATGGTGAATTAAGTTAAAGTTAACTTCTGATTTAAAAATTAATAACATACCTCCATAGTCTAAAGACTAACAACTCACAAGACAAAATTGAATTACTACCATACAAGCAGTGTGCTTCATGGGAATTAAAAAAAAAATGCCCTGTTACCATCCTCTTTTCCATTTTTATCCTTCAAAACAACAACTTTAGAATTATGAGAGTTTTGGAAATAAAATTAGCATTTATTGAATATGGTGGAATTACTTGAATGCTGCCCCTAAAATCACATCCACAGAAAAGTGTCATAATTTGAAATTACTGTCAGATCGTTGATAAAATCAATTATATGCTCATCTTTATTTGACTTAAGTAAGACCTCATTTAGTGCAAATAGCAATATTCCTGTGGTGCTTTGTGCAAACAAACAGGGCAAATTGTTTAAATTGAAAATTCTCTGTTGTGACTATTTCAGTTGTGAAAAGCAACAAGCTCAATAAAGAAAACACACAATGACATATTGAAGATGGAAATGTCCACAGTCCTCTGCACAAACATACAGTATATTCTTAGAAATTTAGAAGGCCATCAAAGTATATGGAGTACATAAATTCTGAAAGATAATCTGCTTTCCACAGGTTGGTTTTACATCTTACCTTGAGGTTTTCCATCACCAGGTAGCGGAAGCTAAGACAAGTTAGTTGTCAACTGTATTGATAAAGGCTAAATATGTACACCAACATGTAACTGAATCTGAATGTATTTCTGGCCAAAGATATTAAGAACACTTCTATTCCCTTGTATAAATTAAGCTACCTGAGGACCCAGCTATACCAATCCTGGGCATATACCTAAAAGATGCTCCAACATACAAGGACACATGTTCCACTATGTTCATAGCTGCCTGATTTATAAGAGCTAGAAGCTGGAAAAAACCCAGATGTCCCTCAACAGAGGAATGGATACTGAAAATGTGGTACATTTACATAATAGAGTACTACTCAGCTATTAAAAACAATGAATTCGTGAAATTCTTAGGCAAAGGATGGAACTAGAAAATATCATCCTGGGTGAGGTAACCCATTCACAAAAGAACATACATGGTGTACTGGCTGGTTTTGTGTCAACTTGACACAAGCTGGAGTTATCACAGAGAAAGGAGTTTCAGTTGAGGAAATGCCTCCATGAGATCCAGAGGTAAGGCATTTTCTCAATTAGTGATCAAGGGGGGAGAGCCCCTTGTGGGTAGTACCATCCCTGGGCTGGTAGTCTTGGGTTCTATAAGAAAGCAGGCTGAGCAAGCCTGGAGAAGCAAGCCAGTAAGTTACATCCCTCCATGGCCTCTGCATCAGCTCCTGCTTCCTGCCCTGCTTAAGTTCCAGCCCTGACTTGCTTTGGTGATGAACAGCAGCATGTATTGTTTTAATAAAATTATGAGAAAGCAGAAAATGACCCAAATGGGATGACCTATACATTATTCTCAACTCAATCACTATTAATAGAATAAGATGATGCCTGTATTTTAGACTTTTTAGATTTTTTTTTGAAAGACAGGGTCTCTCTATATAGGTGTGGATATCCTACAATTCACTCTGCACACCAGGCTGGCCTTGAACTCAGAGAGAACCACCTTCCTGTGCCTCCTGAGTACTAGTATTAAAGGTTTGTGCCACTTTGCCTGGCTCATATATCAGTTATATTAACAACTTCAAATAATCAGTGATGCTTTCCAGTCTTAACTTGATTACAATGTACATAGACAAATACTAAAGCACTCTTTTCAAGTAGCTCTGCGATGGTAATTTTCTGGAGATTTGTATGTGACTTAATGGACTGAATGGAGAAGATTCACCATGAAAGTTAAAAGGTTCCAAATAATCACCTGAATAAGTCTGGGTAGAACAAAGAGATAAATGAAGAGGCCATATTCTCTGAAAATAGTATATTCTTTTTCTCCTTCATTTAGATATAAAAAAAAAAATCACATATCTTCTCCCTGTTAGATTCCTGAACTTACAATCATTGCTCTCAAGGATCTCAAGAGTTCATCCTCAATAAAGAGTAGCATTATTGACTTCTTTTGTCTCAAGGTCCTTAGGCTTAGATTGAGCCTCCTACCTGCATCCTTGTACCTCCAGCTTGCAGATTACTTATTAGTAGATGACTTGGGTTTCATAATTGTTAAAATCACTTCTTTTCATATCATCTGTCTGTCTGCCTTTCTACCTAACCTTATCCATTATCTCCTACTGGATATGTATTTCTAAAAAAGTCATGTATAAAGCATGTTAAAAGAACTGAAAGAAATACACAACTAAGTCTACAATATGGTATTTTTTTACAACTTAATTACTTTCTATATTTAGAATGGAAACGCTATTGAGTTAAAAAGTAGATTAGAAGTCATCAGTAGATGAAAGAATGGCACATAGGGCTTTTATGATTAACAATGGAAATATTCTAGAACAATACTAATGCTGATAGCTGCAAAAAGCTAAGCTGAAATTCACTGATGACAAGTTATGACATAAAACTTTCAAATATACAATAGGGTCCAAAACAAACGCCATGTTTTGATTACACTAACTGTGATGGCTATTCCTGGTTTTCAACTTGATTACATCTGGAATAAACTACTATCCAAAAATGAAGGGCATACCTGTAATCCAGATATTGAGTCTGGAAGACAGGTATCTGACCTGGATCTTGACATGACATCTTGAGGCATAGTGGCCATGAAAGTCTTAGGCCCAGGCAAAGTAGTACATGCCTTTATTTCAAGGAGACTGAGGCAAGCAGATCTCTGAGTTCAAGGTCATCTTGGGACAAAGCAAATTTTAAATTCAGCTGTGGTGGTACACACCTTTAATCTTGGCCACACCTTCTACTGGAGGCCTACATAAAGAAATTGGAAGAAGGAAGATTCATTCTTTGACTATTTGCACTTATTTACCAACAAATCTGTTAGAACCTACTTCTACAGGAGACCAACTTAAACAACTAGCCTCATGGGACTGAGCAACTACTAGATTCTTGGACTTCCCTTTCATAGCTGCCCATTGTTGGGTTAGTTGGACTACAGACTGTAAGTCATTACAATAAATTCACTGAATATATAGAGACATAGCATAAGTTCTCTGACTCCTGAGAACCTAAGATACTACCTATGGGTATTGTACTTGCTGGCCTTTGAATAATTGTGAATGATATTTACACATAATCATATGGAAAATTGTTAGAAATTTCTGAACTCTGACTTTGGTTGATGTTTTGAAAGGTGAATTATATTCTTTTGCTTTGTCTTCTAAAAAACAGAAAGGAACTATCTCAGTACATCTTTGCTGCTTCTTGTTTAAAGAAATATCATCTGATTAAAAAACAAAAAACAAATCTGGAAACAAATTATTCTTAAGGGTAAGCTACATGTCCAGCAGCAGATGGCTAATAGTAAATGGAGGATCCTTGTCTTATAGTATTGTCAGGAGCTTTTCCTTTTTTAAAAATTGTATCTTATTATGTTTTATTTTTATTTACATTTTCTAAGTTTTATTTCACAGGTCCTTAGTGTATATATTTTGACTTCCAGTTTAGTAATTTTTTTTTTTAAATGGGATTCATCAGTTTCCATCTGTGGCCAGGGACCTGAGCCTGTGCCACAAGGTTCTATACCCAAATAGAGTTGGGGGAGATATAGCATCCCAAGAGTGTGGACAAGCCTGAGAGCAGAGGTAAGAACAGCACATCTGCTCAGAGGAACCCATCCAGGAACCCTCAGGACACAGGGACTGAGGAGCAGACTTCCGGTTTTCATATGCAGCCAGGGAGCTAATCCTGTATCACAGAGCTTCATACCCAAATAGCACAGGGAGAGAGCTAGCCTCCCAGGAATTTGAACCAGCCTGAGAGCAGAGGTAAGACCAGCACTTCTGCTGAAAGGGACCCTCCCTGAACCCATCCACAAACCCAGCCCTAAAAGGGATAATAGATGAAAAACACCAACACAATGAGTGAAACCACACCCTAGAAAAAACAAGAAAGTAATCTCCTTTGAACAAACCAAAAAGAAGATAGCCATACAAACATAAAAATAGCATCGAAAATAACAGGAAGCAACAATCACTATTTCTTAATTCCTCTTAACATCAATGGACTCAATTCCCCAATAAAAAGATATAGATTAACAGACTGGATACATAAACAGGACCAAGCATTTTGCCGCATACAGGAAATGCACCTCAGAGTTAAAGAAAAACACTACCTCAGAGTAAAGGGCTGGAAAACAATTTTCCAAGCAAATGGTCCAAAGAAACAAGCTGGAGTAGCCGTTCTACTATCAGTAAAAGTCAACTTTCAACCAAAAGTCATCAAAAAAGATAAGGAAGGACACTTCATACTCATCAAAGGAAAAATATACCAAGAACTTTCAATTCTGAACATCTATGCTCCAAATGCAAGGGCACCCACATTCATAAAAGAAACTTTACTAAAGCTCAAAGCACACATTGCACCTCACATAATAATAGTGCGAGACTTCATCAGTGGACAGATCTTGGAAACACAAACTAAACAGAGATGCAGTGAAACTAATGGAAGTTATGAACCAAATGGATATATAAAACATGTCATCCTAAATCAAAAGAATATAACTTCTTCTCAGCACCTCATGGTACCTTCTCCAAAACTGACCATACAATCAGTCACAAACAAACCTCAACAGATATAAGGAGATTGAAATGATCCCATGCCTCCTATCAGATCACTACAGATTAAGGCTGGTCTTCAATAGCAACAAAAACAACAGAAAGCCCACATACACATGGAAGCTGAACAATGCTCTACTCAATGACAACTTAGTCAAGGAAGAAATAAAGAAAGAAATAACGACTTCATAGAATTTAATGAAAAAGAAGGTACGACACACCCAAACTTATGGGACACCATGAAAGCAGTGCTAAGAGGAAAACTCATAGCTCTGAATGCCTCTACAAAGAAACTGGAGAGAGCATACACTAGCAGCTTAACAGCACACCTGAAAGCTCTAGAACAAAAAGAAGCTAATATACCCAAGAGGAGTAGACAGCAGAAAATAATCAATCTAAGGGCTGAAATCAACGAAGTAGAAAAAAAGAAAGAACTATACAAAGAATCAACAAAACCAGGACCTGGTTCATTGAGAAAATCAACAAGATAGATAAACCCTTAGCCAGACCAATCAGAGGGCACAGAGACAGTATCCAAATCAACAGAATCAGAAATGAAAGGGGAGATATAACAACAGAAACTGAGGAAATTAAAAAAATCATCAGATCCTATAACAAGAGCCTATACTCAGCAAAATTGGAAAATCTGGAAGAAAAGGACAATTTTCTAGACAGATACCAAATACCAAAGTTAAGTCAGGATCAGATAAATCATTTAAACTGTCCCGTAATCCCTAAAGAAATAGAAGCAGTCATTAAAAGTCTCCCAACCAAAAAAAGCTCAAGACCAGATGGGTTTAGTGCAGAATTCTATCAGACCTTAAAAGAAGACCTAATATCAATACTATTCAAACTATTCCACAAAATAGAAACAGAAGGAACATGACCCAATTCATTCTAGGAAGCCACAGTTACACTGATACCAAAACCTTACAAAGACCCAACAAAGAAAGAAACTTCAGACCAATTTTCCTTATGAATATCGATGAAAAAATATTCAATAAAATTCTTACAAACCTAATCCAAGAACACATCAAAATGATCATTCACCACAATCAAGTAGGCTTCATCCCAGGGTTGCAGGGATGGTTCAATACCCAGAAATCCATCAATGTAATCCACTATATAAACAAACTCAAAGAATAAAAAAAAACACATGGTCATTTCATTAGATGCTGAAAAAGCATTTGGCAAAATTCAACATCCTTTCATGATAAAAGGCTTGGAAAGATCAGGGATTCAAGGACTGTACCAAAACATAGTAAAAGCAATATACAGCAAACCAGTAGCCAACATCAAACTAAATGAAGAGAAACTTGAAGAAATCCCACTAAAATCAGGGACTAGACAAGGCTGCCCTCTCTCTCCCTATCTATTTAATACAGTATTGAAGTTCTAGCTAGAACAATTAGTCAACAAAAGGGGGTCAAAGCCATACAAATTGAAAGAGTGAAATCAAAATATCACTATTTGCAGATGATATGATCATATACTTAAGTGACCTGAAAAACTCTACCAGAGAACTCCTACAGTTCATGGATAGGCAGGATTAATATAGTAAAAATGGTCATCTTACCGAAAGCAATCTACAGATTCAATGCAATCCTCATCAAAATTCCTACTCGATTCTTCATAAACTTAGTAAGAGTAATTCTCAAATTCATTTGGATGACAAAAAACCCAGGATATCAAAAACTATTCTCAACAATAAAGGGTCTTCTGGGGGAATAAGCATCCCTGACCTCAAGCTGTACTACAGATCAGTAGTGATAAAAACTGCATGGTATTGGTACAGTGACAGGCAGGTAGATCAGTGGAATTGAATTGAAGAACCCAGGAATGAATCCACACACCTATGGTCACTTGATCTTTATCCACACACCTATGGTCACTTGATCTTTAACAAAGTCGCTAAAACCATCCAGTGGAAAAAAGACAGCGTTTTCACCCAATGGTGCTGGTTCAAGTGGTGGTCAACTTGTAGAAGAATGCAAATTGATCCATTCCTATATCCCTATACAAAGTTCAAGTCCAAGTGGATCAAGGACCGCCACATAAAACCAGATACACTGAATCTAATAGAAGAGAAAGTGGGGAAAAACCTCAAACACATGGGTATAGAGGAAAAGTTCCTGAACAAAACAACAATGGCTTATGCTCTAAGATCAAGAATAGACAAATGGGACCTCATGAAATTGCCAAGCTTCTGTAAGGCAAAGGACACTGTCAATAGGACAAAACGGCAACCAACAGATTGGGAAAAGATCTTAACCAATCCTATGTCCAATAGAGGGCTAATATCCAATATATACAAAGAACTCAAGAAGTTAGACTCCAGAAAACCAAATAACCCCATCAAAAAATGGGGAACAGAGCTAAACAGAGAATTCTCAACTGAGGAAATTCGCAGGGCTGAGAAGCACCTAAAGAAATGCTCAACATCCTTAGTCATCAGGGAAATGCAAAACAAAACAAGTCTGAGATTCCACCTCACACCTGTCAGAATGGCTAAGATCAAAAACTCAGGTGACAGCAGATGCTGGTGAGGATGTGGAGAAAGAGGAACACTCCTCCATTGTTGGTGGGATTGCAAGCTGGTACAACCACTCTGGAAATCAGTTTGGCAGACCCTCAGAAAAATGGACATAA
>CM052722.1:104207160-104225118 GCA_028551405.1 Uromys caudimaculatus
ATGGACTTACGGTTTGGACCACATATGTGGCAGAGGATGACCTCGATGGCCATCAGGGAGAGAGGAAAGGCCCTTGGGCCTGAGGATGTTAGAGGCCCCAGTAAAGGGGAATGTCAAGGCGGGAATATGGGGATGGGTGGACAGGGGGGTGGGAGGTGGAATTCCCTCCTAGAGGCAGGTTGGGGAGGGGACAGGGGGTATCCAAAGAGGAGACCCAGAAAAGGGGAAACATTGGAAATGTACATAAAGTATGAAAAAAAAAAAAAGGAAAAAAAAAAAAAAGGACCTCCATATAAAGCCAGATACACTGAGTCTATTAGAAGAGAAAGTGGGGGAAAGTCTTGAACACATGGGCACAGTGGAAAAGTTCCTGAAGAGAATACCAGTGGCTGATGCTCTAAGATCATGTATTGACAAATGGGACCTCAAAAAATTGCAAATCTCTGTAAGGCAAAGGACACTGTAAATAGAACAAAATGGCAGCCAACAGATTGGGAAAAGTTCTTTACCAATCCTACGTCTGATAGAAGGCTAATATTCAATATATACAAAGAACTCAAGAAGTTAGACTCCACAGAACCAAATAACCCTATTAAAGATGGGGAACAGAGCTAAAGAGAGAATTCTCAACTGAGGAAACTCGAAGGGCTCAGAAGCACCTAAAGAACTGTTCAACATCCTAAGTAATCAGGGATATGCAAATCAAAAGAACCCTGAGATTCCCACTTCACACCAGTCAGAATGGCTAAGATCAAAAACTCAGGTGACAGCAGATGCTGGAGAGGATGTGGAGAAACAGGAACACTTCTCCATTGCTGGTTGGACTGTAAGCTGGTACAACCACTCTGGAAATCAGTTTGACATATCCTCAGAAAAATGGACATAGTACTACCTGAGGACCCAGCTATACCACTCCTGGGCATATAACCAGAAGATGCTCCAACATGTAATAAAGACACATGCTCCTCTATGTTCATAGCATCTTTATTTATAATAGCCAGAAGCTGGAAACAACCCAGATGTCCCTCAGCAGAGGAATGGATACAGAAAATTTGGTACATTTACACAATGGAGTACTACTCATTTATTAAAATCAATGACTTCCTAAAATTCACAGGCATATGGATGGTACTTGAAAATATCATCCTGAGTGAGGTAACTCAGTCACAAGAGAACAAAGATGTTATGTACTCACTGATAAGTGGATATTATCCCAAATATTTGGAAAACCAAATATTCAATTCTCAGACCATATGAAACCTAAGAAGAAGGAAGACCAAAATGTGGATGCTTCATTGTTTCTTAGAAGGGTCAACAAAATACTCACAGGGGGAAACATTGAGACAAAGTGTGAAACAGAGACTCAATTGAAAGGCCATCCAGAGACTGCCCCACCTGAGGATACATCCCATATACAGCCACCAAACCTGGACATTATTTTGGATGCTGGGAAATGCTTGCTGATGGAAGCATGATAAGCTGTCTCCCGAGAGGCTCAGGCAGAGCCTGACAAATACAGAGGTAGATGCTCACAGCCAACCACTGGACTGAGCATGGGGTCCCAGATGGAGGATTTGCAGAAGGAATTGAAGGAGCTGAGGGGGTTTGCAGCCCCATGGAGGGAGCAATAGTGTCAACTAGCTGGACACCCCAGAGCGCCAGGAGACTGGATCACCAACCAAAAAATACACATGGAGGGACCCATGGTGCTGGCCACATATGTGGCAGAGGAGGGCCTTGCTGGCCATCAGTGGGAGGAGAGGCCCTTGTGCCTGAGGGTGTTAAATGACCCAGTGTAGGAGAATGTTAGGGAAGAAAGACAGGAGTGGGTGGGTGGAAGGTGGAGCACCCTCATAGAGGCAGGGGGAGGGGAAATGGAATAGGGGGTTTCCAAAGGGGAAAACATTTGAAATGTATATAAAGTAAATATCCAAAATAAGGGGGGGGGGATTCCTGTGTGTACAAATTAGTGCTGGATCTCTGTTTCTTGTGCCTTCTCTTGGGATCTTTTCTTGTTTGTTTATATTTTTCTCATGTGTTTGTATTTGTTATATATTATATTTATTATATTAATTACATTATGTTCATTCCTTGGAGGCCTGTTTGTTTTCTAATGATAGATAGAAACAGGGTAGATCCTGATGGATGGAGAGGAGGGAGGGGAACCATAATCAAGATATATTATGTGAGAAAAAAGCTATTTTCAATAAAAGAGAAACAAATGAGCAAACAGGAAGCAAGTGGCTGTGCAGTGTTTGGCTGTTATAGTGTGTATTTTGCAAACATCACTTTGGGATAAGTGCTTTGGTAGCCTTACATCTAACTGCATCGTGCTGTCTACTCAGCTGCTTCACTTACACTGATATTTGTTCAACACACGTTGTTTAGTCCAAGTCTGCAGGCTAACTAGAGCTTTCGTTAGCAAGAATACTGCTGTTTCTGCCTTGTGAGTAAAGTCTGAGAGAATAGAAAAGAAAACTATATTTCTAATTTTTCAGAAAATGTGTGATTCCATGTGTCAAATGTTTATTTAATTAATATAAACTCTAGTGTCAGTTTGGTGTGTTCAGTATAAACCTTCTCTGATGGTTGAGAAAATTTCCATCCAAATATAATTTGACATTTTAATAAGAGGAAGTAGAGCATTATGCTGCAGTCAGCATGGCTGACTCAAAACCACCAAACATGCTGAGAAAGTTATAGAGATTTTCCTTGTGCCCTTTAACTCAAATCCAGTAATCAAAAGATTGATTTACTTCTCAAACTTAATTCGCAGCTTTAATTTTATCACTTTTCTCAAACTAGCTAGATCTTTTTAATCTATTGGATCAACTGCAGCTGTGACTTTGTTCACACTTTGGGATGTACCTTACCCCATAGTTATTCCCATTCACAATGAGGGGAATAATTCAAAGTTCTGGCTCTCCTTTGAATTAAATAATGTCCCTTACATGAGGAATTAGAATAATATTTTTCCTTCAGAGAGAGGAATGTATATTTTAATGATTAGGTAAATTTAAATAAGCACTTTTTATAAAATAAATCTCTTCCTGAGTTTAAGGAAAAATATTGAGGGTTGTTTACTTCATACATAGTGGAATGGAGAGGCAAAATAAAAGAATATTGATACTCATAAACAGGACCATTATTCTGGAAGTAAACACAAAAATTAAGGACATTAATTTTTGTAGGTTTTTAAAATAGTTTTCATTTCCTTTGTAGTTTGTTTATTTGTTCCTGTTAGAACTGCTCATATGCATGAGCAATACATTGAGCAGTACACATTGTAAAATTCTCCAATTAAAAATTGTAATTTTAAAAAGACACTTAATCCCTTTTTGAAGTACAGAGATATGACTACTTGGTGTATGTACACATTAGGATACCTAGACAGAAAACCACTCTGAAGAGTGCTGACATATATTGCCAAACAGCCAATTATTGCGAAGGCAAGGTGCCCAATTCTTTTCTCAGATGACATAGAAGTACCATTTTATGATAAACTACATTTGGGGACAATTTCAGTGTTCACTGAACTTAGTCTTTCACTAAATATTTTATTTTCTTTTAAACTATGTGATCAGAGATTATGCCACAACATGGCTGATCTGCCTCTAGGAAGCAAGGAACAATAGAGGAGAGAAAGAAATCTCTCTGGGGCCTGCATTCCTGGAATCTGATTTGAGAGTACCTAGAGACTAGAAATCCACCAGTCAAATGCATTTTGTCGCATAATTTTGTGTCTTATGCCACCTGCCTCATTACTCACTCACCTGATATTACTATACCTTTAGAACATTTAAAATGCACACCACTCCCCTTCTCTCTACTGGATGGTTTGGAATTCAAAAGGGAAAACTATATGACCACACACATGACAATCAATCTTAGTTCCCCTGTCTGCCACCATTCATCAGTCCCATTCTTCAATTTCAACTATAGGTTTTATAAGGTGCTTGTTTTAGCTAACATGTCCTTTGCTCATGTAATCATCCAACTCTTTCAAGGTTCCTTAAATTTTCTATGGGTCAAAATATTTTCTCTGCTTCATTTGGATCCAGCCTATAAATTTAAGAGTTGGCAGGTTTAATAGCATTATTGGCAAAGGCCTTGTATACATTTTACAGTTTTTCTTAGGTCTGAATAAATATTCTTTGCGTTTTAGCTTTAGCTGACTTACAGTTTCTCTATTTCTTCACTAGCACAACTAACTATTTAGTGTAGAACAAAGATAATGCCGAGTCTTGTAAAACTTTCATAGAGTTTTGGGAAAATAAAGATGAAGTTACTCTCTTTTTCTCTGTCTCTATTCTCTCTGTCTCTCTGTCTCTCTGTCTCTCTGTCTCTCTGTCTCTCTGTCTCTCTCTCTCTCACACACACACACACATACACACACACACACATCACAAATACAGAAAACCAAAAAAAAAAAAAAAATTAAACATCTTTACCACCTCAGAGAACAGAAGGACTCCAAGTAACAGTTTTGTATATGGTATTCAGAAATCTAAGCTCGAATTTCTTAGCACGAGGCATCATTATTACCTCAAACTCTGAGCCATAAAGACTGACCACAGAATCGCTCTATCCTTTGTCCATCTTCAGCATTCCGATGCTCACTCCCTACAAAGCGTATGCGGTACCTATTATTCTTTGTGAATGCCTCCAAAGCATTGAGGGTTGATTTGTTTTAAGTGCCATCCCATTGCTGTTATTCCACTCCCTCCCAAGATGAGGTTTCATGGTTTCATTTTTCTGCCTTGTGTCACTTTGTTTCTTCAGACTTGCACTGGTCTTCCTTGTTTATTAGGAGTTGTGTTCAAACTTTTAACACTATGATTTGACATTGTCATCTATGAAATTCATGTTTGAGAATTGTACAATGGAGTTGGAAAATTTTTTTTATAGTATGTTCTACATAATTTTACAATTTTGTATTGGGCCAAAAAACTTCATAGCAATCACATACGATCCAGGGACTCTGGTTGGAATATTTCTGATAGTGGGTTCGTGGACACTGATAATATCGTTTTCTGTTACTGATGGTAGTTCCTTCTTTTTCTGATGCCAGTGCCAATTGGATGGTATTTTTTCAAAACAGAACTGGGAGATTAATTATCTATGAGCCCCTCCTCTGACATTCTAATTCACCCTTTAAGTACAGACAAGCACAAAACATGTTTCAAATACTAAGTAACTTGGAGATCTGCCCGAGGCTATTCCCACGTGAGCTGATTTGAGACCCCAATTTCTATGGAAAGACACCATTAGATAGAATAACATTTGATACAACATAGTTATGACCTCATAACTGCAGGTTTAAGCCAGGGAACAGATGAAGAATGAATAGCTAGCACACTTTTAAGGACTAGGAAAAAAATACACTTAAACATGTTTGGGAACTTAGGGGATTTTTCTGCAGCAGAGTCTGAAGCTACACTGCAACCAGTTATATTTTTTTCTAGTGTGTTTCAATCCTGTCCTACCTATCAGGACATCCTTCACTACTTTTGCCCTGACTGCCCTTCAAGACTAGTAATCCATTAGCTGTAGACTCAGTCTTTTCAGTGAATCAGGAAAAGGGCTGTAGTTGCTACGTGAGACAAATTTCAAGATTCTCAAAAGCTCTTGCCAAAATACACATTCTCTGAGTATCTTCTATTAGCATAGTCAATTTTCATGATTAAATTTAGTAATTTAGAAGGCATAGAGGATAGGAAGGAACTATATTTCACCAGATATACTTTTACAGAGACACAGAAGAATTATGTAACGATATCTGTGTAGTAAACACATCACAGAATAACTATATAAGGGTCAAACTTTATCCTCACTGGTGAAACAATTGGAACCTACCTATAGGGGAAAAAATGAAGGGGCAAATGTATTTCCTGATGATATA
Source organism: Uromys caudimaculatus (assembly GCA_028551405.1). Lineage (NCBI taxonomy): Eukaryota > Metazoa > Chordata > Mammalia > Rodentia > Muridae > Uromys > Uromys caudimaculatus. The sequence continues at coordinate 104,213,063 of CM052722.1, forward strand.
TAAAATTAGCATTACAAGTCAAATTTGGGATTATTACAGAATATATATATACACATATATATGTGTGTGTGTTTGTGTGTGTGTGTGTATCATATTATCTTGTACTTCTTAAAATAGAAATAGGTATAAGAGTAAACAGAGCTTACAAGTTCAAATGGAGAAAACAGAAGATTGTGAATAACTATATGTATGTGCTTACTAATGGCAGGAGAGAAGAGATGGAATTTGCAAAAATAGGATCATCAAAGAGCTAGTTCAGACAATCTAGTTAATGCAAATTACTGTATATGTGTGTACTATTTTATATCCCTGAACATATATGGCCTTATATTAAAAGGTACTGGCTAACAGAATGCCATGATCTGTGGCACTTAAAGATTTTAATTCCTGTTTAGCTATGACATTAGTGAAATCAATGTTTTTATCTGTCTGGGACTTGATATTTGTATACCACAGAAAACAATGGTAAGGGGAATTGTTTTAATAATATTTACAATGTGATAAATGTTTCCTCAAAATTATCTTAAAACAATACTTTGGTTTTCATTGCAATTGTTTTAGGGACAATTATATGGCAAATATATTCTAATTCACTTTAAAAAATTCGGGCATTATTTGTGTCTGATCCTAGCATGCTCTATTTTTAACTGTTCATATTTGAATGAGGACATTTCATATACCATTAAGTTTTAATTATCCAAATATTACTGAACCAAAGAGGCCATGTAAATGCACCTCCAGAATCATGATGGGAGAATAGAAGACAGAATCACTAGAGCAGTGCTTCTTGCAGTATCTTAAGGAACTAGAATTAATCTCTCTCTCATTCACTCTATCTATCTATCTATCTATCTATCTATCTATCTATCTATCTATCTATCTATCATCTATCATCTATCTATATATCTGTGTATATGTAAATATACATGTATATACATATAGATATATACATATATACATTCATGTACACATATGTGCATATATAAATGCATATATGTACCTACACACACACACACACACACACACACACACACACATATATATATATATATATATATATATATATATATATATATATATATATATATATATATATATATATATATAATTTATTAGAATGGCTTACAGGCTATAGTCCAGCTACTCCAACATTGGATGTCTACCAACAGATGATCCAAGAATCCAGTAGTTGTTCAGTACTAGAAGCTTAATGTCTCAGCTGATCTTCAGTATATGCAAGAATCCTAAAGAAGTGGGCTCTAATGCCAGTGAAGGAATAGATTTACCAGCAAGAGAGAGGGCAAGCAAGCAAAGAAAGAGCAAGCTTCCTTCTTCCATATCATTTATAGAGTCTGCCAACTGAAGGCTTATTCCAAATCAAGGGAGGATCTTCCAACATCAGAAGATCCAGAATAAAGGTGGGTCTTCCAACATCAAATAATTTATTAAGAAAATAAATCCCTCACAGATGTACTTAGCCAACTTAGGGATGCCAGAAAGTCTTAATACTCACTAAGATGATGAACGTTGCTAGACCCAGTAATTTCAGAAAGTTTTAATCTCCACAAAGCCATTCGGCAAGGACATATAAAAACAGTAAACACAATTCTGTGGCAGGGCTTCTTTCAAGTTGAACTTAACGGTACATGGATACACATTTCCTGTTGGATTTCATCCACTTACATCAGGTTGGGTTGGGCTTTTCAGCTGATTCAGAATCATCCACATTTCTGTACATAACCTCAATAAACTTGACCTGAGTGGAATATATTTGACCTACTGATATCCTACCTGGGCAAGGAGGTATTTCTTCAAATCATAGAATGCTAAATACCTAGACAGTTATCATTGTTCTTGGATCCCATTTTCACTAGGCAAAGGATTCCAGATCAGAATCTGTTTAAGTCTCTTAGATATGTCCAAGAAGAAAATATAGACAATGACATTAGAAAAAAATTACCTATATAAATACAAAAGGAAAAAGAAATGGAGCAGGGACAGAGTATCAATTTTACCCCTAAAATTAATAATAGAATGTAAGATCAATCAACAATGGGAAATGACATACAAATACCCTTCAAGAATCAGAAATTGTCTCTATTCACAGGGAAATGTACACAGTATAATGCAGAATCATGTGGAAGAGCCATACAAGTTGTACAGCTGAAGCTCGTTTCTGTCGCTCAGGTATATGGAACATCAAGCTATTGAGAAACGTGTGGCATCAGCTTTCTCACAGCGTTAGTCCTCCCTAAAACATCCTCAAGCATACCACTTGTGTTTATAGACTTGTGTTCTGTATCAGACATTTTAGACCTCCCTTTCTCAAGAGCAGTAGATCTTGAGTTTCCTAACTATATGAAAAATAGTTGGTGCATGGACTTTTGCTAGGAAATGTCAACATCAACACCCACCCACTTAAAATGAAAGCATACATTCATTTTTTATTCTGATTTTGGTTTTTCCTTTTTTAAAAAATTCACGTTACATCCTGATTGTTGATTCCACTTCCAGCCCTCCCTTACACAGTCCCTCCTCCATCCCGCCTCCCCATATCTAAGAGAGCTGAGCCTCCCCACCAGGTATCCTCGCACTCTGGCACATCAAGTCTCTGCAGGGCTAGGTGCTTCTTCTCCCACTGTGGTCAGACAAGACAGCCAAATTAGGGGAATGGATTCCACAGACAGGTAACTGCTTGAAAGATAGCCCTTGTGCCGGTTGTTCAGGACCCACATAAAGACTGAGCTGCATCTTCTACATATGAGAGGAGTGCAAGGTCCAGCCTGTATATCTTCCTTGTTTGGTGGTTCACAACCCCAAGGGTCCAGGTTAGTTGACTCTGTTGGTTTTCCTGTGGAGTTTCTATCTCCTTTGGGGCCCTCAATCCTTCCCCAATTCTTCCATAAAAGTCTCTAAGCTCCATCCAATGTTTAGCCCTGGGTTTCTGTATCTGATTGAGTCAGCTCCTGGGTGGAGCCTCTCAGAGGACATCTATGCTAGGCTCCTGTCTTCAAGTATAACAGAATATCATTAATAGTGCCATGGATTGGTGCTTTCCTATGGGATAGGTATCTAGTTGTGCTAGTTATTGGTTGGCCCCTCAGTCTCTGCTCCATCCCCTGTGCCTGCATTTTTTGTAGAGAGGATAAATTTTGGGTTGAAAGTTTTGTGGGTGGGTTGGTATTCCTTTCACTTCACTGAGGTACTTCCCTAGCTATAGGAGGAGTCCTCTTTATTCCATATCTCCGAGGCTGTGAGTCAGCTAAGGTCACCCCCATTGATTCTTAGGAGCCTCTCATATCCCAGGTCTCTGGCATGTCCTTGAGGTATCCACTACCTCCACCCTGTCAATTGCACATTTCTCTTAATTTTCATGGCCATTTCCCCTGTGTCTTCCCTCACCTGATCCTGAGCATCCTGTCCCCATACTCCTCCCAATCCCCTTTGCCACTAGTTCCCTTCCTCCCTCCATCTACCTTCTTCAACTATTTTATTCCCCCTTCTAAGTGAGATTTGAGCATCTTCTTTTAGGCCTTCCTTCTTTTTTAGATTCTTTGGATCTGTGTAGCATCGGTATCCTGCATTTTATGGCTAATATCCACTTATAAGTTGAGTATATACTATGCATGTACATTTTTGGATCTGGGTTACCTCACCTAGCATGATAGTCTCAAGTTCCATCCATTTGCCTACAAAGTTCATGATATCTTTGTTAATCACAAATAGTATTCCATTGTGTAGATGTACCACATTTTCTTTATCTATTCTTCAGTTGAAGGACATCTGGATTGTTTGCAGTTTCTGGATATTGTGAATAAAAGTTATAAACATAGTTGAGCAAATGTCCTTGTGATATAGTGGTGCATCTTTTGGGTATATGCCCAGGGGTGGTATAGCTGGGTCTTGAGGTAGAACTATTCCCAGTTTTCTGAGAAACTGCCAAATTGATTTCCAAAGTGGTTGTACAAGTTTGCACTCTCATCAGCAATGGAGGAGTGTTCCCCTTGCTCTACATCCTCGTCAGCATGTGCTGTCACTGAAGTTTTGTATCTTAGCCATTCTGACAGGAGTAACATCTCAGTGTTGTTTAGATTTGCATTTCCCTGATAACTAAGGAATTTGAACATTCTCTAAGTGTTTCTCGGCCATTCAAGCTTCCTCTTTTGAGAATTTTTTGTTTAGTTTTGTACCCCATTTTTAAAATTAGGTTATTTTACTTAAACATTGTTTGTATGTCTCTCTGTGTAAGCATCTGTGTGTGTGTGTCTGTGTGTGTCTGTGTGTCTGTGTGTCTGTGTGTGTGTGGGGTGTGTGTTTTGAATGGAGCTTCAGTAAGTTTGTGGGCAAAATGCGAAGTGTATTGCTTTATTTGGAGTGAACAAGACATCTCAAGTTAAACAGATTTTAGTGATAGCAGACAGGTAGCAAGAAAATCTGAAGATAAATTGTCCTCAATAATTCTTACCTCAGCCATAATAGGAAGGAACTGTATGGGTCAAGAAGTATGCAGTAGAACTTGGTGAAGAATATTGACACACAAAAGAAAGGTAAACACAGTGTCTTCCCACAAATAAGAAGAGAAAAAAGCCTGAGAACATAAACCCTCTTTTCAGTTTATTGCCCATATGTGTCCTTATATTTTATTCTGTTTTTATATATATTTCACAGTTATCTTCTTCCTTTTAATATATACACTTTTCCATTTTAAGAGCTCAGTTGGTGTATAACTTGTACCTTATATCTGTCCTTTTTGGCTCCAGACTTGAAATATGCTGCATTTCAGAACTCTGCCCTTTCTGATTTGTTTCATCCCATACTTGACCCTCCATTCACTTAACCACTTAAATATACTATATTGCTCCAACCCAGGACACTAGTGTTACTGTCTCCAAATCTTCTACAATCTTTTGCTGCAGCTAACATTGAGACTTGTGTCAAACATTTAGAGTTGTTCCTGAAGTTAACATTATCTCTGAAAATGAATTCTGAAGACTTATGTAAAATAAAATATACAAACCAAACACTTGAGAAGAATAATAACAGTGACAAACCAGAGGACACATACACCTAAGTATATGAAAACAAATCCAAACAAACTCAAAAATACAAAATAATGAAGGGAAATATCCATTAGCATAATCTCACATGCTTATGGCATCTGGCTTCTCAATACTACAAAACAAAGACAATGAGAGAATATAAATTCCAGGAAAAGATTGCAAAGCCCTTGTGATAAAACATTGTAAAGGCCAACAAGAAGATTCAAATAAATAGGTTGGGAATCTCTTTCAAGATCTAGGAGAATTTATGAAATAATTACAAGACACAAATAGGAAAGTCACCAAAGTAAACAAAACCACCACTAATGGGAAGAAAAACTTAAAACTTTGGAGGAAAATTTCATGAACAAAATTGAGAAAGCTAAAAGAAACAAAGAATAATGAATCTACCAATCAAGAAATGGAGCTTTATAAACCATTAACAGCAGATATGACTCAGCAGAACAAATATCAGGGATGGATGACAAGGTTGAGGGAGTAATATATGAGACATAATTAAAGGAAACGATCATTGAGCATGAACAGACTTCAGGAAGTCTAGCATACACTCAGATCACTGAAGCGAAGAGTTCATGGCAGAGAAGAAAAAGTTGAGTTAAAATTAAGATGACCTAGACAATCACTTAACTGAAGTTGTAGCCAGGAATTTCCTTACCTTAGATAAATAGACACCAAGAATATATTTACAAACCCTAATAAACATGACCAGAGAAAAACCTCCCTACAACCTACCTTAATGAAGGTATAAAAAATAAAAAGCAAAGAAATAATACTAAAAATTACAAAGAAGAGTCTGTTTCCTAGCTAGTATGGCTAGATGCTAGAGCAATATACTGAGAGGAATCTGGGGACACAGAATATGAAATGACAGTCAAGACTGCAGGCAAACAGATGGCCACAGGCCAGGGATTGCACAGAGTCCACTTGCTACTAGGCTGAGAGGAGATTCTCCCCCAAAATATGCAGAAAGCATGCTGCTTTGACCTCTATAATCCACTCATTATTTTCTAATTCAGCCAATTCTGAGCCTTCCAAACATACTTCCTGTCCTTTGATTATCTACCAGCAGTAGGAGATGTCAGGGGGTACCTGTCTGTATCTAGTCTCAGGGGCTAAGTCAAAGATATGACACATGAAGGGAAGTTGGCTGGGCAACAAGTACAAGAAACACAGTGTGGACATCTCTCTGTATTATACCACCATACTTAATCCCATGTTCACTGGATAAATGGAGGTGCTGACAATGAATGTTGGATCATTATAGATCAGTGTGGCGAGTACTATGACACAATTTTGAATTACTTCTGACATGACATTATAACCTCCTCTCAAAACATCAAAAATACAGGAATTGATAATTAAAGTAAAATATTATCTCATCCAAGGGCTGGTAAAAGCATTCCAAACTACCATGCAGGACAAGAAAGACTTCCACCAGCCTATGGGCAACATTCCCGTCATCATATTCCTGAGGGAAGAAAACAGGCTTATTGAATCAATGGCCAAGTCTGTGGTGAAGCTTCTGTATAATAGAAATCATAACAAGTAGTCCCACAGCAGCAGTTATGGGGACTTGCTGGAAAAAAAAAATGGAGACTTTTTATAAGCTATTCCTTTATTAAGAGGGAGGTACTCTTTATCAAAGACACCATGGATGACCAAGTCTGCTGATGGTCTTTCTACAGCCAGGGTCATTATCTAGGAAAGGTGTGGTGTACCTCCATTATGTATGCCACAGGGAAGAATCAGGCTATTATGAAATTCTCAGGGAATATAATATATGAAAAACACAATGTCCACTTTATATGACCCCTCAAGACCATGAAAACTCCTTTTTGAAGACCATGAGTCAGAGCCACACCTGGCTTTCAAAAGTGAAAAGACCTGTGAATTGTGGGACTATGTGTGCTACATCTACAGAAGTCCAGGGCTGCTGTTATTCTACATCAAAAATAGATTCTTAACTCTTTGTTTCAGAGAGAGCATCAGAGAGGCATGATCTGATACTTTCAGTCTGGCATCTGGTTTAAAGGACAGTGCCCTGTTCTAACATGCTGTATTACCAGCACTCAAAATCTGAAGTAGAAGGATCACAAGTTTGAAGCAAAATTCATCTACAAGGAAAACAAAACAAAACAAAACAATAACAGCAAAAAAAAAAAAGGATACTTAAACAATCATCTTTGAATTTTTCATCCTGGTTATCTAGGTCAAATAACCCCAAGAAATAAAATATGCCTAAATTGGAATTTGTGGTTTTAATAGCATCCCATGGGGGAAAAACATCTATTATGTTGCATAGTCACATAATCAACTCCTTAAGGTCTAATGGTAGTGTTATTTTTTATTCTTATCCATGAGTGTTCTCAGGTACCAGACATGGTATCCTCACACAGTTTCAGGTTCAAAAGCAGCCATGGTATCTGGAAACATAAACTTCAGCAGAAATGTTGTGGAGCCATCAGCTGAAGACAGCCAATTCACAGTCCCATGTTTCCAGAAACCCCTATGGGGTGGCACAGGCTTAGCTATACCTCTATCCACCTTAATATTATGCTTTATTTTACTTTTGTCTGTGGGCAGTAGTTGTACCCAGTCATGAGCCTCTAAATAGAGCAACTGGGGCTAACTTAAGCCTTTTATGGGACATTTGAGTCATTTGACCTTGGAGGTTGCAAACACTAAAGGAGGTATAAATTCTTACCTAGTAACTTACTTTTCATCCCTTTGTTTAGCTTGGTCATCTTATGTGAAGTCTTCCCAGAGGAATGATGTCATGAAAAGACCTGTTCCAGAGTGGAGAAAACAGCTTGGCCACTGTTAGTCCCTCAGGAAGGAACACAAGCTGTCAGTTTCATCTGTCTTGACAGTTCTTATGATTGCCAAGTGACGGCACACAGCTCAGTTCTCAGGGCCTATCATCAGATGCCAGGTCTAGGGTTGAGCACTCATAGGCATTGGACTTGATAGAGCAATGGAAATATAAAATGTGACTTAGTAGTCAGGATTTTTTCAAGAATCACAATATTGAATATATAAATAGTTTTAAGACCATCATGTCAGGTAATTTGGTGATCACCTACTATTTCTTCCAGATTTTTTTTCCTTTATATGGCCAAATTCAGCTTTTGGATTTGAGGCTTTCCCACAGATATGTACTGGGATATGTTGCAGCCTGAAGTGACTAGCCTACTTTCTCAGCTGCCACCGTGTAAGTCCTTTAAAATTCAGATTCCTAGCTCCCAGTAGAGGCATTTCCACTTTGTTCTTTGACCTCAACATCTTCTTTAACCTCTGTTTCATACTGTGATATTCAGATCTTCATCTGTTTCAATGTTATCTAATTTATAGTCACAAGAAAGCACAGTATTCTGGGGATATGAACTCATCTTAACTGATAATATCTTCTTGGCCTTAAGAAAAACACATTTAAACTATTATGATTTTAGTGATTTTCTTTACTTGAACTTTGTGGTTCAGGGGTTTGTGAGATTTTCCAGTTCCATTCATAAAGTACTGTTTGGCAGGATGCATTTTTCAACCTCAAGCAGCACAGCAGGGAGAAACAAAGTGTGGATGAAGGTCAAACTTGAACATTGCTATTAACAACAAATAGCAGCAGTGGGGGTTGTTGAGATTGGTACATTACTATGATCATCCCGAAGCGTGACACAGGTCCTTGCATGAAAGATGTTTTATTTCATAACTGCAATCTTGTGTTGCTCATTCCAGTTACTGGAATTAAACACTAATTATTTCAAATTGTGTTATTCAGAACCACCCCCCGCAAAACAAACAAACAAACAAACAAACAAACAAACAAACAAACAAACAAAGCCCTGGACTGTCTACCTGGGAACCTGATGGTTGCACTGGCCTGGGAAGCTATGTAGCAGACCTCTTAAAGGGGTCTGTCTTTCTCTGTCTTCATTCTCTGGACACTCAGTCAAATATTGCTTCAGATTCAGATTTCTTCCCCTCTCCCATCCCTTTGTGCCTGTCCTATTACCTGGAGGTTTCTCCACCCAGGAATGGAGACAGCAAGCAAGCCTAGGAAGCACGTAGGCCATCTTTACTTTTTTTCCTTAATTTCAATTCTCCTGATCTTATCAGCCCTGAGGCAGAGCACTTGTAAGGACCTATCCTCCTGTTCTGCCTCCATTTTCTATGGACTCAACTAAACCTTGCAACAGCAGACTCCTAATTTCTCTTACTCGTGAACCCTTTCTGGGCCCTACTGTCTAGTCTACCCTCTTTCCTTCTTGTAATCTCCCAATACCTAAAAACCCTTTGTACCCCATGTGGCCACAATGGCAGGAGCTCCAGTGACTCACACTATCCTTGTTCTCTACTGTGATCTTCCAGTCCTCACCCTCATCCCTCCATCATGCTTTCATGTCCATCATCCAAATGCAACTTTATTTACTGGAGACTCCAATCTTTTTTTTGCTTTTTCGAGACAGAGTTTTGCTGTATAGCCCTAGCTGTCCTGGAACTCACTCTGTAGACCAGGCTGGCCTCAAACTCAGAAATCTGCCTGCCTCTGCCTCCCAAGTGCTGGGATTAAAGGCATGTGCTGCCACTGTCCGGCTGAAACTCCAATTCTTGATTCAGACTCAAGTCTACCTTGTTCTTTCATTCATGCCTGTTCAAATAATTCTTTACCTTATTGTAACCAATATGCAAGATCACCTTTCCCCACCACCCCTGAAACTCTGTGTGCACACACCTCTAGGTGAGAACAGGATCCCTTTATCTTTTTATTCATGCTTCTGTCAGCCTTTTTTTATTCTTTTGTTCCCCTCTGCCATCTACAGGGTTGCATAAGTATGCTCTACTATACAATATGCAGCCTTCATGTATTCCTAAGATCCAAAGGTGAGAACAGAAACCAAAATTGGAACACTCACCCAAGAAAGACAAGACCAGATATCAACATCTGTACTCAGAATTGACCCAAGTCCAGATGCCTAGACACTAGGAAAACATAATCATTAACAGACAAGAAAATATATCTTTACCAGAAATCAGCAAGATTACTACAGTATACCCTAAGAAATAAATAGCTGAATCACAAGACAAGGACTCTAACATTGTTCAAGAACCTTAATGAACTCTAAAGCTGTTCAAGAACCTTAAAGAAGACATGAATAAACTCCTTAGTGATGTCTATGAAAATGCAAACAGAGTGAAATGATGAAATCAGCTAAAGACATGAAAAAAGATACTAAATCACTAATGAAAACTCAAACAGATAAGGCAGGTAACAGAAGATTTAGCAAATCAAATGAAAACCCATAGGTAAGCCTCACCAACCAGAATACAAGGAGTGGGAGAGAAAATCTTGGGAATTAGAGACAAGGTAGACAATCTGTCTTCTTTACACAAGAGATATATACATACACACACAATCTATGTACAATATATTGAGGAGATCTTGAATGGTATGAAAAGACTGATTTTTACAAATAATATAGAAGAAGGAGAAGACAATCATGTCAAGGCACAAAAATACTCTCAACAACATAGAAGAAAATTTCTCTAACCTAAAGAAGATACTCAAAAATCAATAAAATAGAAAAAAATACAAAACCAACAAAACAAAGTACAAAGAATCAATGTAACATTTGTTTCTTTGAGAAAAATCAATAAGATTCACAAACCTTTAGCCAAAGACAAAAAAAATCCAAATTAAGGAATTAGAGACAAAACAGAGTTCATAGTGATAGACACTGAAGAAATTCAGACAATAACAGACACACTTTAAAAATTCTGTACTGTAATAATAAATTTGGCTAAAAGAAATTGATAAAATTTTTGATATATACAACCCACGAATGTTCTCATCAAGACCAGATGAAAAATGTAAACATACCCATAACCTCTTATAGAGTAGAAACAGTAATCATAATGGTCTCAATCAAAAAGTCTAGGGCCAAATAGATACAGAGCAGAATTGTATCAGACCTTCAAAGAAGAATTAACACCTGTTTTCCTCAAATTATTCCATAGGAACAGAAGGAATATTGCCCACTATTTTCGATGCCACAATTACTCTGATACATGAACTACATAAAGACCCAATAAAGAAATAGAATAACAGACCAATTTCCCTTATGAATGTATATGCAGAAGTTCTCAATAAAATACAAACAAAATTAAAGAACACATAGAAAAGTTCATCTACCATCATCAAGTAAACTTTATCTCATAAAGAGATGGTTTAACATTTATAAATTTAAAAAGGTAATCTACGATATAAACAAACCAAAAGCAAACAAAAACATAGGATCATCTTATTAGAAGCCAAAAAAGCCTTTTACAAAATCTAACACCTCTTCATAATAAAAGTCCTAGAGAGATCTGGGATACAAGGTGCATACTTAAATATAGTAAAAGCAAAATTCAATCAGCCCATTGCCAATATCAAATTAAGTGTTAACTTAAAGAAAGTCATTAAAATCATGGACAACACAAAGCTACCCACTCTCTCCATATCTCTTCAACATAGTACTTGAAGTTATAGCTTACACAGTGAGAAAACTAAAGCAGATCAAGGGGATGCAAATTGGAAAGGAATAATTCAAAGTATCATTATTTTCTGGTGATATGATAGTATACATAGTGACCCAAAAATTCCAGAAGAGAACTTCTAGAGCTGATAAACACCTTCGGCAAGGTGGCTGGATATAAACATAACTCATACAAATCATCAGTTTTCTTATATACAAATGACAAATGAACAGAGAAAGAAACCAGGGAAACAATACGCTTCACGATAGACTCAAAAACCAGTTTCTTGGAGTAACTTTAACCAAGCAAGTGAAAGATTGTATAAAAATTGACCTTTCAAACGGCAACCAACAGATTGGGAAAAGATCTTAACCAATCCTATGTCTGATAGAGGGCTAATATCCAATATTTACAAAGAACTGAAGAAGTTAGACTCCAGAAAACCAAATAACCCTATCAAAAAATGGGGAACAGAGCTAAGCA
>CM052722.1:104225618-104242406 GCA_028551405.1 Uromys caudimaculatus
ATACCCAGCAAAACTCTCAATTATCATAGATGGTGAAACCAAAATATTCCATGACAAAACCAAATTTACACAATTTGTTTCCACAAACCCAGCCCTACAAAGGATAATGGATGGTAAATGTCAACTCAAAGAGGGAAACTACACCTTAGAAAAAGCAAGAAAGTAATCTTTCAACAAACTCAAAAGAAGATTGCTACATAAAAGTAAAAATAACATCGAAAATAACAGGAACCAAGAATCACTATTCCTTAATATCTCTTAGCATCAATGGACTCAATTGCCCAATAAAAAGACATAGACTGACAGACTGGATCCATAAAGAGGACTCAGCATTTTGCTGCATTCAAGAAACACATGTCTGTGATAAAGATAAACACTACCTCAGAGTAAAGGGCTGGAAAACAATTTTCCAGACAAATGATCCCAAGAAAAAGGCTGGAGTAGCCATCCTAATATCAGATAAAATCGACTTTCACTCAAAAGTCATCAAAAAAGATAAGGAAGGACACTTCATACTCATCAAAGGAAAAATCTACCAAGAAGAACTCTCAATTCTGAACATCTATGCTCCAAATGCAAGAGCACCTACATTCATAAAAAAACTTTACTAAAGCTCAAAGAACACATTGCACCTCACACAATAATAGTAGGATACTTCAACACCACACTATCATCAATGAGCAGATCTTGGAAACACAAACTAAACAGAGACACAGTGAAACTATCAGAGGTTATGAACCAAATGGATTTAACAGATATCTATAGAACATTTCATCCTAAATCATAAGGATATACCTTCTTCTCAGCACCTCATGGGACCTTCTCCAAAATTGACCATATAATCGGTCACAAAACAAACCTCCACAGATACAAGATGATTGAAATAATCCCATGCCTCCTATCAGATCACTATGGATTAAGGCTGGTCTTCAATGGCAACAATAACAACAGAAAGCCAACATACACATGGAAGCTGAACAATGCTCTACTCAATGACAACTTGGTCAAGGAAGAAATAAAGAAAGAAATTAAAGACTTCCTAGAATTTAATGAAAATGACAGTACAACATACTTAAACTTATGGGACACATTGAAAGCCGTGTTAAGAGGAAAACTCATAGCTTTGAGGGCCTCCAAAAAGAAACTGGAGAGAGCATACACTAGCAGCTTAACAGCACACCTGAATGCTCTAGAACAAAAAGAAGCTAATGCACACAAGAGGAGTAGAAGGCAGGAAATAATCAAACTCAGGGCTGAAATCAACCAAGTAGAAACACACAAACAAACAAAAAAAAAACTATACAAAGAATCAACAAAACCAAGAGTTGGTTCTTTGAGAAAATCAACAAGATAGATAAACCCTTAGCCAGACTAACCAGAGGGCACAGAGACAGGATCCAAATTAACAAAATTAGAAATGAAAAGGGAGACATAACAACAGATTCTGAGGAAATTAAAAAAATCATCAGATCCTATTACAAAAGCCTATATTCAACAAAACTGCAAAATCTGGATGAAATGGACAACCTAGGATAGCTAAAACAATCCTGTATAATAAATGAAACTTCTGGACATTTCACCATCCTGGATTTCAAGCTGTACTACATAGCAATACTAGCAAAAGCTGCATGGTTCTAGCATTAAAAAAAAAAGACATGTTGATCAATACAATTCAATCAAAGAACCAGAAGTAAATACAAAACAATGACATGAAATTTGCCAGCAAATGGATTGAACAAGAAAAGATCATCCTGAGTAAGGTAAACCATATCTAGAAAGATAAACATGGTATATACTCATTTATAAGTGGATATTAGTTATAAAGTATAAAATAAGAATGATACAAATAACAGACCCAAAGAAGCTAAGAAACTAAGTAACAATGAGGGCCCAAGGTGGGATAGTTGATTCTAATTGAGAAAGGGGGATAGATTAGACACTGAGGTATGTAATGGGAAGGGACTAGGTGGAGAAGGAAGTGGTGTGAGAATGAAGGGAGAGAATCCTGGGAAAGATAATTGTACTGTGGGGAAGGCATCCCTGAGAGGAACTAGAAACCTAAGGGAATAGTCTCTGAGGAATATATGAGTGTGATCTCAGCTAAGACTTCTAGCAGTAGGAGATACAGAGCCTGAATCTGCTATCTTCTGTAACCAGCCAAGGCTTCTATTGGAGGGACTGGAACACCAGCTTAGCCATAAAACATTTGACTCACAATTTGTTCTGCCTACAAGTTGTGCAGTGGTAAAGATGGAACAGAATTTGAGGGAAGGGCCAACCAACGACTGGCTCAGCTTGAGATCCATGTCATGAAAGGAAGCCCATGAACACTATCAATGATATTCTGCTATACTTATAGACAGGAGCCTAGCATAACTGTCATCAGAGAGGCTTCATCCAGCAACTGATGGGAACTGAAAAAAGAGACCTACACCGAAACATTAAGTGGAGCTTGGGAAATCCTGAAGAAGAGAGGGAGAAAGGGTTGAAGGAGCCATAGAGGTCAAGGTCACTAAAGAAAACCTACAGAATCAAATAACCTGGGACCCTAGGGTCTCATAGAGCCTGAACTGCCAACCAGAAAGCATGTATGGGAGGGACCATGGCCCTCTGCACATATGTAACAGTTGTGTAGCTGGGTATTCATGTGAGACTCCTAAAGACAGCACAGGCTGTCTCTGACTACATTGCCTGCCTTTGGATCCCCTTCTCCTAGCTGGACTGATTTGTCTAGCCTCAATAGAATAAGATGTGCCTAGTCTTACTGCAACTTGATATTCCAAGGCTTGTTGTTAGGGGAGGGGAAAGGGAAGGACTGGGAGGAGATGAGTGAGAGGAAGCTACGATAAGGATGTAAAGTAAATAAATAACTATTAAATAATTAAAAAGTGAAAAATTAATTATTAGTTTCTTAGTTTTCAGAAATGTACTATGATAATGTAAGATACTATCATAACAAAAAGAAAATGTGGTGGGTTTCACTATAGTCTTTCTTGATATATATTCCTTTTCTGAAAAAAATTATAGTAATATATAAGTTTTATTTTTGAGGTTATAATATAATTACATCATTTTTCTTCCTCTCTCCTCTGTCCAAAGCATCTAATATATACCTCCTTTCTCTTTCAATTTCATGGCCTGTGTTTTGATTGTTGTTACATGCATGTATGTATATATATATTCAGGGCTGACAACTTAAAAATCATTCGAAATTAAAAATCTTTATTCACATAAAAATTGAAGATATCAAATTATGGCAAGTATATTAGAATTTTGTATGTTTATGTGTTTTTTTTATAAGAATGACTACTTCTACCATTGTTTTGTGAAATGTTTTGATTGCGTATGAAGTTAAACATATACCTACCTTACAAAACAACTGTCTCACTCCTAGACAACATATTAAAGAAGAAAATATAAAAGAGCATTCACAAATTACAAGTAAATTTAGAAGACAACATTGTTTACATAACCATCAACCAGTAAAAGCAGCTCACATGCATAAGTATATAAACATTAATCTTTAAAATGAATATTACTTAGCAATAAGCAGGAAAAACCCTTTCCAACTCATATGACATTATAGAAAGTATAAAACTATGTAGATAACAGATCAATAGTTTAGCTATTGGAATATGGCAATTACTTAACAAGTAGTAGACAAGAGGGATTTTAGAAAGTGGTGAGAATCATCTTGTAACATGCTTATCATTATTATCATATGAGACTTTACAGTTGACAAAAGTCATAGAATTGTATTCCAAAGCAGGGTTAAGCTACATATGTTTTAAAATGTAAATATGTGTCAAGAGAAAAGTTAAAAGAAAATGATATGATATGACATTTTGATAATGGTGCATAGTAAACAACCTAAAGTAACTGAATGATATTAGTAATAGGCAAAAGCAACTAATGCTAAAATCAAACTAGTGTAAAATTATATTTGTATCAAATATTATAGTAGCCCACTAGAAGTTTATTGATTTTCTACCTAAAACGAATGGATATAAGCTATTAATAAAACTATGACTACATGTAAAATTTACTAACAATAAATATATAACTGTATTCAATTACATATTTGGTCTTTAAGAATAACGTAAAACAAATATACAAAATATATAAAATTTAATTAAACAAGAATTAAAAGGAAATTTCCAAATTTAAATGTATATATTTGACATAAAAAGTATGTAAATCAACCATACAATCTAAGTACTTATCTCAAGGAATAAGAAAAATACAGCCAAATTAACCAACTGAGAAGTAAGAAAGATATTAAAGAATAGAGACTAATGAGAAGACACATATAAAGCTGAAGAATAAACATAAAGATTGCTGTTTAACCACTGAAATGACTGACTTCTGGAATAAACTACTGAGGAAAAGAAAAGTAATAAAAAACACTAAAAAGGATATGATATCTTGGATTTGTATACTTTGAATTCACCTAATCTATAAACACAATACTATATAAATAAATATTCTGTAAGAATTTGTTGACAACTGAAATTCTTTCAAGTTGTATATCAGAAATAGAATATCTTAATGTTAACTCTAAGATGAATGTGAATTCCAATAAAATAAAATATTAACCACATGGGTTAATCTAAAACAAAATTGTTAAAAGAAAATGTCCTAGTCTTTGGTGTAGATCGGAGGTTGCCTCTGTGTAACACAGGGAAAGACAAGACTATTCTACAGAGATAAATTACATGAAGGACCATGTAAGTTCACACAAGTAGTACTAGCACAGATGGTATGTTTTGAGAAATTGAGAATTGACTTAAAGGAAAAAAAAGCCCTGCAAGTGGTCTTGGGACATATCAGTGTATCCAGGATGTGTAAGGTTAATGTAAGAAGGGATCCTGTGTAGGTGCCAGGAGAAAGTTGTTTTCTACACTGGGTAAGACTTTTCAGTGATGCAGCTGCTTGGCAGTCTACCATATTCTTATATCCATGGTTCAATCATCCAGGCTCTTGTAAGCGTAGTAAATTTATTGGTTCCTCAAGATCGATTTAAGTAAAAGCATTTCTTTGGTTTGTTTGTTGAGGCGTGCTGTCCAGGATGAGGAGATGTCTATTCATGCTCTTTAGGAAAACAAACAGTTTTGTAATTAAGTTTTGTGTGTGTGCATGTGCATGTGTGTGTTTGTGTTAAAGATAGAATAGTTCTTTGTTGAAAGAGATAAGAGAACTGAAGCAATGTGGCCAGAAACAGTAAGAAGTATGGTGTGGAAAGGAAAGAAAATAGATCATGGTTGTCCATGAATAAAGCAAACTTAAATGTGTGTATGAGAAAGTACCAGAAGATTTTTTGGGAGGAGGAGGTCTAGACAGGGTTAAAGAAGGACAAGGAGAATAGCTAAATGAAGAAGGGACAATTGTATTTATGTATGATGAATTTTATTAATTGTATGCTAATTTAAAAATGATAGCTCTATATGTAAAACTATATTAGATGATAAAACTAAACATTTTAATCAATATTTTTAAACGATGTTTTCAGTGGACCTCAAGCATACACATACACACACACACACATACACACACACACACACACACACACACACACACACACACACACACACACAGAGACACACACAAATAGCCTGGAGATGTGAAACATTCAATAGTTAGAGACAATAAATATGCAATAAATAGACATTACAAAAGGATACATGGTTAACCAATAGATTTATGCCTAATTCCTGCTATAACTTTCAAAGTGAGGTTCTCTCACAATTTTATATATGGGCATTTAGTATTCCAATCTAAATTCCAATGTTAAAATTATACTCTCCAAGCTAAACATTATTTTTGAAACTTAAATCTTAGTCATGTTTTAGCATCACTAATACTTAGTAAATGGATCCATGTAACAGTTGATGGTGAGATCTTTTTATTTAGATTTCATATTTGCCTGTAAAGAAGGATAAAATGAAAATGATTTTAAAACTTCTCATTTTGTAAAATCAGTTACTAGTACAGCAAATTTTCTAACATTACTCCTTTATAGTGTGTATGATTTTCCTTAAAATTTGATTTGCCTTCCAAGAAATCCTAAAATGCATTTACTTTTTAAATAAAATGATAATATTTTAAAATATGATAAATACGTATATCAAATTTGGGTTTTTCCTTTCAAATATTTACTCTTACAATTTCTATTTAAGTACTTTTTAGGGATAGTCAGTGAAAAGCAAATCCTTTCATTACTACTCTTTTATAGTAGAATTTAAAATATTGTCAAAATTCTCTTTCAACTTTGTCATTGAAAAACTGTCATTTCTCCCATTTTGTTTCAGATATACTGAAGTTTGAAATTACTAGTGAAAGGAACAGGATATATTTCTAGACTTACTAAATATTCTATGTTACTTTAATAGGAATATGTTTAATTACCCAAATTCTCTTTAAATTTTATATTACATCTTTCTCGAATCCTGACCCCTGAAATAACTCAGCTAGCACTAGACATCAAAATCACTATACCCTTAATCTTTTCATATAGATAATGCTATTTATGCCATCCTTCTTAATACTGCCTTGCCATAATATTTAGAAATGATAGAAGTTTTTCAGTTCAGTAGGAACATAAATAAAAACTGACCTGTGAGTTTGATGTTTTCCACCAATATTCACATGTGGCTGTATCCAAAGTGGCCACATTCTGTTTAAAGTATGGTGTAAAAGCTGCGCCTTCTACGAATGAAGTAGAAGAAAGCAACACATAGTTTTATGAAGAATATTATCAGGAATAAGAGCAATACCGTCCATGTAATCATAATTGTGACAAGAAGTCGCTCATTTGAATCAAAATCTAAATCTTTTTCCATGACTAAATGATGAAATTTATGCAGAAAGTGTAGACAAAAGAAAAAAAAGTCAAGGTTCCCTGGAACTTCAAGTTGCTCCTTCCAAGTTCAGGCAGGATTGTAAGACATCCACAGGGCTTCATGCCACTTTATTAGTTACCTCACAGGCCCAGCTAGATGTGCCAATTGTCATGTCATTGCTGAGAAGGCTTGCAGTAGTCATGGCAACCTGTAAGTTAGACAGACTTTTTACCCTTGACCAAAGTCTCTTTTTTACTAGTTTTAAACAACCCCAGTACCATAAATATGAAGAGAATAGAATATTTTCTTTTCCACATCATCATGCTTTTTTGATCAAGATATGTATAAATATTAATTTGCTATATTTTACTACTCATGGATTTTTCTACTGAAATCAATCAATAGATTCATTGTTATCAAATATTTTCTAAAGATACTCTTCAAGGAATGAGATAAAAATTAATCCAAAAATTAATATGGAAATACAAAAGATCATGCTCAGCCAAAGCAATTCTATTCAGAAATGAGAGCCAAAACATTATATTTAAATGACCTTAAATTGCACAACAGTGCCATAGTGTCTAAAGTAACATACCAGAAGAAAAATAAATATTGAGCATGGGACATAATAGAATACTCAGATAAATTCACACATCTATGAACATCTAATTTTAGTAAAAATATCAAAACATGCACTGAAATAAAAAATTGCATTTTCAATAAATTTTATGTCTGAAACAAACAAACAAAAAAAAACACTGGATATCCACCTACAAAATAGAATGCATGTCTCTTATTCTATATACTGGATTAAAAAACGTCATTTAAAAGTTGAATCCTAGAACTGCAGATAATATCTGCTTCCACTTCTCCTTTCCAACTCCCCCCATAGTACACAAGTCTCATTTTTTAGCTTAGAATCTAGATAGTGATGCTCCTCTCACAGTCTTCACATTTCCTCTCCTATTTCATGTCTTTCTGTCTAGCCCAGAGTATAGTTTGTGCAGCTACTGTGTGCAGGAGCATTCAGATCTAGCCCCTGGAGCATAGGTCACATCCCTACAAACTGACCGCCCTTCCCTCAGGAAATTATCAACTGCCAAGAGCTCCTCAACTGACGTAAGGCTTTCTGAGCCCCTTCCTTAACAATTCTGCAAGGCTGACTGGCTTTTTCTTATGTAGGTCTGATATAAACAACGACGTACACTGCGGTTCATGAATGAAACAGCTTTGTCATGTGGAAGACACTATTTTTCAACAGGCCTCTATGAGAGCTGGCTCTTACAGTCTTTCTTCTTCCATAATGTTCCTTTAGCAAAATAACAGGAAAAGGCTTACATCTGTGGCTTATACATTCTGCAACCATACTTTTTTTTTCTTTTTTGCCAGATTCACAATGCGAGGTATGTGTTGCTTTCTGTGGAGTAGACCTTAACTCTAATAGAAGCAGTTGCTCAACACAGTAACGTTTGTACCACTATTGCACACATGAGCACACCAGCATGGTTGCCTTGCTGGTTATATTGTAGCTCATATTATTCATAAATCTCTAAGTCTGTTAATCCACACCCCCCCAAAGTCTAACACAGCTTTCTCTTACTATGAAAACTAGCCCACAAAAATAAGATTTCTGGCCAGTATCAACTTGATTTTCCCGTGTCTTGTCAAAGTATGTAGAATTTTCTTAATATAGATTAGCTTCAAGTTCTGATGGGAAAAAAAAAAAAAAGCAATGCCAATAGGTCTATATTGTTCTGTGGGGTATCTAGGATCCCTTCTCTAATCAATAACTTTGAAGTGTAATATCTCCTACTTAGCATTGTAAATTTTGCTTTATATAGTATGGCTTCTGGTAGGAACATTATCTACCACCACCACTCCATGTAAAATATATAAATATATTTTTAATATATATAATAGGTTTACAGCACTTTAAGTTTTCATGTGTGGCCCATTAAAACATTCTCATTTTTAGTTATCTCTCCATCCAGCATTTCCTCTGGTTTATACGCCCCTCCTCCTTCACACCTGAACCTTCACTCTATACTCACCCGCTCCTTCTTAATACCACCTGTGTTCTAGTATTTCCTTTTCTTAAACTCCCCACAAAGCCCCTTTCTAGTTTTCTGGCTTGCATGGATACTCTAAATTAAAAACACAAATCTAAAGATCCAAATCTAGAATTCACGAATGAGAACTAACATAGTGTTTGTCTTTGTGGGCCTTGGTTACGTGGTTTAGTATAAATGTTTTCATTTCTATACATTTATCTGTAACTTTCATATTTTAGATTGTCAATAGTATATTTGTGTAAAAGTACGTCTGTTCCCATGATATAGGAGGGCCAGGAACATATGCCATGGCATGCATGTGGAGGTCAGAGGGCAGCTGTATGTAGTTGATTCTCTCTTCCTACCATGAGCGCTCTAGGCAATCAATTCAGCTATGTAGGCAATATTTCTCTAGCAAAAATTAGTTATTAATTTTCTTTTATTTTTCCAAGATCACGTATAGTTATAGTTCATATATATTAAGCCTTTTAATATCTTTATATTTGTGTGTATACCTGTGTGTATGTGTGTATATACAACATATAAAAATTACTTCATAATATTCACAAATGTTTTCCAACTTAATTAAATACCTATCTTTCCAAAATCAATTGACCGTTAATAGAGTTTTTCTAATCTTTCCTAAAATTTCAACTGGTGTTCTGAAAGATAAACGAATAGTGTAGATAATTATATGACTGCAATCATAATTCTAGAAGGCCAATACAAACATAACGCCACATAAAATGATATAAAATATTATTTGATTCCTGAAAATATTAACATGGATTATTTCTGAGAAAACTAATTGAAATCTAGTTTATTGAATTGAATAATATGCTTTCATT
The DNA here is from genome assembly GCA_028551405.1 of Uromys caudimaculatus. Classification (NCBI taxonomy): domain Eukaryota; kingdom Metazoa; phylum Chordata; class Mammalia; order Rodentia; family Muridae; genus Uromys; species Uromys caudimaculatus. Next base: position 104,235,357 of record CM052722.1, read on the forward strand.
TATGTCAATAACACTATTAATTATTATAATTATAGAGCAATTATTCTCAACCACTGACAACTTTGGCCTTCCAAAGAATGTGTGGCAATGTTTCTAAAAACTTTGAGATCAGATAACTAGTGGAGATGGTGATGATACGCAGTTTACAGAAAATACAGATGTCCTCTAACTCCCATAGAGCAGCTATTTACAGCTAATACTTGATTCTCAGTATTTCAGGATTTTAAGACTTGTCTAATTCTTGATATGAAACGTTATTCACATTTTTACCTTTTAAAGATAAAGATTTTTATTAGATCCAATTCACTTCCATGTGAATTTTAGTACTGATCTTGACTGAAATTACATTGAAACTTTATGAAAATTTCTGGGGAAAATCCATTTGAGTTACACTGAGAATAGCAACCAACTCAACTTGCAGGAATGCTGTATGATTATGTTACTTTAGCTTTCATTAACATATTCTTAGAAGCATTGTAGTTTGGGGTTATGAATTATGGTTATACTTAGTTTAGTAATTTTAAAATACTAAAATCAGCTGAAGTTTTAAAAATTGGTTTATTCTTTGAGATTTTAATATGCAATGTACATTCTTCATATTCATCCCTCATTCGCACTTCTCATCCTCTTACCCTTGTTCTGACTTAATTCTGTTTCTTTCTGTTGTTACTCTATTTTTAACATAATGTTTTTGCTGCTTATTTGGGGATTTCCTATCATGAACCCCAAGAACCCTCATTTCCCAGTTCTCTGAAGTCTTCCTGCCTGTGACTGTTTCCTACCAAAAACAACAAGAAGAAAAAGTTCAAATGTTTTTGCCCATTGACTCACAGGAGCATGAGTTTAACGAGTGAAGCCCATAAATACATGAATATGCAGCTGTTAGAACGTGGGAAACCAACCAGCAACCCTTGTGGACTCTCTTTCTCCTAACAGTCATTAACGTCTGGTAAGTCTTCAGTTAGGAGCGGAGTCATTAACTGCCAATAACTCTTCAGTTAGAGGTGGATGCTTATGATTACTCCTATATCCATGCTGACATTATTGACTGGCTTCTCTTTATACAGTTGTTATTTATGCAATAAGACATGATTTGTGTTCATGGGTATTTCACATCAGTCCTCCCTGTACTCCAGATCTTACAATCTGTCTTCTTGTCTTTTCTGTGATATTCTCCCTGAGTCGTGTGGAAAGAAATTATGATTTAAATATCTTATTTAGGGCTGATTATTCCAGTCTCTTATTCTTTGCACTTTGAACAGTTGTAGGTCTCTGTGTTAACTTATCCCTAATTAAAAAAGAATAAACTAAAAATATTTTTAAAAATATTACTTTAATTTCAAGTTGGGTTGGCCAAGAGTTGTGAATTTTATTTGTTTCCACTAAAATGAATATTGAAACAACATGTCTATGACTATAGGACCCTGAGTGATAGTATCCAATCATTTTGCTTTCCATTTGATCATTTTAATATGGTAATATAAATTGATTTTCAATAATTCCTTGGATGAATAACTCAATCATAATTTATTTTACAAATTATATGTGTAAAGTAATAAAAGTTAATTTACTCTTTTTTTAAGATTTGTATCTGTATTTGTATGAGCTCTTGATATGGGATATTCTTTCACGGAATGAATTTTTTTAGATTTTTCTTAGTTATTTGTGATGGTATTATAGAATTAAAATTATTTTGATAAAATGCTGTTTTATTGACATATTGTTTATTACAGAAATTTCCATCAAATTTACTAGTGAAAATTATAGTTGAAAAATTTCTTCATGATAAAATATTTAAATATTAATTAACATTATTTAATAAGAGCACATCAATTGGTTTTTCAATGTCAAATAATCTGCCCTAAAAACAAGCATACAAATAACACTTTATGGACTTAGCAGTTCATATTTAGGAATAGACATGAATATACATACATATGCATACATATGCATACATATATATATATGCATACAATAAAACATAAGGAAAGATGATAACATGAATTTGAAAGAGAGCATGGAAGGATATGGGAGAGCTTGGAGGGAAGAAAAAGAAAGGAGGAATGTTGTAATTTAAGTTATAATCTCAAAACTTACAAAAATTTTAAAAGTCAGTAATTACATGTATTTTCTTCAATTATCTTTATCAATTATTTTTGAAAGTTATCACTTTTCTAAGTCAATAAATAGGTAATGGAATTTGTTGATGGACAGTTTAAATAATTTTCATATGAAATTCCATTTGTTTCCTGACTTACAAATTTTGATTTAAATCCTTTCCATGTGACATTTTGCTAGCTCTTCAGTTGTTTTTGGCATTATGGTTTAATTATTTGTAACAGAAGAGATTTCATATTAGTTCTAACTCTAAAGTGTTTCCTATTATGTTACTCTTTGTATTTTCACATAGTATATTTGATTACTGTGTATGAACTGAATATTTCCTAAACCCATGCAACATCTGCCTTGAATCTCTTGTTCATCTTTAAAAATTATTTATGTTTGCTGTTTCTGATATGTGACTTGTTGCACTCTGTGGGACTCCACAGACTCCTCTGCTTGACTCTAGCAGGTATTGGTTTGCCTTGCCATTCTTTGATGGTCGTCATTTCTCATGACTTCATAGAGAGAAATACACCATAGAACTTCTGGTGATGTGTCAGTGACTTCTTGCTATTTCCATGGACTCAGGTCTATTGGAAGAGTCTCCCAGTTTCTTCTGGATCTAACTGCCATTGCTGATTCACGACTGGTGTTTGTGAGTGGATTGAGCTACTGCTGCTGATTCTTGTGAACTGAATTACTGATATCCTGACAACATAGATTGGATTTGCTCAAAAGAACTATTTCTAAACAGGTCCACATCCTCCTTTGTCCTATTAACCTTTCATTTCTACTACCTCTGGTGGATTGTGGCTAGAAGAGAGATTAAAGAATTTTAATACCCTAATTAAAAATAGGTTTTGAAATATATAAATATTAGCTTACATTTTCCCCTCTTTATTCTTTTCTTTTAATTTCTGGTTTAACTGTTTTTCTGGTTTACTGCATTTCTTTGCTATTTTAAAAATATAATGATATTAATATCTTTTAGTGGTTCTTCTAGGTCTGGTTATATACTAACTTAAGAAAAAATATTGTAACACTATAATTAAAATGTTCACCTTTCTATTCACATTTTCTATATTATAAATAGAAACATTTTTCCTCTGAGGCATTCTATACACCATCATTTCCAATTACTCAATTCACATCATTACATACTCACGGGATACATCACCATAAATTGTAGGCACTATTTTGTAAAATTTCTTCCAGATCCAAGAAAATTCACTTTCCAAAACTTCTAATCTTTATGTGCTCTGAAGAACTCAAAAGCACTATAATTCTTTGATTATTTATTACTTGATTGAAATATATTCTTTAAATTGCCAAATTCAGTGAATAGCAGTGTTGTGGAAGAGAGTTATGTCTTTACAATCTCCAACTGTCACAATTATCTTCTCACTCCATATAAAGTATTCCTTGATATAATTTATCCACTTTTATTTTTATTAAAAACATTTTCATATAAAAATTATATTCTAATCAGTTTCCCCTCTCACAACTCCTCCTTGATCCTACCCACCTCCCAACCCACTCAACTCCATGCCACTTTGCTTTTCAATTGTGAATGTTCAGAATATTATTGGGATATTAGATTCACTATGACAGCTAGAAATACTACTAGACTTAAAGATTTTTGAAATACTATTTTTCAAAAATAGGAATTTCATTTTCTTTCTATAAGATTCAAAAACAAATGAAACTTTTAAATTTCTATAATACCACAACCAAGCAAGAATATTGTCAAAGTATTCCATAACTACTTTTAAGTATTTAAATATTTTTATTTATTCTTTGAGTGATTGATACACATACAATCACAAACACACACACACACACACACACACACACACATACACACACACATCTTTATTATATCAGCATTCCACTCTTCTACAACTCCATTAGTTACCTCCCAAACACATTTCCCACCCAACTTCATGTCATTTCCTTTGTATATAATTCATTGAATGTAATTAGTGTTTCCGGTATGTACATAGTTGTGTCCATCCACTGGAATGTGTCCCTACTACCACTAGCCACAGCCCTAAGGAACATTCATTCTCTCTCTCTTCCAGAAGCCATCTACTGCCCGTAGCTCCTTACCTAGTCTTAGGTGGGGCCTTAGAAACCCCTCCATACCCATGCTGGAATACTAATAGACTTGATTTGTTTCATGTCTTTTGCAGCTAATCACAACTGTTATAATTTTGAAACAGCATTGTCCAGAACAGAGATTTAATAGTACTCTTTCCAGTCCTCCAACTCTTACAATTATTCTACCTCCTCAACTGTTATGCATTCTGAGGCTTGAGGAAGTTGTGTGTATAAATGACCCTTCTGCTGCTCACTTGTTCTTAACTTGGTCACTTGTTCTTAGCGTTTCAAACAGTTCTGAGTCTCTGCCTCAGCAATTGCCCACTGCAAAAATCATCTACCCTGACTAAAGCTAAGAGACTTAGAAATCTATTGATACAAACATATTTAGAAAGCAGTTTGACAGTATAACCATTTAGCAAACAACAAGATTTATAATCATTCCAGCCATGGGATTTTGACCAGGTTTATATTCCCAGGCATGCTTCTTCTCCTGTGTAAATATATTTGATTACTTGATCGCTAAGAAGTCTCTGTGTTTTTGTCTTGAGCCTGCTTCTTACTTTGACTGGTCCCAAGATTTTTCTATATTTCTCCTATTTAAGAGTTATAAAATCTGAAATAGCTTCCAGGAAATCTTTACGCTTAAGCAAAAAAAAGTCTATGAAATGTTTTCAGGAAGACATGATGAAGTGTTTTTACACTGTTACCAGGATTTTTACATTGATAGTTATTCATGTTACAACATATTTCTGGGCTTAAAGACACTTGAAAATGAAAATGTTCTCATATCATATAAAATCATAAAGTTCTTAGTGAATATCTCTAATAGTCAGTTCAACAACTCAACCATATAATAATATTTACCAGGCAAAGGAAGTAGAAATTCTTGCCTGGTTTAACTTCTAAAAAGCAATAAAAAGAGACAAAAATTGTTAACTTCATTTCCCCTTTTATCTTTTATCTAGTAACGGATTTGAATAGCAACAGTTTATACTGATTACAATGTATGCTGCCATTATAACAATGGCAGTAAGAATGTTACTCTGGGTCTTATGAGATGGATCAGTAAGTAACCGTAATTGTTGCACAAACCTGGTGAACTGAGTCTGATACCTGGAACCTGCAATAAAGGTATGAAAGATTCCTCTGAATTTCCTGTGATCTTCACATGTCTACCATGACACATGTACATAAACACTCATACAAATATGCCATACTTACATACATATGCAAATAATAAATACAGTTTAATAAGAATGTTAGGCTGTATGATAACCAAATTTGGAAAATATTGGTCTAAAATGATTTGTCTAATATAACTTCTAGGCAGTTTTCTAAACATCACAAACCAATACCATGGTTTCTTTTAGCTTATTCTTCCTGAAGCAAATCAGACTTGAGCTCCAGTTGTTCAAGGTTAAAGTCATATATACTATTCAAAATACATACTTCAACATTTATGTTTTGTCAATAAAATGATTTAATTACGGCAAGGGTAGAAATGTAGAGAGTAAAAGGGAACGTCACAGAACAAATAATGTTTAACAAAACTTTAAATAATACATTGAATTCCAACAGTAAAGGAATTATGTATATACTGCATGTAAAAAAGATATGATTTTAAAAGGACCAAAAATATCAAAATCCATTGTGTATTAAATAATTTTGTGTAATCTTGAATTAATGAGGTGAAATGATTAAAGTAGTACACAAGGTAAAGTTGAATATTCACTAACTTACTTGCTCAACAGACTATGAGATACCTTGCAAGTTGTATTAAAGGAGTCTTAATCTTGTTTTGACACAGAGTCAAAATTTTATGATTCCATTTGTATTCCAGCTGAATAAACATGGCACACATGTAGAATTTCAGTTAGTAGGTGAAAAACTGAAAGAGAGCAACAAAATAGAAGACATTTAAGGTATCCAATGAAAGAAAATGCAATCCCGACGTAACAAGGAGGTAGTACTGAAAGAGCTGAGATGTGGTAAAATAAATAGTAATTACAATGGATTTAATAAATGTAATAAAACAAGGGGAACGGAGGGTTCGTGGGTGAGCTGACATTTTCTACTTTGAGTGACTGCATAGAATCATGCCCACTCAATGAAGTGAATAACAACAATAATGACCTGTGGCACATTAAATGATTTAGAATAATCTTATTTAATTTTGTGTATTGAGAGTTGGAGATAAGGAACTTAACAAACTAGTCTATAGGACATTTACTATAAACAGTCCCATTTGAATCCGAAGGGATAAAATTTTCTTCAGACGAATACAATGATTGATAAGCCCTTTGTATTTCGTGGTTGAGTAGATAATGAATGTTGCTTCTAAGATAGATATTTGCTTCATATTATGTGGAAGAGTGACAGTGATGTTAGACATATGAACCTGAATGCCAAATGATAAATATTCTTTGTCAATTCAAACTAATTTCTCAAAAAAATTTCCTCAACTTTCATGTGTGTTATGCTATGTGTCAAAGGGAAGAATATTGTAGTCTAGCTTCCTCAGCCAATCAGAGCTGCTGACAGAATATTGGAAGGTAAACAATAGCCCGGGTCCAGACACCTTTATTTATTTATTTATTTATTTATTTATTTATTTATTTATTTATTTATTTATTTGTGTGTGTGTGTCTTTTTTTTTTTTGATATTTTATTTACATTTCCAATGTTTCCCCTTTTCTAGGTCTCCTCTTTGGAAACCACCTTTCCCCTCCCCCCTCCCCCAACTCTATGAGGGAATTACACCTCCCACCCACCCACCCACCCACTCCCATATTCCCACCTTGACATTCCCCTTTACTGGGGCCTCTCCTCACCCTGATGGCCAAC
>CM052722.1:104242906-104262513 GCA_028551405.1 Uromys caudimaculatus
GTAAAGATCTTTTCCCAATCTGTTGGTTGCCATTTTGTCCTATTGACAGTGTCTTTTGCCTTACAGAAGCTTTGCAATTTCATGAGGTCCCATTTGTCTGTTCTTGATCTTAGAGCATAAGCCATTGGTGTTCTGTTCAGGAACTTTTCCCCTGTATCCATGTGTTCGAGGCTTTTCCCCACTTTCTCTTCTATTAGATTCAGTGTATCTGGTTTTATGTGGAGGTCCTTGATCCACTTGGACTTGAACTTTGTACAGGGAGATAGGAATGGATCAATTCACATTCCTCTGCATGTAGACCACCAGTTGAACCAGCACCATTTGTTGAAAATGCTGTCTTTTTTCCACTGGGTGGTTTTAGCTCCTTTGTCAAAAATCAAATGACCGTAGGTGTGTGGGTTCATTTCTGGGTCTTCAATTCTATTCCATTGATCTACCTGCCTGTCGCTGCACCAATACCATGCAGTTTTTATCACTACTGCTCTGTACAGCTTGAGGTCAAGAATGTGTACATATCATTTTATTTAATTTTTGTCTTCCCACTTTCAATTCACATTTTCATGTGAGTCCCCTAATTTCTGTGTATGAGAGTGTGTGCAAATGCACATGCACATGAAGGACAGAGGTCTTGAGTTCCCTAGATCTAGAGGGATTGGTGATTTAAACCACGTGATCTGGGTTCTATAAACTGAACTCAGATCTGCTAGATCAGTGAGTACTTTTAGTCACCAAGACATTGATTCTCCAATTCCTATGATTTCTATTTTTTAATTCTTTGTGCTGAATTTCATCTAAATTGCTCTATTTGGGGATAATTATTATGGCAGATCCTGACAAATACAGATGTGAATTCTTGTAGCCAACCAATGGACTAATCACAGGATCACCAATGAAGGAGTTGTTAGAGAAAGAACTGAAGGAGCTGAAGGGTTGCATCTCATAGGAAGAACAATATCAACCAACCAGACACCCCAGAGCTCCCAGGGAATAAACCACCAACCAGAGAGTACACATGGAGGGACCCATGCTCCAGCTGCATATGTAGCAGAGGATGGCCTTATCTGGCATCAGTGGGAGGGGAGGCCCTTTGTCCTGTGAAGGCTTGATGACCCAGTGTAGAGGAATGTTAGGGAGGTGAGGCAAGAGTAGGTAGGTAGTTGGAGAACACCCTCATAGAAACAGGGTAACGGGGCATGGGATAGAGGGTTTGCAGAGGGGAAACTGGGAAAGGGGATAACATTTGAAATATAAATAAATAAAATAACATGCAAATGCAAGGAAAGAAAAAAATACTAAAAGAAAGGAAAAAGTATGCTTGCTGTCTCCTAAGAATCAAAGGACTTGTGTCACCAAATGCTGATTCATAAGATATTCAAAAGGAAACCTGGAGTAAATGACTGGATTGATATGTAAAATAAGACTGGACCTGTGTTCTGCAGGAGAAGATCTATCCAGAGAATTTTTTAGGATTATAAAGAGAGAATTGCTTGGACAACTGACACACAGATATGCAAGCAGAACATGGACAGAGAGATCTCTTAGAATAGCAAGCAAACAGAATATAGACAGAGAAATATCCAGAGAGAAAGCAGAACATAGAGATAAGCAGACTGGAAAAGCTGTATCAAGCAGAACAGTGCCATCTAGTAATTTGACTCTTTTTTTTTTTTTTATTTACATTTCCAATGATTCCCCTTTTCTTTGGAAACCTCGTGTCCCCTCCTCCTCCCCGCCTCTGAGAGGGAATTCCTCCTCCCACCCACCCGCCCACCCATTCCCATATTCCCACCTTGACATTCCCTTTTACTGGGGCCACTAGCACCCTCAGGCCCAGAGTCCTCTCCTTTCTCCCTGGTGGCCATCGAGGGATTCTTCTGACTCTTAGGTTTAACCTATGTAAATTGCATATGAGTATGCAGAGGACCTCAATTGATGACATGCTTAACAAGAAATTTCTAAGCTTCTATCAGTAGGCATGGGGATCACATAACAGAATACCTGTTCTTTTTTCATTGACCTAAATTGATAGCATCCAAAATAATTCACATATATTAACAATAATAGATAATTCTTTTTCCTGGTGTGTGGGTTGTTGAGGACAATGGGGACAGACACTGGTGGTGATATGCTTTATTATGTAAACAAGATGCCGATATTGCAGTTATATATACTCTCTCTGTCTCTCTGTCTCTCTGTCTCTTTGTCTCTCCCTCCCCCACCCTCTCTCTCTCTCTCTCTCTCTCTGTGTGTGTGTGTGTGCGTGTGCGTGTACGTGTGTATGTGTGTGAGAGAAGCTCTATGGATTGAACCAGAGATTCTACCATTGAGCTATAGCCCTAGTCCTCAAATAGACTTCTAAAAACTCATTGAATTTTAAACAAAATGTCATGTGTGTTAGTTATATTATACTTCAATAAAAGTGATAAAATAATTAATTTGGAATATAATTCTATTTTTGTGTCTGATTATTATAAAAAAGTAATTTAAATATTTTAAAAGAATTTCCCACACAAACATGCTATATTTATATAATTTCCTTTATCCCTTTCCTCCTGTGACTTCTCCTGTATCCCATGATTCCCTCTCAAGTTCATGGTGATTTCATTGGTATAGCATCCCTGTGATGTTAAAAAGTCACTATTTCACTGTAGACAGTCTGTTTCTCAGGCTTTTACAATCTTTCCAACCCATCTTTGGTGATGTTCCTTGAGTTTCAGGTATAGGTATTACATTGTGGATTTACCAGCCTGGGTTGCATTTTGACCAGTTTTGGATCTCTATAGTAGTTTGCTTCTGCTGACCAAAACAAAATTCTTTAATGAAGGTTAAGAGCTAAACTTCTCTCTGGATATAAAGATAAGTATTTATAATGTAGTTAGTAGCTACATTGATTTTGGAAAATGGTTCTTCTCTGGTATGTATTACCTTTCCAGTCACAGGAACTTAAGTTATACTAGAAAGCATGCATTCTGTCCTATCGAACAAGCCTATTGAGCAATTCCAATTAGAGAGCTGCTGCCTATTTTAAGAAACAGAAGCTATTACTGCAGTATTGGGAATATCCTACCAGACTGATCATTGTGGAACTACATAGGCTTTACATTCAGAAGGAATTATTGATTGCTTTTATCCCTTGGAACTTTGAATAGCACCTTTATAATATCATAATAGCTAGGTATCAGGGAGGAGGTTTCCAGGTCAGTACCAGCTCAAATCCTCTAATCCCATGTCTGAAATATGTGGTTTCTTCAGCAATGGTGTGTTACCTTCAAGTTTTTGAGGCAGTCTGGAGCTGTTGATAGAGCCTGTACTGTGTTGGGGGTCATCTAGACACCCCTGTTCAACAACTAAAAGACAGGCTTCACTTGCCTGGTGCTGAGATTTTTGTTTGAGATTTATGGCTACTGGGAGAAGCATTATTCATTTCACATAGTATAATGGCATAGCATCATTTAAACTATATATCTATTTACATACACTGTGGGCAGGAGAGAGAGTAAGGATATGCATTTTAAGGAAGTATGTAAAATGACGTTTCCCTATGTTCTCCCTCATTTTATTAGTTCTTTGAGAATTTGAAATAACATATCTTGATCATAACAAACCCTTTCCTCAGTCCTCTTATATACCTCCCTTTCTACTGAATCAACAAGAACAGTTGGCACAACCCACATACTCTTGATGTATTGCCTACCACTGGAGCTTGGTCAACTGACTAGAGGCCACACCCTTAAAGAGAATTGGTTCTCACTCTCTCATCACAATTAACAATGACCAATAGCTCTTTTTCTGGGGAGTCAGGTAAACTTTTTGTCCAAATCCCTTCTCCATATTAGGATTTTATCTGAGTTGAGTTTGTACAAGTCTTATGCATGATAGCTCAATTGTTATGAGTTAATATGTTCACTTCCTAGCTGGGTTTGCAAATATTGTTTTCTTGTAGTCACCAACAACTTCTGTAATGATTCCTGTGTCTTAGAAGGAAGGAGTGTGATAGAAATTTCTCATTTAGGGTTTAGCATTTCATAGTCTTTCATTCTCTTCCTCTTGTCCACTAGACTGTTTCTTTATCACCATCTACTTAAATAGAAGCTTCGCTGTTAAAGGTGGAGAGATGCATTAATTTATTGGTATAATAGTAAGTCATTATGAGTTGGTGTAATACTATGTACATTTATTCAAATAATAATAGTTCTTCTATCACACCTTTGATCTTTATAGTCCCAGGTTCTTGACCTCACTATAAGAACTGTGTATGAATTTCATTATGTGGAATGGGTCTTAAATCCAAGAGAAAGGTGATTGATTACTCCTATGACATTCATCCTACTATTATATCACTGAGTGTATGCTGCCAGGCAGGTGTTTATTGTAGCTCTCAGGGTTCCTAGCTAAATGAAATTGATGATGACTTTTCAACTCCAGTAGTATGTGCATGGCATTTTCCAACACTATAAATTCTAGTCAGCAAGGATGAAGCTTACAAGTGAGTACTGGCTTGATCTTTTTGTATTTTATAACTCAAATATGTACTGTCTTAAGCAATAAGGTCTTGACATTAAAGTCTTGAAAGTAAAACTTGTTTAATGAAATCTTTACAATATGGTAAAGATTAATTGAAGATACCAGAAAGTTTAAAGACATTCCATACTCACTGTATGCAGGGTTCGTATTGTGAAAATGGCCACCCCAACAAAATCTATCTATCTATCTATCTATCTATCTACCTACGTATCTATCTATATTTGTATGTGTGTGTGCATGTGTGTGTGTGTGTGAAAGTATGTGTATGTGTGTGTATCATGGCCTGCATAACAATTTCAAAATACCTCTTCAGAGAAATGATATTTGTTTTAGTCTGTAAATTAATAAGGTACTGTATTCCCTGACAATCTACATAAAGAATATGAAGCAGAAAACATTATTTTAAATTAGAGAATATGAACTTCAATTGTGAATTATAAGATTCCTGTGTATGTGACATTGATGACTTTAGGTACATCTATACCATACACACACACACACACACACACACACACACACACACACAAACACACACACTATATATATATATATATATATATATATATATATATATATATATATACACACAAATATATATGTATATATTTGTTTTGAATGATAATCCTTTGCCTCACTATCTGATTCAGTCAGCCTCAGTGACTAACAGAATATGTTTATAACCTTTATTGTTATGTATACATTCTATTTTGAGGCATATTCTCTGTTAGAACCCCACATTAACCTTCACCTTTTGATTTCCCTACCTATACCTACAAATACTAGAATTATAGGTGTGAGCCACCACAACCTCCTGGAATCAAAATTTATTCCAGAGTTGTGTTTAGTTTAATTACAAAAGTTCACTAATAAAGAAAGATGGAAATAAAAAACAAAAACCAAAAACTTGTGATATTTAAGCCTGGAAGAAAAACTCCTCTCTTTCTCTTGCCTCTCTCTTACATCTCTTATCTCTTACCTCTCCCCATTCCCTTCCCCCTCTCTCCACGTGGTCATGGCCGGCCTCCACTCCTCTATTTCTCTACTCTCTCCCTCTCTCTGCCTTTCTCTGCCTCTACTACCCTCTTAACTCCCCTCCCCATGCCTTAAATAAACTCTATTTCTATACTATACTTTCCTGTGTGTGTCTGGTCCCTCAGGGGGAAGGGATGCCTGGACTTGGGCCTGCTGAGGCATACCCTTCCCCCACACCTACCTAAGGAAAAAAAAAGAAAAAAAAAGAAAAGAAAAACTCCTGCTTTCTTTCTCTCCCATTTCTGATTTTTTTCATTTCCTATTTCTGGATTGAGGATGTTCTTGGTTTAGAAATATGCCTCACTAATGTATATGAACCTGTGGACCTCATCCTTAGTGACAAAGAACAAACAAAACATAACAAAAGAAAAATATGATGGTAAAAAGTCTCTAATCCCACTACTCAGGATGTATATTCAGTGAGTTTGAGGCTAGTTTGGGATGCATGAGACCCCGATTCAAGGCTATTTTGATAGATGTTACTTACACTCCGAATGCAATCATGAGGTGTCTCTACTTCCTTTGCTCCATACTGGTACCAGAGTTAGAATGTTGGCTGAATGCACTTCCTATCTGATCTTAAATTCATGTAAAATTAGTGCTCATTTTCCATGCCCACATCTTACTGACTTATCGCAAGAGGTTATTTTTAATTGCCCAGTGTTCCTGAGAGTGATTATTTATGACAAGTTTGCTTCATGCAGCATTTTAATGTTTTCAACTGACAGAAAAAGTGACATGTTAATTTGAAGAAGAGTATAGAGTGATTGGTAATTCCATAGTTTAGCAACATGTTTCTTACATTTTATGGAATATTATCAAAACAATTAAGATTGATAACACAAAGTAGATAACATATCCTCTCTACCCATCCTATTTATCAACTAGTCCCTAAGTACTCTTATTCATGAAACATCCTTTATATTTTGTTGACATTTTCCGTGACACTTTAAATTATGTCTTTTCATTTGTGTCACAGTGTACTAGGAAGTGCCTTCTCCTCATCATCACTAACTTTCTAAACATTTTAGAATGAACCTGATTTCATACTAGAAGATTCAAATCTAGCCATTATCTTTCTGAGTATCCCTAATTTTCTGATAGCCATCAGAGGTGATGATATTAAATGAGTTTGACACTTGCAATTATCCACTAACTAGAAAACTCATAGAGCACTGCATTCAGAATGATAATGACTAGGTCATTATTTAAAGGACACTAACTCTTTGTTAATAAACCAATTTAATGAGACCAAGGTAGGACCAGTAACCAACACTAGTGATCAATGAATTGATAAATACATGTTGACTAATACTATATCCTATATTTCACATTCTAAAAATGAGTCATTACTACTAGTTCCATGATATATAACATTTTTTTATTTTTGTCAATTATGCTGACAAGATTAACATTAAGGCATATGAAACAATTAAATGCCATAAAATAGAACTGCTTGAAATAATGTCTGCCTTGGGTTACTCATTGTAATGAAGGCCATACCATTTTATTTAAAATTTACCTGCAGTCTAATAATTATAGGATTGCTTTACAGACATCCTTATTTTAAATTCTCATATATATTTGCATTGATGATATTATTCAATGTATCTTATCAGTGGTGTTCTGAATACTTAATGTAGCTCTGTTGGAATATATTCATTCTAAAATAACATGAACTAGCTTCTCCTAGGCAGTATTGAGTTTGCCAATGAATAGATAATGGTTAAAAAATCTCAAGATTCATATATCTGAAGCATGGAATAAGTTTCTATAAAAATACTAAGAAACACATTTTCCCTAAATATCAACTGTGGGTCAAATTTTCAGTAGTTTCTGAGGAATGTTTCATGTTCTAAAACATTTTATTGAAAGAAAATACCTTTAAAGGTTTTAGTCCTTTTTATTTTTAAGTTGCCAAAGAGTTCTCAAACATATTACTCCAGGAACTAGCAAAGATTCTCATGCCAGCTGGATTTAATTTATTTCAAGAAGCATATGCTTTTGGTTAGAGTGTGGGAGGTATTAACCCAAGGTTTGACTTGTGAGATTTGAGTTACAAGGGGAGCATGATAAGCTAGAGGGAGTATGGAAGCATTCCATGGTTCTCAAATCTTTACAAGAGAGAAAGACTACCAAAAATGACTTAAAGAAAAAATACTTTCCTGTTGCACTAAATGCAATCCAAATAATCTCTTCTAGAACTCATATATACTACATGTAGTATATATGTATGCAAATGCTAATACATATGGCTATCTGCCTCAATTCATTCAGTATTTGAGTTTCCAGGAATGTATGTACACACATGTACATATACAACTTAAGATTATAACATGGTATATAAACTGTCAAATGCAACCGTTATTGCACTATATAAGCACTATAAAACAGCATCTTCATATAGAAACTGTCAAAGATTTCTACAGACATTTTCAAGAGAAGGTAATCTAAAAAGACACATAATACTTCTTGAAATCTTATTTCTAAACATTCACTTTTTAACTACATGATCTTCATAAATCAGAATCACTTACACAGTCTTTTTATTTTTGTAAAGCAACTATGCAGAGTTTCCAGTCAAGGAACTCTAACATTAGAATTCTATGGGAATTCATTGTCTCTTTTGAAGTAAAACCTATGAATAATCAGTTGACGGTATTATTAAGCATGAGGTTATAATACAGAATTAACATTTATTATGTTATAGAAGAATCTCCAGTCAGTTGCTCCTTCTTAGTTCTTATTTATCTAAGATGCTCTCATTTCATCCTAAAACATACTCCAGTTGAAAGTACTGTCATTCTCATTGCTCTTTTGAATTTAAAATCATAAGTCTCAGAGAGCTTAAGTAACATCCATTACATTCTAACATATGATAAATAAAATAATAGGGTAACTAAACTAGAATGTCTCTTCATCTCTAATATAATAAGTGTATTATCACTACTACTGGCACTGCCATTAATATAAAGAACAATAGTTTCCACTTAAAATAACTTCAAAGTTGCCTAATATAATAATAACACCTCTCTGTCTTTGTCTGCCTCTCTCTTTTTCTCCTCCCCCTCCCCTTCTCTTTCTGCTATTTGATGTTTTTGACTCTGTGGATTATATCTTTGGTTATCAAACACTCAGGTATTTAAAAGTTTTGGGTAGAATACAGGGGATTTCCAAACTCCATGTTTGAGTTAAATATATTTGAACATATATTGAATATATTTCTCAGATATAGCTCTTCTACTACCACCTAGCTTCAGGAACTTTAGCCTGAGAAATGGACTATGTTGAGGATCTTACATTTGAGCCTCTATCTCTTCCTTCCTCCAAATCTGAACACTTGAATAAAAAAGCCAGATATGCTGAATCTAATAGAAGAGAAAGTGGGGAAAGAGCCTCAAACACATTGGTATAGGGGGAAATTTCCTGAACAGAACACCAGTGGCTCAGGCTCTAAGATCAACAATTGACAAATAGGACCTCATAAAATTGAAAAGCTTCTGTAAGGCAAAGGACACTGTCAATAGGAAAAATGGCAACCAATCAATTGGTAAAAGAACTTCACCAACCCTTCATCCAATAGAGGGCTAATATTTAAAATATACAAAGAACTTAGGAAGTTAGACTCCAGAGAACCAAATAACCCTATTTAAAAATGGGGTACAGAGCCAAACAAAGAATTCTCAACTGAGGAATCTCGAATGGCTGAAAAGCATCTAAAGAAATGTTCAACATCCTTAGTCATCAGGGAAATGCAAATCAAAACAACCCTGAGAATTCACCTCACACCAATAAGAATGGCTAAGATAAAAACCTAGGTGACAGAAAATACTGGCAAGGATGTAGAGAAAGAGAGGAAAAGGAACAGTCCTCCATTGCTGGTATAACCACTCTCAAAAACTATCTGGCGGTTCCTCAAAAAATTAAAAATAGTTTTAGCAGAAGACCCAGCTATACCACTACTGGAGATATACCCAAAAGATGCTCCAACATAAAACAAGGACACATGCTCCATCTGCCCAGGGATTGAACAACCAATAGGGATTTGTTCACGTATGTGTGTGTGTGTGTGTGTGTGTGTGTGTGTGTTTGTGTGTATGTGTGCGTGTGTAAACTTGTAATCTGTGTCTTTCTGAGTTAGCCATATCTCATTTGGCATGATTTTCTCTAGCTTAATATATTTTCCCTCTATTCATAGTTTAGTTTTTTACAATGAAAATGTCAATGGCCATGTTATGAAATGGAGAAATTGTCATAAAGTCCCATCCTAGATAAAGTACTACAAATAACCAATAACTACTTGTTAAAGAATAATTAGCTTTTTTCCAAGGATAAACCCCTTATTAGTTGTTCAAAGCAAATAGTCACCCTTGAAACCATTTATATGAAACAACAAAAAGGTATACAAATTAGACATATATGTGTATATACACATATATAAACATACACTGGTATAAATGTTTACCAATAATAATCAAAGAAATGGCAATCAACTTGAAATTGTGGGTGCCTGGGAGGGGTTGGAGGGAGAGTAGCTAGAAGAAGCTGCAGAGTAGAAAAGGAATGGTGAAAAAGATGTAATTATCATTCCAATTTTTAACATGTTATTACAACTGTATTGTATTTATATCAAATTTTTCATTTATTCATCTATTGATGAACATCTAGACTGATTCCATAAGTTTGATACTGTTAATAATATCACAATAAACATGATTATTTAAGTCTGTTTGTGGTATATGGCAAACTAGATTCTTTGGGGTATATATACAATACTTGTATCATCCAATTTATTTGCTGAGTTTTCTTTACTTATATTTTTTCTTTGAAATTTTTATTTACTTTTCTTTGATATTTTTATTTACTACTTGAAAATTTCATACATGTACACACTTTGTTTTGATCTTATTTATTCCCCACTACATCTTTCTAAATCTATTCAAGATCTATCAGCTCATCAACTTCCTGACTTCATAGATTCAAT
Source organism: Uromys caudimaculatus (assembly GCA_028551405.1). Lineage (NCBI taxonomy): Eukaryota > Metazoa > Chordata > Mammalia > Rodentia > Muridae > Uromys > Uromys caudimaculatus. The sequence goes on from CM052722.1 coordinate 104,253,447, forward strand.
CATTATTATTAGTGTTGATGACTTAAGAATGAATGAGGGACATGAACAACTTATCACTGTCCACATTCCCAAATATATGTGAATTCAGTTCCAATAGCTCTTCTGCAAGGGATGAAGTATCAGCATGTTCTAACTTCTCATTTTATACTGGAAATTTTACTGTCTTGATAATGTGCATATCTTGTTCAGGCAGCCACAACAACTGTGAGGCGATGTGTACAAAAGCCATACCATATCCAGAAGACAACATTTTACGATTTTCTTCCTGAATTTCCAGCTTGTACAGTATTTCTTCTCATTCTACTATAACCTATCATGGCAGAGGTTTATATAGATTAACCTTCTGTGGATAAGCATTAGGAGTTTTCTTTTCAGCTTTTTAACCAGTTATGAGTCTTTGCATTAACCACTAAGAACTAATGAGTGTGTTTGACTAAGGATGATAGCATGAATCTATATGTATAATCATGAATATTCATTTGACAAAGGAAACCATTTATTCAAACAATACCAATAAGGATTCCTTATGGCCTATGATATCTCTGATTATGGGATTTTAATCAGGTTTGCAGTACCAGGCATAAAATTCTATTTTGCGGAACAGTTCTCAAATTTAACTTTAAAAAAACAGGTTTTCCCCATCTAACAGTTATTCCATTGTTGAACCAGTAGGTGCATTTTTTACCTGGTAGTTCATTGCTGTAGCATGTAGGGTTCATCACAGTATAAAACCAATGATGTCTTCTCAATGGCCTCATAGTACCTTCCAATAGTATGAACTCTAGACAAGAGGGAGAGAATTTACTAGTCAGTTTAAAAATGTTTTCTGTCAAAGTAGCTAGTGCCTTCAGCAATAGGGCCTTTGCATTTGGTTATAGTGGGCAAAAAAAAGTAATGACAATATCTTGTGTTGTTTTGGGTATGTTTGGTGCCTTCTTGACTAATAATTCATAAAGAAATATTGTGTGTATCACTGATAATTTTATTTAATAACTCAAGTGTTCTGGGTAAATTTTTGTCCATACAAGAGTACCTCCAATCTAATTTCCTTACAAATTGTTATGTGTTTTAATTTTTCCTTCACATTTTTGTGCTTTCCTGACAAATAGCTTTAACATTTATATTTTATATGTGCATGCCTGTGCATATTTATGGTTGTGTGCATGTGCAATTTTTAAAACCTATGACATCTAATCAGTGTTGCCCATATGTTCAGGAGAATCTCCAAAGAAAACTGTTTCTCCTTTCCTAAAGAGCCATTGACTGCCTGTAGGTATTCATCAAATGGTGGGAACATCTGAAATTTTCTTCTATACCTGTTGACTCATTTACCAGGATAGTTTTTGTAGACCTTGTGCAGGCAAGAATCTTGCTGAGAGTTCACAGGTGCAATATCACCAATTTTCTTTTCAAACAGACAGAGGCTACTACAGAGATTCCAAACTGGTCAAAATTTAGAAAATAAATGACCATTGAGTGTCTAGTTGCAAACAGGACATCCATAATACAACCTTTCCTCCCCAGGCTAAGAGAACATGAATGAAGAGGGGCCATAGTTTGTTAAGGTTATTGTTAATTATCAACTTAAGAATATCTAGAATCTCCTAGGAGAAAGGTCTCTGGACAAGCCTGTTGGGATGAATAAACTAATTGATGATAGAAACCTAATCTCAGTTGAGGGCATGATCATTCACTGGACAGCATATCCTGGGCTATGTAAAGTAAAGAAAGCAAGATGAACAGCAGGCATGGATTCATCCCCTTCTTACTCACTGCATGTAGTGTGACCTTAATCTCCTTTCTTGACTTTCCTGCCAATGTGCATTTTATCTGGAATTTGGAGCTAAGATAAACTTTTTCCTTAAGTTGATTCTATTGGAGTATTTTATCACTACAACAGGAAAAGGCATATACTGTATGTTGGAAACTATAGACATTTAGTTGGTGCACATAGAACACTAAAACATGTATTGGATTCAGGTTTGTATCTTTTAACTTCTTCACATTAAATTTAATTAATTATTAATTCATTAGTCAGTGGTACTGGGGTTTAAATCCAGACACACATAACAAGAAAGTGTTCAGCCACTGACTTTTATTTTTGTGTTTCATTTATTATTACACAGAATATGGCTCAAATGCCAGGCTGTATTTGAATGTATTTGATATCCCAAACTACAGGACGTACTCATAATCTTTTTATTTCAAACTCCTGAGTAGAAGGGGCTACAGGTTTATGCAACCAGTTTTGGATAATGCAGGTATTGAAGTTTGCTTATTATCATGCTCATTAAATTACTTTAGAAAATTAGTTGAGCCACCTTGAGTCCTTACTCTTACTTCCATGCCAAAGCTAAAACCTCACATCTATAGGAAACTTACATAATTTTTCAACATTTACATCTTTTATATTTATTTTCTTATAACTCTAGTGAGGAGACTGATGTTTCTTTCTCTGCATCTTCTACCATATTCTCTCATTTAAAATATTTTAAAATTTTAAGTACTTTGCTGTGATGATCATTTTTCTGTATTGTAATTATCAATGTTTCTGTAATGTTATAACTTCTATAGGTAATTTTAAGTCTCAGATGTTACAACATTTATATTGACCTCTTAAATAAGCTTAGAAGCTACATGAGGATTAGAAAACCATTTATTACTGTGCATTTGTATATCTAATTATTTGTATCTCTTCTTTGAATTATTGAAAAATCTGTTGTAAGAGTGGCATTATTCCCCTTCAGGTTGTTGGGTAACTATTATTATTAAACAATATAGCATTATATCTCATATAAGTTTTTTCATGAGATTATTTATGGAATTCCTAATTAAGTTCAAACAATCTATATCCAAATATGACCCCGAGCCCCTGTAATCTTATCCTTTTTGTCAAATTAATTTTGATTCCAGTGTGTTAATTTGAATCAGATTTTCAATTTTTCTCTTGGCTTAATGATTTAATTGGACTTGTTTCTCTATGTACTATATATTGACTCTTGTGATGCTTACCAAGAAAGCTGTAAGTTTTATATTTTGGCATTTAAAACGAGTTCATATCAGGACTACAGTTGGTGAAGATATTAACATAATAAAATATGCAACAATTTACAGTGTACTAATATTTCTGCTCTCTTATCTGATGTTATGTAAAAGTCTTACTGCAAAGGTGACAAAACAGATTCACAGGGCTTAAGTGACTTTCTCACCACCAGAGGACTAATAAATGGTATACCTTGGTTTTGAGAAAATTCTAATTACTTCTGCTGCACTGCAGTGTAATTCTGAAGTGTCAATCCCAATCATTGACAACTTACTGTTCTGCCTCATAGTACAGGTAGAGAACTCTGGGTAGAAAACATAGCTCTACCTCCTTATTCCTCTATTTTGGGATTGCTGATAGTTTATGGAACACAACTGGGAAATCATGACTTTTCTAGGATAGGCAATTTACTAAAGTTATAGCTCTCCAGTGTAATGAAACACCATGTTCTCTCAGTAAAATGGGAATTCTCACTATTCCTGGGAAAACATCTGAGATTCTATATTTTTATCCTGCTCACAAGTGATATCTTTTCCAGTGTCCTGTGGATCTTATTTGAATAGCTGAGGTTTGATTTTTCTTGATGTCACTCACTATAATGTAGTGCTCATAGTAACCAACCTTTACCCCCACTCCTCCATTTGTATCTTCAACTTTAATGAGTGTGGTAGAACCCATAGAATACATCTTTTATATATATAATCCATTGAGTTTCAGACTGTAGCATGTTTGTTAAGAACAACTTATCCCATTTGTGAGTCTTTGTTCTCAGTGCAGAAGAATAATGAATTGATGAATGTCTTTCTCTATTTCCTTCTTGGTTTCCTGCTTATGTATATTTGCAACAAATGTATAGCAATGTCTCTCTAATTTTATTTTATCTTTGTCCTCCAAGACCAAGGTCCATAGCACAGAAGTTTTGTTCCTTACAACAGCAAAATGGTTCCATTGAGGTAGACAAATAAAACTTGTTTAGCAGTTATTCAAGGTCAGAGTGGCTGAATACTATGCCAGATTTTCTTTTTTCCTAATTCTCCAAGACTGAAAGTAATATTGGCACCAAGGTCAGAGCCAAGTGCCAGCATAGATATGGACCCAACATGAAGAAAAGAGCTATTGGACCAGAGTTCTCAGGCAGCGTTTTGAGAATTAGAGGATTTCATGAAGACCTCATCACTTCTCAGTCCCTCCATATTGTCAATTATGTTTCAATATTAATTTTGACACAGGCAAAACCATCAAAATCACAGTAATATATTTTCAAAGAAATGTACCTAGGACAGTCAATGAATAGTAAATCTGTTTGAAGGGAACTATGTTGTTTTCTAAAAGCCATAGAAGGTATTCAAGTGATTATCTCATTAGGAAATATTGTATACTAGATAAAATCAGTTCTTACAATTAGATTTTTTAAAATTTAAAATTGATTCTTCTGTGATACAATACACATCGACCAGAATTTTCTTGCCTTCCACTCTTTACAGCTCCCCAATGTCTCCCCTAGATCCACTTCCACTCTATTTCTCCTTTAGAAGAGAATAGGCCTCAGAGAGATGTCAAACAGGATAAAAAAGATACAATAAGACAAAGTAAAAATCCTCACATTGAGGTGGGACAAAACAAACCAATAGGAGGAAAAGAAACTCAAGAACAGGCAAAATAGTCAGAGACACAACTCTTCCCACTGTTAGGAGTGTCACAAAACACTAAGGCAATAGCCACAACATATACACAGAGGACCTGGTACAGGCCCCTACATGTCATGTGATTGCTTTTGCAATCTCTGTGAGCTCACATGAGCCTGGCTTAGTAGATTCAGTGGGCCATGTCCTCTTGATGTCTTCCATCCTCTCTGAAACATACAATATTTCCTTCCCCTCTTTGACAGGGTTCATTGAGGTCTTGGGTAAGACTAGGTAAGCAATTTTCAATTTTTTTTATAACAATCAAAGAAGGAACTATAAAGTTACAGAATAAAATCTAGCACAAGTAGAAAAATGGTGGAATTAAGTTCTTATAACCACTTTTAAGTATGTTTAAAGGATGTTTTACTCCAAAGAATGGTTATAGCATATTAAAAATGGGCATATAAGAAAGGCATATTAGTACACTGAAAAAAATTGGAATTGAAAATTTGGAATTGGAAAAGAAGTGGAAAAAATGTATTGACTACTAACATAGCATTCTCTGACATTTTGTCCTATTATTCAGGTATTTGTGTAATACCTACAATAAATTTAGCTTGGAGATTTAATTTTGAGTACAAAATAAAGTTACTAAGCAGATCAATATGCATGAACATGCTTCATAAAATACAGGTAACTTTATGCACAAATGCTATAATTGCCATCATAATTTATGTGCATTTTAAAAATCCAGGGCAGGATAAAATATATGTTCCTTCAGGGAGTTGTGATCTTAGAAAATAATTACATTCATGCTACATTAATTAGGGCATGTAATAAAATACAAGTCTAAATAAACAAAACAGGAAGAATAAGTCTAGATTCTAATACTTAATCTTGAAAAACACTTGTAAAGACTATTCTACAAAATACTACAGAGGGTCAGACACAGATAATTCAGATCAGATTGTTCATTACGTCCATCAGAATATGTTCTGGCCTTTCAATAGTTCTTTGAAGACTGCAAGTATATTTTAAACATTTTGGTGGCTCATTTCTGTATCACTGTTGATACTTAGCAGTTTCCATGTTGTCTTAGTCAGGGTTTCTAATCATGCACAAACATCATGACCAAGGTGCAAATTAGGGAGGAAAGGATTTATTGAACTTATACTTCCATGCTGCTGTTCATCACGAAAGGAAGTCAGGACTGGAAATCAAGCAGGTCAAGGAGAAGGAGCTGATGCAGAGGCCATGGAGGAAGGCTGCTTACTGGCTTGCTTGCCTCTCCTGGCTTGCTCAGCTGGCTTTCTTATAGAGCCCAAGACTACCAGCCCACAGATGGTACCACCCACAAGGGGGATTCTCCCCTTGAACACTAATTGAGAAAATGCCTTACACCTGGATCTCATAGAGGCATTTTCTCAACTGAAGCTTCTTTCTCTGTGATAACTCCAGCTTGTGTCAAGATGACACACAAAACTAGCCAGTACAATTGATGCCTTGTTAACTTGACACACAAACACATCACCATTAAGCCTTGACCCTTACTTTCCTTTTATTTTTATTTTTTGATACTTTATTTACATTTCCAATGTTTCCCCCTTTCTAGGTCTCCTCTTTGGAAACCACCTATCCCCTCCCCCTCCCCCATCCCTATGAGTGAATTCCACCTACCACCCACCCGCTCACCCACTCCCGTATTCCCACCTTGACATTCCCCTTTACTGGGGCCTCTCCTCCCCCTGATAGCCAACAAGGCCCTCCTCTGCCACATATGTGGTCCGAACCATGGGTCCCTTGAGGTGTATTCTTTGGTTGGTGGTCCACCCTACAGGAGGACGGGGGGGGGGGGTCAGGCCAGTTGACACTGTTGCTCCCTCCATGGGGCTCCAGATTCCCTCAGCTCTTTCAGTCCCTTCTCCAACTCCTCCATCTGGGACCTCACTCTCAGTCCAGTAGTTACTTGTAAAGTGAAACTTGGGTATTCCAAAAGTTTGGGCTAATATCCACTTATCAATTAGTACATACCATGTTCGTTCTTTTGTGACTGAGTTACCTAACTCAGGATGATATTTTCAAGTTCCATCCATTTGCCTGCAAATTCCATTAAGTCATTCTTTTTAATAACTGAGTAGTAATCCATTGTGTAAATATATCACATTTTCTGTATCCATTCCTCTGCTGAGGCACATCTGGGTTGTTTCCAGCTTCTGGCTATTATAAATATGGCAGCTATGAACATAGTGGAGCATGTGTCTTTATTACATGTTGGAGCATCTTCTGGGTTTATGTCCAGGAGTGGTATAGCTGGGTCCTCAGGTAGTATTATATCCATTTTTCTGAGAGTCCACCAAACTGATTTCCAGAGTGGTTGTACCAGCTTGCAATCCCACCAACAATGGAAGAGTGTTCCTCTTTCTCCACATCCTCGCCAGCATCTGCTGTTACATGAGATTTTGATCTTAGCCATTCAGATCTTTACAAATTCTAAGTCCAATAGAGGGCTAATATCCAACATATACAAAGAACTTAAGAAGTTAGACTCCAGAAAACCAAATAACCCTATTCAAAAATGGGGAAAAGAGCTAAACAGAGAATTCTCAACTGAGGAAATTCGCAGGGCTGAGAAGCACCTAAAGAAATGCTCAACATCCTTAGTCATCAGGGAAACGCAAATCAAAACAAGTCTGAGATTCCACCTCACACCAGTCAGAATGACTCTTACTTTCTTATTCATCCCCAAGATGTAAATAACTATAAAAGTCCCACAGTCTTTGCAAATTCTTACATATTAACATTTCAGTTCCTTTTAAACATCCAATATCTTAAAATTCAAAGTCTTTAAAAATTTCAAAGTCTCTTAACTGTGGGCTCCACTAAAATACCTTCATTCTTCAAGAGAGAAAAATACCAGGGCACAGTCACAATGAAAAGCAAAATCAAACTCGAACCGTACAATGTCTGGAATCCACTCACAATCTTTTGGATTCCTCCAAGGGCTTGAGTCACTTCTCCAGCTCTGCCCTTTGCAGCACACACCTTGTCTTCTAGGCTCCAGATGCCTGTACTCCACTGCTGCTGCTGTTCTTGGTGGTCATCTCATGGTACTGGCATCTCCAAAACACTGCTGTCTTCCACTGCAACTAGGCTTTACCAACAACCTCTCATAGGCTCTCTTCATGGTGCCAAGCCTTATCTCCTTTGCATGACCCCTTCAGTCCTGGGTCATCAATTGCAACTGAGGCTGCACCTTCACCAATGCCCTTCCACAGCCTCTCAAAGTGCCCAGGCCTCAGCTGCTCTTCATGATTCCTTCATGTCTTCAAAACCAGTACCACCTGGGTGACTCTTACACATTACCAAGTACAGCCACAACACAAGGTACAACCCTGGCTATCTCTGGAATGTAGCCTCTGTGCTCTCAGAAAACACTTCTCAGAAGATTTCACGTCATAGATGCTGGTCTCTTCTCAATCACTGCCAATTTCCCAGCTCCAGCTAACCAGCATCAATAGTCACAGTAATGCAATGGTTTTGCTTTAGTAGTTCTGGTATCTTGTTAATCACAGCTGACTTCTTCAACCCCAGCTAACCAAAACCACAGAATCTTAAATCAAACTAGCAATGGCCGTGATAAGAGTCTTTAATCTTCCCTCTGAAATTTCACAAGCGAGGCCTCCATCTTTTGCACTGTTCTCAACATTATCTTCCAAGCTCCTACGAAACATTCCATAGAGCTCTTAACATCTCCATGACTCTTCTAGCTCAAAGTTTCAAAGTCCTTCCACAGTCCTCCCCAAAATATGGTCAGGTTGTCACAGGAATACCCTACTATGCTGGTACCAATTTGTCTTAGTCAGAGCTTCTATTCCTGCACAAACATCATGACCAAGATGCAAGTTGGGGAGGAAAGGGTTTATTGAACTTACACTTCCATGCTGCTCTTCATCACGAAAGGAAGTCAGGACTGGAACTCAAGCAGGTCAAGGAGAAGTAGCTGATGCAGAGGCCATGGAGGGATGTTTCTTACTGACTTGTTTCTCCTGACTTGCTCAACTGACTTTCTTATGGAGTCCAAGACTACCAGCCCACAGATGGTACCACTCACAAGGGGCCCTCCCTCCTTGATCACTAATTGAGAAAATGCCTTACCGCTGGATCTCATGGAGGCATTTTCTCAGCTGAAGCTCCTTTCTCTGTGATAACTTCAGCTTGTGTCAAGATGATACACAAAACTAGCCAGTACACATGTCTACTCTATATTTTCTATAATAGCTAACTTTGAATGCTGGCTTGTATCTAGTTTAATATTATGCTGTCTTCATCTTTAAATTCTTATTTATTTTGTCTGACAGTTTTTATTTCTATGGAAAAATGATATAATTGAACGTGTTTC
>CM052722.1:104263013-104289859 GCA_028551405.1 Uromys caudimaculatus
TGTGATAACTTCAGCTTGTGTCAAGATGATACACAAAACTAGCCAGTACACATGTCTACTCTATATTTTCTATAATAGCTAACTTTGAATGCTGGCTTGTATCTAGTTTAATATTATGCTGTCTTCATCTTTAAATTCTTATTTATTTTGTCTGACAGTTTTTATTTCTATGGAAAAATGATATAATTGAACGTGTTTCACAATGAGAAAATCTATCTGTAATGTGTTTACCAGAGGCATTCATTGCCTCAATTCTTGCAGATAGCATTCAGGATGCCCATGAGAACAGGATTTCAGTGAGTCCATTATGTATAGTATTTCAGCAGAATTAAGAGTGAGTCATATATAGACAAAATACAGTGGAATATTGGCTGTGATTTTACTATTTAAACAAAGTAGAGATACAATAATCCAAAAATAAAAAAATCAAAAAGAGAAGGTATGCTGATATGCTTTTCTTTATTAGGATATGGGTGACATAAACCATCTCATATCTTCTGAGGTAAGGTACAATGATGAGTCCTGAAATGTCTTAATAAGAGATGGACAGGTATGAAGATATATGTGTGGCTAAGAAGACAGACTAAGATTACTGCAGACATGCAGAGATGGAGATCTCAAGATTTTTTTCCCATCTCACCCTGAATCTCCCCTTGAGTTCAAACAAGTCAAGATTTAAAGCAATAACAACAACAACAACAACAACAACAACAAACAACAACAACAAAAGTAGCTTCCAAAGATTGTTTTCCATTCTGTGAACTGCCTCTTCTGTCAATTTTTGATATCCTAGCCTCACATTTTCCTGGCAAATGAAGACCCTACTCAGAAAATCCTTTGCTAGCCCTATAACCTCAAAAGGATTTCCTACTCTTTCTTCTAGAGGATTTAGAATTATAGTTTTAATATTCAGATCTTTTATCTATCTGTAATTGATTTGTATGTGGGCAAAATGGGATTAAGTTTCATACTTCTATATGTAAATATTTACTTTTTCAGCAGCACCGTTTGTTAAAGATGCTTTATTTCTCCAGTAGATTTTCTTCTCATCTTTATGAAAGATCTAGGAGCTATAGATGTATGTACTTATTTATGGACCCTCAATTTTTTTGGATCAATATATATGATTTTCTGTCAAGTCCATGTTGCTTTTACTGATTTGGCTTGGTAATGTATCTTGAAACCATGTTGAACCCTTTATCAGTGTTTTCATTTTTCAGGATTATCTTAGCTTTTTTGAGATCTTTTTCGATTCCACATGATAATTTTAGTTTGTTTTTCCATTTTGTATTATTTTTTTGAGATCTTCATATATTTTTTTACAACATGCCAGCTCCTCTCTCTTCCTTTCTCTTTCTAGTCCTCACTGCCGGATTCATGATTTCTTCCTTAATTATTACTGTTACACACATAAGCATATTTGTCTATCTATATGTACACATGTCTGTCTACTACACAATGAATCCATTTAGTATACATTTTGTATACTAAATGTATACTAAATACTAAAATAGTCCATTACTATACATTTTGCTTGTACATACAAATGTCCAAGGCTGAGCACTTGGAACTTGACAAACTGTGCATGAATTCATCCCTGAAGAAAATTGATTTTCCTTTTCTCAACAACAATTGACCATATATAGCTCTCCATTTAAGGGTAGGACTATGTAAAATTTCCTCTATGGTATGTCATGCGGTATGGCATGTTATATGGTGTTGGCATTGTTAGAATCTTGTTTAGTTGACTATATTGTTGAGACATTAGCAGACATTTTAGTCATTTGATCATACAGTCTTTTTACCCATATTTCATTGGTTTCCCTGAGTGATAGGTGTAGGAGTTTTATTGCTTTTAAATCAATTGCACTTGGTCATCCTGTAGTCACTTATTCCTACATTTTGAGCAGTTGTAGATCTCTGTAATAGACTCCATCTGTTGTGAAAAATAAATTTCTATGATGAGGAGTGAGCATTACATTTATCTGTGAATATAAGGTCTATGTAAATGAACAGAGCGTTCTCAGAAGAAATGCAAATTAAGAGATATTTTTAAAAACATTCAACATCCTTGGCAATTATGGAGATGTAAATTAAAAGTGCATTAAAAGTACTATGAGATTTCATCTTACCCCTGTCAGAATGGCTAAAATTAAGATAACAAAAGACAGGAAATGCAGATGGGTAAGAATTTTAGAAATGTATATACTGTTACTAGGAATGCATTCTGGTGACTGCTGTGGAAATTAGTGTGGATGTTCCTTGGAAAAGCTGGAAGTGTATCTACCATGTGATACAACTATACTACCCCTGGCCATATGCTCAAAGAAATCTATTTTCTACTATAGAGACATGTGCTCATCTATGTTCATTTCTGTTCCATTCATAATAATTAGAATATATATATATATATGTGTGTGTGTGTGTGTGTGTGTGTGTGTGCAAGTTTAATTGAAATAATTGAAGTTATTGTAAAACAGAAGATAATGACTTTACTAACAGCCATATATTACAAACATAAAGATCAGTGTAAATAAAGTGTAGATGCATCTCCTAGACTTGTCTTCGGTGTTCTAGAGACTTCTCAGAAAATTTGTACTATTGTCATTAACATCACAACTGCATTTTAAGACATTAGGGTTGAAGAATTGTACTTTCTACTGACCAGCTTTCATAAGACCTAAAGGTGCCATGCAGGTTGCTGGGGAGAATGTTAACATTTATACCCAACTATGAATTCTGTGATCTAAAATAATAACTGGTCTGACATGCATATGTGTATATATATATATATATATATATATACATATATATATATATGTATATATATATATATATATACACACACACACACACACACACATATACATGTCCAGGAAACATTGTGCTGTGAATGTTATAAGAGCAATCAAACCATTTTATGACTGTGTTTAAGGCCATAGAATCAAGCTTCCATCTGAATTCATGTCTCTATACAAATAGATTATTTGTTCATTTGGTTTAAGACCTTAGCAGAGAAATTTCTTTGTATAGTGGTTGATAGTAAATGCAGCAATTCAAAATTAGTCAAATTGCAGAGAATAATACCATTAGTGTCTGTGTAGTGCTCAGACATAAATGGGACATCTACATCACATATTCTTTCCCAAATCTTCAGACACCATTATGGAAGCGGGGCAGCAATATTGTCAGCATGCCAGCACAAGACCTGAACAAGAAAAGGCTGGTCAACTTTTCAGCATGGATCATAATAAAGAACACAAGAACCGCTGAATTCTAGCAGAAAAGCTATTGACAGTTGATTATTTCTGTGACAGGGAGGGTGAGTTTTCTTTAAGGGAATGACCCCCTGGTAGGCTGACCATGCCCTCTGATGGGTGGCACCATACCTATAAGTTTATAGGAAATACAAATAAGAATCAGTTGGTTATAAACAAACAAAAAAGGACAGAAATCTTGAAATCTCAGAAGGAGTATGAATGGGGAGTAGGTCTAGAATGGAGTAGGGGTAAAAGTTGGGGGTGAATATGACCAGAATGCTTTTAATGACTTATAGGATCCTCAAAAATTTATAAATATGTTTAAAAATAAGATTACTTAATTAATAGCTACCTATTATACCATTGATATCTCTTTTTATCCCTATACAAAGCTTGAATCATGAATTTCAAAAATCTTATTACAATAAAATGATTTTGTTCATACTTGTTATTTGCATCTATGCAGAAGATATGTTTGTTCATCCAAACCAAGATATTCTGCAGCTCAAGATTCACAAAGTGCTTCTCAAAATAGTCCATTTGTGACCTCTTATTGAGTAGAAACTGTATAAAATATGCAAGGCCCTTGCATTTATCACGGAACACTTCCACACCTTTTATACAACACACTGAGCATTCTGCTGCATGGCTTGAACTTTATTTTAAGCATAATAATCATTTTGGCCCTAGAAGTGGGACTGAAAAGTATATAGAGAGCATTTAGTTGAAGCTACAGGTAATGGCCATCTCTTGAATGTGTGGTCAGGAAAAAAAGGACATGTATTTAGACAGTGTAGCATCCAATACCTCAGAATGTGGTCAAATTTATAAATATGGCCTATAAAGTGAGAATTAAGGCAACACGAAGTACCTAGAATGGTTCTTGGAGATGTTATAAGAAGGGAGTACAACCCAAACACTCAGAGACAGGAGGCCTTGCAAGATTGCAGAGAGAAATGGCTACCAGCAATTCCTATAGACACTCTAGAAGAAAATAATTCTTTCATGTCTTTTTCTTGGACATCTATCATGCAGAACTGAGAGAGGACAAATTTCCATTTTTAAGCTAACTATCTGTGGTAGTTTGTGATGGCAGATAGACATGTTATCCGTACTGAGAATGCGATGCTGTACTTACACTCAATTCACATAGAAGTGTTCTTGGTGTCCTTTTAGGATATTTTATTTCCATGTTAATTTGCAATCTTTACTATTTGTGAGGTATTCAGTGTAAAAGTATGCAATGGATTTGTCAACAATATGCACCTAGTCTACAGAACACTTTACAAACTTCTGTTTATTGCAATCTCAATATCTTCCTTAGTGAGCTTGTAGAAATAACAGGCACTAATTGCTGTGTGTTGGCTTCATTTATATCAGGACTACAATACATGTTTTATTACATTCAATAAAAATGATAACAGTTCTAGGAGATTTACAGCATACTATACTTAGCTCTTGGATGAGGAATCTGGGACCCCAAAGATAACATCATTTTTAGAAGGTGATTCAAATAATGAATGACAAATCAAATGGTCAAGATTAGACCTTTTAGATGCTGAGGGAATGCTCCTCTGCTACACTGTCTAAATGCATGTTCTTTCTTTCCTGCTCAGACATTCAAGAGATGGCCATTAACTGATTCTGTGGCATTCCACTAAATGCTCTCTATATACTTCTGAGTCCCACTTCTAAGGCTGGAATGATTATTATGCTTACAATAAAGTGAAAGCCATGCAGCTGGAGAAATTTCTATCCAGATGCTCAATGTGTCACATTGAATTTTTATTACAATAAAAAGTTTCTGTTCATACTTGTTCTTATTTGCATATATGCAGAAGGTACTTTTGTTAATCTAAACCAAGACATTCTGCAAAAATGCAGCTCAAGATTCACAAAGCACTTCTCAAAATAGCCCGTTTGTGGCCTCTTATTGAGTAGAAACTGTATAAAATATGCAAGGCTCTTGCAGTTACCACTGAACACTTCCACACCTTTTATCTGAAATCAGCTTTCTTTTCCTCTTCATGTCTCATTTTTTTCTCTTTTCTCAGACTGAGAATCCACTGTTGCCAGACAATTCACCACAGAAAGAGGATTGTTCTCCAAAATGAAACTACAGAACAAAGAGATAAACTTGAGGCTGTAGCTTGTTTTCCAGCTGCTTACTTTGTTCATACCTTTATAGTCACGTTTGCGGTGGATTAGAATTGAATTTTAAAATCCCTCTTACTTAGGAACCAAAAAGGTAACAAGGGCTCTGGAGCATAATGTCTTTCAGTTAAATGTCTGAATCTATTTGCATCTGTCAATTCTGATAGCTTATATTGTTTTGGAAGAAAGTGACACAGAAAACTCAGTTAATCCCCATACCAAAGTGTGCTCGTGAAGTTTGTGCTGAGAATAAACAGACAAGTACTTCATCTGTTGGAGTTTTTTCATTTGGTTGTTCCAATTCCTGCCTCCTTTTGACTAACCACATATGTATATGCGAATATATGTGTGTGTATAATATATACTATATGTATCCTGGGATACTAAAATTAAATTATAAATGTAGTATTCTCCATACATTGTTCAGATGAACATTGACATTACATAGAATTTGAATGAATATTATATTTCACTGTAGTACATAGATGGCTTATCAGAATTATCAGAAAGAGCTTTTAGTGAGTTTGACTTAGTTCTCATTGTAGAAAAGCTAAGTAATCCCCTTATTTTGAGGAACAGAATAAAATCTTATCAGGTTTCATGTCTTTCCTTGCTCCTCTCTAACACATAGAGCTTAGGATATAGATTCCCTTGTTCATGGTTTGAAGGAAAATGACAATAATGTCAGCAAAGACATTGTGTTTTACTCTGCCCTTATATCATTAACTTAGGAAATAAAAATTATCATCCCTGTTTTTTAGGTAAGAAAAATAAGGTCAAGAGATAGTAGTTAATGTAGAAAATGGTAGTAGATACCAGACTGTTTCCAGAACGTTTGCTATGAGACATATCATGTATTAGAGAATAATTTGTATGCATCATGTACAATACATTACTTGTAGTATTCCAGGTAGTTACCATAGAAATTCTGTGAGATGCATGTAATGTTTTTCTTTCACTGTACGCAGGTTGAAAATTTGACTTAAGGTATAACTTGACTTAGCATGATCTGCCCAAGGTATAAAGTGCGAAGTTATTTTAATGCTTTTACAACATCTGCTCATCTGGATTTTGTTTGGGGTTACATGTATTTCCTGTGGAAAAAAATGATTGTGGCCTCTGAATTTGTTTAAAACCTTGCCTCCAATCATGTCCACTAGTACATCACCTGAAGCAATTTTCATTAATTTCAGCACTAACATGTTTTCCCTCCAAATTCTACTTATTGTGTTCTATTTATTCTCAAAAGTATATGAAACTTTCAAAATGAAACTCATCATGTATAATTAATATATAAATAAATTATATATAATAAATTAATAATCTATTATTAAAAATCAAGCAAATAAGAAATATTTTAAAAGAGCATTACTTTTATTACTTCTAGCCACTGCCCCGCTTTCATATGCTTACTGAAAATAAACACCATTCAGAAGGGTCACTTATTAGTGTTAATTTCAATTATTCTCCTATTCTCTCTAAAATAAACCCCATTCATAAGTGCACACCATGTCCCTGTCACTACTCTTTCAACAGTTAGCTTTAGATTGATAACTTCAAGGATCAATTCTTAATTTTCAATATCATTTTTTTTACCACTAGAAGGGGACCACTAGAAACTTCAGGAAACTCACACATATAACCCATTTCCAGGGCATGATTACTACCTTTTCTCTTTGAGGTTTTTATGTTGATTTTCATTTATGGGACTGGTTATATATTTGTCTCTATATTTCTTTAAATTTTATTACATTTTAACTTGTTTTCTATACATATATGAATGCATGTTAGACTGTGTTTCTATATGTGTTTCTATTTGATGGTGTGCTTGATTCTGTAGTCAATACAAAAGCCAATACACAACCCAGAGTAACACTGTGAAGCAGAAAGGCATGTTATGCTATATTTTTCTTTGAACTACCAGATTGCCTTTCGTGTTTGGATATTAAGATTCAAATTTGAGCAATGCTCTATGAGTAGTACTCTGTCACTTCATTGGAGTTTTCCTTTCTTTTTCCTCCTTTAGTTTTCCTGTCTAGGCAAACTGATTTTCTCCTTTTACCCCCCTCATATACAACACTGATTACCAAAAGTCAATATTTTGTACTTGGTGTTTCTTGTGTTTGAAATATCCCTCCTCTGAAAAAAATATATGCTCAACTTATTAGCTCACTGCTCTCACGTGGTTTTCAACTTTTACCTTCCTTGGCAATCCTATATTGTCACACTGTTTACAAGCATACATTGTTTCCTTGGGCTGATTATTACACTTAATGTGTTCCATTTTATCTAAAAGTTATGAAAATGTTAGAATATAACCCATTATGGATAATCAATACATGCTAATTAAAATCATTTATATTGTAATAAATTACTTCATAAACTTTTTATCTCTGTCATCACTTGTCTTTCATACTAGAATTTAGACTCTACAGTGGTGTAGAATTTTTTGTCTTATTTATCAGCCTATTCTCTGCACCTCAAATAATACTTGACTTTACTTTGAACTCCTAAGCATGTAAAGTAATCCTAAGCTTTATATTGCCTTCCCTATGTAGCTTTGAATGAAAGGATGAATGACAAACTTAGTTAAAATATACATACAAACTGGGAAATGTAGCTCAAAATCTCAGAATTCATTTTCTCTGGTACTAAAATTAATGCATTTCAATTAAATACTGATGTATTTCTCCAGACTAGCACATATTAATGTACACATTCAGAACTCGTCCTATAACTTTTTGCCAAACTAGGTTTTGTGGATGTTGCTTATATCATTGAATACTACTGAACACAAATAAGTGTCAAAGAACTGGTCAACATATACTACAATACTCAATTGTATTGTTTCTTAAAGCCAGAAATACATGGACACAATTCTTTCATTTCTTAAAATCTCAGTTTATTCTTAAGTAAACTGAAAACTTATTTCTAGATATTTTAAGGCCTCTTTTCTTTGGGGAAATCTGAGTTTCTTATCTTTCACAGTGCTCATAATC
This sequence comes from Uromys caudimaculatus, assembly GCA_028551405.1. Classification (NCBI taxonomy): domain Eukaryota; kingdom Metazoa; phylum Chordata; class Mammalia; order Rodentia; family Muridae; genus Uromys; species Uromys caudimaculatus. The sequence goes on from CM052722.1 coordinate 104,271,427, forward strand.
CATTTAGTGAAGAGAGCTGTGGTTTTCAGTCACAAAGATGTGAATTTTCTTCTAGGTTTCAGCAGAATTCACAAGATTAGTGAATATTTCTGTACTGTGACAACTTTTCTATAAAATTTGGATTACCATTATGTTATAACTTGATGGAACTTGTGAACATGGAATTTTAGAATATAGTTTTAAATTATATCAATGTATGGAAAGCCTTGTAATAATTCAATATGAGATGTTTGAAAGTAAATATATACTAAACATATAGTCACATCTATATAGCGTATTTTTACAAGATTTAGGTTAAAAATTTAATTGTGGGATCATACTACACAGTGCATTATCAGTAACAAAATAAGACATTACTAGACTGCCATAGAGCATATCAAGTCCAGCTACGAAGAACAGACTGTTCTTAAGTATCACTCAAGCATTTTGTGTTAAGCATCTGTACCATTGTCACTGGTATATTTGCAGCAAGAAGTTGTCTTATTTATTGTAAGTGGTTGAAATAAAACAGTTCATAGAAACAACAACATATATAGCTATACTTCTTTGTGCTTCATACGTATGTATCTCATTAATAAACTATGCATGCTTCCCCAGGGATGATTGCAATGCCTACGTTACATAACCTACAATATAGACTCCAGGAAGGGATCTATGCTTGACTATGGATAAAGAAAATTCCAATTTACGTAGTTCTTCAGCTTACAGAGATTTTAATACACATTTTAATTTTATAGCAGTGTTATAGATTAAGTATTGCAATACTTATATCACAGTTAAAAAAAAAACATAGTTCATCTCTGTTTCTGATTTAAGTTTACATATATGAAAGGGAGTCCCATGTAATTCTGCAATAGATTTAGTCATTGTCTTTCGAAATATAATTATTGCCCAAATGCTAAAATACATTTTATTTTTAACATTACTACAAGAGACATAAATTTACCCATGTTAAATGATGGACATCTTCAAATTTTTGAGACTATGCATGAAAGTCACAATTTTGTCAAATTATCTATATGGGTCATCGTATACACAAAAAGAATATACTATATTGATATTTACTTCTCAAAATAGAACCATATAGGAGCTGGAGGCAAGGCTCAGTGGTTAATAGAATTTGTAGAAACACAAGGACCTGAACTTGGATCCACAGTACTATTATGACAAAATGACATAGCTATACATGCTGTAATCTCAGCATTGTGGATGGCCTGAAGAATTAGAGGCTGATGGAGCTTCTTAAACAACTAGCCTCCTCCAAATTGTTGCTGTCATTTCAGTGAGTGATCTTGTCAGAAGGCAGTAAGGTTAAGTATAATAGAGGATAGCACTTAATGGTATCTTTCTCTGGATTATAAAGGTATACCTCACAAACATTTAACACACACACACACACACACACACACACACACACACACACACCATCTTAGTGTGGTAAAATAGTCATAACTTTTGGTTTAGGAAATTGAGTTTTTATCTTATTATCTTATTCCTGCTATGTGGTCATCTTATGACCTTCAGAAATTCTGCTAACCCTTGAATATGTGCTCCCTTATCTGAGATATTACATAACCAATTCTCTAGCTCTGTTCATTCTGTAGAATTATAGTGTATTTTGAAAAATAGGCAATGTATGCAAAATTACCTCACATGCCCTATATTTATCAAATTGTTCCTCATATGTGTGGGCTGAATCAGAAACTAAATACAACCTGAATAATGTGTCATAAATTTGTCTAGGTAATGTGAATATGCCAAAATATGTAGTTCTGCAGGAAGTCAAATACAGCCTTTTTCATACTTGAAAATTCGATTTTTAGTAGTATCTGTGCTATAGTCCTAAATGTCTAATTTGAACATAAATCTCTGGCACAGAGATTTTATAACCATTTGTTGATTATTCCATTTTGAGAGATGAACGTATTTGAATACCTTCAGCAGAGCCATCACAATACAATTGATTCAAAGGTAGGTATAGACCAAAGTATAGAACATTAGAAGAACATAAACAAACCAAAAGAGCAACAAATAATCAAAATCAATATACCACCAAATAACTGGTCATTGACTTAAAGGAAGTGGGATTCAAAATATAGAAGGCTAGATTTCAATTGCTAAGGCAAAAACAGTTACCTTTCAAGAGATGAAGATGGGATGCAAAAGCAGCAAGAAAATCAGAAAGATCAATCTGCCATCTGCAATAGGATAGAATCCAAGCTAAGAAGCATCGTCATGGTATTGCTCACTTCCCCCTCCTTATATCAATTCTGGGCAACAGATTTTAGTATGTTTATTATATTATTTGCTTTCTCATAGATAATGGTAAATATCTTGGCTCAGAATGTGAACAGACACTTAGAAAATTTTTAATAAAACATCTCTCATTTCTACTGTTAGAACATTCATAGATTTTAAGAGAAACCACTAGTAAATACATGAAATTAATTTATGTTAGAATTTATAAAAGTCAAGAAATATTAAATTACTACTCTTGGCTTTTTTTATACCTACAATTTATACTGCTTATTTAGACTAAAAATGTAAAGTGGTACATCTCAAAATGTTAACTTTTATTTCTTTTTTATTCTTCATAATTCTTTTATGTACCAATGTAATTTTTCTCCCTTCTTTTGCATTTATGTTTTTTAGAAGATCTTCTTGAAAAGTGAAGGAGGAATAGATTTAAGTATAAACATTTATTATTTAGACTATAAAGCAGGTGAGCGAAGAGGTAGTATACAATAATAGGGCAAATGTTTGCTCTTTATTATTGATGACTTGATTCCTTCAGAACAAAGACAGTGTATTGTAACTTATTCTGCATTCACTGCACTGCAAAGGAGAATAATTATCATTTAAGTTGAGACCCAAATTTTATAAAATATAGAGTATACAAAAGCACAAGTTTATTCAGAGATAATTCTTCCGTCACTATTCATAAACATTATACAACATACCAGGTGAAGAAATGTTAAATTTTAGCTTCATTTGATGGTGAAGGAAAGTGACCAAACACTGTATATTGCATACTCTAGTTCAGTAACTGATGGAATAATTGAACTCGGCTTAAAATGTGTAGGCACTCATTTCTATAGCCAGTGTTCAGTACTGCAGCCAAGAAAATCTCACCTTTTTATAAACACAGACACACAGACAGACACATACACACATATACACATACGCACATACACTCGTACACTCACACACGCATACAAAGTATAGTTCCTACATGAATGTTGTTCCCATCAAATTTTGCCAAACTGACTGCAGAATTAGCTTTTAAAGAAGCAGCAGTCTTCTGCATACATACATACACACACACACAGGGGGGAGGGGTAAGGAGAGAGGAGAGAGACGGAGAGAAAGTGAAGATATGATTCATGTCATAGGGTTTCTATTGCTGTGAAGAGACACCATGACCACAGAAAGTCTTCTGAAGGAAAACATTAAATTGGGGCTGGCTTACAGTTTCAGAGGTTTAGTCCACTATCTCCACAGGCAGAAGCATGTCAGCATGTAGGCAGACAAGGTGCTAGAGGGCTCAAGAATTCTACATCTTGATCAGAAGGAATCCAGGAGGAGACTTTGCTCCACACTGGTTGGATCTTGAGCATATATATGGGACTTCCTCCACAGTGAAGCACCTTTCAACAAGGCCACACCTACTCCGACAAGGCCATACCTCCTCATAGTGCTACTCCCTATGGGTTAATCATTCAAACACATGAGTCTATGGAGGCCACCCCTGTTCAAACTACCACATTCTATCCCATTGCCCCCATAGACTTGCAGCCATAACATAATGCGAAACTGCATTCAGTCCTACTTCAAAAATTCCTATAGTCAAAAAAAGTCCAAAGTTCAAAGTTTCTTTGGAGATTGATGCAGTCTCTTAACTGTAATCCCCTGTAAAATTAAACTGAAAAAAAAATAGATCACAAAATTCCAACATACAGTGGCACAGAACGTACATTACCATTTTAAATAGAAGGAAAGAGGATAGTGAAGAAATGCTGGACCAAAGCAAGACTGAAATCGAGCTGGACAAACTTACTCGGATGTCAAAACACTTTTTAAATCTCTAATTCTTTTCTGCTTTGTTGACTGCAACACACTTCTCTCTCTTGGGCTTGTTCTAGTCTCTATTAGCAGCTTTTCTCAGCAGATATCCCATGACTATAACATCTCCAAAAACTCTGAACTCTCCAAAGCGATCCAGGCAATTCACTCTCACAGTTTCACACAATGGCCTCTCTAGTCCTCCATGCAGGGACACGTCAGACACATATTTGGTCTCAGCAGGTTTCTTAGTCATGAAAGTGAGATTACATAGCCCCGTTCTTCTATCCTTTACTCTGAAGCTAGAACCTGTAGCCAAAGCTGCAAGGTCTGCTGCTTGTTGGGGTTGGAACATGCCTCCTTTGCTCCTGTTCCCTTAAGTCTTCCCTAGCTTTCTGTTTTTGATGGTTTCCTTCACTTCAGAAGCTCGGTTGTCCTGGAACATGCTCTATAGAAGTAGGCTGGCTTTGAATTCAGAGTTTCACCTGCCTCTCCTTTTGGAGTGCTGCTATTAAAGGTGTGCAGCACCCCGCCTAGCCCTAAGCTTTCTAATTCCTTTCCACAAGTTGGAAGCTTAGCTGGATAGAATCTTCCCAGGAGGACACCACTTGCTTTATACCATTTAACATTATTTAAATGTGTCCTCTATAAGAGTTGCCATGGTCATGGTGTCTCTGAGTAAGACAGAAGGTAATACAGGGGCTGGGGTATTGCTGTGATAGGTCTGACTTGCCACCATATTCTATTCTTTAATCTAGTTATCTCCTTGAACACGGGATTTAGTGCATTGTACATTTTGTAACTTTCCTTTCTCAGCTTGCTCCTTGGAAAAAATAAATCTGCATAAGTGTGACTACTAATAGCTGTACAACACAGTCAATGTTAAGTTCTTTGGTAATCTCCTCTGCCAAAGCTGTTAACCCATAATGGTTCAATTTATCTTCAGGCAGATTGCTTTTCATAAAGGTAGAAAGTAAGCACATTCTTCATCAAAATAACAAAAGAATAGGCTTTAGGCCACATTCTACCATTTTTCTCCCCTAAAACCTCTTGAGCTGGTCCCCCACACTTCAAATCACCTTCAGCATCACTGTCTTGCTGACACTAGTATGCTTCTGCCCACTAAGTCCCACTTAAAGAGTTTAACTGCTTTTTTAATCCAAAGTTCTAAAGTCCACATTCCTCCAAACAAAAGTATGGCCAGGCCTATAACAGTAATACCCCAGTCTGTCCCTGGTATCAATTTCTGTACTGCTTAGGTTTTCTATTGCTGTGAAGAGACGATATGATCACAATTCTTATGATGGAAAACATTTAATTGGTGCTGGATTCCACTTTAAATTTTATTCTATGATTGTCATGATAGGAGACATATCAGCAGGCAGACAGACATGGTGCTGGAGAGGTAGCTGAGAATTCTACATCGTGATCTGTAGTTAGCAGAAGTATAGGCCACACTAGGCCTCACTTAGTCATCTGACAACAAGGTCCCACCTCTTCATAGTGCTATTCCCTATGGACCAAGCATTCAAATAAATGACTCTCTAGGGGTTATTTCTATTCAAACCACTGCAATCAACATCACAGTTTCTTAGTATGGTACTAAGTAACTGACAGTAATCATCAGTCTCATAATACTTAATGTAGCAGAAGCTTTGTGAATTTGCAATCAACGGGAGAAATAACAAAGAGCCTGCAACCTCAGACAGACATACTGATTTATTCATTGTACAGTCTTGATTCAAAACTACAACAGTAGAATATGCATCTAAATCTTAAATAAAGCTAAAGATTGTTTTCTTTGCATAAATAAATTAACTAAATCTATGAGTTACTACATGGTATTGACAAAAATTATGGAAATGTTCATAATATGAAGTTCAATTAATATTTCTGAAGATCATGTCTATAATAAGCTTGTTTAATATCAGAAAATGTTTGTTATAGTTATATTTTTAGATCATTAAAACACTTGGAGAAACTGTTCTACACCTAGGTTAGCTCATACAATATGCCTTTCCAGTTCTACTCACATACCTAAACATTTCAGAATTTGATTTTTCTGACTGTGGTGACATGGAATCTCAATGTTAAATTTGCCATTCCAAATTTCTAAGGTTGTCTAAAATTGTGTTTAGTAATAATCTATATTTTATCTATTAAAAGTTTCTGTTAGGTCTATAGACCCTTATTTGGTTGGGTTATTGATTTTCTTTACCTTTTCTTGCATGTACTCTATTTAGTTTAGGTACTAAGTAGATACTTAGCTGTGAAAAACATTCATCCATTTAGTTGGCAGCCTCTTCACATTACCTTTGCTGCACAGATACAATTCAATTTTCAGAGTTCCCATTTGTCAATTGCTGGCCCTATTTTCTGAGTATCTTACATCCTATTTAGAGAATTCTTATCTAGACTTACACATTGTTGCATGCTCCCTAACTTATTATCTTGATGTTTCATGTTCTACACTGAGATCATCAATCTATTTGGAGTGGATTTCTGCAAAAAGTTAAGAGATAAGTGTTTAAGCACATTGTTCTGTATATGGACTTTCAGTTATCCCAACACTATTTTTTCTGAAGATGCTATCTCTATTCAGCTTTCTACTTGTGGTATCTCTGTCAAAAGAAATTGACAGGAGGCTATAGTCATGTGGATCTAAACTAGTTTCTCTATTCTGTTTAATTTATATACTTATATTTTTGCTATTATCATGCTGTTTTTATTGCTATAGATTTTTTTGTATATCTTGAGATGTGGTAATGTATGTAGCATTATTTATATGTATATGTGCATATGTGTACCAATGCCTATGGAAGCCAGAGGAGAGCATCATATCCCTTACAGTTATCTGCAGTTGTGGGCAGCCTGAATCTTGGGAACGAAACTCAAGTACTCTGCATGAACAGTAAGTATTCTTAACTGCTAGGTTTGTGTATGTATATGTGCACATGTGTATAGATACCCATGGAGGCCAGAAGAAAGCATCAGATATCCCGAGTTGTAAGCAGACTGAGTCCTGGGAACCAAGGTCAAGTACTCTGCATGAACAGTGAGTAGTCTTTATTATTATTATTATTATTATTATTATTATTATTATTATTATTATTAATTTTTTACTTATTTACATTCCAAATGTTTCCCCCTTTGCTGGTCCCCTCTTCATGAGTTCTTTACTACCTCCCCTTTGTCTCTGAGAGGGTGCTCCTTCATCAACCCACCCATCCCCACATCACCCCTGCCAGCATCCCACTTTTCTAGGACATCAAGTCTATACAGGATTAGGCTCATCTTCCCCACTGAGACCAGACAAGGCAGTCCTCTGCTACTTATATGTTGGGAGCCATGGACTAGCACATGTGTGCTCCTTGGTATGTGGCTCGGTCTCTGGGAAATCTGAGTGTTTCAGGTTATTTGACACTGTTGTTCTTTCTATATGGGGTTGCAATCCCCTACAGCTCCTACAGACCTTTCCCCAATTCTTCCATAGCGGTTCCTGACCTCAGTCCAATAGTTGGTTGTACATATCTGCATCAGTCTCATTCAGCTAAACATCAAGTATTCTTAAATGCTGTGGTGTCTTATTTTTCTCCTCAGAATTGTCTTGGTATCTGGGATATGTTGTGTTTCTACATGAATTTTTATGTTGCTTTTTGTATTTCTGTAAAGAATGTCATAGTGATATTGATTGCGAATGCATTGAATCTAAAAATAGTTTTTGTTAAATGGTCTTTGAAAAGTTATTATTTCTATCAATATATGAGCCTTGAAGTTCTTGTCTTCAAAACTTTAACGACCTTTCTTTATAAATTTAGTGTTTTCACTTTAACCTTCTAGTATGATGACTCAATAGTTTTCTGTACATTCTTGTCTTGCAGAGAACCCACGTTTGGATTCCAGGATTCACAATGTGACTCACAACAACATATAACTCCAATTTGAGAGTACATGATGACCTCTTTAGGTGTCAGCAGACATATACGTGGCACACATATATTCATTCAGACAAATCACTCAAGTACATGAAAAAAAAGTGAATCTTTAGAAAGCATAGTTCTAATAATGCAATTGTATGCAATGCTTGAACCTATGTAATAGTCTCCCATTTTTTCACAGATGTATATATAGCATCCTGCAAGTTATTGAAACTATGGAGGGAGACTAAAGTTTTTTGATTATAAAAATCTGATCACAATGAAATGAAAACAGAGTATGCATAATATTAGCTTTATAATGCAAATCCCTGGGTTATTCATTTTTGATCTTTGCTACATCCCAGTTACATTTCTATTCATGTTAATAGTGTCATTACAGTCATATATATATGTATAAATTATATATATATTATATATATATATATAATTTAAATAAACTTTGATTTTTTAAAGGATCAATTTTTATAACCTTGTATGAATAGGTCTTGATTGTCTTTTTAAAATTGTTGGAACTCAAGACTCTTCTTTAATTACGCTAACCTGTGCCATTATTTGTGGCTACCAGCTCCAAAATGGACAGCTATTTTTTCATGGCACTGTCATTTTTCTCATCACGTACTTTTAAACAAGCCAAGAAAGCACTGATGGAACTAGACAATATCATTCTGAGTGAGGTACCTCAGACCCAAAAGGACATGCATGGTATGTACTTACTAACAAGTGGATATTAGCCAAAAAAAATGCCAAATACCCAAGATACAGCCCACAGAACTCACAATTCAACAAACTGAAGGGCCCAAGTAAGGATGCCTCAGTTCCACTTGGGAAGGAGAAGAAATCAACCACAAGTGGGGGGTGAGGGACCTGGGAGGGAAAGAGGATGGGAGAGGGAGGAGAGAGGAACATGATTGGGTATTGGGTGGGGGGAAAAGACTGAAATCCCTGAGGACCAGAAGAAAAAAGGGAAACATGCAACCTTGGGAGGTAAGATGTTTGGAGAACCCTCCAGAATATACCACAGACTTGGGAGGTAAAAAACTCTCAAGACTCAAAAGGAGGAACCTTAGATGCAATGCCCTACACTGGGGGGGAGGGAACTTGAGGGGCCCACCTCCAGCAGTAAGACAGGGTATCAAGTGAAGGATGTGGTTGCCATCCCACAGTCAAAACTCTGACCCATAATTGTTCCTGTCTGAAAGAACTACAGTGATGGAAATGGATAGGAGCCTGAGGGAAAGAAGGTCCAGCAACAGGTCCAAAGTAGGATCCAGCTCAAGGGGAGGTCCTAAGGCCTAACAATATTACTGAGGCTATAGAGTGCTCAAAAAATGGGAGTTATCATGACTGTCTTCCTAAAGACCCAACAAACAGCTAAAAGAGTCAGATGCAGATATTTATACCCAACCATTGGTCAAGAGCTGCTGACCCCTGTGATTGAATTAGGGGAAAGCTAGAAGATGCTGTGGAGGAGGGCGACCCTGTGGGAGGACCAGCAGTCTCAATTAACCTGGACCCCTGAGATCTCTCAGATACTGGACCACCAACCAGGCAGCATATGCCAGCTGATATAAGGCCCCTGGAACATATGTAGTGGAGGACTGCTGGGTCTGGATTTAGTCAGAGAAAATGCACCTAACCCTCAAGAGACTGAAAGCCCTAGGTAGTTTAGAGGTCTGGTGGGGTAGGGATCGGGGTGGGGACAACCTCGTGGAGACAGGGAACTGGGGAGGAGGTATGGGATGTGGAATAGTCGGAGGGTAGACAGGGGATGGATAAAATCTGGAGTGTTAAAAAAAAGAATGAAGGAAAGAAAGAAAGAAAGAAAGAAAGAAAGAAAGAAAGAAAGAAAGAAAGGAAGGAAGAAAGAAAGAAAGAAAGAAAGGAAGAAAGAAAGAAGGAAAGAAAGAGAAAGAAAGGAAAAGAAATAAAGAAAGAAAGAAGGAAAAAAGGAAGGAAGAAAAGAAGGAAGGAAGGAAGGAAGGAAGGAAGGAAGGAAGGAAGGAAGGAAGGAAGGAAGGAAGGAAGGAAGGGAAGCAAGCACTGATTTTATTCAAAATTCTTTACAACGTCATGGAATATAGTTTGAGCTCACAAGATAATTTCTCCTTTTCTTTCAAATCTTCAATTTGATTACGATAAATGCCAAATAATTTTGTGATATTAAGATAAATGAATATTCTTAAGATCAAATAATATTGTCCATTAAAAGGCATAAAGTATTTTTATAACAGGGTAAATATTAAATGTACCACTCACATCAAGACATTGAAAATGAACATAATTGTATGGTTGCTAACTTTGGTTAAACTGCTTAGTATGAAACACAGTACGTGAACAAATATTGGTGTTTGTTTTATTTTCATTTTTAGTATTTGACCATTTCTTTTCATGTTTCAAATATCCATCTCTCTATGAGAAGCACAGAATGTTACATATTATATCTAGTTACATATTATTTCTAGTAATATAAGCTTTTAATACTTTATTTATAGTGATATAATTTAACAGAAATTATTGCAGTATCAGTCATGGATTTGGTAATCAGATTTAGTATGTTATTATTTTCATAATGAGAATAGCAAACCACAGATTACATTTTAGTCTCATAATGAGAAAAATCTTTCTTTTGAAGAGTCTCTATATTTTTACATAGTATTCATATTTTTGACATTTTATTTACATTTCAAATGTTTTCCCCTTTCCAGGTCTCCCCCTCAGAAACCCCTTATCCATGCCCCCTCAACCTGCCTCTATGAGGGTATTCACCCACCCACCCACCCACTCCTCTCTTCCCTCCCTGCATTCCTCTATACTGGGGCATCTAACACCCTCAGGCCCAAGGACTTCTCCTCCCACTGATGGCCAACAAGGCCCTCCTCTGCCACATATGTGGCCAGCACCATGGGTTCCTCCATGTGTATTCTTTGGTAGGTGGTCCAGTCTCTGGGAACTCTGGGGGGTCTGGCTGGTTGACACTGTTGCTCCATCCATGGGGCTGCAAACTCCCTCAGCTCCTTCAGTCCAATCTCCAACTCCTCCATTTGGGACCTCATGCTCAGTCCAACCGTTGCTGTGAAGTGAATCTTGGGTATTCCGAACTTTTGGGCTAATATCCACTTATCGGTGAGTACATATCATGTTCGTTCTTTTGTGACTGAGCTACCTCACTCAGGATGATATTTTCAAGTTCCATCCATTTGGCTGCTAATTTCATGAAGCCATTGTTTTTAATAGCTGAGTAGTATTCCATTGTGTAAATGTACCACATTTTGTGTATCCATTCCTGTGTTGAGAGACATCTGGGTTGTTTCCAGCTTTTGGCTATTATAAATATGGCTGCTATGAACATAGTGGAGTATGTGTCCTTATTTTTATAAAGTTCTATTTTAATTTGTATATATATTACATAGTATTCATATATATATATATATATATATATATATATATATATATGATTCAAGACATATTTAGCATATATAATATTCTGTAGTATCATGAAATTTCTACCTGTTCAATAGGCTTCTTAGTAAAACAACACTTCAAGATGGGCATTTGTTGTTATTGAAATGGACATAATTATCAAAGATTAATATCTTGTATTTTATTGTACAGTTAAAAAGTATTATTTATGGAGTTGGAGAAGATGACTCAGTGGATAAGAGCATTTATTTCTCTTAGAGAAGAATAGGCTTCAGTTTCCAGAACATATACACGTGTTTTCTAAAAAACAACCTTAATTCAGTTGGAGTGAACCCAATGGCCTCTTCTGACCTCTCCCAGCATGTAATATACTAACATACATGGAAACAAAATATCTATATGCATAAAAATATTTAAATATTTTAAAAATTAAGTAGTTGTGAGTTCATGTGGGTACTATTCTTACTGTGTCTGGAAGACTCTGTTTCCTTGGAGTTATCCATTACCTCTGGCTCTTAAAATCTTTCTGCATACTCTTCTACAAAGAATACTGAGCATTGAGGGAAGAGGTTTGATAAAGACATACCATTGAGGACCAAGTGTTCCAAAGTCTATCACTCTGTAGAGTGTTCATGTATAGGTCTCAATGGTAGTCACTTGAAATAAGAACCAACAACTTCCAGGTATGGGTGCAATCTCATGTCTAGACCTTAAATCCAACCAAAAAGTGATTGACAACCCTCATAACTTATAGCCCACTAATCGATTGACAACACCCATAACATATAGTCCACTAAGTAAGTGATAATACCCATACCATATCCCACTAAGAGAGTGGCAATACTTATAACATATATCCCACTAAGTGAGTGACAACACCCATAACATATATCGTGTTGAGTGACAACACCCATAACATATATCCCACTAAGTGAGTAGCAATACCCATAACATATATCCCACTAAGTGAGTAACAATACCCATAACATATAGTCCACTAAATGATTGACAACACCCGAAACATATATCCCACTAAGTGAGTGACAACATACATAACTTATATTCTACTAAGTGAGTGACAACACCCATAAGATGTTGTCCACTAAGTGAGTGACAATACCCATATCATACAGTCCACTAAATGACTGACAACACCGATAACATATATCCACTAAGGGAGTGACAGCACCAATAACATATATTCCACTATTGTACCAGTGTATCTTATAGGCATGTCACTAACAGAGATTGCATGTTAATATCTGGGAGATATTGATGATCACTTTTTTCCTTGACCTTTTTTTAATCAACATTTTTAATCCCCTTCCTCTTCTCTAAATGTCCCCGCCATAATTTTTGTCCATTTTATTCCAGGAGAGTCAATTTTGAGAGGAAAAAGTCATTATTTGTAATAACCAGAAGCTGAAAACATCCCAAATGTCTTTCAACCAAAGAATGGATATAAAAAATGTAGTTAATTTATACAATGGAATGTTATTCAGGTATTATAAATCAAGACCATGAATTTTGCAAGCAAATGGATGGGACTAGAAAATATCATCCTGAGTGAGGTAACCCAGACCCAAAATGACATGCATAGTATGTACTCACTGATAATTGGATATTAGGCAAATTTTCAGTATAGATTCGTTGTCTTCCATATTTCACTGTTTGTTGATGAAATGTCTTAGTGTTTTCTTGTGAGATATAATCTGATTAGAGATCTTCCATTTCTTGTTCCTATACCTTTATATTATACAGATTTGACATTTTCTCCATTACTTCTTCTAATATAATTTTAAATGCTTTTATTTAATTCTCTTTTTTCAATATTTTTATATATTTTTGATATTTTTCATAAAGTTCTGACTGAGATCCTATAATTTTTTTATTCATATTTACTTTTCGTATTTTTTCTTGAAAATGATTGATATTAAATGAACTGTTCTCAGGTTTTTAGTTTCTCTTCTGTTATATCAGTTTTGATCTTGACAGTGTATATGTTTTTATTATTTTATTGACTGAGTATTAGAGCTGTAGATAGTCTTTTATTTCAAATATTCAATTTCAAATTTTCTGAATGCAAAATGAGTTTTGTTTTTAATATTTTCTGCTATAATTGAATTATTTAGCTTCATTGTTATAAAGTTCCTTGTGTTTCCTTATAACAATCAATTCAAATTTGTTATTAAATTTTTTTAGAATTCATTTACTTATTTATATTCCAAACACTTCTCCCCCAGTCTCCTATCACATAGTCCCTCCTCCCATTCTCCCACCTCTTCTCCACTGAGGGAGTTGACCCCTGGAGTATCCCCCCATTTTTATTGTTAGCCTCTGGTGGTGCTAATACTTCATGCTTCTTCATATTTATTTGATATTATAATATTTGCCATACCTCAGAAAATGCCAAGTCTTTGCTCTTTGGAAAACAATTGTTCTGGCATCAGTGGAGGTAAGAGCAGTGCTGTCCCATCAAGTTTGTCAGTGGTAACAGTTATTACTGGATTTCTTATGGGTCATCATTTTTAATTTCTACAGTAGTACTGTGGATTGTTGGGGTCTTTAGCAGTGATGGCTGCCGAGTCTAAAACACATATTTCTATGACCAGAGTTCTAATTGCTAAGCATATCTTCTTCTTTGAGTTTTTGATGTAATATAATTTTAGCATCTTTCCCTTCTCTTTTCTCTATCCAAACCCTCTCGTATACCTATCGCTTGCCCTCTTTATTTCCACAAATTGTTATTGTGTACCTATATACATATATTTGTGTGTGTTATTAAATATAATCTGCTCAATTTGTATAATGGAACTTGCATGTACACTCGCAGGGATGACTATTTAACACTGGACAACCAATTGGTGTTCTATTTAAATGACTTGTAAAAATGCCTGTGGCTGATGTATGATAGTTGATCCTAGGATTAAAATATTGGTATACATGGAGAGACTTCAGTCTTTGGCTTTGGGGTGGTAATAATATTGTTCATAACACAAATGCTACATTTCAAACTGATATGGCTGTGAAGAATAAGGCAAAAATATTTGCAGAATTATAGGAACTTTAGGATCTGAGTAGAACACAATTGTCCATGGTGGCTGAGTCAGAGAAGAGAAAAGGGCAAAAGTGAGAGCTTGACTCAGATACCCACAGTGAAAAACTACATATTTTTTTGTGATAACACTGATGTTAAACATACTAACTATATAAAGCCTAGATATAACGTACAGTAGTGTGATAACTCCAGGAGCTTTTATGTCACTGTAGTACATAGATCTCTGTGTTAGAAAAGACAATTTTGGAAGTGTGTACATCTGTAGTAACTTGGTTCTGTGGCTCAAAGTGTGAACAAGATCATTAAAGTAACCAATACAACATATAAAGTATTGGACTGGCACACTGTAGCACAGAGACTTGGTCCAGAATATCAGGTCACATGGGTTATATACTGAGTTTGGAGAAGTGTCTGGAAGAGTTTTTTTTTTTCCTAGAGGGATACAATAGTTTCAGCTTTGAAGGTCAAGGAGGGTTGAAGAGGCATATTTCCCTTTCAGAGATTTCTGGAATAAAGACCCATCCTAGTGCCAGGACATATAGGTGTCGTCTGAGCAAAGGTTCACTGGGGCACATCATAGTTTCTACTATCTGCCTCTGACTTTCTTTTAACTGTCTCCCATTTCTTGCTGTTCTTAGCAGTTATTATCTCTATTTCTTCCACTATTATTGTACGTTACATGGGCATGGGCAGTTGGAAAAGAAACATTATTACTTCCTAATTGTCCCTGTGATCATGTCAACTTTTCAGGCTACTTACTGATACAAAATTCCTGTGTGTTCCAGATTGCCTCCCACGGCTTAATTAAACATGTGCATTTAGTAATATAATTTGTGTGGGTCATGTTATATTGCAACACTTATTACCATATATACACTGTTACACTACAAAATAACACTACCAAACACAACCTCAATATGTACTCAATCTCTGAAACAGTTAAGAAAAAAGCAACTTAAGAGTGAAGGGGACATAAAGAAGTGGAAAATGTGTCAAGATTTGTAGAATTACTACCCCTTCCATAGTAATTGTCTACACTGAGTGATAACTATAGAAAAAGATGGAAAATAATGTTGATATAGAAATTCTTTTCTTTTCCATTGCATATTTGTCTTTGGTTTAATTCATCAGATAAGAACAAGAAAAAAATCTTTTCTTACTGCACTACCAGTGCTCAGAGTAAGAGAATTTCAAAGAAATGTAAAATTAAGTTGGAAGAATTAGTGAGCATTTTCAACCCTAGGCAAATGATTTTCAAAGTATATATTGCTATAGTGCCTCAAGTTTCACACAATCAACTAGGAGACTATAAGTGTTTGATTTAAAGTATAATTCTATCGCATTCTAAGTCATTGGTTAGACACTAAGTAATCTTTTTTTTTTTTTTATAATCAGACTTAGAAAATGGTGTGTAGGGCAAATTGCTAACTTTTATCAAAAGGTAGTCTGTCCAGAAGTGATCTTTGCATCATTTCCAACTGTAAATACAGTAAACCTCCTTAAAATATCTTGTAATATGAAATTTTGTTATCCTTTTGAATTTAAAATATTTGTACAAAATGAATTTTCCATAAAGTAATGCTAAGAGAAATCAAAGGCATATTTAATTTTTACTTATTTTATCTCTTTAACCATGAGTTTCTTTCCTTTGTCAAATAGAACAGAAAGAACATCTGGAATTTAAAAATATTACAAAAGGCTTTCTTGAGTTATCAAAGAAATTGGAATATATTAACTTCTAACATTAGTGACAACTCTTTGATTAATTTTTGAGATATAACATAACTTGAAATCATAACCATTTAATGTAGGATTTCTATGGTTGATCACTGTCTTTTCATGGTTATGTACAAGCAATTATCCCCTTCTGATTTTACCATATAATTATTTTATAGCATCTCAGCAAAGTATAAAGCCCATGATTATATTTTACTTTTTTATACTTTTCCTACCTTTCTTTAAATATTGTTGTTTAGTCTAGATAGTATATATAATGAATTTCTACTATTAAGAGTTATACCTAGTATACCTGTAAGTGAAACTAATACCAAGACATGTTTTCTATTAATTAGAATAACCCATTACTACTCTAATTCTTTACAATTATTTAAAAAGTAGATTTATCTTGTCTATGTCCACATTATAGTAATCACCTAAACCTATCAAAATGAATATTAAGGATATGGAAGTTTTATAACAATACTACATAACTGACCATTACCAACTATTCAAGAATTGTTTTATATTGTTTGAAGATATAAATGTTTTATTAGGTTTTATATATCTAATTATTATTAAACAAGTATTAACAGTTATTTTCATTAACATGTTATCTAGTAGATTATAGTTTGTATGCCACAAAGTATATATGAGAAAAATTTGACTCAGGAGGTGACAGATTCTACATTTTTTCAGTTTTTACTTTTGAGATTATAATTATAATATTTCTTCCTTCCCTTTCCTTCCCTCAAATCCTCCCATATACTCCACCTTAGCTTTTTCAAATTTACGGCCTCTTTTTTATTGTTATTACATGCATATTTGTTTATGTCTATATGTATACATGTTTATATATATTCCTAAGTGCACTTATAAGCATATATATATATATATATATATATATATATATACATATACACATATATTCATAAATATAAACTTCTCAGTCTATATGCTAAACATTTGATAGTGGATAACCAATTATTGTGGTCTCCCTGGGGAAGAGTATTTCTCCTACTCTCAGGATTCCTTAGTTGCTTGTGGTTCTCTATGTAATGTTGGGACCTTATGGAATTTCTTATACCTCTTATTTATTTCATTTGAGGAAAAGTCAAAGATGGGCTTCATCAGATGACTCATTCATAGAATTTGTGGTAATAAATATATGATTTGAGAATATATATCAGGATTTACATAAATTAGGAGCCATAAATATTCTATTTTTAACTGACTTGAGAATTACTTCATTCTAACATAAAATGGACCATTTATATCTAAGATATTCATCCTGAAAGTATATCTCAGTTAGCTGAATTATTCCCATTTATCTGGACAGGAGTTAGTTGGTGTGCTATAATCTGTCAATGGCCATTTAGTAAGTTTGGAGGCTTTAAAATTCATGTCAATTTTCATCTATCAGCCATAGAGAATATAGAATGAAAAGGTCACATATCTTCTCCAAGGACTTGGTAAAATGCTAAGGTTAGCTACTCTTTGTTTTCACAGCTAAGTAGGTGGGGTAAATTTGTAATCGACTAAACAGAAGGGATGTTGATATAAAGTGACACAGTCAACTTTGCCTATAAAACATATTGTGAATAATTGAGCTTTGCATTCTGTATTCTGTGGTTTAGGAAGAGAAAGAAACATGCAAAGAGAAAGGTAATAAAAGGAAATGAGTAGCAGAATAAGACCACTTGATTTTCTTTTAAGATATTTTTAGCCTATTTTACAAAGAGTTTTATTATAACATTAAATGTATTTTCAGTTTTTATATGAAATATATGGATAATAATTAACACAAATAAGTTTTCTCCCTTTTCTTCATTCCTCTAAAGATACTTTACACAAAATTGAAAAAAGGATTTGTATTTAGTAATACACACAAAAGTATTTTCTTCTAACATATAAAATTTAACTCTGGAGTTTGTAGTATATATTCAAGGTAATAATATTTTGTTGCTCATATTGAATAATTACTATAATTAATTATAATTTTAAACATAAATGATCATAGTATTCATCATATATATTTACCATTAACACATTTTTGGTACCAGCATGGAAAGTTCACTCTCATAAGAACATTTACTCCAGAAAACCAAATAACCCTATCAAAAAATGGGGAACAGAGCTAAGCAGAGAATTCTCAACTGAGGAAATTCGCAGGGCTGAGAAACACCTAAAGAAATGTTCAACTTCCCTAGTCATCAGGGAAATGCAAATCAAAACAAGT
>CM052722.1:104290359-104319528 GCA_028551405.1 Uromys caudimaculatus
AAAAAAAAAAAAAGAACATTTCTAACATAGAGAACAGCATTACCACTATATGTCTCACCTCAAGATTTACTTAGTTCTTGAAAATCATGTCAGTTCTCAGGAACTTTACACACTTCAATATACATGGCTCTGTATCACCTTAATTCATTCATTTCTGTATAATCTGATTTTAATTAAATATATTTATATTAGTGTTTTCAGATTTTCATAAATCTATATGATGCATCTTTAGCATACTTACATTTTCCTTCTCCTTCTATCTACTTTCAGATTCACCTCACTGTGACCAAATGTACCTATACACTTATGTGCAGTTCACTGGAGCATGCTAACCCAACCAATGACCAAACTCTTAAAGAAAATTGACTATTTCTCCTCCAGGAGCCATAAATTGTCAAGATCTCCTCAGCTAGGGATGAGCTCTTGTTATCCAACCCCAAACTCTATAATGAAATGCTTTATTTTTGTGCAGGCAACTACAGCTGCTGTGACTCCATTTTATAGGGGTATTGTCATGTTCAGAAAACACTGTTTCATTATTGTCTTCCCCAACCACTGACTCTTAAATTTTTTTTTTTTGCCTTCTCTTCCTTAGATTTACGAGGATATGATATAAATATTCTATTTGTGCTTGAGCACTCCATTGACACTTATTTTTGCACTTTATTCAGCTGTTTTTGTGCACAAACTTCTCAAATGATATCTAAAATCTGCACTAATCTACTGAACATATATAAAGGAGATCATTAAGTTTTTGTCCTTCTTTGTCTGATTTATTTCATATACCACAATGTCCTTCAGGTTCAGTTTCTTACAAATGAAAATATATTTTGTGGTTTTGGTACACATGGGTGTTCGCATTGAAGAATGAAGGGTGGAATTCATACATGATAATTAGGTTTTCTGCAATTTTGGGGGTGGTATATGAACATGAATGTAGGTGCCAATGGTTGTCACATGTGACAGACTTCCCTGGAGCTGGAGTTACAGGCATTTGAGAGCTGCCTAATGTGAGTGCTGTGAATTGAACTTGGGTCTTCTGAAAGAGAAGCCTTGAATTTTCATCACTGAGCTATTCTCCAGTCCCATCCATCTCCATTTTTAAAGGATGAATCATTT
Source organism: Uromys caudimaculatus (assembly GCA_028551405.1). Classification (NCBI taxonomy): domain Eukaryota; kingdom Metazoa; phylum Chordata; class Mammalia; order Rodentia; family Muridae; genus Uromys; species Uromys caudimaculatus. Next base: position 104,291,479 of record CM052722.1, read on the forward strand.
TATAGTTAATGCAGCAATGAATATGTTCATCCATTGTCAATGCTGGGGAACATATCTTTGTAATTCTGAGTCTTTTTTAGCTGTGAATTGTCATTCATCTAGGTTGCCAGAATGGCAAAAGCTAGAGGATGTATAACTTAATAGATTTGCAGAATGAAAGAAATTACAGACTCTGGCAAAGTTTCAAATTGTGTAGGAGTTATTTTATGATCCCTTATCAGTCTTGAAGATGATGGCTACTTGCTGAGTGATGTGAAATTTCTTGACCTTCATAGGTATAATCAAAACCAAATGATTGATATTTCCCAGGGTATTAACATTTCATTTTCAACCATCTTAATAATATTAAAAAAGTAATGAAATATGCATAAAATAAAATCTACTGACAATAAAAATATAAAAACATATGAACATTAATTTTCATAGTAGCAATAATCTCTGCTTATATTAGCTTAATATATTTTAATATCTTTTTGATATTAGTTCTTGATTACTTCATGTAGATGTGTCTAACTATAGCTATCAAATAATATTTAGTTTATGATTTTATTTCCTGTCCATTTTCTACTATCATAATATATTCTAGTATTATAACAATAATGATAATTTATAATAGATTGGAATTTATATTAATTTGGATTTTGTAGCTAAGGAAATCAAGGGTCAAGTGCATATATCTAGTCTGGGTTTTAATTTATAGAATAAGGGATCTGTGATGGTGGGCATTGCAGAAGGGAGAAAAATGTACTACATGCTGGCAAAACAAATAGTTCTCAAAGAAATGTATAATTCATCCCTTCATGAAGGCTCTACTACATTACCAAATTATCTTTCACTGATTCCCACCTTTATACGAATTAAGATTTCAAGATGTGAACTCTTAAAAGATACACTCAGTAGCTGAGTAGAATTATATTGCACAAATGAATCACATTTTCTGTATTCTTTCTTCTGTCATGGGACATCTGGGTTGTTTCAAGCTTCTGGCTATCACACACAAACAAGGCCACTATGAACATAGTGTAACAGGTGCCCAGGTATATTCCCAAGAGTGGTATTGGTGGGTCTTCAGGTAGATCTATTTCAAATTTTCTGAGGAACCTACAGACTGATTTCCAGAGTGGTTGTACCAGTTTGCAATCCCACCAGCTGTGGAAGAGTGTAACTCTTCCTCCATATCCTCACCAACATATGTTGTCACTTGAGGTTTTGATTTTAGCCATTCTGATGGATGTAAGGTAGAATCTCAGGTTCGTTTTGATTTGCATTTCTCTGATCACTAAGGACTTTGAACATTTCTTTAGGTGCTTCTCAGTCATTCGAGATTTCTCTGTTGTGAATTCTCAGTTTAGTTTTATACCCCGTTTTTTGAATGGGTTGCTTGGGTTTTTGGTGGTTAGCATCTTGAGTACTTTATATAGTTTGGATATTAGCCCTCTATTGCATGTGGGGTTAGTGAAGATTTTACCCAATCTGTAGGTTGCCAATTGATTTGTCTTATTGATTATGTCCTTTGTCTTACAGAGCTTTCGTTTCATGAGGTCCCATTTATATATTCTTAATTTTAGAGCATGAGCCATTTTAGTTCTGTTTAGGAAATTTCCCCCTGTGCCAATGATTTCAAGGATCTTTCCCAATTTCTCTTCTATTAGATTCAGTGTATCTGGTTTTATGTTAAAGTCCTTGATCCACTTGTACTTGAGCTTTGTGTAAAGTGATAAATATGGATCTATTTTCATTTTTCTACATGCAGACAGCCAGTTAGACGAGCACCATTTATTGAAGATGTTTTCTTTTTGGAGGACATTCTGAGTTTTGTGCCAAATGGATGGAACTAGAGAATATCATCCTGAGTGAAGAAACTCAGACCCAAAAGGACATGCATGGTGTTTGCTCACTAATAAGTGGATATTAGCCACACACACAAAAAAGTACAGAATACCCAGGATACAGTCCACAGAACTCAAAAAGGTCAACAAGCTGAAGGGCCAAAGTGAGGATGCCTCAGTCCCACTTGGAAGGGAGAAGAAAGCAATCACAAATGGGGGAGGGAGGGAGGGACCTGGAAGGGAACGTGTATGGGGAGGGAGAGGAGAAACTGATGTTGTATTGGGTGAGAGAAATAGACTGAAATCCTTAGGGGTGAGCAGAAAGAATGGAAACAGGTAACCTCAGGAGGTAGGAGGTTGGGGGTACCCTCCAGAATACACCAGAGTCCTGGGAGGTGAGAGACGCTCAGGACTCAAAGGGAGGGATCTTAGATGAAATGCCCAACAGTAGGGAGAGGGAACTTATAGAGGCCACCTCCAGGGGGAAGACAGGGCATCAAGTGAGGGAGGGGGTTGCCATCCCACAGTCAAAACTCTGACCCATAATTGTTCCTGTCTGAAAGAACTACAGGGATGGAAATGGAGAGGATCCTGAGGAAAAGAAGGTCCAGTGACAGGCCCAAGGTGGGATTCAGCTCAAGGGGAGGTCCCAAGGCTGACACTATTACTGAGGCTATGGAGAGCTCACAAAAAGGGACCTATCATGACTGCCCTCCTAAAGACCCAACAAGCAGCTGAGAGAGTCAGATACAGATATTTGCACCCAACCAATGGTCAAAATTTGCTGACCCTATGCTTAATTAGGGAAAGACTAAAAGAAGCTGAGGAGGGGGGACCCTGTAGAAATATCAGCAGTCTCAATTAATCTGGACCCCTGAGATTTTTCAAACACAGGACCACCAAACAGGCAGTATACACCGGCTGATATAAAGCCCCCAACACATATAGAACAGAGGACTGCCGAGTCTGTGTTCAATCAGAGAAGATGCGCCTAACCCTCAAGAGTTGGAGGCCCCAGGGAGTTTAGAGGTCAGGTGGGGTTGGGGGTAGGGACATCTTCGTGGAGACAGGGGGTGGGAAGGTGGTATGAGATGTGGAGCAGTTGCAGGGTGGATGGTGGAGGGAATAAAATCTGGAGTGTAAAAAATAAATCAGTACATGAATAAATAAATATTTTTGTTAAAAAAAGATACACTCAAATTAAAATAATATATAACCTTATTCTTTACCTACCTACCCAGCTTATATGTTGTTAATGCTTAGAGCTAATAAATGTTTTCTCATTTAATTTTTTCTGTTAGTCATGACTGATAATTTATAAGCTCTTATGAATGAAGGAATTATACTTTGAGAGTTAATGTTCACACAGTACACTGAGACTAAGTTTGATGTAGACTGTGACTGAGTCCAGCATTCATTTATACCTTTTATGTATAGTCTTTCAGTTCTTCAGTGTTCTTATCCATCCTTCATATAACCAGCAGACAATTTAGCACAAACTGATTACAAGTTTGTCCTTGTTAATAATTCACTCCACAGTTCCCTTTGTTTTCAACTGATGGACTCTACAGATCAGTTCTTAGCCTGACATGCAAGCCTTCCCCACATGCGAGTCGATGAATATTGAAATCCATCTACACTTGTACTTATTTATATGTTTGTTTTTTCTAATCACGATATTTATGTGATATTTCTTCTTGAAACATCAGCATTCTCATTTCAGAAGACAGTTACTTGATTTTCCTCTGAACTCATGTCTACAAATAACTGACTTATTAAATCACCATGTCAGGATCTTTCTCATATTTAAGCTTTTTTAAATTGTGTGTTTTATTTGTATCATAATTGTCTTTACCCTATGTCAGGATAATAAAGTTTTGCTGTTCCCCAGCAAGACAACTTGAATGTTTCCTAGACAAGAAAATTTTCTATAATATTCCTTTACCTGCTACTACTCTATGTCTTCTGTAACAATGACTGTGTTACAGCCTTATGTCAATTGTCCCCTGCATGTGGATACTCTGTCTTATGACACTTTTAAGAATTCTTCTGTATGCATTATTTAGACTCGTAAAAAATTATCATATTTTCTATATGTGTAAAAGTTTGCTGCTCTCTGCAGTGTGTTGAACTTTTTGAAATGACATGTGATAAGAAAAGCTCAAGGTCAGCAGATAAAGAAAGTTTGACCTTTAACAAGCCCACATATATTTAAAAATGCTTATAGAGAAGAAAAGAAATGCATCTTGTGAGCTTCCTAAAGATGAGGCTGAAGAATATATTTAGAGACTAAGAGTTATACCATGCAATAATTCAAAATGATAAGCAAACAGCAAAATTAATGGATGATGAGCCATCCCCAAATAATATAATGTTTAAGACATGATATTAATTCTGTTCTTGTATTAATTTAGACATCTAAGAATACAATAAATATTTTCATGTATTCTGAGACCTTATATTTATAAATATATGGTAATATGTTTGATTCTAGCTTTTTGAAGATGTTTTTTGCCATGTTCCTCACATATAGCAAGGGATAAGATTTTTACAAATGGGAAGTGAATATAGGCTTTTGTTTGACCAATAAGAACATTAGAACAAGTATAAAGCTAAGAGGCCTTACATCACTCCTTTTGGTGTCCAGAACTGACTTTTGATATCGAACTGGAAACTTATGAAAATGAATAATAATGGGGGCCACTTACCTAGTTCTGTACATATGTTCAGATTTAATGAGGGTCTTTTTAATCAATCTTCAAGATGCTTTAAGATAATAAATTCTGTAAAGTTATCAGTGGGATGTGATGCTAGTCTCTCTGAAAAAAAATTGCACATTTACATGTTAGAGTTAATCTGAAGCTATATAATTGGAAGAAAAGCCCCATAGATTATATTCAAATCCCAAGTGAGTTCATTGTAATTATATTTAATTCATTAAATGACAAGAAATTTAATAAAAGTTGGAACGTAGCTCATTTCATGAATAGAGAAAGATTCTCATCAGTCTAGGTTTTGTATTTTTATTTTCTCATTTTATGTTTCAAATAGAAAAAAAAATCTCTTGAAAATTAATAGATCTGACCTGAGATCCACTATGAAGAGTGAATTTGTAGGACATTTTTTGTTTGCCCCGCTTAAGCAATCTACATTTAAAGTAACAATGACAAAAGACTCTTCAGAGTTATTTTATAATGTTGCAGTGCTGTTTTTTTAGAGGAGATGAAGCATAGAGATCTCATAAAGATTTTCATTACAATCAGAGTTCAAAATTAAGTTGGCACAATGAGGAAAATGTTGAACACATAGTTATGAATTCTAATTCATGACACAAGTAGTACTTTCTTCTAGAACTTGACTTATGCAACTTCTTTACAAACTCACACATTACCTTTTTTATATTGTCAAGTGACATTCACCATAATTTGCATTTCGTAGTGTTACTTTAGTATGTTTATAATAGCTCAAATCAAAAAATGCGCTTCATGATTTTGAAAGTACTCATATATCAATTATAATAGCTATTGCTCTTAGTTGATATATAAATCAATTCCAAATAAGAGAAATATGGGTTTCTAAAGATCACACAATCATGTGGTGATAATGGGAGAGGAAGAATGATTTCTAATCAAACAAGTTTTGCTCTATCAATATAATACCAATCCCAGCACATTTCATCCCACAGCTGTTTTCTGTGTGACATGGAAACATGTGAAATAATGCTCCTCTTCTCTCCTTCTTTCTCTCCTTCCTCTCATCCTTCTACCCTCACATCCATCTTTTCTCCCTCTTTCTATCAAAGTAGGATGGGACTCACAGTCTTAACTAAACTTGGCAGGTCCACCATCACTGAGATAAAGCAACAAATCACACCTCTCTTGTTTGAGTTTAATCATTGTTTCATCTTTAGAGCATTTACTTCCTTTTCTCTAATGAGGGCTTCATTTAAGTGGAAACTTCAAAATCAAGGACTGCATGCTGCCCATTTGTTCTTTATTTTTCAGTGTACACAATAAAGTAAAATACACACTAGTTAGAAAATGCATTTCAGTCCAATTTTCTTTAATAATTTTAGAGAATTAGTATTTATATTATCTGAACCATTTAAATGAAAAAAATATGGCTATATAACTTTAATACTTAGCAAGTCTTCTTTGCATTTTTCCTAACATAACATAATGCAACATAAAATGTTACACATGTACAAACCAATTTAAACTTAGAGTTTGTATCTCGATGACACCTTAATATGTCAATCTAATATATGACCTTCCAAGTAAGATTATTTTACTACAAATGTCTTTTTCAATAGGTATTGCTTTGAACTAATTATCTTAAGAAGCTGCAAGTATAAGAGAAACTCTTTTGTTAGAGTCAAACTTATCCAAATTGAAGGGAACATTAATAAAGAATCAGGATTCAAAATAGTAAAAGAACCTCATAACTGAAAAACGTCCTATTCCTACTTATCGACCTTCCACATAGTTTTCTTTCATTACTGCTTTCACTTTCTTTTCTCTTTCCCATCCATCTTTTCTTTTCACCTTTATCTTTTCCTTCTTTTCTTTTTATCTGTATTGTGGTTTGCTGTTTGCCTGGTGTGAGTGTGTGTGTGTGTGTGTGTGTGTGTGTGTGTGTGTGTGTGTGTGTGTGTGATAGGAATTGAATCCAGAACCTCTGTGTTGCTAAGAATGCTTTCTACAGATAAGCTACATTTCCAGTAATAAATACCCTTAAGTTTCTAGTTTAGAGGACAGTGATATTTAAGTGTGAACTCTAAGACATCTGTTGGAGAACTAACTACTCCCTAGGGGTATGTGTGTGTGTGTGTGTGTGTGTGTGTGTGTGTGTGTGTGTGTGTGTGTAAACTTCTGCATATGTTTTCTCTATAATCTGTGCTTTATTACAGTAAACTATCCAACTAAGAACACAGAATGGCAGAGTAAAAATATGTCCTACCCACTGCCTATACATTCAACACAAACTTTTAAATATAATTAAACTACTGACATTTTAAGAAGAATGCTAAATTCAAGTTTATTAAATATTTTATATTTAATCTTGTTGTCTATGGAATGGTTGTTTCTTTGCTGAAAGGAAAATATGGCTTTACTATGCAAATCAGTGTAGAGGTTTCTCAAATAGTGGAAAAATCTTTCACAAGATACAGAGAGCCACAGTTGGGATCATATCCTAAAGACTCTACATATTATTACAGATATACTTGCTCACTAATGCTCTCTTCATAATAGACAGAAATAGAAATAGCCCAATTGGGCATCTATCAATGAATGAGTAAATAAAAGTACATTAAGAGAATGGTACAACAATCACTTGCTATGACAAATGAAATTATGAAATCCACACATAAAATTATGGAACTAAAAACATCATCCTCAGTAAATTAACCCAGATTCTAAAGACAAATATTGTATGTTTTCTCTTATACATATATATCAGATTTTAACTTTTAGATTTGTATGTTTCATCTGGAATCCCCACAGAGGTTAAGTAGCATGCAAGTGATAATAGAAGAAGAGGAGATCTTCTAAGAAAGGGAAAATAGAATATAAGGTTACAAAGGGGAAAGTAGAATAGGAGGAATAAATGAAGGTAGCAATGAGAAGGCAGGGTAAAGAAGTTAATATGGAGGGGTCCAACCAACCTACAGGGATTTTGAAAATCCATATGGAAACTCATTACCTCCTCCTAAGCATTGCACTCTATTTTCAGGTATATTGGTTATCTTCTATAACCTGGCCCTCTTGCTGAGGACTCTTTTTACTTATGTCATCAAACTTAAAGAAATAGATCTGGCAACCATGTAGAAACATTACATCTACTGATTAGTGTTCATGATGCTAGAGGGTACTTTGCAAACTATTGGAGGCAGAACGTTATAATCAGTCTCACTCAGGAATAAGCTCTACAACCAATAACAATGACATCTTCAAGATACTGGTACAAATGTTACACAAATGTCATGGGAATAATTAATAACTTTTAAAGTTGAATTTAAGACCCACAGACTGAGATGGAATCCATACAGGACACTGCTAAGGTGTCCAAGAAGCAAACTAGATAGGTCATGAGCCCTATGGGAAAACTTACTGCTATTAGTCTGTTAAAATAATATAGCAATAAAATGACTCTTAATGACATATTGTTATACTCATAGATAAGTACATATATAAACTTCCATAAAAGAAGCTTCTTCTTGAAGTAGATGGCAATTCACACAAGAGAAACACAACTGTACAAAGTTCAAAGAGTGAGACATATCTGAATGCTTGGTGCTTAATAGGAAACTTCAAACTTCAAGGTTTCAAACTCCAAACTTAAAGGCTCTTAGATCTATGGAAAAGAGGAGGCAGAAATATTGTAAGAGCCAGAGATGGCAAGAGAATCCAAAACGATAGTGTCTTTCAGATTCAACAGAGCTGATGTAAATATGAAGTCTAGATTTGGAATTACAATTGTAGGACTTTAAGCACAAATGATACAAAATCTGAATAATGGGAAGTGGAAGTAGGTACAAAATTCAACTCATAAGGAGACTTTTGCAATTGATAGCTGCCGAGAGATAAAACATCAGTTTTCTTCAATGGTGTGACACTTGATATATCAACCAACACTCCAGGTCAGTAGTGATGTTCAGAAGGTATCTAAAAGGAAATATACTCCATCCTTTTGTCTCTGTGTGCTTTCTTCTGTTGTTTTTGTTTGGTTGGTTCTTACTATTTGTTTTGATTTCTTTTTGAAAATGAAAAAGAGCTTAGACTAATAAGAAACTAAGGAATTGAATGGTTTCAAACGCAAAAATGTCAAAGTAACATAAAAGCACATTACTTGGTTTTCTAAGTTGCATTTCCTTTCACTAATTTACATTAAGGAAAAGAAGTAGTAAATAATTTCAGAAATCATTATTTTGAATGTATTTATTAGATTCAATTTTCAATATAATATATATTTCATCATGTACTTTCCCCTCACTCAATTCCTCCAAGATTCTTCCAACTCCCCACCCACCAATACTTTTGGCACATAATATAAAAGAATGGAGAGTAAAAATATGACTGTCTCCCTGTTACATGGAATACACATTTTTTATTTATTTTTTATTCTTTAATTCTTTTTATAGTCCAATCTTCATCCCCGTGCTGGTGTGCCCCCACGGATTACTCCCTATCCCATACCTCCTCCCTCCATCCCCAAGAGGCTCTCCTCAATCCCCCCACCCCACCAGACCTCCCCACTCCTGGGGGTATCAAGTGTCTACAGAGTTAGGTGCATCTTCTCTGACTGAGTACAGAGCTTGTAGTCCTCTGCTGTATGTGTGTCAGGGGCCTCATATCATCTGGTGTAGCTGCTTGGTTGGTGGCTCAGTGTCTGAGAGATCTTGGTGGTCCAGGTTAGTTGAGACTGCTGGTCTTCCTCTAGGGTCATCCTCCTCCTCACCTTCTTCTAACTTTTCCCTAATTCAACAACAGGGGTCAGCACATTCTGTTCATTGGTTGGGTATAAATAACTGCATGTGACTCTCAGCTGCTTACTGGGCCTCTGGGAGGGCAGCCATGCTAGGCCCCTATCTGCAAGCACACCACAGCATCAGTAATAGTGTCAGGCCCCAGGGCATCCCCTTGAGCTGGATTCCCTTACTCCATGGTGGTCATGTATATAATGTTGGTGGTGACATGCAAGTAAAAAGACTTTTTTTATCAGAGTGCAAACTCTAATAGAAAAATTATCTTGGATACAGTGTACCATACGATGACCACAAGTAATAGATTATTATATAATTGACATTTGCTAAGTGACTGAATCATAATTATAATTTCCACAGAAACGTAACTCTCTGAGTGGTTGTATTAATCTGATTGTGCTAATCATTACACAATTTATATGCAAGTTAATTGATCACTTTGCATAATTTACGTATATCTAATTTTCTTTTGACAATTACACATTAATAAAGATGGAAAAGATTCCTTAAATTTAACTATTTTTAAAGAAAATAAATCATACATATGCATTTTATTATAATGTAGAATTTCAATTGTTTAATTTTATAGGTTTTTTATTTTTTTTTCCTTCCTTTGATTTTATTCATTTTAAGACAAAGTTTTGCTGTGTAGTAGTGACACTCACTACTTAGAGCAGGATAGTTCCAAATTTATAGCAATCCTGTAGTATCAGTTTTCTGAATGCTGGAGAAAAAAGTATATGCTATAATGTATGAATGGTAGATCTATTCTTAAGACATGGACATATCCTTCTTCATTTAATCAGATTTTGCTACCAAGGTTATGATACCAAAACCTGTAAAGATTGTATTCTTTCTAGTCTCTGGAGTAGTTTAAATATCATATTTCTTCAATTTAACAAGTGTGAAACTACTTTTTTTTTACTGTAATACTTAGCTTTTTCTTCCATGATGTTTAACATTTCTATTACTTGAACTTTATTTACTATATTATTTTATAATTTATTTTAAGTTGTAAAATTTTAAAAGTACTTTAGAAATGCCAATGTTTCTGGTCTACAATATGTTAATATTGTCTATAACCATCTCTCCTCTTGTTTTAATTACCATTACTGGATATGTCAAATATTATTTTCATTATTTTCTTTATGTTAAATAAACACATTATTCAGCAATTTCATAATTTTTCTCTTTTCTACCTAATTCTAATGTTTAAAGATTAATGCTATTGATGTTCTTTATTATAATTAAGGAATTTCATCTTAAAGTATTAATGCTTATTTTGGTTTCCTGTTATGTATTAATTAGACAGTGTATTATAACTATTTAAATACTGATTTTTGAAATTATCCAATGGTTTTTCATTTGGCCTTTAGTATGGTTGTTAAACTTTAGCTATTGTTTTTAACATATGATATGTCTCACAATGAAAGTAGTTCGTTTCAGCTGCATATTTGTATCATTTGAGTCTTTCATGAGTAATCACTATGCATGACTGTTCTTATTTAGTTACCATATTTCTGAGGGATCTCAGATGATTGTGAAATAAATCAAAGTTATAGAGGGCAAGTGACTTCCTTGTGCACAATAGTGAAACAAAGAAAGAAAGAAACAAAGAAACAAAGAAACAAAGACAGAAACAAAGAAACAAAGAGGGGAAGAGGGGAATTCCTTGCAACAGATCCACTTTCTTACTGTATGTCAAACATTATTCAAGTAACCTTGGGACTTTGCAGATGCAGAAGCCACAAACTGCCCTGCTCACTCTCCAGCTAAAGCCAATTTTCTGCAGATAGATTATTAATTTGACAATGGAAGCATTTTGTTCTCTCCTCTATGCTGTGCCAATGAACCCCCCACATTATGAACGCCAGTCCCTTAGATGTGCCATCTTGGGGCATGGGAACACAATATATCTTCCAAGTCAAGCCAGTAGTTCCTTGGTCTCTAATTCGTCATGTCAAACATCTCAATAGTCAATTTTTGTGTTTAAGATCTCAGTGACCCTTGCCTTTCTCCTTGACCTTTGTCTTTATTGTATGACCCATCATAAAGTACTCGTTCTTTGTTGTTACCTTATTATCTGTTTTCTTTTTCACTGTTGTAGGGGTAAGATGATGTGTGACAAATTCCTTAGGAACTGTGTCATGTTTGATATTCTTATCAGTAAATATTGAGAAGTAAAAAAAAAAAGAAAAGAAAAAAGAAAATCCTATTTTGTGGGATTTAGTGATAGGAACTCCACATTAGTCAATAAATAGGTAGCAAGATTATTTTTCTTCAGCCTAGAAACTAAACAAATGGAGGAATAAGGAATTAATAGCACTTTCCACTTGTTATATATTCATTAAAAATTCTGCTTATTGTAGTATCTTTAGCAAATCTCTTTCCCTAAGAATTACAGAAATGCTGTCAATTGATTTTGGATATTAATAACTTGTGAAATTAAATTTACTTCTCTTAGTCTACAAAATAATAATCCAATATCCCCACTTTTTTCTTTAATTATCAAGTGTCTAGCACTTCCATTTATAATAAATCCACAAATGTGACTGGATTGTTGTTCTTTAGGGGTAAGGTTTTTATTCTCAGCAACTAATATGAATGACTGTGATGAAGTTGTCAGTTTTTTCTTTTTTCAAAACAAGTAACATTGATAAACTACTAGGGGAAAATATGAAAGGTAGCCAGCATTCATTCCCTGGCATATTTTGCAATATCTAAGAATGTGTCAAGTTTATTTGAAATACATGTATACCAATTTCTGTATTTTTGAATCTCAAACTTCCACTACAAATCCTGATCAAGATTTTAAAATTCATGCTAAAATGTGTATAAAATTCACTAATAGAGGGAGTAAAACTTTGAAGGAGAAACTTTTGATGCTAAAAAGCATTTGTTTAGAAATGATGCAGTATTTAAAGTATGATTTCTTTTCCATCTGTCACTGCTAAGAATCTGAGGCAGTAATTTCATCAGTATTCAATGCAGTCCTCTTTAGTTACCACTGAACCTCAAGAGAAAACACATGACACTGGTTTGAGATCTAGTCATGAGAACTTCATTTTCAAAGCCAATCACAATGTGAACAAAATGAACACTTTATTCTTCAATGATGATCAGCTTAAAATGTTAGGCACTGGAAGATCTGCCAGCCTTTAATAACTGGTGAAATTTGCTAAATGACTCTGGCAGTGAAACGCACCAAACAGCAGACGTGATTTACCAGGCTTCTCCTACAATGCCATTATGGAACTAAGGGTTTTCTACTTCCTAAGGTAAAGGACATTGGGAACCATATTTCATTAACCATTTGTTTCTACCCAGTGAGCATACGCAGTTTCGTAGTCCTTTTTGTACTGTATTGTCTGAAGGAGAATCTTCCAGACATTCCATCAAACTACTTTTATTTCTCCTTTGCTTCATATCTGATTGTCATTGAGGCCAGCATAGTGTTTATCTTCATTCACCTCACATCTGTGCAGTATTCATCAGCTTTCATTTTTTCCTTTTTATGCTCAAACCTATTAAATATAATCATTTATTCTCATTTGTTTACTTTTGAACTAGGTTTTTTGCCATTTTCAGATTTTAGTTTTTATATTTGTATTATCATTTGGCTTCCATTAGTCTGCGGCTTGAAACATTTCTGAGTTAAAATAAGAATCTAATTCTTTACTGTCTAGCTTCATGCATCATAATTGTGCCTTAACTAATATGTAGCTAAATGGTGATACTGATATCCACTCTTGAATTTTTATAAGGCTTATTTACTTTACATTTACTACAGAGTATTACCCTGACCAACTTCTTTTAGATAATCCATTTTGCAAACAGTACATCTGGGATCTCAAATATACTTATAGTCGCCTGCATTCAATGTAGGCATGCGGAAACTTCAGTATATTCTAATGGATAGACTGAGGCCAGAGAACCCTTTTCAGGTGTAGGTCTAGATGACTGCTACAATAAAATAAAATGAGTGTAAGTGACTAAATCTAATTTCAGGTACTTCATTTGGGTTAGGAACATTTTAGTGGTCTTTCGTTTTCAGAAACTGTCCACCATTATGTCTGCTATTTCATTTCTATTGCATATAAGCCATGGGACTTTCAAAACATGTTTTATTTGTGTATTTTCTTCCTTAATTTATTTTTTTATACTTTACAGCCCCTGTCTCCTCCCAGCCCCATCCTCACACCTCCTCCCTCAACTTCCCCTCTGCTTCTGTAAAGGCAAATTTTACAATACATTCAAGAAAATTTTTTTCCAGGTATTCCTATTAATTTTAAATAACTGCATTTATCCAACTAAATGTAATATTTGTGGATTTTATAAAATCTTGCAGATGTGTATATAGAATAAAATTTACTCAAGTCAGTGTTGATTATTAATTGCTATATGCAAGATATATATGATTTTCCTTCACAGAGGTCAACATATTACTTGTATTTTTATGTTTATTGGCTTTTAACTCTCAATATTATATTTACTTAATATTAAGTAAAATTACTTTATTGATAATAATATAACTTACAGCATCATGTCTAACGGGTACATGTGATTTAGAGTCAGATACAATGATAAATATAAATTCTCCAGTAAATACATACAAGCACACACTCAATTAAAAAAAGCAAAATAAATAACTTACTTTAAACATAATATTTTTAGTTTACTTTTAGGGAATTCAGTGCATTTAAACATATAGTATCTTATACAATCTTCAATGCCTACTCCAACTCCTCCCAGGTCACTCCCAAACCCTCTAACTTCATGTCTGTAAACAAAGGTACACTAATACCACCAAACTAGATCACACCATGGGTAGAAAGAAAAGTTCTTTTGGGGAATCAAAATGCTGGGCTGTCACTGAGCAGGGATTTGAGGGCAGATAACAGTCTAGAAGGAAAACACTTGTTAGTTTTATGGACCAGTTAGCAGCAGTAGGAGGGTGAGGAGAGAACAGCTAGCTTGAATGTGATGCTGTTTGTCAGATCTGGTTGACCACTGGTGGTGACAAAGGGAAGTGCTGGCATTTCCTGACTAACAAAAACCTATTTGTCAAGACTTCTGAGGAATGCTGAGTTTTGGGTTTTGTTTAACCAATAGCAATTCTTCTTCCTATGAGCACCCTGAGAAGAGCCCAGACTCCCATTTGGGACACTGTCAGCAGCAGTGCCATTGGGGAGGCCCACTTTTTTCATTAAAACTCACTGGAGCATGGTGAACTTACCAGAGGCCACATCTCGGAAGCACAATGACATTCCTTCCGTGATGAAGTAGGTGGACCAAAACTCATGCACATACTGGGGGAACTAAGTGAAGATAACCGGACTTTAAAAAATAAAATAATAGAATACACAAAATCAGGATGGAGTAGTGGTGGTAGTGATAGAAGATTAATTGTAAACAAAGGGATAGAAGCAGAGTTTATCACAGAGCATCATATTCATGTACACAAATATAAATAAACTTTACTTTTGGTTGTTCTCTTTATTTATTCTTCTTTTATACAATATACACTGACTGAATCCTCCTCTCCCTTCTCCCTTTACTCCTTCTAGTCTCCCTCTCCAAGACAGAAAAAGATAAAGTTTTTAAAACTTTTTTTTTAATGTATGTGAGTTCACTGTTGCTCTCTTCAGACACACCAGAAGAAGCCATCCGATCCCATTACAGATGGTTGTGAACCACCATGTGGTTGCTGGGAATTGAACTCAGGACCTCTGGAAGAGCAGTCAGTTCTCTTAACTGCTGAGACATCTTTTCAGCCATGAAATAGACAAAAAATGACTTTATTCCTCCATCAGCCATTAACTGCACCCAGCTCCCTGCTAGGAGTAGAACCTCATGCGCAACTTTCCATGTGTGCTAAAATGCTGCTTAGCCTGATCTTTTGAATATCTTGTGTAGAATCTTTATTGGTAAAATTTTATTTTTTATTTTCAATAAAATAACAATCTTGAACTTTTTGTAATTTAATTACAGCATCTATAGTATTGAAAAAATGTTTACCACTTTTAATTGCAAGTTGAGTTCATGAGAACAAAGTCACTGCTTGGCATATTCGCTGAGATAGAGTCTAAAATAAGACTGGGCCCACATGATAAATCAAGTAAAACACAGTACAGACAACTTTCAAAGGATGAATGCAATAAAATTCTCTCAAATGTTTGTTGAATGAAATAATAAATAAAATACTTTCAGAGGCCTTCAAACAGAAGTGACAATTTGATTTGGATATAGGTCAATTTTCCTGATTCGCATTCACAAGTGAGGCAACACTACTGAGCTCTGCCAGCTTGCAGTACTTTTGTGTTTTTCTAATTTTTCCAATTTCTACCACTCTCTTAATGTATTGATAAGTTCCGAACATGTTAAGTCTATACGAGATTGCCAATGTGCAAACGTAGTACAGAATTACAGTTTCTTCTCACATTCCTCACCCTCTAAATCAACACGTTCACATACATTTTATTTCTCTCTTACTGCTTCTAACAGTGCTTTAGTCTGTATCCGTGTGAATCAGATTGAAATGTCTTCCAGATTTTTCTCAACCTTCTTCATAACCATTAAGAATTTCTTAAAAATTTTAACACATGAATATCATCTATGGTATTTTGACTTGGAGCAAATGAAGACTGTTAAGTTTTGTGCCTCTGATGGATCACGTTAATGGAAACTTAAAAAAAATGTAATTTCTACAGGTTTACTATATCATATTTTTTATTATATTTTGGTTGAAGGTACTTGGGATTGTATTTAGGGACACATTATTATGAAGTAAGAAAACTACCAATCTACCAATGTATCATGATTCAGTGTTCATTTGCATATTGTTACATTACTTCTAACTATATTATTGCTTTCTGTGCTTATTAGTATACTACTACTACTACTACTACTAATGATGATGATTAATAATAATAATAATAAGTTTATTTTGTACTTATGTAGTTACCCAGAGTCCTGAATGTGTACTGTCTCTCTTGCTCTTGATTCAACTATTATTTATGTATTCGTATTCTATTTCTCAAGGATTTATTCGTTTATATTCCAAGAATTACATCTCTGCTTGAACTACTTGCTTTTTAAATCAAAATGAACACGTTCAGTTCAGAAACTCCACCTCATTCTTTGTCCATTTGGACTTTATCTCCTCTGTTTTCACAATTGCCATGAGAGATCAATCAGGCCTCCTCACTATCCCCTTTCTCCTATCTATTTCAACAGTGACCATCTGATTGATTATAAAAATATCCACTCAAATGCTCAATGGCCCTTATATCACAGCAGGAAATCAATGTAGCTCTCCATCACTGTTCACTACTCAATCAATCATAACCTGTTCTAAATTCTGCTGGCTATGCTACCACTACTTGACTCAATAACAGTAAGAAGCCTGAGAGAACAAGAGAAGTAAAATAAGATAGAAAGATGCTCCTATCCAAACCCTAGTTGTCTAATTGCGTGATTTCTCATATGCTACATAATTACTTAAGACTCATATTCTCCTTTATCAAGGAAAAAATTAGTTATATATACTTTCTTATGTCCTGGGAATTAAGAAAAAGAGTGTGGCGTTTCAATCGGGGTTCTCTAAAGAAATGGAATTGACTTACTGAATGTATTCATATGTAAATGAATAATATATATTTTATTATTTATATATTCAATCATTTTGCTTTCTGTATTTTATTTCTCAAATATTCATTCTTTCTCTTTCTAGGATGACATTCCTAAGGATATGGGATTTACTAGATTGGTTTACAGGGTGTGCTCCTGGTAGTTCTAAATGTGTTTCTTACACCAGAGGGGCAGAATATCCAATAGGTTATCAGGCCATAGGTTTGAATATCCTCAAAATCCTAATCTGGCATTGAAGGCCTAGAAGATACCCTGAGTCAACATTGAAAATCTAAAGAAGTTGATTGTAATACTCATGAAGAAATGCTTCAGTAGAAGGATAAATGAACTTTTCAATGAGAGTAAATCCAAGCAGGCAAAAATTAAAAATTCTTTCTTTCATGTACTTTTATTTAGGTTGTCACCTAGATTTAGAATGAATTTTCTGGCTTCAAATGTCCTAAGAAAATTTCTTTCAGGAACGCCCAGAAGTTTGTTTCATTGATCACAAATATAGTCAAGTTACCAACCTTGATCAGTCATCAAACATGAAGACAATACCAAAAAAATCCCAATCCATGTTATTTAATTTTTTGCACATTGGACCTTTAGTGTTGAATACATTCTTGCTTCTTGTACCTAAAATGATTAGTGGGAGAGCAACTTGTGTGCCAGGTGCTCTAGCTCTAGACATATTTCTATTGCTAGAATTATTCCAAAGTATCCTGAGTTTACTTGTATATTGCATAAATTCAGTGAAGCAATAAAAGATTAAATAAAAAACACATATAAACATATATTCATGTAACAACAGCTAATGAAAAGTGGCTATAATTAATTTGAAAGAGAATGAAGAAGCTGTATGCAAGGGTTTGAAGGGAGAAAACAGCAGAAGGAAATTTTTAATTATATTATAATCTTAAAAAACAAAAGAAGCAGTAGAAAACATAATAACAAAAATGTCATAGCTTTTAAACAAGCTTGTATGAACTAGTACTGTTGCTGTTGCTGATTATTTTGAAATAAGGAGCCCAGGGTGGCCTTCAATATTGTTTTTGAATGTGTTTTATTCTTTTGCCTTAATTGTTTCAAAATTGCTATCAAAGTGGCATGCAAGGAAAATGCATGGCACCTCTCTCCTATAATTTTGGCACAGATTATGCCAGCAGCTTGTCCTCAGTTAAGAACCTACATAACACTGAGGTTCCATCAGCTGGGATAGTGGCCAACATAGCCTGGAGAGAAATGGAAAACAACATCCTCTGGACAATTACAAATCACTGATGAGATGTAAAGCTGTACCAAGAACCCACTTGTGCCCTCAAGCAAAAGCCAAGGAGATGTTTTTGTTCATTTAAATATTTTAGGTGTGTCATTACAAAATGAAGCAAAAACTAAGATTTAACTCAATTTTTTTTTTTTTAGGAAAAAATGGCATTTTTCCCTTTTCTCAGCTTCATTGAGCTTCTGACAGTGATGATTTTTATGATGAATTGTAAAAATTAAATACAATTATTAATCAAGTGCTATCCAATGTAGTCAGCATAACTAGAGAACAACACCTAAACCTGAATTCTACTTTAAGATTTAATTCATTTGGAGATTGTAGATGACATTTTTACTGAGTGGAAACTTTCTCTTTTTAATTGTTGTCCTTGCCAACACTGTACAAATATTTTTCATTTCTATTTCTTATCTTGTAATCCTGTGGAATATGTGAATAATCATTTCCAGACATGATTTTCTTGAGTAGATGTGGTTTTGTAAAACTTTTCAAATCATTGCTAGAGGCAGTTTGTAGTATCAATTTGAATTATATCTAAGATGAAATTCTTTTTCAGTGTTTAGGAGAGTTCTGACACTCTATAATTTTAAGGAATGGTTTGGCTCTTCTACATCAGATGGGTCACGTAGAATTAATAACATACCAGAATGCAATGACACAGTGTTATAATTCATATATGAGTTTTCTTCTACTTGTATATAAGCTTTGATCATATTTAAATCTAGTTTACCATGACATTTTGAACAGTTGTTGTTGGTCTGTTGGTTGTCGGTCTCACTTTAGACATCTAACCCATGAAATTGATTAGTTTCTGCATGTTTGCCTCATCTTTATGCTGGCCTAACTTATGTGTCAATTGATTTCTGCTGCTAGTGTCTCCAGATATTTTAGTAGTAAATGTAAGGTTTTGTCCATGGTGAGATAGTTTGTAAAGAGGCTGCTATTATCAATTTGTGTCATTAATTTGGTAAACAATCAAATAGATCATAGTAGTAAAACCTATTTTTATATCGAAGACACAGAATAAAAATTCATAGTTAAAATTTGGAGTGTTTGCCACAGAAATTTAGAAAAAAAAAACTTAGTTTGCTCTAGATACGTCATGAACTTTTCCCAGTGTGGTGCAAAGAAAACATGTATTCCTTTTGTAACCTAGCTGAGTGACCTCATGAGAGTCACTGCATAATGTGATATACTAACTTTTTAAAAGTTTTCTGTAGAAATAGTTAAACATTCCAAGCTTCTAAAATATTTTGTTAAATTTGATGTATTGTCCTTTTGAATTTTCATATGTATTAAGTATAATTGAAATATAACCTATTTAAATTGTAAGAGAATTACTCAATTACAACAAACTTTTTCATTAAAAGTAGCCAATATAGCATACATTTATTTTTTCTTTCAAAAGCCAGAAAGTGAGGGCTGTTAGTTAAGCTGATTGTGTTTCATCTTTTTCCTTAAAAATCTCTGAAGACATTTTCATATATACACAAAACAAAGTTAACTGTATTTACAAAGTGATTGCAAAACCCCTGTTTTTTTTCATCATTGTCTCTTACTCCCATTGATTCAGACATGCTGCATATTATCCCCCTTGGAGAAATTCACAAAGACTAAAATTAATTATATGAAAATTATTACTTTTGTTGAATATGTTGCATATAGATGTTCCTGGTCCTCAGGCTGCTAGAACAAGTATAAATGTCCACATAATGATATTTGGGAACAGAAATGGTTTTATATCTACACTCCAATCAAGTTTGTGGCTACACTTTCCTTAAACCTCTGCCCAAATATTATCAAACTTTGAAGAAAAATATATATTGTAAGTATCTATTCTTCAAGCACCAGGACTCAAAGCAGTCCACAATAACAGCAAGAAAGAAGTTCTTTTGAATTTTCATCTTTTTCATTTCTTTCTAGTATTCATCCCCCCCCCTTTGCCTCCAAACCCTTTCTTTACATTTGAATGATACATAAGTGGTCCAAGTTAATTGAAATACTAGGAATGTAATAAGAAATGTCTGTCCTTTAGTTATCAGGGACCCAACTGAGTAAGAAAAATGTGTCATTTCCCAGTTAAATTTTGGAAAACAATATTCCCAAACTTTAAGGAATATCTTCCTTTGATATGGAAGCACATTTTTCTTGTTTTTATACTAGATATTTTCATGATAATAGTTAACGAATATACCTCATAATCCTAAAACTTATCCATATGGATTTGTTATCACTGACAAATTCACTTGCCATTCTAAAAAACAAAATTTCCTTGACATATGAAACAAAGGGTACATAAGGGAGCACTAACTATTTAAAGGAGAGAAACAAATATACATAGCAGAAATTCCTGGGCCATGTTTACTGCAAAGCATGTATTTCAAGTAGGCAGAAATCTCTCCTATAAGAAAGGATAAACCTGTGGATCTTTAAGTTTCAATCTAGAGTACCAGTATAAGGGATCTGAAAACTATTAAGAACACAATAATATATTTAAAGACACTTCTCTATTTACAGTATACCAGGCAGTTTGGCAGATGTTAGAGAGAAATAATTTAATGTGAAAAGAGTTGCCTCTGCTCTGTAGCAGAGCTATCTTGATTACCAAAAGTAAAGGCAGGAATGTGATATACTGAGGATTACATTCTTTTGTCTTAACTCAATTAGAAGCCATCGAATTTTTCACTAAGATAGTGATTATAAATAAATAATGATTATAAATATTACATTGATTATTTTGTGGAAGAAGAAAAGACTCATGTGCAGGAATGATACACGCAATCTTAGGAAACAGTTGCATGAATTTTGTGAGACACATTGTTTGGACAGGCTAGAAAGCTCTTCCTTAATTTAGATTTAGAATTAAAAATAGAGGTTTTATTGATTAATTAACAATAAGGATTTATCTACAGGAAACATTTAAGATTGAGTGTCAGCTGTATCATTTTCATGATTTGCTGAACTGTAGGTACCAAAAAATATATTCATTTTTGACGATAGTGAGCCTGAACTCCCCGAAAGAGATACAGTCATATTTATGTAGAAGGCATTTAAACATACAGACTCAAAAAGAGTATCAAATTAAAGATAAAAGATTATGAACTCAGTAATTACACACACACACACACACACACACACACTATTATGTCATCTGGATGTTACCTAGCAGAATAAAATATCATTTATGGTCCAAACCTGGATTTAAATATTTTTATGTGATTTTATTAATAACCATGCCAGGATGACAAGTATAAACCAAAATGAAAAGGGATTTTTTTGTTGTTGTTGTTCTTGAAAAACATTTAAACACAGTAGGTCTTCTGAGAAAGAAAACAAACAAAAAATGTATTTAGGGAGAAAGAAGGGAAGGGGATTTCAGTGCTACAGAGAAGAAATACTGCTGAAAACCAGATAAATTAATTCTGATTATGTGATATCTTTCATTATTTACTTCTATCCCACACTATACTTTTTCAATATAATTATTATTTTAATTATTTTACTTTATGTATGTTTTGCTAACCATACATACATGGCATAGAGTGGGTGGGTGGGGGAATACCCTCATAGAGGCAGGGGGAGGGGGAGGTGATAGGGGGTTTACAAAGGGGAGACCTGGAAACGGGGAAACATTTGAAATGTAAATAAAGTATTGAAAAATTAAAATTAAAAAAAAAAGTTGAACAAATGAAAGAATTATGATGGAAACTAAATTTTTTCACTGATTTAACAAAACAGAGACCATGGCTTCCCTTACCAACAACAGCTCATTTAAAGCAAGGAAGAAATGATTCAATTTGTAGGTGAATTGGAGATAAAGAAGGGAACAGAGTCCAAATAGTTGTTTTTCATGAAGCTTGGCTGTAAGCCACTGGTTTAATAGACACCTGTTCAAGAGTTGCTTTGAGTCTTAATGAAATGCCAGAATTTTATAACTTTTTCTAAGAACATTTTATTTAGCTAAGCACAGATATGCTTCATTTACGGTATTTTAAATTGCTATATGGTGGCTACATGTGTGTTGTACATTTTACCTAGTGTTTGCTTAGTACCATTAAGAAAGTCACATTTAATTCATCGATACCTTTAGGCAATGTATCTTGTGCCAGATGTAGTATTTAGGGAAAGCATTTCAAGGATCATAGACTTCATGTGTAGTCCACTTGGTTCTTGTAAGGGAAAACAAGTGAAACCACCAGGAAATTGGATGATGTGACATGATGGGACATTTTAACTCCTACTGTGCTTACAGTAACAAATATGTTAATTTTAATGCTTATTTTTCATGCATCATAATTTTATGCTTATTTATTTTATTTACCCAGTTCCTCTAAATGAGACACTGAATAATATAGCTATTTAAAGTTAGTGCTGCTGGGAAAAGGCTATCTCTAGAGAAATATCAACATCCTTTTTTCTAATAGGATTATTGGATACCACTGTGTCTCTTTTCTTTCATGGGTATTAGGGAACTGATGAATTTGTGGTCAGCATATTTTTAGTTTACATTAATTTCGTTCTATTTCTATACAAATACATCTTATTTTGTGATATTTGTCTAAATATTTTGTAAAGTACATAGAATGAACATTCTATTCCTCTTTATTCAAATAGCTACTTTCTTCCTCTTAAAATTTCAGTGTTATTATTGCTAAGGTAAAAGAAATATTTGGCTAGAAACATGTATAACAACATTTAAACATACTACTCACATATGGATGTACATTCTGAGACATAAGATGTTTTGATCAAGAACAGACTCTAGATAGGTGAGTATAGTTCGAGGGGGTTATAATAGAAATGAGAGATTCCTACTCAGCCACATGGCATACATCCTACTGTTGTAGCAAAATACATTATACAAATGTCTGCCATGCTGACTGTGTAAGCAAACCTAGTGTGTTTTCTGTTCTATGAAACGATGGTACCTGTAATGTGTATATTACATAATATACAAGTATGATAATGTTATCGCTTGACAATTTGCTGTACAAAATTATGTAGTGCAAATTGTAAGTTTATACCTTATACTTAATTTAAAAGCCTATACCTGTCTATACCTTCTGATTGGGGAGCAATCCTATACATCTCATGTTTACTGTTAGTTCCCTCATATTTCTTTTTGCTTGAATTAATCCCATAGAAGCTATATACATACTATACACTACAATGTTTGCCAGTAAGCAGCCATGTGATTTAACAGAGCCAGGGATAAAAAGATGATTAAAGAAAACAAAGCTGGAAGGTCAGTGAGCATCGCTGCTCACTGCAAGTCAAGACTATCCTGCTGTTCTCCCCCTTGAACCCTCCTTATTACTCAGCCTCCCTGTGTCTGTGGATTATATGATTATCCTTTACTTTTCAGCTGATATCCACTGATACTTGGTTCTGGGTTACCTCACTCAGGATGATTTTTTTCTAGTTCCATACATTTGACTGGAAATATTATTATGTTATTTTTTTAACAACTGAGTCATAGTCTGTTATGAAAATGTACCATATTTTCTTTATTAATTCTACAGTTGAGGGGCACTAAGACATTTCCAGTTTCTGACTATTACTAATACAGTTCCTATGAACATATTTGAGCAAGTGTTTTAGTGGAAGGGTGAAGTATCCTTTGGGTACATGCCCAGGAGTGGTATAGCTTGGTCTTGAGGTAGGCCATGCGTGGATTTCCTGGGAAGGGCAAATAGGATATGTTTCACAAGTGAACTGGGGGTTGGTGGGAATAAAAACAGGAGAAAGCTGGTTGGGAGACGGGAGGAAGAGATAACAGGATTTAGGGGGCATTTAGGAGGTAAGGTGGAATGAAGAGCAATGGAAATTCTCAGGAATCTAGAAGGGGGACCCGAGCAATAGAACTCCTAGTAATGGAGGATACAGAGCCTAAACTGCCTATCTTCTGTAGCCAGGCTTACAGCGAAGGTATTAGGACACCATCCCAGCCACAAAATCTTTGACCTACCATTTGTTCTGCCTGCAAGATGTGCTGGGATAAAAGTGGCACAGAAATTGTGGGATTGTTCAAGTAATGACAGGTCCAACTTTAGTGAGACCCATGCTATCAGTGTGAACCTAAGTTTTACACAGCCCGGAGGGCTAGGAAGCAGAGGAGGCTAGATAGCTCAGAGAACTAATATAGAAGCAAACATGACCCACAAAATAAACAAACAAGTAATACATAATATAATATAAACATTTTACAAGTCAAGGAAATGATTACTAATGATACTCTGTTATATCTGTAGAGTGGAGCCTAGTATAATCCTCATCAAGGAGGATTCATCGAGCAACTGATGAGAGCAGATGAAGAGACCCACTGCCAAACATTAAGCTAAGCTTGAAAAATCCTGCAGATAAGGGTGAGGAAATATTGTAAGAACAAGAGGGTTGAAGGACATGACACGGAAATGGTTTCTATAATCAACTAGCCAGAGCTTTAGGGCCTCACAGAGATTGAACTGATGATCAGGGAGTCTGTGTACATCTGACCTTGGTCCTCTCCATATATGTTATGGTTATGTAGCTTGGTAATCTTGTGGGACACCTATCAGTGGGAGAAAGGACTAGCCCTGACTCTTTTGCCTGCTTCTTGATAGCCTTGGTTGCCTTGTTCAACCTTAATAGAAGGAGATATGCCTCATCTTACTGCAACATGATATGCCATGTTTGGTTAACATCCCTGAGTGGGCTGCCTTTTTCTCAAGGGAAATGGAGGAGAAATAGGTGGGAGAGGAGAGATGGTGGGGCAGGGATTATTAGGAGAGTAGGGAGGGGAAACTGTAGTAGAAATATAACTTATGAAAAAAATGAGAGAGAGAGAAACAGAGACAGAGACAGAGACAAACAGAGAGAGGCAGAGAGACAGAGAGAGAGAATGTCACATTGAAACATAGAATGAAAAGAAAAAATAGAACATGTGAAAAGGTCTGTGATGTTGAAGACAATGAGACCACACAAAATGAGTGTCCTATATTACGTAAGGCAAAATGTCTAGTTACATAGATTGAAGACAAGAAAAAAAAGAGTGTACACTACAACCTTGTAACAACTTGGTTGCATCTGAAAGAGACAAAATGCATTAGCCATTAAAGAAAAAATAAAAGCCGTATCTGACTTTCATGTTGAGTTTACTGAGAGCATTGTGTTTTTAATCATACATAATATGAAAATGAATGGTAAGTCTCCAATTGATGGCATAAAATATATGACAAAAAATGTAAAAGGTTGGATACACTGTAGATGAAAAATTACTTGCTAGGGCAAATCTTCAGGCTAGATAAAAGTCTCCTTAGTTTAGAGTCCAGAACTTTATACCACTTTCATCCATGACCAATTTACTACCTAATTTAAATGTTAAATGTCTAAACTCCACCCCACAGTTATTTGGCAACAGCCAGGTATGCTCCTCACCACAGTTACCTAGCAACAGCCAGGTGGGCCTGGTCCACTATAAAAGGGGCTGCTCACCCCATCCTCTCTCTCTCTCTTGCTTCTCCCTTGCATCTCTTATCTTTTACCTCTCCCCATTCCCCTCCCCCCTCCACGTGGTCATGGCCTCCACCTCTCTACTTCTCTATTCTCTCCCTCTCTCTGCCTCTACTACCCTCTTAGCTCCCCTCCACATGCCCTGAATAAACTCTATTCTATACTATACCATGGTGTGGCTGGTCCCTCATGGGGAAGGGATGCCTCAGCATGGGCCTGCTGAGGCACACCCTTCCCCCACACCTCCCCACACCTTCATAGAATACATATATCTCTTTATCATTTTTATTAAGACATCAAGGGGTTACTAATTAAAACTCAAAACACTGTGTAGTCTGCACATAGAGAACACCAGGGAATTCACTGATATCAGAAAGTGTGCAGTTAGTACACTGTTGGCAAAACTAACAGCCAATGGGGATGGAAAGTATCTTGCAAGATGCCTTCTTTATTGCTATGCCAGTAAAATGGAGACATACACTGCAAAATAACATCTGTCTTTCATAGTTTTGCATGTTGTTTACAATACTTAGGAACATATTTTTTTTCATGTTTCTTTTTGATAGATGATTCTTTATATGCACATCAAAGTGTTTCCCTTTAAACATTACAGACATTTCCCTTTCTCTAATGAATGGTTCAAGGAACTAAAGCTTTTTCTCTTTCTTTGAGATGGAATTGGAATATGTAGCCTAAATTGGCTATGAACTTGCTGCAATCATTTTGTCTCAGCCTCTCAAGTGTTCAGATAATAGGTCTCATCACCTGTCTACAGACAAGCCTTTAATACACTCTTAGAGGAGGATACTTTTCTACACTATTTATTCAGGTAAAAAAGAAAACGTTGAGAAATCACTGATCTAATTTTGTATAGATTTACATACTAATTATTACCTCAGTAACCTTGCAGTGGAATAGAATGATGTCACCAAGGTGTACATGAAGGACATCTGGGACAAAATCACTTAGATTTTTTTCATGAGTATAAAGGATTTTCCGAGGATTAGAGGCATACAAATTCAATAAGGTTCTGGGTGAAATGGCAAACAAGTCTAGCCTGGATGTGGCTGAGAATTAAATGACGCAGATTTTACTCATATTTCCCAAGTAATTGAGGGGTGGCTAGAACTTGGTGATGAACACATAGCTGAAGAAGTATTAAGAGAAAATATAACTCTAACAACCTATAAAGAAGAACATGTAGGCGATTCACTTACTTCAAGAAGACCCTTAAACATTTCCAAACATATCTCAACACAGAAACACCTTTCTCCATAGAGAATGATGTTCAATATTCATTATAAATTTACAAGTAAATATGTAACAGAAAAGGAAAAAGAAAATTGACCTTGGTTATCTTTCTGAAGATACTGGCACCTGTTTAGCAAGACTTTCAGGTACATCCTCAGCAGTGATCCAGAAACAAGTCTTGGATCAAGAAAAGACATGAAAGAACCACATATGTTTCATTGTGAAGAAGTTCCATAGGGAAAACTTACGGTCTTCATCTGTGGCTGGGGACCTCAGCTTGGGCCACAGAGCTCCATAGCCAATTAGCGCCGAGAGAAAGCTACCCTCCCAAGAACTTGGAAAAGCTGGGAGTGGGGCCAAGATGAGCACTACTGATCACCAGGAACCGCCCTGAACCTGGGGGACACAGAGACTGAGGTAGGCGGGCATAGGAACCCTCTGGTTCCCATCTGTCACAGGAGACCTCTGCCTGGGCCACTAGGGTTCTACAGCCAAGCAGCACCGCTAGAAAATTATTCTCCCAGGCCCTCAGGACACAGAGCCCTAGGAGGAAAAGTAAGGGACAGGAACCTTCTGGTTTCTATCTGTGGCAGGAGACCTGTGCCTGGGCAACCAGGGTTACATAGACAAGCAGTGCTAGGAGAAAGTCACCCTCCCAGGAGGGTGGAAAAGCCGTGAGTAGGGATAAGACAAGCACCACTGCTCACTGGGACCTGGAGACCTCAGCCTGAGCCACAGGGTTCCAGGAGAGAGTTGGTATCCCAGGAGTGCTGACACACCTTCGAGCATAGGCAAAACCACCACTTCCATTCAAACTCACTGGATCAAGAGGGACCCTTGCAGAGCCATCAGGACATAGGAACCAAGAGACAGCTGGGGACAAGATCCTTCTAGTTTCTGTCTGCACCCCAGAGCTGACCCTGTGCCACAGTACTCCAAACCCAAACACCTCTCAGAGAAAGCTGGTCTTCAAGGAGTATTGATACAGAGGCCTGCAGGAGGGACAAGCCATAGCCAGACAGAGTAAGATCAGCTAACATCAGAGTTAACAAGATGGCAAAAGGCAAGGGCAAGAACCTAAG
>CM052722.1:104320028-104415290 GCA_028551405.1 Uromys caudimaculatus
GAAATTTGCAGGCAAATGGATGGAACTTGAAAATATCATCCTGAGCGAGGTAACTCAGTCACAAAAGAACGAACATGGTATGTACTCACTGATAAGCGGATATTAGCCCAAAAGTTCAGAATGCCCAAGTTTCACTTAACAGTAACCACTGGACTGAGAGTGAGGTCCCAGATGGAGGAGTTGGAGAAAGGTCTGAAGGTGCTGAGGGAATTTGCAGCCTCATGGAGAGAGCAAGAGTGTCAATGGGCCTGCCCCCCCCAGGTTGTCCTGGAGTTTGGACCATCAACCAAAGAATACACATCTATGGACCCATGGTTTGGACTATTTATGAGGCAGATGAATCACCTCGATGGCCATCAGGGAGAGAGGAGAGGCCCTTGGGCCTGAGGGTGTTAGAGGCCCCAGTAAAGGAGAATGTCAAGGTGGGAATGTGGGAATGGGTGGGCGTGTGGGTGGGAGGTGGAATTCCCTCATAGAGGCGGGGACGGGGAGGGGATAGGGGGTTTCCCAAGAGGAGACCTAGAAAAGGGGAAACATTGTAAATAAAGTATCAAAAAAATAAATAAATAAATTTAAATTAAAAAAAAGAAAGAGATGTGACGAAGAGAGTGGTGATGCATAGCTATACTTCTAACAATGTGTAGGTTCAGAACAGTGTGTGTGTGTGTGTGTGTGTGTGTGTGTGTGTGTGTGTGTGTGTGTGTGTGTGTGAGTATGTGTGGTAGTGTTAGTTTTGGATGAAATTTAACTAAAATTTTGATGATTATTTTAGGAACTTCTAAAATTTCAGCTTTTGTACTTCAACCTGATCTTTTACCTTTTCTAAATGAGCTTGGATTAATTTTGTGATTAACTGAAAATATCTAAATAGATTCATTATTTCCTACTGCAGTGTTTATAAAGTATACAACAGTATATGATAATGTCAGATAGTTCCATACTCATCATTCACTCTACGTGTGAGCAAGAAGTATGTGGAATTCTGTAAGTTTCTGTTCTGGTAATGGATATCTATAGGTATACCTTACATTTTTGCAATATTTTCACCTTCATTCTTTTTCATGTTTATAGACACCAATAATCATTGGTTTACAGTAGCCTACAGTGCTCCATATAGATTACTAGTTTAATAGAATAGGATATATCCTATATTCTTGGAGTATAACCTTTGCTATCTGCCAAAAAGTTAGATATATACTCTCATATGTTCACATTATGTCAAATTTGACTAATGACATATTTCTCATAATATTTCCCCAATGTTGTATGATATATGACAATATATATGTTTGTGTGTATGTGTGTGTGGTATAAAATGATTAAAAGAATTATGTCATCCTAAAATCAAATGTTCTTTCCTAGAGGTAAACTAATGGAGATTGTTGAAATTTTCATGTACTAATCACTTAATATTATCACAGTCTTGCTGTTAGAATCTTACTTTTTACTTGTAGTAAATATATCTAAAATAACAAATAATGTTCATCAAAAATTAAAAAATAAGAAAACTAATTTAAAGTAGTTATATATGATATTATTTACTTATATAATGTGAATTAATTTTCAATGGATGAATGATTATAATATGTACAAGAAAAAATTTCCACTATGATACACCAGTTCAAAACTACAAAATCTATCTCAAGGTTAAAGTATAGCAGTATCTTAATATAGTTTTCCATTTAAGTTACTACAAACAGAAACATTCCCTTTCTAGCAATTCATTTCAATTCCAAGGATATTATAGGTTTTAAAATATTCACTATATTGACAGTCTTAGTCTTATTTATTTGAAATGGCTTATAAAATTTAAAGTATGTTCAATTGTTGCTTAAAATTAAAGCACCAAAAGTTTACCTTTAAAATAAGTATTTTTTATATATTAAGAGATTGTTAATAGAAGTTGTCAGTTCTTTGGCTCTTCATAAAAACTATCTATCTAGTAATTCACCAAAGGTGTACATTTTGATTTTGTCTTGCTCGATTACTTTCATTAAGTACTTTAGTATTTGGCACACAACTAATTAACCTTTTGAACACCATTAATAAATACTAGGGAGGAAGATAATTACTGACACTGAAATTTGGTCATCAGGCTAAAACTAATATATTATTATCAGAAAGGGGAAAATTCTATTTTTTAAATGACTACATAGGATCAGAGAAGCCGTGTTAAATCATTTGTTTACAGGAATCCATATCTGGAAGAGTAAGATCCAACAAAGGGCAGGGTCACTGCATCTTTGTTAACTAAGACAAACAGAGCACCCACCACCATATCATCTGCTTCAGTCCTTGATGCAGTAGAGATTGCCATAGGCATACTTACTTGTTTTCAGCTCCTTATAGCTTGCAAAGCCTTGAAGCCTACATAATTTTTTCATCTTTAGAAAGATTCTGTGCAGTGAGTGGCTCAATTTTATTTACTCTATTTAAATGAGAAATGTTAATATGTCAGAAGGTAAATTATTTCTCAAATATCATACAGTTATTACCAGAGCCCGGATTCTAAAACTGATTCCATCAGAACACTTTTCCCAAATATCCAGATTCACTATTTTGTATAATAACCAAAGATCATCTTTTTCTCTGTTAAGTCAATTTTCCTTGGTCAGTCTTGACTACATTTTATCTGTTATAGGACAGCTCTCTGACACTTCTCACTCTCTTATAAGTTTATGTAAGGTACAAAGTCTTGATCTCTTGAGTCATTACAAATAAGTAACACTGACACTGAGAAGACAATGTGACACTGTATAAATTAAGCTAAATATTGGTGATAATCTCCACCAACTTGAGGTCTATGACTTCCCCAGCTCTATTCTATTCTATTCTATTCTATTCTATTCTATTCTATTCTATTCTATTCTATTCTATTCTATTCTATTCTATTCTATTCTATTCTATTCTATTCATTTATTTTTTTAGCTTGTCTTCCTTCTACTTACCAAGAAAGTTCCTGATAAATTTGACTTTGCATGATATACTAAGTTTCTTCCCTTAAAAGAGAAATAGATGTCCTTATTGTTTCCCTACGAAAAAATTCAATTGAGATGTTCCATGGCCAGAAAGAACAAATTTTTCCAGCTTCATGTTATGCTCAGAACGATTATATTTGTATAGATATATAGATCCAGATGCACATAAAGACACTCAAAGACATATAGTGGTGTGAAATGCAATAGTTTGAATAAATAAAAAGTCCCCTATTCTCTCAAGCATTTGAATACTTGGTGCCCTGTTGGTAGAACAGTTAGCAATGTTTTGTATTGTTCTTTTTAGAGGAAATGTGTTACTAGGGATGGGCTTTGAGAATTTCCTCCTTCCATTTTGAGTTTTCTCTCTGTTTGGTGCATGTCATTCAAGATGTGATTATCATCTTCTGATTAGTAAAGTGACAATTTTAGTTTCTCTTACAAGATCCATAACATACCATCATTGAATGTGAGAATCTGTGTGTGCTCTATAGTAGAAGCTTTAAAAGTACAGTGTGCTTTGCAGTGGCTTCTGTTGTGAAAGTAATAATCTAGAATCAAATCTCTGTGTGATGAAGCTAGGTAAAGTTGAGCTCTAATTTTTGTAAGTGCAAGTCAATAACACTTTTTTCAGTTTTAGTTTGTCTTTGTTTTCATACCACATGCAGAGCTTTTTTTGGTACTAAGGTCTGTTATTCAATAAATAGCACTACTTAGGTCAATGCTGACTTTAGTAAACAAAGCATATTGAATCGATTTCTTTTGATGTTTGTCTGTGATGATGGAAACATAAGGTTTTTGGTGACATGTATCTTTTCTCATTGACATAATTATAATCTCTTATCATGATATATAGTGCAATATCCTGGCAAAATAAACCTTTCTTCTGACTCCACCCAGCAGCTGACTAAAACAGATGCAGAGACCCGCAGCCATACATGAGACCAAGCTTGGGAAGCATTGTGGAGACTTTGGGGTAATGATTGAGGGTCCCCAAGGGATAAGGACTGCACTGAAAGATCAACAGAGTCAACTAACCTAGACCCTTGGGGCTCTCAGAGCCTGAACTACCAACTAAAGAGCATTCATGGGCTGGACCTAGGCACCCTGCTCATATGAGGCTGAAGTGCAGCTTGGTCTTCATATTGGTCCCCCAACAACTGATGCAGGTCTTACCCTGACTCTGTTGCCTAGCTGTGTGGATCTTGTTTCCCTAACTTGTCTACCTTGTCTAGCCTCAGGGAGAGAAAATGTGTCTAGTGCTGCAATGGCTTGTGGTGCCAGAGTGGTTTGGCACCCAGGGTAGACATCCCCCTTCCCAGAAGTGAAGAGGAGTTGTGAGTGGAAGGTGTCTTGTGAGAGGAGGGCAGGGAGAGGGGTCTGTGATGGGGATGTAAAGTGAATGAATAAATAAGTCAATGGGAAAAACTTTCTTCTGCCGCAATTTGCAACATATATTAGCAAGAAAACAATTATTCTTTAGTTCCACATTGAATTTTGATATTCCCATGCATTGTACTTTTCTTGCACTTTTATTAATAAATAACTTTACTGAGATTCATTATTTGTAAGTTCTCCATAAGCACATGGCAGGTATGGTGGAGTATGCATAGTAGAATAGAAATTCAGGTATTAGATTTTTAATGAGAAAGAATTATTATGTTCTTCCTCTCCTGTGAGAGCACTTAGTAAATTGAGGCTTGTAATGCTCAATAGCCCTAATCAATTGATCATTTAGCTACACTGAGGTGATTACTAATTAGTCACTGCCGATAAGCAGGCCCAAATACAAACACTAGGCCCATTAGTTATTAACAGGAAATCAAAACAAAACGAAGGTTTGAATGCATAGTTCAGGTCCATAGTGATTAACAATGAAACAAGAACAATGACTTTAAAACAAAATTAATCAATTTCATATAATTAGTCATCCATCCAGTGTTAAGCAGAATTGAAAATGTCCCTATCCTTTTCCCACAGGAAGCCAAAGGGACTTCCATGAAAAAAGTAGCATACTACTCTTCATACATGCAGAAAGTATGATTTTTACAACCATCCAGGGTCTGGAGAGATAGCTTGGTAGTTAAGAGTGCTAGATGTTCTTGCAGAGGACCTGAGTTCATTTCCCAGAACCCACATGGTGACTTACAACTGTCTGTAACTCCAGTTCCAGGGAAGCCAATGGCCCCTTCATGTTTTAGTCAGCACCAGGCGTTTATTCAGCACACATACATATAGGCAAATACTTACACATGTTAAAAAAATAAATCTTCAGTTAATTAAAATCATTTAAAATTAAAACAATTTTGGATTTCTTTTGAACTATTTTCTCATTTTGAAATATTTTTGGGTGTGTTTTGATGAAATTGAGCCCCACTCATTCTCTAATTTCTTTACTATGTTCCCCAACAATTTCTCTCTCATCTTCATGGGCCCTTTTATTTTAAAGATTTTTATTTTACTCTGTGTGTGTGTGTGTGTGTGTGTGTGTGTGTATGTGTGTGTATACACTTTAGTATATGTGCCTATGAAGAAGAGAGGATGCCCTGAATTTTGGCATGGGTGTCCAGAATTAAACTTACTTCCTCGGCAAGAAAAGTATGTACTGTTAACCATGGAGTTATCTACAGCTTCCATGTGCTCTTTTTAAAGAACAGTGACTTCACTAAATGATGTCATTATATTCATGGGTGAAGGACCATCTGAGAAAGAAACTGTACAATTCCATCATGGTGGGAAATCATGACAGCTAGTGCTATGTGTGGCAGTTGGAGTAGAATTCTCATCTTGCTACAAACTTGAAGCAGAGAGAATGAACAGAAAATACTGTGAATCTTTAAAATTCCTAAAACCAGCCTCCAAGAAGTTGGCACTTCCTAAAAATCTCTATGCAGCATCATCAACTGGTGCTTAAATGCTCAAATCAGTGGACCTACACATGTATGACAAATACTATTATAGTTCACTACCTCTAGCTCTTGCACTCTTTCTTCCTACCCCTTCTACCATGATAATCTTTGAGCCTTGGAAAAGTATACTATATGTGTCCAATTTAGAGATCATTGCCCACAATTTCTTATTCTCTACACCCTGATCTGGTGTGGGTCTTTGAAATAATTGATATCTATTACTAAAAGCAACTTTTCAAATTGGAGTTAAGAGATGTCCACTCTTATAACTATAAAGAATAGAACTTCGTTTCATCTCTACTGGTTAGCTTTCATAGTGCAGGGAGTTTCTATGTGCATTCTTCAGGAAGAAAAGAAATCAATCGCCTTATCAACTGTGAAATCTGAGAATTACAATAACACCTGGCTTGCCCAAAGTTTGTCTATTGGTGTAAAAGTGGCTGAAATATTACATAAATAACCAACTACTTTCTGAATGCATTAAAAATCCACTTCAAAAAACAAAACTCATAACTGTTATCAGCAACTCATTTGAAAACCTGTGTTTCAATAGATCCAAGGTACTAGGGGAAAACTTAATACTTTTAACCTGCTACATAGATATAGCAATACGCTCTATCTTTTTCTTTCAACTGTGATTTCCAAATGCATTGTAATTTAACACAGCATGCCCAGATCATTTCATGTTATAAGTTAGTCATGTGAATCCACCAATGATAACACGTGTCTTATTAAGGAATATTGATACATGAAATTAGACTAGACAGAAAATTGTAATTTCCGTGTAAAGAGGTCTAGAGAACATAAGATTTTAAATTTATTGAGCAAATAAACCATATAAACTACTGATTCCTTGAGTATCATCATTTATTACATTTATTACATTAAAAAGAAAATAAAACCATTATTAGTCCACTTTTTGACACCTCTGGGGTAAAACTCCAGAATGCAAACTAAACATAACAATTTAAGATAAAAGATGATTTAAAGGCCATCTTATTCAGCATGGAATTCAGTCTGTGTATTTCTAACAGTTAACATAGCACAGAACACATTGTACTGAGACCAATTTCTGTTTAAAAAAAACAATTAAATTTGACCTTTTTCACTGAGCAATCAAGTCAGTCAAAAAATACAAAAACGAAGCTAAATGATGTGCTGAAGACTTATACACCTTGGTATGTTCTCAAAGTTCTTCCACATATTTGTTATGTGACCTTGGATAATTTACGCAAAACACTCTGACTCTGTTTTCTTATGTCTGAAGCACTTACATACTCTAGATGTGTGATTTATTTTGAAATCTAAATACAAATATCTTATAATAAAATGCTCCTCAGTCTACTGTTCTCAGTCTAATAGGTTCTAATATTTTTACTTTCATCTTTGGTAAACCTACTTAGTTTTATATACAGTTTGAAATGGAGCTTTTATGTAACATGTCTACAAGAAATTAAAGAAACCTGGATGATGATTTTAATATGACGCTAATTATTATAAATTTTAGGTATAGCCCATTTTTATTTTTCCAAATTAAAAATACTATATGCTTCAATCTTTAATTTAAAATAGATTCTTCTCTCATAAAGTACATCCAAACTACAATTTCCCCACTTATTTGTCCTTTTCTAGTTCTACCCCTTACTTTCCCTGTCCCCAAGACACACTTCCCCTTTTGTGTCCTCTTCCAAAAAGAGCAGGCCTCCTAGAGATGACAACTAAATAGTACAAAATAGGATTCAATAAAACATGGCAAAAGTCCTTATATACAGGCTTGCAAAGGCAACCCAATAGGAGGAAACAAGCTCCAAGAGCAGGCAAAACAGTCAAAGATACACTTGCTCCCACTATTAGGAGTCACACAAAACTACCATACTAACAGCCATAGCATATATGCATTAGGCCTCGTTCAGACCATTTTAAGCACTGTGCTTGCTACTTTGATACCTGTGAGCCCATATGAGCCCTGCTTAGTTGACTCAGTGGGCCAAAATAAAATATTATGTGTTGTATGAAAAGAAGCAATGTGTTTTACTATGTGTGTTCTTTTTTATCTTACTTAATATTACTCTTTAATACAATAATAGAGTAGAACAAATAAGATTTAACACTGCAATTAAAGAGAGAATTAAGGTAATCCATATAGACCACATAAATATGAGGTATCATTTGTAGAGAAATTTCGTGTAATCATGGTCAACAGAAAAATGAATAAGGAAGAAAATATGAAAATGTGAAGAAGAAAAAAATAACAAAAACAATTAAAAATAATATTCAACATATGTGTATGTATACAAAAGGGAACTATGTTATTTACTCTGAGGATCACATTCTTGAATGATTCTGCCTAATTTAATTTTGTAAAATTACTGTAATATGATAGGTTGATTGTGCATACATATCATGGAAATGAGGCTCACCCAGAAAATATATAAATAATAGAAACTTATAGATACAGTATGTTATGGAAACATAATTATAATATGATAGATAATATGTGCTTTTTCGATAGTACATTTTCTCTAATTTCTAAGATAAACATTATAAAGTACTGCACACGTATATTAAATTCTTCCAAATTTCTTATCACAGAGTGAACAATTGTTGAAAGATAACCAAGTCCGCATGCCTATTTTCTACCTATAGCTACTATCTTCTTATAATAACAAGACTGAGAATTTGCAAATAAGATCTTATACGATACAGATCTATACATATATACTATATATACATATATAGTCCAATAGAAAAAAGCAATAACAATAACTAATGAGTAAGGTTACAAAGTATGGTATATTGCTGGGAAGACAAAAAAAATAATCATGAATATAAAAGAATAAAGTAGAGGTGCATAATGAATCAAATTAAAATAAAATACCAAACTAAAAAAAAATTACCCTTTTTTTTAAATCCCCCAAATAGCTCATAGGTTAAGTAATATAACTCTAGCCTACAAAGAAAGCTTGAAACTTATAACTTACAATATTTCTTTCTATCATTGAACATGGTTTGTATTTAAACTTACATATGTGTTCTGTAAAACTCAGTATGGCTTCCACACCATGAGACATATGTGCAATTAATAGCTGAAGAGAGAAGTATACCTTTTTGTGGTTTTTTTGGCTGTTTTCTCAGTATTCAGTGATAAGTAGATTTCAGAATTCTATATAACATTTATTATTTTTCTATTTAAGCAGCTAGCGTAGCACCTTCATGAACCATAAAAAGTAACCAATATCAAAGAAGTTTCTAGCTTAGTTTGGGGCAGGGTGCTATTGGACCTCCCTCATCAACAATGCATATAGAAGCATCCCACAAGTAACGGTGGTCTTCCTTTTCCATAACAATAACTTCTAGGAGTAGCACTATCCTGCCGTGGAGGGTATTCCCTTTCTTCTTAAATAAAGTATGATAATTATGTTTTAAATTAAGTTATAAAATAAAATGTTTCTATAGGGCTTTTAAATATATCCTTCATTATGGGTAATCTTCTCCCTCCTGTCCCCTTGCCTGACAGGTGTTCTGGATCTTCTTCTCACTCTTTAAGCTTTTCTGTTCACAGTATTATCTCTGTCTCTGTCTCTGTCTCTGTCTCTCTCTTCATTTTAGTAGTATTATCTATCAGCAAATTCTATGAAATACAATATCAATTTATTAATAAACTGTCAGGCAGGATGAGACCCCTTATGCCACAGTGACAAGATTCTTGTGAAAGTAAAAAAATCACTGACTGGATGTTTGAACTGTTCCACAGGAAATGATTTATCCTTGATTTTGAGATGTTAGTAAAAAAGTTACATGGATATGTGACAAAGATGGCTCAGTGAATAGAAGCACTTTTCCAAAGCCTGGTAACTGAAGTTTGTTCCTTGAAACTATGAGGTAAAAAGAGAGAGTTTCTTCAAGTTGTCCTCTGTCCACCACATAAGCATGCTGGTATGTGTACACATGCACACACACACGCACACACACACACACACACACACACACACACAAATACATATCACACACAAATAAATAAATGAATGAATGAATTAATTAATTAATTAATAAAATGTAGCTAGGGAAGTGATGGATTCTGGGATGGGAAGCTTATCATTGTTATTTTGCTAAACTTAGTGTCAGACTTCTTTTGATATACATGTAGATGAAATTCAGTATTAGTCTTAATCAGGAAAATCTTTTTCTTTGCAGTGAATGGTAGTGAATGCAAAGACTATTGACTACAAAGGTTTCTGAAGATAAATAATGTTTAAATGCTCATCTTTTATCAAGACATTTATATTTCCCTCTCTAAAGTTTAGGGAACATTGTGGAAGACTGGAGAGGAAAGAATTGGATAACCAGAGATAGAGAGAAGCACTATGAGATGACACCTTCTGGGTATGACACAGTCATCACAACCATGAACATAGTAGTTAATCATGGATGGGGAAGGAATTCATGGGGCCATATCCCTCCCTGTTAAACTTTTGGCTATTGATAGATTCTGAGAAATGGCAGTTATTTTCTTCAGTTGTGTACCTACTGTTAACTAAATAAATTTCCGTGAACAGCTACTTATCTGTGTTCAGGCATAGGGCCTTATGTAAACTCAATGAGTCACGAATCAAAACATCTGATTTGTAGGGAAAGGAGTGGATTGCCAGTGGTGGGAAGTACATAAGAGAAAATCTAGGGCTAGAACAAGAAGAATCCATTTTATGCATGTAAGACATCGCAAAGGGATGATTTAATTAGTAAAAAATTGCTAAAGTTGTTAGTATGAACTCTGTCAGGAATGGCAAAATAGTAGAGTTAATGCTAAATAAAAATGGACAAATATGTCTATAGGAAAAGTATAGTGGGAATTTTGATGAGGTCCCCAACCATTTAGGTTACAGAGCTGATGAACCAAAACAAATTAAATAATAGAGTTAGTAATTGTTGACAGTGAAGTAAAAGCACTAACCTTTAAAATTTAAATTTGAGTATGTAGGCCATTGGTACAAGAGCAGTTTTTCTTTCTCTTCAAATTGCAATGCTTCAGGTAATTCTCTTATGGTGTACAATTGGGAGTCACAAAGATTCTTTCTTTGAGCCTACCTCAGTATACTTTCCTCTGCTGGAAAGTATTATGTTTTTCCCTCTCTAAACAAAACTCACATTTAAGGCTCAAATCAAATACTGTTCCTGACCTAATTAAGAGAGTATATATATATATAATCTTATTCTAGAAATACTTTAATACATATTAAACTGAAGTGGGTCATTGAAAATTAAATTTTATGGGTAGACAAAATAGACTATAGGTTTCTTTATTAGTTTGAGACTAGTTTTTCAGATTTCTTCCTCTCCAGCCATGTAGGTTCAGTACATATGAAATCATTTAGGGCCTTAACTGTCATATTAGGTTGATAATGCATTCTTAAATCTTACCAAATTCTTAAAAAATGCTACAAGGAATAATAAATATTTTTAAATGTTTTTGAATGAGTGAATCCAAGCCTGTTTAAAACATGAGAGGCAATGCTATTTTCTTAAGCAATATAAAAGATCAAAATTAAATGTGTAAAGAATAGTCTCTTAATACTCTAATATTCCTTAGCAGACTAGCATATGATGTGAACTTTATGGATTTAAAACAGTTTCCTAATAGGGTGTAGAAATCTGACAAAAACCCAAGTGAAAAAAGCTTGCAAAGGCAAAGGTGTTTAATACAAACTCTGATAATTGTGACAGTGACACTATGTGGAGAACTATTTAGCATGTTAAACTTGCATCTCTGCAAAGCATTTGATTAAAGTTCCAGACTTAAATTTCAATTCAATAAAATAAAAGTTGAATTTCATAGTCCTTCTGCTGAGCTGAAAATTTTGTAATGACAGTTGTTGCACACACAGGCTATTGTATGTACTTGGTAGAAAAGGAATATATAACGCCTCACACAGTCTTCCAAGAGGAATTGGATGCCACACATGAAGAGAATTTATTAGCGAGTTCCTGTGTAAGAGGCCTTTGGAATCAGCCTTATGCAGTTGAGGTCACTGCTTTTCACTAACAAAACTGTGTCCTTTGCCTCTGCCTGAACTAGAATGGAATCAGGTATTATTGTATTTAGAATTGTCGCAGCATTTGTGAGTAGAAATGAGAAGTGTGATGGTGTTGGGAGCTAGAGTCATTCTAGCTATAAACAACTATTTGTGAGTCTTCCTCTTTCTTCTGAAATATCTAAATCTTACACAAAGTAATATTCTAATAAAGTACAAGTTGAAGTCTAAGTACAAGTTGAAGCCAGAAGAAGGAAGCAAACCTTCTTACTGATGGTTGTCAATTGCCATGTAGATGCTGAAAATTGTCCTCTGGAAGAAAAGCTAATGCTCTTAATTGTGGAGTCATCTCTCTACCTCTATACCCATTGAGTATAAATTAGGAATTGTTATTCTACTGTATATTTCAGTTCTGCTTTTCTTTGGTATGAAGATTTACCTTCAGAGAAAAAAAAAGAAAAAGAAAAAAAAATAACTGGTCTAAGTCTGCTGTGATCCTTACCCTACCCAATGTTAATTGCTGTCCCCAAAGAAAACTGAATATATGATGATGTTCTTTTTGTTATCTATTATTTTTTGAAGGGTTAGAAGTCTTTTAATTTTTTAAATTTTTTAAATACTTTAAATTTACATTCCAAATGTTATCTGCTTTCCCAGTTTCCCCCCTCCCCGGAAACCCCCATCCTATCCCCCCTTCCCATGCTTCTATGAGGGTGTTCCCCCACTGACCCACCCATTCCTGCCTCCCTGCTTTCGAATTCCCATACACTGGGGCATCTAGCCTTCACAGGACCAAGGGCCTCTACTCCCATTGATGCCCAACAAGGCCATCCTATGCTACATATGCGACAAGAGACATGGGTCTCTCCATGTGTACACTTTGGTTGGTGATTTAGTCCCTGAGAGCACTGAGGTATCTGGTTGGTTGATATTGTTGTTCTTCCTATGGGGTTGCAAACCCCTTCAGCTCCTTCAGTCCTTTCTCTAACTCCTCTATTGAGGAGTTCATGCTCAGTCCGATGGTTGGCTATGAGCATTTGGCCTCTGCATTTGTCAGGCTCTGGCAGAGCCTCTCAGGAGACAGCGATATCAGGTTCCTGTCAGCAAGCACTTCCCTGCATCCACAATAGTGTCTGGGTTTGGTGACTGTATGTGGAATGGATCCTTAGGTGGGGCAGTCTCTGGGTGGCCTTTTCTGCAGTCTCTGCTCTACACTTTGTCTCCATATTTGCTGCTGTGAGTATTTTGTTCCCCTTTCTAAGAAAGACCAAAGCACCCACACTTTGGTCTTCCTTCTTCTTGAGCTTCATGTGGTCTGTGAATTGTATCTTGGGTATTCCGGGCTTTTGGGCTAATATCACCTTATCTGAGAGTGCATACCATGTGTGTTCTTTTCTGATTGGGTTACCTAACTCAGGATGATATTTTCTAGTTCCATCCATTTGCCTAAGAATTTCATGAATTCATCATTTTAAATAACCGAGTAGTACCCCATTGTGTAAATGTACCACATTTTCTGTATCCATTCATCTGTTGAAAGACATTGAGGTTATTTCCAGGTTTTGGCTGTTATAAATAATGCTGCTATGAACATAGTGGAGCATGTGTCCTTGTTATACGTTGGAGAATCTTTTGGGTCTATGCCCAGGAGGGGTATAGCTGGGTCCTCAGATAGTACTATGTCCATTTTTCTGAGGAACCACCAGACTGATTTCCAGAGTGGTTGTACCAGCTTGCAATGCCACCAGGAATGGA
This sequence comes from Uromys caudimaculatus, assembly GCA_028551405.1. Classification (NCBI taxonomy): domain Eukaryota; kingdom Metazoa; phylum Chordata; class Mammalia; order Rodentia; family Muridae; genus Uromys; species Uromys caudimaculatus. Next base: position 104,333,697 of record CM052722.1, read on the forward strand.
GAAATGTTCCTCTTTCTCCGCATGCTCGCCAGCATCTGCTGTCACTTGAGTTTTTTATCTTAGCCATTCTGACAGGTGTGAGGGGGAATCTCAGTGTTGTTTTGCACTTTATGATGACAAAGGATGTTGAACATTTCTTTAGGTGCTTCTCCGCCATTGGGTATTCCTCAGTTGAGAATTCTTTGTTTAGCCCTGTACTCCATTTTTAAAATAGGGTTATTTGATTCTCTGGAGGCTAACTTCTTGAGTTCTTTGTATATATTGAATATTAGCCCTCTATCAGATGTAGTATTGGTAAAGATTTTTTCCCAATTTGTTGGTTGCCGTTTTGTCCTATTGACAGTGTCCTTTGCCTTACAGAGGATTTGCAATTTTATGAGGTCCCATTTGTTGATTCTTGATTTTATAGCATAAGCCATTGGTGTTCTGTTCAGGAAATTTTCCCCTGTACCCATGTGTTCGAGGCTGTTCCCTATATTTTTCTTTATTAGTTTCAGTGTATCTGGTTTTATATGGAGGTCTTTGATCCACTTGGGCTTGAGCTTTGTACAAGGAGATAAGAATGGGTCAATTTTCATTCTTCTTCATGCTGGCTGCCAGGTGAAACCAGCACCATATGTTGAAAATGCTGTCTTTTTTTCCCACTGTATGGTTTTAGCTGCTTTGTCAAATATCAAGTGACCATAGGTGTGCGGATTTATTTCTGGGGCTTCAGTTCTATTTTACTGTCTTTCCTGCATGTCTCTGTACCAATACCACACAGGTTTTTGTTTGTTTGTTTTTGTTTGTTTAGTTGGTTGTTTTTTTGTTTTGTTTTGTTTTTTATCACTACTGCTTTGTAGTACAGCTTGAGGTCAGAGATGCTGATTCCCCCAGAAGTTCTTTTATTGTTGAGAATAGTTTTTGCTATCCTGGGTTTTTTGTTATTCGAGTGAATTCGCAAATTTCTCTTTCTAACTCTATGAAAAATTGAGCTGGAATTTCGATGGTGATTGCATTGAATCTTTAGATGGCTTTCAGCAAGATGGCCATCTTTACTATATTAATCCTGCCAATCCATGAGCATGGGAGCTCTTCCCTTCTTCTGAGATCTTTGAATTCTTTCTTCAGTGACTTGAAGATCTTGTCATTCAGATCTTTCACTTCCTTGGTGAGAGTCACATCAAGGTATTTTATATTATTTGTGACTATTGTTATGGATGTTGTTTCCCTAATTTCTTTCTCAACCTGTTTATCCTGTAAGTAGAAGAAGGTTACTGATTTGCTTGAGTTAATTTTATATTCTACCACTTTGATCAAGTTGTTTTTCAGGTTTAGGAGCTCTCTGGTGGAATTTTTGGGGTCACTTAAATATACTATCATATCATCTGCAAATAGTGATATTTTGACTTCTTTTCCAATTTTTATCCCTTTGATCTTATATTCTGCTGCAATAGGTATGAATTTTTTGAAAATGTACAAAGAGAGATAGATTACAAATCAAGTCTTAATGCAGAATAACAGAGTGTAGGTACCATTGAAATTTAACTTACTTTATTACACCTTAAATACATTATTTTAAAAGTTTTAGCAATACCCATCTAAAGTACTGTTTTTCTATGTAGTGAGGCATTGAAATTATTTAGCTAAAAAGAAGTTCAGAATATTAAGGCTATTTATGATATGAGTTTTCAGTTAAAATTGAATTAATGAGAATAGAATTGTTAAGCAGTCTGGCTATTAAAACTAATAAGTCAGAAAAGCAAGATCATAAACTGCTGTAGAGATGGATGAAGTGAGTAGAAGATTGAAAAGCTTAAGGATTGGTAGAAATGAAATCAAAATCCTTAAGGTGGCATGAATTAATCCAGGACTCATACTGATGCATTATCTATCATCTTTAAATTTATATTTTTAGGATGTTAAGATTCATCTAATGTACTTTAGGTGAACATGTTTGTTTTCCAGGTTTCTGAGCCAAAAATATTTTGTAAATCATGGATACTTTTTAATATAATATAATTTAATACAATAATATAATATTAATTGTGGAGGATTTCATACATATAAACAATTTTTATATTCACTCTCCATTCCTTCTCTCAACTCCTTTGAGGTCCACATCCCATTACCTGCTCCCTCTCCTGCTCTTAAACAAGAGACTGCTAATGATTAGAAGAGGTTCTAAAATATATTCATATATATATTTGTTCATTTTGGTTCTCTCAGATCCATCTTGATGGTATTGTATGCCTGTACAGGCAAGTGGTTTTACAAAATTTGATTTCTTTCAGATCAGCAAAGGCATATTATGTGAAAATGCTTTCTTTGTTCTTGGAATTGAACAATTATGGTAGATAGAATTGCATCTATATTTCCTTCTTCATGTAACTTTATCACTCATTATACATTTAGATAAATCGTTTCCATTCCACTACCTGGCTCTATCATCTCTAAATGATAATAACTCCTAGCATAGTAAGTCAATTATGATAACTGATGCATTTCTGACTTCTGATATTCCTGGAATTATATCCAAATCTATGCCTATCTCATGTGTTTACTGCTGATTTTCGACATTAGTGAAGGATATTCACTTTCTTTCTCAAACCCTATTTCCTTTTGCTAAGACATTTAGCAATATTTTCTTCATCCCAGAATTAAGTATTTCTGAATTCCCTTAAAGAAATTTAATGGAGTATGCACTTTACATTTTTGCTGCATTGTTTTTGCGATAGTTTATCTTAAAGGTAGCTGTCACCCATTCCTTAACATAATGTGGAAGCCTACTCTTCCTTAAAACATTAAGACTATTCCTATAACTCCTTTAGTTTGTATCAGTCTGAAGTTATTTTGTTAGGAATATTGTGGCAGAACTGATTATATATCACATCTCAGAGTAAATCTGAAGTAGTCCTGGAGTTTCTGCTTGATTTTCTTTGGTCTTCTGTGTAAATTGAGTTCTGTGTGAAGCCCATGATGGTCATATGGATTGTCACTGAGAAGAAACTGTTTCCCAAACAGCATTCAGCATTTCACACAAACTCCAAAAGGTGCTGGAATTTAGTATTGAAGCAACAGCTGTGTGAGAGCACTATGACAACCTGATAGATGAGCAGATTGCTGCAAAAATAACTATTAGGGATAAGCAATAATTTTCTTTTAAAAAAAAACTGTTTTAAGAATTTCATACATGTTTACAATAAAATGAATATGCCTATCCCTAGACATCTCCAATTTCCCCCATAGATTCTCAACAGTCCTTCCTTCCCACTTCATCTCTATCTCTTTTATGTGCTTTGCTTTTAAAAATCTCAACAATTCTAAAGAGCGTTCCCCATAACTGCATGATCATGGGGCCATTCATTGGAGTCTCCATATCCTCAAAAATAAATATTTCCCTTGCCCTGGAATTACCCACTGCCAATAGCCCCTCAGAATCGGGTAGGGCCTGAGACCATCTACCTCACCCCACGTAGGTTTTGTTTGGGCTCGTTTGATCTGATGCAGGTAAATACAATTCCTTCTACATTGTTAGTATTATTGCCATGTTGTGTTCAGAAAACAGCATTTTTCAGTTTTCCTTTCTGTTCTTTGTCTCTTATTTATTGGAAGATAAGAATGAATGAAGGATCCTAATTTCTCCTCATCGGCTTAATGATTTTGTTATTGTATGTATGTATGTATGTGTGTGTGTGTGTGTGTGTGTGTGTGTGTGTGTGTTGTGTGTATGTGTGTGTATTTATTTGTTTTGATGCAGAGGCTCATACAGCTGAGACAGGCCAAAAACTTCCTAGTTTTCATGGATGATCCTCCTGCTACTACCTCACAAGTGTTGAGACAATAGGCATTTACTACCAAACTCCTTTTTTTGCAATATTGGGGATCAAACACAGGGCTTTGTGTATCTTAAGCAAATAATTTACAAACTAAGCTATGCCAGAAAGCAACCCATCTTTATTTTAATTATTTATGTTTTAATAATTTCATCGATGAATACTGTATTGGCCTCATTTGATCCACCCATTGTTTTCCTCCATTCCTCTGCCCGAGTCTCCCCCACATTCTCGTAAGTTCATGACCTCTTCCTCTTTTGTTACACATATATACATATACATACATGTATAAAACGATCTACTTTCATTTAGAGTTACTTACATATGTATGTGCTTAAGACTCATTGCTTGTGATTGGAAAACTTATCACGGTGTTACAGCTAGTGAAAATTGGTACATCCTCTTTCATCAACCATTGATTGCCTGTAGCTCTTCATCTACAGGTGAACCCTTCTGAAATTTTCCCTATTGTAATTGGCAGGTCTTATTTAAGAAGCCCTGTTGTTGATAGTTCATGGGTACTGCATCCCTGACATATGTGGAAGACACTATGTCACAGAAGATGCCCTAGTCCTCTTGTTTGTACAGTCTTTTTGTTCCCATTATTGTGATGATTTCTGAACCTTACATGTAGGGGTAGTATTATGGAGTTATCAATTATGGTTTGAAATTTCACAGTCACTGATTCAATTCACTTGACTTCTGTTTGCTTCAAAAAGAAACTTTCCTGATGGGCTCTAAGAGTGATAGTTTTCTGTAGGTATGAGGATAAGTATTTAGAAGCTAAAAGGTAGAATTTTTAATGAAGTGGCAGTAGTAGATTACCCTTTACAGTGGTTTTTACCCTTCCTAATGCTACAACTTGTTAATGCCGTTGCCCATTCTGTGGTGAGTCCTAAACATATTTTCTTTGCTACTTCATCACTGTGATTTTGTTACTGTTATGAATTATAATGTAAATATCTGATGTACAGTGTATCTGATATGTGATCTCTATGCCCCAGTAGGGGTCAAGATCCACAGGTTGACAACCAGTGCTCAAGGGCCTATGATCACTCTATCAACTATTACTTTGCTAGGTTTATATTACAAGACAGGAGTTCCTTTTTATTGATCAGGTTTTAAGTCCAATTTAAAAGTTGTTTGTTACACCAAAGACAATTGTACCAATATTGCACCACTGACGATATCCTGTAAAGCCAGGCAAAGTTGTTGATCATATGTTTCATAGCTGGGTAGAACTACTGAATATTTTTCTTTACTAGGTAGCATATATAGCACTTTCAGATTCTATGATAGCAATTCTGCAGAGAGGAGGCTTCCAGGACAGTCCAAGTGTCACTCTTCTAACTTCTCTGCCTTCAGAATGTGCTGTCTCCAAAACTTAGATCTTCCTTTCATTTTCTGATAAGCAACTGATAGAAAAGCAATAGTCAATACCATTTAAGGATTTTCTTGAATACTCAACCAACAACTGCAAAGGAGATTTTTCCATGCCTGGCATAAAGGTTGTTGTTAGGGAGAATTATAACTCTGTATAACAAGACATCAATCATATGGTGGCCTGAATAAAAATGACTCTCATATGCTCATAGAGAGTGCCACTATTAGGAGGTATAGTCTTGTTGGAATAGGTATGGCTATGTTGGAGAAAGTGTGCCACTCGGGGTGGGCTTGAAGTTTTCAAATTCGCAAGCTAGGCCCTGTGTGTCACAGTCTCCTTCTGCTGCCTGCTGATCCAGAAGTAAAACTCTCAGCTCCTTTTCCAACACCACATCTGCCTGCATGTTACCATACTTCCTGCCATGACAATAATAGGCTAAAACTTTGAATTGTAAGCCAGCCACAATTACATGACTTCCTTAATAAGAGTTGCCATGGTCATGGTGTCTCTTCACAGTAATTAAACCCTAACTACTAAGATACTGCATTTGTTCTAGTTAGGATTTCATTGCGTGAACAGAAACCATGACCAAGGCAACTCTTATAAGGACAAAATTCAGTTGGGGTAGGCTTACAGGTTCAGAAGGTCAGTCCAATATCATCAAGGCAGGAACTTAGCAACATCCAGACAGGCATGGTGCAGGAGGAGCTGAGAGTTCTACATCTTCATATGAAGACTGCTAGCAGAATACTGGCTTCCAGGTAGCTAGGATGAGAATCTTACAGCCCACACCCACAGTGAAACACCTGTTCCAAAAGGGCTACACGTTCTAATAGTGCCACTCCCTGGTCTGAGCATATACAAACAATCAAATCATTTCAACTATATATAAATATAAATGTTTAAATACTCATTACAGAAATATTTCATACTGTTTCTTAGGAAATCCCACAGTTATATTAACCTTTGAAAGTAAAAAAGTCAATTTATAAATTAAGAACAGTGAAACTTTGCAATATATTGTCTTCATAACAAAGGACAAGATGTATCTTTTTTGATATTTCATTTACATTTCAAATGTTTCCCCCTTTCCAGGACTACCCTTTAGAAATTCCCATCCCATCCCCCCTCCCCTGCCTCTATGAGGTATTCCCCCACCTAGCCACTCCCACTCCCGTCTTCTCTCCCTGGCATTCCCCCACACTAGGGCATTTAACACACTCAGACCCAAGGACCTATCCTTCCACTGATGGCCAACAAGGCCATCCACTGCCACATATGTGGTCTGAACCATGGGTCCCACGATGTGTATTCTTTGGTTGGTGGTCCAGCCTCCAGGAGGATCGGGAGGGGGGGGGATCAGGCCAGTTGACACTGTGGCTCCCTCCATGGGGCTGCAGACTCCCTCAGCTCCTTCAGTCCCTTCTCCAACTCCTCCATCTGGGACCTCACTCTCAGTCCAGAGGTTACTGTAAAGTGAAACTTGGGTATTCCAAACGTTTCGGCTAATATCCACTTATCAGTGAGAACATACCAAGTTCGTTCTTTTCTGACTGAGTTACCTCACTCAGGATATTTTCAAGTTCCATCCATTTGCCTGCAAATTTCATGAAGTCATTGATTTTAATAGATGAGTAGTATTCCATTGTGTGTATGTACCACATTTTCTGTATCCATTCTTCTGTTGAGGGACATCTGGGTTGTCCACCTTCTGGTTATTATAAATATGGCTGCTATGAACATAGTAGAGCATGTGTCTTTATTACACGTTGGAGCATCTTCTGGGTATATGCCCAGGAGTGGTATACCTGGGTCCCCAGGTAGTAGTATGTGCATTTTTCTGAGGGTTCGCCAAACTGATTTCCAGAGTGGTTGTACCAGCTTGCAATCCTACCAACAATGGAGGAGTGTTCCTCTTTCTCCACATCCTCGCCAGCATCTGCTGTCACCTGAGTTTTTGACCTTGCCATTCTGACTGGTGTGAGGTGGAATCTCAGACTTGTTTTGATTTGCATTTCCCTGATGACTAAGGATGTTGAACATTTCTTTAGGTGCTTCTCAAGTTTCCTCAATTGAGAATTCTCTGTTTAGCTCTGTTCACCATTTTTTTGCTAGGGTATTTGGTTCTCTGGAGTCAAATTTCTTGAGTTTTTTGTATTTATTGGATATTAACGTTATATTGGACATAGAATTGGTAAAGATCTTTTCCCAATATATTGGTTACCATTTTGTCTTATTGACAGTGTCTTTTACCAATTTGTTGTTTGCCATTTTGTCCTATTGACAGTGTCCTTTGCCTTACAGAATCTTTGCAATTTCATGAGGTCCCATTTGTCGATTCTTGATCTTAGAGCATAAGCCATTGGCGTTCCGTTCAGGAACTTTTCCCCTGTGCCCATATGTTTGAGATTTTTTTCCCCATTTTCTCTTCTATTAGATTAAGTGTATCTGGTTTTATGTGGAGGTCGTTGATCCACTTGGACTTGAACTTTGTACAGAGAGAGACGAATGGGTCAATTTGCATTCTTCTACATTTAGACTGCCAGTTGAACCAGCACCATATGTTGAAAATGCTGTCTTTTTTCCACTGGTGGAAAACCACTGGGTGGTTTTAGCTCCTTTGTCAAAGATCAAGTGACCGTAGGTGTGTGGGTTCATTTTTGGGTCTTCAATTCTATTCCATTGATGTACCTGCCTGTATATGTACCAATACCATGCAGTTATTTTTTTTATCACTAATGCTTTGTAGTATAGCTTGAGGTCAGGGATGCTGATTCCCCCAGAAATTCTTTTGTTATTGAGAATAGTTTTTGCTATCCTGGGTTTTTTTATTATTCCAAATGAATATGAGAATTGCTCTTTCTAAATCTATGAAGAAGTGAGTTGGAATTTTGATGGGGATTGCATTGAATCTGTAGATTGCTTTTGGCAGGATGGCCATTTTTACTATATTGATCCTGCCAATCCATGAGCATGGGAGATCTTCCCATCTTTTCAGGTCTTCTTTGATTTCTTTCTTCAAAGACTAAAAGTTCTTTTTTCTTTGGTTTTTCGAAACAGGGTTTCTCTGTATAGCCCTGGATATTCTAGAACTCACTCTGTAGACCAGGCAGGCCTTGAACTCAGAAATGCACCTGCTTCTGTCTCCCAAGTGCTGGGATTAAAGGCTTGTGCCACCACTGCCTGGCTTGAAGTTCTTGTCATACAGATCTTTCCCTTGTTTGGTTAGAGTCACACCAAGATACTTTATATTGTTTGTGACAATTGCGAAGGGTGTCCTTTCCCTAATTTCGTTCTCATTCTTTTTATCCTTTGAGCATAGAAAGGCTACTGATTTGTTTGAGTTAATTTTATATCCGGCCACTTTGCTGAAGTTGTTTATCAGTTGTAGCAGTTGTCTGATGGAGTTTTTGGGGTCACTTAAGTATATGATCATATCATCTGCAAATAGTGGTATTTTGATTTCTTCCTTTCCAGTTGGTATCCCTTTGACCTTCTTTAGTTGTCTAATTACTCTAGCTAGAACTTCAAGTACTATATTGAATACATTGGGACAGAGAGGACAGCCTTGTCTAGTCCCTGATTTCAGTGGAATTGCTTCGAGTTTCTCTCCATTTAGTTTGATGTTGGCTACTGGTTTGCTGTATATTGCTTTTACTATGTTTAGGTATGGGCCTTGAATTCTTGATCTTTCCAAGACTTTTATCATGAAGGAATGTTGAATTTTTTCAAATGCTTTTTCAGCATCTAATGAAATGACCATGTAGTTTTTTTTTCTTTGAGTTTGTTTATGTAGTGGATTACGTTGATAGATTTCCAGGTATTGAAACATCCTTGCATCCTTGGAATGAAGCCTACTTGATCATAATGAATGCTCTTTTTGATGTGGTCTTAGATTCGGTTTGTGAGAATTTTATTGAGTATTTTTGCATCGATATTCATAAGGGAAACTGGTCTGAAGTTTTCTTTCTTTGTTGGGTCTTTGTGAGGTTTTGGTGTCAATGTAACTGTAGCCTCATAGAATGAACTGGGTAGTGTTCCTTCTGTTTCTATTTTGTGGAATAGATTGAAGAGTATTGGTATTAGGTCTTCTTTGAAGGTCTGATAGAATTCTGCAGTGAACCCATCTGGTCCTGGGCTTTTTTTAGTTAAGAGACTTTTAATGACTGTTTCTATTTCTTTAGGCATTATGGGACTGTTTAGATGGTTTATCTGATCCTGACTCAATTTTGATATTTTGTATCTGTCTAGAAAATTGTCCTTTTCATCCAGATTTTCCAGCTTTGTTGAGTATAGGCTTTTGAAGTAGAATCTGACGATTTTTAAAATTTCCTCAGAATCTGTTGTTATATCTCCCTTTTCATTTCTAATTATGTTAATTTGGATATTGTCTCTGTGCTCACTGGTTAGTCTGGCTAAAGGTATATCTATTTTGCTGATTTTCTCAAAGAACCAGCTCCTGGTTTTGTTGATTCTTTCTATAGTTCTTTTTGTTTCTACTTGGTTGATTTCAGCCCTTAATTTGATTATTTCCTGCCTTCTACTCCTCTTGGGTGTATTAGCTTCTTTTTGTTCTAGAGCTTTAAGGTGTTCTGTTAAGCTGCTAGTATATGATCTCTCCAGTTTCCTTTTGGAGGCACTCTGAGCTACCAGTTTTCCTCTTAACACTGCTTACATTGTGTTCCATAGGTTTGGGTATGTTGTACTTTCTTTTTCATTAAATTCTAGGAAGTCTTATTTTCTTTCTTTATTTCTTCCTTGACCAAGTTATCATTGAGTAGAGAGTTGTTCAGCTACCACGTGCATGTGGGCTTTCTGTTGTTGATGTTGTCGTTGAAGACAAGCCTTAATCTGTAGTGATCTGATAGGATGAATGGGATTCTTTCAATGGTCTTATATCTGTTGAGGTTTGTTTTGTGACTGATTATATGGTCAATTTTGGAGAAGGTACCATGAGGTGCTAAGAAGAAGGTATATTCTTTTGATTTAGGATGAAATGTTCTATAGATATCTGTTAAATCCATTTGCTTCATAACATCTGTTAGTTTCACTGTGTCTCTGTTTAGTGTGTGTTTCTAAGATCTGTCCATTGAAGAGAGTGAGGTGTTGAAGTCTCCCACTATTATTGTATAAGGTGCAATGTGTGATTTCAGCTTTAGTAAAGTTTCTATTATGAATGTGGGTGCCCTTGCATTTGGAGCATAGATTTTCAGAATTGAGAGTTTTTCTTAGAATATTTTTCTTTTGATGAATATGAAGTGTCCTTCCTTATCTTTTTGATGACTTTTGGTTAAAGTTGATTTTATCCAATATTAGAATGGCTACTCCAGCCTGTTTCTTTGGACCATTTTCTGGAAAATTGTTTTCTAACCCTTTACTCTGAGGTACTGTTTGTCTAACATGGAGGTGTATTTCCTGAATGCAGCAAAATGCTGGGTCCTCTTTATGGATCCAGTCTGTCAGTCTATGTCTTTTTATTGGGGAATTGAGTCCATTGATGTTCAGAGATATTAAGGAATAGTGATTGTTGCTTCCTGTTATTTTCAATGTTATTTTTTTTGTTTGTGTGGCTATCTTCTTTTGAGTTTGTTGAAAGATTACTGTCTTGCTTTTTCTAGGGTGTTGTTTCCCTCCTTGAATTGGCATTTTCCATCTATTATCCTTTGTAGGGTTGGGGTTTGTGGAAACATACTGTGTAAATTTGGTTTTATCAGAGAATATTTTGGTTTCACCATCTATGGTAATTGAGAGTTTTGCTAGGTATAGCAGCCTGGGCTGGCATTTGTGTTCTCTTAGGGACTGTATGAGATCTTCCCAGGATCTTCTAGCTTTTATAGTCTCTGGTATGAAGTCTGGTGTAATTCTGATAGGTCTGCCTTTATATGTTACTTGACATTTTTCCCTTTCTGATTTTAATATTCTTTCCTTGTTTTGTATATTTGGTGTTTTGACTATAATGTGACAGGAGGAATTTCTTTTCTGGCCCAATCTATTTGGAGTTCTGTAGGCTTCTTGAATGTTTATGTTCATCTCTTTCTTTAGGTTAGGGAAGTTTTCTTCTATAATTTTGTTGAAAATATTTACTGGTCCTTTAAGTTGGGAATCTTCACTCTCTTCTATACCTATTATCCTTAGTTTTGGTCTTCTCATTGTGTCCTGAATTTTCTGGATTAGGAGCGTTTTGCATTTTGCATTTTCTTTGTCTGTGTGTCAATATTTTCTATGGTATCTTCTGCTCCTGAGATTCTCTCTTCTATTTCTTGTATTCTGTTGGTGATGCTTTCATCTATGACTCCTGATCTCTTTCCTAGGTTTTCTAACTCCAGGGTTGTCCTCCTTTGTGATTCTTTCTTGTTTCTTGTTTCTTGTGTCCCAAGGATTCTGGACGGGTCCGGCTGAGCAATGGTGCTCGCCTTGCCTCCACTCACTGGCTTGTCCACACTCCCAGGAGTCTAGCTTTCTCCTAGTGCTATTTGTCTATGGAGCACTGGTGGCTCAGGCAGATGTCCCCAGCCACAGCTGGAAACCAGAAGGCTCCTGTCCCCAGCTGTTCCTCAGTCCCTGTGTCCTGAGGATTCCGGGCAGGTCCCACTGAGCAGTGGTGCTCTTTTTATTTATTTATGTGAAGATTATGTCCCTGAAGTGAGAGTTCAAATTTTTCTCCAAAAAGCTCTTGCACATCTATTGTAAACTTAATTTTTGATTACATTGATTTTTTACTTACTTTTATAAAGAATATGCTATGTCATTGCTTATTTTGGTTATTTATTACAGTTAGAATATGACTTTAAATGTATATATTGAGAAATTAAATACATACTAGAATATTTCTAATAGGATTTTTGCTCATTATTTTGTTTTGAGGCACAACATGATATGATAAATAATGCTTATATGTTCATATTGCCTCATCATTTCTAATACTTCTTATTTTGCTGTCTTAGATAATTGCATTTTAACAGTAATATTAAACGAGTGTAGTAAAAAACACATCAATAATAATATTACTTAAGAAATGTTCCAAATGCTCAATACTACTCTAAGTAATTTGCTGGATTAGTTTAATAAATCTGCTGAGTAAGTCTATAAGAATTTTTAATAAACATTCTGATTGTGAAGACTATTGTCTTCACTACCACACAGCACTGGCTTTCATACTAATAATTGAAAATGATTCCTTTAATACATAGTCTCAAAGAAAAGGAAATATACAACCAAGACAGAATCTCTTGGAAATTTAATAAAATGGATATTTCTGAATATCTCTCAGAGACATGCACTCAAACACTAGTAGAGTACTCTAAAGGATTTATTCTGTGAAGGTTCTTGGATGATTCCAAAGAACATTAAACTTTTAGAATAACTATTCCAAGATATCTTTAAGTAAAAACATCACTTCTAATGTGAGCTGCAGTGAGTATATATAATAAGCACTTTAATAAATTTTAATAAGTATTTAATTTACCATTTCTCTTCATTGCTTTGACTTATTATTATGGTAAATTATGTGAATAAATTTTCCAATATTGAGACATTCCATAGAATTTTGAAGTGAATAACATGTCATTATGACAATTTTATTCTTATAAAAGTGTTGGCATTTTCTGTCTTACACCATATTCTTTCCAAATTTTTAGTCTGTCTTTGGTTTTCTAAAGTCTGAATATTGTAAGACTTGTCACAGGAAAAATGGTATTTGTTTTTCATTTTTCCTAAATAAAGTTCTCCGACATTCATAGAACTTCACTTTGGTTTCTGTCACTAATTTTGCAAGGTTTTTATATGCTTGATAAAAATATTTTTTCTAGCTCATATTCTCTTTATCCTTTTTTTGGAACTTCTTAATACAATTCTTGAATTTTCTATTTTTTATACTGTTTAAAATTAAATTTGGGGAATTTCTAACACCCTAACTTCATTCATTGATACTCTTCTTAGCCATTTGATGTCTACCAGTGTGTTTGTCAAAGTAACCTTGATTTCTGTTATGATATTTCTGATGTGTAATGTCTTTTATTCTTAGAGTTTCACTAGAAGTGTTAATGTATTTATCACAATTATTTTAAATTTCCTGTCTCATACTAAGAAAAGGTGCCTCTGAAAACTGTTTATATATGGTGTATGTGTGTGTGTGTATGTGTATGTGTGTGTATGTGTATGTGTTGTTGTTGTTCCATTTGGTGTACAATATTAAATGAGAATATAAATATTAAATTTCATGTACATTATTGCATTTACTTAAACAACAGAAATTTGATATTGCATAGTCTGTATTATAGTATATGTAACTCTAATATGAGGATTTCTGTTTATCTGTATAAGAATTAGTCTATATTTAATGTTCACTTTAGATGTATTTGCAGGAAGTTTTGATTTTTTTCTTGTGTACTTATTTTCATTTTCCATGATAACTTTGTAATTTCCAAGATACTTCTCCTAACTGTCTGTCTTCTACGCATCTTAGGTATATTTCAGTGTTATTATACAATCTTGATGTTGTGATTGCAAAGTGTGGGGTTAGGGAAAATTCCATTCTTTCTAATTATAATTGTACTTCAATCTTTTTGTCTGTAATTTTGATAGAGGATCTCACTTACTCCACACTGCTCCTAAGTCTGGAGAGTGACATTAAACTTTTGATGCCCTGCTTCCACCTTCAGGGTGCTAGAGCTCTGAGTTTGCAGGGTTGTTCCAAGCATGTGCTACCTTACTCTACCTACAGAAAAGCTTGAGATAGAAGCAAGGGCATGATGAATGTTAAGTAAGCACTCTACTAGCTGGTGTGCTTTCAACTTTGTTATTTTATCTGTTAATATGTCTAGGTTGCTGGGCTATTACCTTGCAAGTATTTTTACATCAATGTAGTTTTCTCCCTCTTCTTGTTTTCCATTCTTTGAACATGCCATTTCAATATATTTCTTGAGCCTCTGAGTCTTCTATCTTGATTATATTTGCTTGTTCCCCTTGGAGGTGAGACAGGAAAAATGAAGGAAGTGAGAACAACAACAACAACAAACAAACAAAAACAAATCTCTTTCTGTTAAGGGATAAAACACTAAAAACCTTTTTTTTCTTTATCCTAGAGAGTTATTTTTTTTGAAATAGAAGATGTCATGGATATATTTCACAAGGGTTATTCTTTCACCAAAAGTGGATTATTTTAAGAAAATTATTACAAGAACTTGATAGAGTTTCTATAAATCTTGATAAATTTGTAGGTGTCTTTTAGGATAATGGCCCCTAGTAATGTCATTGTTTAAATGCCAGTCAATACTCAGATTCCACAATTTGTCAATTACAACTTAACTATTACAACTGGTATTTTCCAGGTAAGCCTGTTTCTCTTTAAAGGCTTCTACTCTAGCAGATTTTGCCATAATAGCTTTTTCTGAGACCTCGGTTCTATAATTTTGTCTGAAAGTTATTGATTTTATATTTGTTCCATGTTTTCTTTGCAGGAAGAACAGAAGTGAGAAGTGATATTGACAGACTTTACATGTCAAATGTGGAACTGGGAGCATTAGTACATTTAATTAAATTAATCTCAATATTTTCTCAAATAATATCTACTTTCGTTTAACACAATCATTATGTTTTAGCTTTCCAAATTGTACTTTGCATGGGTGATCATTTTCCTTTGCTAGAATTGGTTCCTATGAAAATAAGATATGCAACAAATTGTTTTTAAAAGTCAATTGAATTTTATGTTATTTGATTCACATTTTGAAAAATGAAATGATTGCAAATATATACTTAAATTCTATAAACTTGCTATAAGTACATCATAAAATACATATTTCTTGGAATAAAAAGTAAGTGATTAATGGTGCAGATTATTTTCATGATGGATTTATCCCATATCCTATATCTGCAATCAAGATCCTTTATTTATTTATTGTCTAATTTCTGAAATAGTTTCATTAGGGAAGTACTTTTGATGAAATATTATATTAATTCCAAAACTTTATTACCATGTGAGATCAATAGAAGTGTTCTTAAAAGTAATTAATTCTAAGTACATTTAAAAATTATCAAAATTATGCATTCATTAATCAAATTGCTTTAATTTTATAATGACTTTTGCTCACTATAATATAACATCAATGATTTCTTACCAGTTCCATTCTCTATGAAATGCAACAATACAATTTTCTATAAGTATCTCTGGACATATCTACATCTACATGGTAGAGAAACATATATTAGGACAATTATTGAAATGGATTTTGTATTCAGGCAGATCTATGTAAAAACACAACTTTACAAAATATGTTTGCAAATATACTTTAAATTACTGGACCTCATTTGTCTTACCTAGTTAGTAAGAGTTATACCATATATTTTAGGATTACCAATAATAATGATTAAATATTTAAGGATTTAAGTACAAAACATATGATAAGTAAATAATATTATATACAAGATTTATAAAATTTTCTGGAAGTATTGAGGTAGGAGTAGCTGGAAACATCTGGTCATATCATATTCACAACCTAACAACAGAAATAATTGCTCAGATCACTTTTCTCCCCAAGGTATTCCTGCCTTAATATTCACATTATGATATATTCTACAATTGAACTGTGGGATAAAATTCTTTCTTCATTTGTTGAATTATTGTAATATTTTATCTGAGTAATAGGAAAAATATAAGGAAGAAGATTGGTGTGGGACCATTCGTATCCCAGACATAAGTAAGTATCTATAGGCATTTAGAACTCAGGGGAAATGTAAAAGAGTTTGGACATTCCTCAAGTGCTGTAAACAAGAGTTCATCAGTTATTGTTTGGGGAGCTTGCTGAAATTTCAGGAGGTTTGTTGAAAAGAAGAGAGACTAATAACAATCAAATTGTAAAACAGAATCCTTGAAGAAAAGAATCAAAACTCTTTAGAATAACAGCTGTAGAATATAAGCACACATATACACAGGTTACTATGAAGTGTAAACAATGACATGGGAAAGTGTGTGTACATTTGAAAAGATAATTGCTAAAATTACATTGTTTAAAATAGTATAAAAATATATACATCTAAAAATTTCAGTGAACACAAGCTGGGAAGTAAAAGCAAATCACACTAAGTTGCCTTATGATTAACCTTCAGAACATGAATCATAAAGATGATTTCAAAGTATTCACAAAGAAGTGAAATGAAATGGAAAGGAACAATGATGTTTATGTTATTTAAATATTGTCACAAATTATCATGGTTAAAGACAGTGATCTATTTTAAATGTGTCAAAAACAGAAGGTGGGTAGAACTGTTTCCAATTTTCTGAGGAACCACCAGATTGATTTCCAAAGTGTTTTTACCAGCTTGCAATCTCACCAGCAATGGAGAAGTGTTCCTCTTTCTCCACATCCTTGCCAACATCTGCTGTCACCTGAATTTTTGATCTTAGCCATTCTGACTGGTATGAGATGAAATCTCAGGGTCGTTTTGATTTGCATTTCCCTAATGGCTAAGGATTTTGGACATTTCTTTAAGTGCTTCTCAGACATTCAAGATTCTTCGGTTGAGAATTCTCTGTTTAGCTATCTATCCCATTTTTATTGGGTTATTGGGTTTTCTGGAGTCTAATTTCTTCTGTTCTTTGTGTATTTTGGATATTAGCCCTGTATCAGGTGTAGGATTGATAAATATCTTTCCCCAATCTGTGGGTTGCTGTTTTGTCCTATTGACAGTGTCCTTTGCCTTACAGAAGCTTTTTAATTTTCTGAGGTCCTATTTGTCAGTTGTTGATCTTAGAGCCTGAGCCATTGGTATTCCATTCAAGAAATTTTCCCCTGTGACAATGTGTTCGAGGTTCTTCCCACTTTCTCTTCTATAGATTCAGCTTATCTGGTTGTATGTGGAGGTCCTTGGTCCACTTAGATTTGAGCTTTGTACAAGGAGATAAAAATGGGTCAGTTTGCATTCTTCTACATGCTGACTGCCAGTTGAACCGATACCATTCACTGAAAATGCTGTCTTTTTTCCACTGGATGGTTTTAGCTCCTTTGTCAAAGATCAGGTGACCACATATGTGGGGGTCCATTTCTGGGTCTTCAATTCTTTTCCATTGATCTTCCTGCCTGTCTCTGTACCAATACCGTGCTGTTTTTATCACTATTGCTCTTTGGTACAGCTTGAGGTCAGGGATGGTGATTCCCCTAGAAGTTCTTTTTTTTTTTAGAATAGTTTGTGCTATCCTGGGTTTTTGTTATTTCAAATGAATTTGAGAATTGCTCTTTCTAACTCTATGAAGAATTGGGTTGGAATTTTGATGGGAATCGAATTGAATCTGTAGGCTGCTTTCAGCAAGATAGCCATTTTTACTATATTAATCCTGTCAATTCATGAGCTTGGGAGATCTTTCCATCTTCTGAGATCTTCTTCTATTAAATCTCTTTCCTCTTTCCCTTTCAATGTCATAACTTGAATGTAGGCTAGTGGGAAGAACACATTTTTGTCTAGTAAATAACAAAATACTAAATAAGACTGCTGTATATTTTTAATAAAACTGGTTTATAGCATTGAACAATATAAAAGTGTAACCTGGCTGTGCAACTGCCACTTCAGTTCTATAATGTTGGCTATGAAGAGATTGTTTATCAATGTAGAATTCTCACTGTGTTATAATCTGTTCATTCTTAGATACTCTAATGATATATTTAGGGTGTTCTATAATTTTGGAATGAGCATTATAGCATTTTAAAAATAATTCTGTACTTTGTTCACGAACAGCTTGTGACTCTATATTTTAAGTTATTATTTGATATTCTATATGCATAAGTGCATATGTATCAGAATTTTTGATACATTCAAGTTGATCTTCATTTTTTATGAATTAATTATATTTTCTCTTGCATAATTATTCTTTTCTTACTTATTTAAAAATAATAGTTTAGCTCTCAACTGTTGCTTAAAACATCTTTGTAACATATATCATTTGGTATACATTTAAATAATAAAATATTCTAAAAGAAGAAAATGAAGTGCTCTAAAAAGACTGTTTTTTCTAATTATGCTTATAGTGGGAAGAAGGTCATCAAATTTTATCCTTTGTGAAGATTTGCTTTGGAATTAGTTGGAACAGGATAGTTTAATCTATTGAATTGTGTGATGTTTGAAATCACAGTTTACTATCATCAGATCAAATATTGTCAGAAAATAAGTGTAGATTGGAATTCAGCCTCACTCAAAAATGAAAAGTCAGAAAAATAACAAAAATACCATAAATCACAATAGTATTATTTAATGAATTTCATCTTTTCTACTTTATGTGTTGTTTTGATTTATTTTTGAGGCATATCAAGCACATAGATTACTTGTAAAATTAGAGCTCATATGTATCTCTTGCATTCTGCATACATTGTCTTATATCCATGACACATTTGCCCATTTTGAGAATGAATGCCTTCATTTTTATTAAATATATTAATTTCGTGGATTTAAATGAGATTAAAACAAACCAAAGCAAACTCAAATCTCTATGGCTATTTTATTAGCCCAATTTGTGTTTCTTTACTGTAGATTCCTTCTACTTATGACATAATTGTAGTTACTGTGCATAACTGTGTTCATGCGCATGAGTAAGACAAAATTCCTGACATAAATAAAAGAAATAAAACCATATCATGGGTCATGGTTTCAGAGGTTTCATTCTATGCTTCATTGCCTTTGTCCTTGAGTTGAGGCAGGTCCTGAAGGTGCAGAGCAGTACATGTCATATAAGCTATATAGCATCATGAAAGTCAGTTAATTTTTTAAGCTTCTGTTATGGGGATAGAAAGTTAATGAAAAGTTATTGAGGATTTAAAGAAGCTAACAAAAATCCTCCTAATGATAACTGTTCAATTCAATAGGTTTATTTTTTAATGTTTAATTTTATATTTCCACATAAAAATAAATTTCTATGATGGTAAATATTTACCACAGGTCAATTTAAAGGATATCGTGAATCCTTTGAAGTCAGATTATATGTTCTCTTTACTTCCAATACTAGTCCAACTGGAGGAAGCTTACCTTGGGGAAGATGCAAGAATGTTTGTGTGTATGCTGAATGAACATTTGAATTATTTTGAAAACTATGGAGATGCTATGGAAACTATTCTTATTAGTCATCCCATCAGAAGTCATTTTAACTGAAACCCATAATTTTATTGCTTGTTCTGTATTAGATAGCTCCACTTATTTGTCTATTCTCTGTGCCCACAACAAGATCTGGAAGATTTTAAATGCTCAAATACAATGTCAACATGCATATTGTTCTTTACAATATTTAAAATATTGATATTTTTTGCTCTTTGATAATTGCATGTTTCTTTTGTTTAAATTGTTACAACCTCATTACTTTTAGTATTAAAAATAAATTTTGTTTGTTGTATCAATAGATCTGGGGCATACCCATATCCATCTTACCAATGTTATTCCAAATCACAGCCAATATGCTAAATGTTCAATATTTTGTAGTATTTACTTTTTAAAAAGGGATTCAAGTAAAATGGCAGTAGCAACTCTATAATGTTTTGAGGAAAATTCTGACATTATTTCTTGATGCATTAGCCTATTTCCTTAAAGTTTTGGTGAACCAACCTTGTATTATACATGGAAAGGGCAGTGTAATTTTTGTTGTGGCAGGATTCATTGATTTGGAGTGACACTATTTACTACATGCTCATCTGAGATTATTACAAACAAAGCTGTGCAAGTGTATTCGGGTTTTATTTGCAAGCTGCCTAAGATGCTCACAATTACCCAATACCATCAAAGATGACAAGAGCAATGTACAACCTCACTGTGATTCTAAGGTGCCTTTCTAGTTTTCATTCTTTGAAACAGTCACATTTCCAAAAACATTCTTTGCATCATTCGTTCATGTATTCAACAAATATTCATTGTATATGTGCTTTATACCTGATCTTCTGCAGGGCAGTGAGGGTAACTCTATGACATAACTTTATTTCTTCCTGTAAGGAGAACATGGCTAGTTGAAAAAGTAAATACATATATAGAAAACTGAAATATTTTGCTGTTGTTGCTGTTTTTAAAGATTTCTTTCACTTAAGTAAAGATGTTTTATGTAATTTGATGTGTATAATGTTTTGCAATCTTGATTGTCTGTGGACATATGTGTTTCTGGTATCCATAGTGTCCATAAGAGTGTGTCTAATCCCCTAGGATTGGAGATACTGATAGTTGTAAGCTGCCATGTAGATGTAAACTGAACCCAGAACCTCTGCATGAAGAGCTAGTACTATTCACTTCTGAGCCATCTCTCTAGCCACCAACTTCAATGATGTACCGGGCAGAAGGTTGAACTAGAATTACTGGGAGGTCATTTGGAAATAAGCTTATTCATTAGCAGTTTGAATTTTTGCATCCCCATAGATTGAATTCTTGGGCTAAAAACTGTTCCACTATAATTAAAGAAAATAAAATGACACATGATATTTAATATTTGACATTTTATATCTCCATTGCAAAAGTGTTAACTGGGTGGTGCTTCCCAGTAAACCCATGAGATATGTACTGCTTTGCTCCCCTGTGAAGTTAGCCTCCCTCAGTTCTTCATGCCTGAGGATATACAATTGTCTTCTTTTTGCAGATTATTTTCAATGCTGATTTTACCAATCTTGCTCTAGAGCATCCGCCACCAACATCATCTATGTGCCCTTTATACCTTGCTTACACCCAGTCGGTTGTTCTGCCTCTGCCTTCTTCCTCTATCCTTCTTCTCTGCACACTGTGGATGTGAAAATGTCCATAGACCATAATTAAAGGTTTTCTCATCTGTTACTACACTTGAAGACGGGAAAATAGATGTTTGTTATTTTAAATTCTGAAAATCTCAGTGATAATCATTTTCAATATAGACTATTTCTCTAAGATCTCAACTTTAAATAACCATGTGATGAAAGAAATGCAATGCCACAAAATTAATGTATATAATAAACTTAATCTTCAACACCATCCAAATACTGATAAAGTCTTGATGTGTAACAATTGTGTTTGTGTATTCACCTAGTCAAACTTTTAGCTATATTTGATACCGCATGTTCATATGTTATTCAGATTATATCCAATATCATATTGACTTAAGTTAAATTATCAACCATAAGTTACAGCTCTTCCCAACTTCATGTTTCTAAAAAGTTTAAAGGTTATTTTGGTTTTTTATCTTTTATTTATTTATTTATTTATTTACACTACAGATTTTATTATTCCCCCATCCACCCTCTGACTTTCCCACATCCCATACCTCCTCTCCACCCCCTGTCTCCATGAGGATGTTCCCACCTCCCAACCCCACCCTACCAGACCTCTAAACTCCCTGGGGTCTACAGTTTCTTGAGGATTAGGTCCATCTTCTCTGACTAAACCCAGACCAGGCAGGCCTCTGATGTATATGTGTTGGGGGCCTCATATCAGCTGGTGTATGCTGTCCGGTTGGTGGAATAGTGGCTGAGAGATCTTGGGGTCCAGGTTAGTTGAGACTGCTGGTCTTCCTGTAGGGTCACCCTCCTCCTCAGCTTCTTCCAGCTTTCCCCTAATTCAACTACAGGGTTCACCAGCTTCTGACCATTGGTTGGGTGTACTGGTACACACCAAAGTATCAGTAATAACCCTATCATATTTGTAAAGCCTATAAATCACAACAATGGAGAGCATGACAAGATAGTCCAGGGGTGCTATAATGGCACTTATATCTTGCAGGCAAACAAAAAAGTCATAAAATTGGACTCAAAAGTCAGTCAATATGAGGAAATCATGACCTGTGTAAGCCTAGGCAAATATCCATGGCTAGAGAGGTTTTCGACCCTGGAGAATAACTTAAGACTGTGATTTTCCTAAAGCAACGTTAGTATAGAGATATACTTTGGAGCACTAGATTGATCAAGGTTTTCTCTGAGGCCCTGAGAAACATAGCTCTTAAATCTTAAATCAGAGCATATAGCGGTGTGGGGGGAAGTTGACTTCAGACCCTGAGAACCCAACTATTCCCACCATACAAGAGGACTATGGTTATCAGTCCCAAGGCCACTATGTGCTCTTCTCTGAAGTCTTTGAGATATCCTGTGTTCCCTTTGTGCAGCATTGTTTGATTAGCTTTGCTGACATAATTTCATTCTTTGATAGTTTCTGCTGACTTTGTTTCAATTCTCTCCTGGAAATTGTTTATGAGATGCTATTCTTCTCAGCGAGCTTGCTTGACATAAGAAAGACATAGCTCGTGAAAGATCTCTCAATTCCAGCTTTTATCTTTTCGTTGTTTTTAAGACAGGCTTTCTCTGAGTAGAACTGCCCGTCCTAGACTTACTTTGTAGACCAGCATGGCCTCAAACTCACAGAGATCCATCTTTCCCTACCTCCCTAGTGATGATGTTAAAGGTGTGCATCAATAACACCCAGCAAGCTTTTATATTTTAGCTTTTAGCTTTTATTCCATTTTTCTTATTTCTTGGCCAGTTTCCAATGAGAAATTTGTCACCATGAATGACCATTTTTTCTAGGTCAATACACAAATAATCAAAATATAGATACTAAATGGCCATGCTTAATTTCTATATTTACAATACAACTCCTACAACTAAGGTTCAGAGAACATTGTGGAATTCAAACTGATTGTAAAATCCATAGATCAAGGCTACTTCTGCATGATACAACAGAGAAGGTCTGACCATAACATCTCAAAGCTATGTTTGTCTAAACAAGTCAGCAAAATCACAATGCCAGTAAGACATGCCATTGTAGAGAGAGGAAATTTCATAATGCCCTACCACTAGATCAAGATGTATAGGGAATCACTTGCTGCTGAGAGGAGAATTAGTTTTCTCTAGAGAAAAGACTCCTGATATCTTATCCAATCCCAATTGGTTAACCCTAAACCATGTGCATACAAACAACAATAAATGGGCTAAGTAGGCCCGGTATGTGTATGAGTATGTGTGTATGTGTGTGTGTATAACAGCAAAAATTACAGAAGATGTTATGAATTTTATTAGACAGAGGTGTAGTAATGATGTAAATAAACTACTCATGTGTGAAATATTTAAAGATAAATTTTTAAAAGAGGAAATCTTGAAAGTCAATAAATATTTATTAATATGTTTATATCTCTAATAATCAGTGAAATGCACCTTTTACATGATATGATTTTCTCCATTTAGATTAGTAAAAATTTATAGAGTGATAATACCTAAGAACATGGTACAAGAAGCCATGATACCCTTCTATTGTGGATGTAAGTTAAAATAGCCATTTTACAAGTTGATGTGATATGGTAAAAAATGACTAAGAGCAAACGAATAATTTCCATGTCTCAAAGATTCATCACCCAGAAGTAGAAGGAATATTCTATGACAAATATTGCATATCAGAGGTTATAAAGTTTCAAATGGCCATGATATGTAAATAATAATCTAGATATTTAATATATGTAAAAAAATAAAAATTTCATAAAACATTCTTGTTTTTTGCCTAATTTAGGAAATATAAACTAAATATTTATTATAGAGATTCACTCAATTTTCTAAAAATACCACTTTTATTATTAATGCATTGATTTTATATGTCTTAAGAACATGTATTTATTTTTTTTACAACTTTGGTGTGGAGATTTTCATAAATCCAGGACTGGCTTAGCTAACAATTCTCTGGGATTCTTTGTGGTGAAATCTATGTGAGATTATCTGTATCACTTATCCTGAGTTTGAGAGGGGAAAATTTTGCTTCTAAGTTCACCCAAGTTATCAAAAGAGCTGATTCGTTATAATACAGTATTGTGTGCTTTGACATTTTATGACATATTCGTTCAGACCTTTTCATAGTTAAAGAACATCTTTACCTACTAGAATTTACTTACAGTTCCTAGAAGTTTTCCTCAAGTATTTTGTGTCTAGGCTTGCTGGTTTATCTCGATTTTCAGATTGATGAGATGTAGAGTCACCTGGGCGATGGACCTTTGAGTATACTTGTGTAGGATTACTTATTAGATTATTTGAGATGAGAAGACCCACATATGATGAATAGCAGCATTCCCTGGTTTGGGATACTAGACTGTATATAAAAACTTCAAAAACTGAACTAAGTACAAACCTTACTTATGGTATTTTCCTCAAATGGGATGTAGCATGACCAGTGACCTCAATCTCTGCTATTATGGCTTCCTCACCATGATAGACTACAACCTCAAAGTTTGAATGTGTTGAACCCTACTTTGGCCCTGGTTTGGAACTTAAGAACAAACCAGAACCTGCCTCAAGTTGCTGCAGCCTTGTGGGAGATCCTAAGCATGACTCGAGCTTTGAGACCTGTCTCAGTCACTTCCGAATTGGGGTGACTCAGAAAAACTTCTTTGGTTCTGCCTCTGCCCTGCTGTTTCTGATGTGAAGCTTTGCCATTGGTCCTGTCAGTTACCCCTTACTCTCCATCACCCTTCCCCGCCTCCTACATCATCTCTTCCCATACCTAAGTGCCCACCTCCTTGCCTTCTCTATATAAGCAAGTGCCTAGTTTAATAAAGTGAGTTCCTGCTTCAACAAGACTCCCAGCCTGATGTGTTTCTTTTGGGCTGTTGACACTCACCATCCTGCTCAGCCCTGGACAGACCCGGCTGGACTGGGTTCTCTCCTCTCTGGACCTGCCGGCAAGGAGCTGACAGAATGAAGCTAAATTCTTCCTCACTTAAAACGATCTTGCTGATTTTTTTTTTGAGTAACTGGAGAAGAACTTAAGACAATAGGCTTCCCCAAATTGCTTATTTTAATAAACTAGCAAGGAAATATTCTATTGCAAATGCTATGTAGTGTAGCATAACCTTTACAGTTGCTACATTCTATTTCAATGCAAAATACACTTCCTCTCCACACTAGGGCTTGTTGTGAATACCTGGAAGTATGAGTATGAATCATCATTTCATGTTGTGTAGCATGAACAGAAATACTAAACACTAAATGCAATTGAGAGCATATTTTGACGTAAATTATGCTATTCTTATTGTTTAAGAAATAATTCAAAATTACAGGACTTAATATAAACATGAAATTATTCTTCCTTCTTTTTGTGTGTTAGTTTCACATCAAGGAATTTATGTGATTCTGCTTTAGTTTTATTTTTTGTCTTTAACATCTATTTTACAATGAGCAAACTTTATCTGGGAAGTACTCTGCCCTACTCAAAATAAATAGCAAGTGAATTAGCAGGAACTTGAAATTTCTATATAGAAATATTCTTTAGTATGGTACATATCAATTTGGATCACATTTAATGGAAAGTGGAATTATCAAAACCAATTGACATAGCACTGTGACAGGAAACTGTATTGTTTGTACCAGTGAGTACTAGAAGTTATGTGGTACAAGACAAAATACATAGAAATATTAACTAATATATACTATCTTTAATGAGATATATTTTAACTAAATTAAACCAGAATCATAACATTAATATACTTGTATAAAAAACAATTCCACCATACAAAGTCCACTGCTTGATACAAACGCCTGTTATTATGTTAAGGTTGCATTAGATTAAGTAAGAAATAGTCTGAAATTTTACTATTAGTGAGTAAAGCTTTATCGCATATCTTGTGGTACCTTACTGTGTGCTAATGTTTCTTTGGTAATAAATATTGATATGTAAATTTCATAATAATATCTCAACAAGATTATTTGAATGTCATTGATATCACATACATTCATCAACTTTCACAAAAAAGGAAAGACATGAAAAGAAATTTGACTACATATTGGGTTGGAATTTGAGTAATTAGCATGCAGTTCATTATAGTAGAAATTATATATATGGAGAAACTTAATAGATATTCTATTGTTACTGAATTCAATCAAGTTGAGTTTTCTGTCTTCTTCATGTTGGCAGGCATGTGAGAGTAGTTTGCCAGGTACAAGAGAAGCAGGATAAATCATAAGGTAAAGTGCCTGTTTTAAAATCCCAAATTACTTTGTGGTGGAAAGAGAGGCCTTTGAAAGACACTTTCACTAAGGATTTATACTTCCCAACAGAAGTTTATTTACTATTTAAAATCATTGATGAAGATAGTAAATTACAGACCCCTATTTCACACTTTATGCTCATAAAATTTTAATGTGTAACAAAACCGTATAAGTGTTCTTAAAATGTATATTTTGACTAGCTGCATAGAAAGGGGACTGAATTTTTTCATTTATTGAGAAAGAGTTCTTATATCATAGATCAGGTTGGCAGCCTACCAAAACATTGGGAATACAGGCATTGTGATGGGTTGTATATGCTTGGCCCAGGGGGTGGCACTATTAGAAGGTGTGGCCTTGTTGGAGTAGGTGTGTCACTGTGGGTGTGAGCTTAAGACCCACTTCCTAGCTGCCTGGAAGTCAGTCTTCTCTTAAAGGATGGCAGGTCCTCCTGCACCATGCCTGCCTGGATGCTGCCATGTTCCCACCTTGATTATACTGGATTGAACCTCTGAACCTGTAAGCCTGCCCCAATTAAATGTTGTCCTTATAAGGATTGCATTGGTCATGATGTCTGCTCACAGCAGTAAAACCCTAACTAAGACAGGCATGTACCAAATATCAAAATTTATATCAATTTTGAAATTTCAATAAGCCTCTAAGTAAGTTATATCATTGTTGGTATAAAAATATCCATTAAGAAATAAGATAATACTTACAACCCTTTGTTGGCCAGGAGTTCCCTTGTTAGACAGTAGGATGGATTAAAGAAAATAGAGGATAAAGACAAGTATATGCTGATATTCACTGTCCTTTATCTTCTAAATGGTCTCTGTGACCTCTTGATTATTATGGATCAGGCATGTCCAAAGTATGGATCATGGCCCACATGTGTCAGGGTAGATATGAGTACATCTCTATGTATTCTAACATTAAGATGTTATATAGCAATGTTAGAAATTTGGGCATATGGAACCACTTTATATAAACCCTTAGATGTTGCTATAAAACGATTCTTAAGGAGGCCCTCACTGAAGTGTGATTTAAGATATAAATTACTAAATTAAAAATGATAGAATCTGCAAGCCCTGTGATTTTTTTAACCTTGTTTCCTGTAGTTGGATAAGAAAAGAGCTTTTGGAAATCAAAACAAAAATAAAATTATATATATATATATATATATATATATATACCCTATACACTGAAATAGAAGCAGATCAAACAGTTGTGACCTGAGAAGAAGAGAGACATATTCTTGAAGTGGAAACAGCTGCTGGCCAGTGAGACAAAGAGAAATTGCCAAGGAAGTGGGTAAATAAAGGAGATAACACACAGAATTCAAATATGTTCTGATCTAAATTATCAGCATGTTGCAATTCTGTTCAGGTTTTTCTGTCCCAGGGAATATGAGATAAAGTTTGGATAGATTTTTGAAAGTATGAGGTAAAATGAGATGAAAACTGCCTTTCTTATAGTCCGTAAATTAGGGAACTGATCAGTAAATGGCTATTTCAAATTCTAGTACAGAGGATGAACAGCTTGGAAACTCTATTTGGTGGCTCAGGAAACTGAAATACATCAGAGAAACTAGGACCTCATTATCTGAGCCTTCTCATTAAGGACCACTGTCTATGGCTCAATTTTAATAGAAAAAAGGATAGAAAATACATATTTTCCTCAAGTATGTGGTCATTGGGATTCCTAGTTTAACTCGTCTTTATAACTTATAATATTTTTTAAAATACAATATCAAATGGGATGTTTTACTTAAATGTATGTTTGTCAGAGCTGAATACGAAAAATAAGCTGTGACTAGCTGATACAAAAGTAATTTTAATGTATTCAGTTTGACATATTTCTATAAAAGCAAGCTGTTGATAACTTCAGATTTATTGCTCATATTGCAGTGTTCTATGTCACTGAAATCCTCAGGATAAAGCTCAAGCAAGGGAAAGAAGATGATAATCATTAGGTAATGGGATTGCAGATCAATTTTGAATTCTTCTTCAGAGACAGGATGATCGGACAGAGATGAGTGCCTACTAATTCCCAAACAGCATGTGCCTGTGTTTCCAATGATGAATTGCTTGCTTGCCCAAGGCATTAGACAAAGTACTTCTCCTTAGAACTAAAATGAAAACAATGTATATGTATATGTAATGCTAATGTTCAAAGCTCATAACTCTTAAAGTAAGTGCAGAAAGAAGTGTTTAGTGAATTTCTACCTGTAAGTTAGCATTTCTGTGTGTATATTTATTTTTCTTTGATTTTCTTAAATGAAATCAGGCTTACTGGATAATCACTCCATAAGAAACATTGCTTTTCATGATATTTATAGTGATGACTCTGATTTGGAATATCTAAAATTATTCAAAAAGTAAGGTAGAAATGAGATAATCTTCTGACTAATTCAGAGCAGTAAAAACAGAAAAGCAAGAGGGAGATCAACATTCTTGATTGCTCGCCTATGTTGTAATTCATCAAACTGTAGCTTATCTTACTGTCTCACTGTTTTTAAGCAGAGATTGATTTTGCAACTACGTGTTAACCTGTACTGCTTTGAAGTTAAGTCAAATTGTCTAATTATTTATCTATGTGTATTCATATCTAATACATCAATTACTGCTTGGAGCATTTGTGTAGAAATGCAGCTAAAATATTATAGATTAGTGGTTTTCACTGAGGATGGGAGAATAGTACCCTTAAGAATATACAAAGAATCTCTTCTCCCTAATAATGGTGAGGGTACTTTTAGCAATGTTGTTGACAGGAGCCATAAGAAAGGAATAATTTCAAATATTCTACTGGACTTCCTTAATATATTTTTAAAGAGACTTCATATTTAAATCAGCTTTAAACTCATAAATAAATTGAAAGGGAGGAACAGAGATTTTCCATATCAATGCCTCTCTCTACATGAACAACTTCTAATATTATCAATGTTCTCTACCACATTAAAATTGATGGACATTCCTAGACACATCGTTATCAGCCAAAGCTTAGTTGACTCTTATTCATGGATTTTGGCAAACATGTATGTGGAACTACAACTTTGCACATGTGCATAGTTTTTCTAAAATTCCTACCACCAATGAGGCTTCTACTGCCCCCATAACTTCTCACTTTCAAGAATGCCACATAATTAAAATCAAAAGTATATGTTCTTTATAAATTTTATTCTTTCAGTTAATTTCATGGATTTTTCCATACTTCATGACTTGATAGCCCATTAGTGTTTGGGAATTGGACCATTCTCTAAGTGTGAAGTATCTCATAGTTTGAAGGCATATTTTGATGATAATGTATTATATTAACAATAATTTCACAGACTCATTTGCCATCCATGTATTCTCTTTAGCATATCAGTTAAGAACATTCAACCATTATTTTATTTTTTATTATATCATTACGACATTTCTCCATTCCATCAAACCTTCTCATATACCCCTCCATGTTTTCCTGCAAATTCAAGGCCTCTTTTTTCCTTAATTGTTATTGTATGCATATATCTACAGATATGTATATACATAGATATAAGCTACACAGTCCATAAAGTATTATTTGTATGTATATTTTCAAAGTTTGATAGTTGGCACTAGCAACACAACCAACTGGCGTGTTCTTCCCTGGGCTATACTAATTCTCTCCTTTCCAATATTTCTCTGTTTACTTTGCATAGAGTTGAGTCTTTATGGAATTTTCATTGTACACATTGGTGTTTTCTTTGTTCAGCTAATCTTTGGGCATGCATATTGATAAGTAATTATGGACATAAATTCTGACATTATAAGCATTTCCAGTTTTATAGCAAACTCCCTGATCCTCTGGTTCTTACACTCTTCCTATTTCCTTTTCTGCATTTTTTCATAATTCTTAGGTATAACAGAGTTTGTAGATAGATCCATTGGGATTGAACTTTACAATTTCGGAGTTTGATTTGCTGTGGTTTTCTGTAGTGGTGACTTATTGTTGCCAAAGCCTTTTCTTTGATTAGCTGTGAAGATTACATTTATCTGTTGATATAAGTACAAATAATAATAAACTGTTGTTAGTAATTATACTGGTTTGGTAAAGTAGTGCTTGTAGGTTCCCTGCTAATAATGCAACCATTACTCTACTAGACCTGAACAGCTAGCTTGGTTTTCAATACTTGGCATGGCTTCTCTCTTGTTGAATGGGTCTTAAGACCAACTACAGAGCTGTTGGTTATTGGCAAAATACATGTGCTACTGTTGCACCCTTGGGGTTATTGTATCATGCTGCTTGTCTATGTGGTTCATAGACATCATAGCTAGGTAAGATTGCTGATTGTCTACTTCCTTTGGAAACTTGTATTGTGCCTTATGGTACCATAAAAGCTAGCATATGGTCCATTCTTTAACCAAGTTATTACTTTTCTTTTGTATCCATCTAATTTTTGCTATTGTGCTGTTCAGTTTTAAGTTGTTTTTTTTTTAATTTGAACATGTTCCTTTACCTTAAAATTCCCTCTGAATATTTTCTCGCATTCTGTTACTTCTCTCCTTAGTCTATTGATAATATGTTTTAAAGAGAAAAATACTTTAATACATTCTACTTCATGAAATATTTTTCATAAACTTACTATTAACCATTTCTGTGAATTAATGTGTATATGTTCTCCATAATTACTTAATTTACAAGTAATGTCACTTTTTGTTAAAATCAAATATTATGAATCAATATATGCTAAAACATTGAAAAATTAAACTACTAATATAAAGAATAGTTATAACTTACTAAAGTTTTTCTGGAACACTTTTAAAGTTACTTTCTGATAATACAGTTCAAAATATTGCAAATAAATTCTGAGATACTACTTTTTAAGTGATTATAGATATATAAAAATAATCTTGCAAGTACTTTCATGTTCATGATTGTCCTTTATAATTATGTTCATGTGAGTATATGTTAAGATCATTTTTATCTGGTTATAAGTTGACATTCTATTAACATTTTTAAACAATGTATATATGCCCTTGAGTTGAATACACATTAGTAGTAGGCAGTCTTCCATATACAAAGAAAATAGAGTTCAATTGGTTAAGCGGACATATTATTCTGTCAGAGGACCTAGATTCTGTTCCCAACACTCATATTGCATGTCTCAAAACTTCCTGTTACTCCAGTTTCAGGGGATTTGGTGTTAACTTCTGTCATCCACAGGCACTGCATTCATGTTGTGCACATATATGCATATATATTCCCTTGTTTTCTCTCTGTGTCTCTCTCTGTCTCTGTCTGTCTCTCTCGTATACACACATACAGACACAAACACACACTCACCCAAACACAATTAAATAAAACTTTAAAATAGCCTTTAAAATGTCCAGAATTATTTGCACTGTATACAGTCATATGCTTGCACTTCATCTAGTAGGGCAGAACTGCATAGCAAAGAAAATATATTAAAGAATCATTAGAATATATATTATACTAGAAATAATATGTTTTGTTAAGAAATGGAGAAGTCAAATAAAATATATGGAATGTTGAATATGAAAAGAGAAAAATGACTTCATTGAGAACATGACATTCCTGAAAAAGTTGAAAGAAGTTAGTCCAGGTATATAGATTAGAAAAGAGTGTGAACTCTTTCTTCTTTTAAAGTAACCTCACAGCTTTCTGTATCCTCTCAGCTTTAGAGATTTCATCTATTTTTCTTTGTTATCTATGAATTTTACATTTTTAATTAAGCTTCCTTTGGATTAAAGGTCATTTTTGGTAACTTGCCAATTCTTTCAGATTGAAAGTACTTTACATCAATTAAAACTCATGATAATTTTGAGAATAATTCAGAATCTATTTGTGTTGTCACATGAGGTCACAGTCTCTAAGACACATGATCCTGAAAAGATTATACCTTCTATCTTGAGTGGCTTCTGATTAGTTATTTATAGATTCCTCTATAGAGTTGAAAAATAAAATCTATTCTTGGCTAAGTGCATGGTAAAATAGCATTTAAATTCTCTGTCTCTCTCCTTCTCTCTATCTCTCTTACATACACAAACACATACACACACAAACACACACACACACACACACACACACATGGAGAGAGAGGGGAAGGGAGAGGGAGAGGAGGAGACAGAGAGACAGAGAGAAGTAATACCTTGGTTATTTAGAAGTCATTAAATTGTTACAAAAATTGTTTTGTTTTAAATTTATTGCATTTAGAATCCTATATTTAGGGGTCAAAAAGTAAAAGAGAAATCTTGAAAGAAGTTGATATTTTACATAAAAAAGAATGCCCCTGAGTAGTCAGTAGCTGCACATAATTGATATTAGTGTTTTCAATATCAAAGACACTTTGGGGGTTGCTACAACCACATAATTTCATGAGTGTTTTCCTAGTTTGGGGCAATAAAGAATGCCCTACAAACAAGAAGCACAATTCTAAAGCAATTTTGTATTTGTTTGATTCTATTTGTGAGCACAAATCTAAAAGCAGCCCTCTCATTTTTCTTCTATAAAAAGATGTTTTTGTCAAATCAATCATGGTCAGAAGAAATAAATGCAATGGTGAATGATTTGCAAAAATATGAAGCTGCCTGTTCAATCCTCCTTCACGGGAGGTGTTAGTTAAAAACAGAATGGATTGCTTCTTTCCAATGCGACTTTCTGTGTGGCTCACAGATAAAAATCATGGCCAGTGTTTTTTGATCAATTTAGGTGGTTTTGAATAACATACTTTATGTGTAATATGGGAAATGTTTTATTATAGCATATATATGTAGCTTGTAAGAAGACTGAGACAGATCCTATGTGTAAGAACTTTGAATCTGTACATTTTTACATAAGGAAGAATCATTATTTTTTGAGATTACCAGTAACTGAGTAGCCAACAGGTACAAAACTCACTTGTATTGGGTATATTTACTATATGGAAGGTATTTTTGACATAAATTTATGATGAGTTATCAGCACAGGTGAGTACATTGCAAAGATGTGTGTGTGTGTGTGTGTGTGTGTGTGTGTGTGTGTGTGTGTTTTCTTCCTAAGCTATGTGCCCTTGTGGTTCAACTGTTGTTTGTGGAGTTTTGTCGTTTCTCTTTCTCCTCCCTTGGTTATCACTACTAAAATATCTGAAATGCGGCACAGGAGCTATAATTTTTTTCATATCATGAGAATAAACGTTCAATTTATAAAAGATACTTTAAATACATTAATGTTCAAATGTAACTGAAGTAATACCAAATTGTATTGGTTTGTCATTTAACATTCAGGAAGTACTAAGAAATATTCTAGTTAAAGTGTTGATGCTGTGGAGCACTTTTCCTACTTCCTTAACTGTCCACTCTATTCACTTTCCCTCCAGGATTTAAAAGAAAGCCTGTGTCTCTGAGGGCTTCCCTTCAACTTTGTGCTTAGTACTCTGGCACAACATGATTTATGCTGTTCATATAGACTCATAGAGTTCCATCAGGGTGAAAAACAGAATGACTGCTCCCTTGTTTTCATGTTCTTCCCTTTACTTTAACTTTGGAGCTTTTCATTTGATATTCTGATATTTCTTTATATTTTTCTTTAAGGGAATCTGTTTCCAAAAAGTGTTCCAACCAGCCAGAGTTACATTTATTTGAATCCAACTTGCATAACAGCACATCATAATTTTGCATGGTTTGTAACATCTTACCATGGTTGTATGTGTAAAAGTTTGTTACTACAGATAAAATGTTGATAAAGTTCTAAAATACATATTGATATCAATTATCAAGACCATCTTTGCAACATGACACCTTAGATTTAAAATGGAACAGATTTTTGCCTAAGGGCTATTAAAATTAACCTTCTTCTCCTATTCAAATGAGGGGGACACAGCTAACCTTTAATTGGACCAGATGTTCTGAAGTGACAATGAAGGTTCTAGCTAAATAGAGTGATTTAGATGACAAAAGAAATTACAATCTCTCCACTGCCAATTCAATTAAAAGATGTTACATTTCTATGTGAAAAGAATGTGTCAGCTGCACAGAAGAATGATTGTAATCCTATCAAAAGATGCATTTGTCCAGAATTATGTGCATTGTATGAAGGCATATGCTTGTATGCGTTATTCTGTGGAAAACATCAAATTGGAAATCACAAAAATAATACGGTGAGACTTAAAAGCTTTTTCTGAGATTGTGATCATGCTCAAAACAGAGAAGCTTCCTAATTCTCTGGCAAGATTTTATTAATTAACTCAGTCAACGTGCTACATGATGGATGCTGTACATTTTGAAAAGCCTAGGTATAGCAAATAGGTTTTGAGGTTGAAATGAAGGCTCTTAAATTGGGTAATTTGATATAAGCTTCATCAAATGAGTTACTGTGCACTTTGGCTTGTTGAGTCCTTGACAACTATTGATTGTCGATTTGAGAGGAGTGCAATTAGTGCAATTTGTCAAGACTTGTGTAATCTAAAGTGGAAATCCTAACTGTGGAATGAAAAGGTAGCTATTATCAGTTTGCTTCCTTAAGATTGTTGGGTTTTCTTTAACTTTATATACATCTGGAAGATGTATGTATTAAGAGAGACACATCCTGCCATGAATTCTTTAATATGTGACATTAGCTTTGCTGAGTGACTAATTTACACAATGCATCATTTACTTGATATCATTGTTTAGCTACACGTAGATTCTACAAAGCATCTGTGACAATTGTTTTTTGAGTCTCACTGTTTTCTGTATAATTTAGTCAATAAGACATTGCAATTCTCCACATCCACACCAGCATCTGCTAATTGTCAATATGTAGCAATATGTAGATTTTAAAAGAATTTAGTGCTATTATTTTGTTTAACTTATGTGTATGTGTGCGAATCTGTCCATATGAATGAAAGAGTCCCCAAAAAAGGGCTTCTGTTTCCCTGAAACTGGAATGGAGATTGGTGTTTACCACCATATCTATGCTGGAAACTGGACCAAGGTCCTCTGCAAGTGTAACACATACCACTTAAACACTACTCCTGTGAAATCTTTGAGAAAATGATATGTGTATTGCTTGTTAGCATTCTCTGTCTTTTGATTGGTATCTGTCAAGGAGGAGAACTTATGATAATAAAGGCTTGTAAAACACTTTCCTCTTACTGGTCTTGGTATCACATTGTTAGAAAGGGATGAACTAGTTTACTCTGGGCCCACAACTTGCTTTCCTCACCTTTATCTCTTCACTAGACTCTGATAATGCAGTTCTTGTCCCTTTCACTTCTACACTTTGTGGTAGCAATGGTTTCGCTTTTTGCTGGTCCCTGGGTTCCTCAGCATGTATTACTGCTTTCTTTAACATTATGACCAATTCTAAATTGCCCATTGATCAAGTTGTCTTTGAAACCCCTGCTGAGTCTGCCCTACATTCTTACAAATATCCTGTCCACTGCTACTTCAATCTTCTAATTTGTGTTCATTTAGGTCTCATTGTAACATTCTCCTTTTTATGTAAAAATTGTAAACTAAATCTTATATATTCTGGTTTTTATAATAATTAATGGAAGCATTTTTCCAATTGATTTTCCATATATTACCAAATATATACAATGCTATGAAGAAAAGTTCAGAATATGAAATAACTATAAAAATAATTATTAATAGTGCAACAATGTGCTATAAAATATGCTCAAAAAGGTAAGGCACAAATATTTTAAAGTATATCATAATAACTGTGTATTTGATTTTAAAATAGAAACAACATTATTTCAAAATTCAAAATCCATTAGACATGTTTAATTCTTCAGAATAATGTTTGCCTTCAAATTTGTATGTATGCACTGTGTGAATAATGCATATGCATATATTTGTATGTATATAAATAGCAGAAAATGTGAAATGATGAGGCAATTGGCATGGATCATAGACTGTTAGCACAAGCTAACGATAGCTTTGTTCTTTTCAATATTATTTAAATAAATAAATGCACAAACAAAAGTACTATATATGTGTTATGAGTGAAGATGTGAAATAACTGCTTTATAAAAACTCTTTTATCTTTTGAAGAATTTCATACGTGAACACTACATGTCATTTCTATTCTTAGTGCTCTCCCCAAGCCAACACATCCTGTGCTCCACTGCATGAAGTGTTCATAGATCCTGGCAGAGAAACTCCTACTGTCAATTGCGAAACCAATAGGATTTCTATTTGTATTCTTTATAGTTATTCTTATACCTACAGGCAAATAACTTCATTTTATCTTATAAAAATTTACTTTATATCATTATATATATATATATATATATATATATATATATATATATACACACACAGAACATGAATATTTCAGTTTATTTTACTGGACTTTTCATTGAGTCAATTATGTCCTTTCATAATTATCTAAATATTTAATTTAGATATCCATTTCATACATCTTTCTGATAAAAATGAATTTTGTAGAAATTATGCAATGACTTTCACTTTTATTTGAAAGAACAATCTAGACAAATTTTTTTTTTTAGTATTTCATGTATGAGTACCATATCAACTCTTCCCTCTCAATCCTCCATTCCTTCCACATGCCCACACCCATTTTCTTTCAAATTCATGACTTCCTTTCCCTTACTTGTTATTTATGCCCATACATATTTGTGTATTTATAAATACAACCTGCTTAGTCCATTTAGTGTTATACCTATATTCAGTACTGACCACTGGGCAATTGATCATCTATTAGGGGCTCATTTATAAAGAAGACTGGTTCTCTTTATCTCTCAGCAGCCAGTAAGTGCCTGCAGCTTCATCTTCAGGGGAGATCATGAGAGACCTCTGTCCTTTCATGCATATTAGAATGCCAGCAGCTATTGTCATTGTGTGGATCTCATTCAGACAATCGTACTTTTGAGATTTTGTGACTGCACTCTCCTTTTCATACATAGAAGACACGATCTTGTGACACATATTAATATCCTCTGGTTCTTACTATTTTTCCCCACTTTCTTTAGCAATATTCACTGTGACTGAAGTATAGAGTTGTATTGTTGAAGTATTAGTTGTGGTTCATACTGCATGGTCAGTAGTAGGAAGACAATTCTTAACTATAACCATATTTTTATATTTGACTCATCCAAATAAATATTTGTTTGTCATTATTTATTATATAAAATATGACAATTGAACCCAGAATATAAAAGGATTCAATATTAAATTTTTTTCTTACCATGCTGAAAATGGAATGCGGGCTTGTTCATACTAGACAGTTGCTATAGCACTGTGCTACAACTCCACATTTAAAATTCAGTGCATAGTAAAGGTTAACTTTGAATACATCAATATTCAATTGCAATAAGGAGACTTGCTTCAAGCTTTCAACTATAAGAGAAATGAATTTCTTCTAAACTGCAGGGCAATAATCATACTGTATCCTTCAATAGATGTCACTAGCTAAATTAAATAGAAGATATCCACTGTTAGTAATGACATTTTCCTATTCATGAAGCAGAATACATATCTGAGGACTAATCTGAATTCATCAGTGCAGGCTAAAGATCAATGAATTAAAGTAATTATAGTAGCTACAAGATGACCCAAGATGTCAGGAAAAGACTGAGTGATATTTTGATTAAGCTGTGATTTAATACGATCTCCCCTTCTGTTCCTTTAAATGGGCATAGTTTCTTGTTTAAAGAGCTTATTCAAGTTAAGGATGAGTTGTGTTTCATGGTTTCTGAACCTTAGCTCACAAGCAATTAACTTATCTTAAAAAAAAAAAAAAAAACAGAATTGATTAATTTGGTCAGTGGCCAACAATGTGGCAATTTCTTGAGTTTTTGGGAAAGTAACTGGTTTACAGTCCGTTTAGAATGTATTTCTCAGTTTCTGTGAGAATTACTTGATTTTGCCTTACACTTGGACCACCCCTTTCTAGGATCTTTTGAACTATGTGTGTCATGTTTGATAGTTATTTGTTACACAGAGGGGCAGAATGATCTCAGAGCATGAAAGCCTAATTTTTAATAAAATTAATTTGTGAAAATCAGGTCATTAATACAAAATAAAAAGTGGCCATTTCCCCATTGTTTTAGACTTACCTGAAGAATTCCCATAGTTGATTGCAGTTAGTACACTCTGTTCTCACATGAAAAGGGTGCAAATCATTATCCATTCTCGATTTCAGTTCTGTTAGAACTCTGAGGGCACTGTTTCTGACACTATTTTTATTCCTGTTCTCTTGCTCTCACACGTATTAATAGCTTCTTTGTCTATACACAACTACTTTTATTACAACGTGCTTTACCACGTCCATCTCACCTCATCTTTGTAAAAGATGCTTTTTTATGTCCTAGGGATAAATGGATTTTGAAAGTCCACAGCTTCCACTTAATCCCATCTCCATCATTTGGAAGTGTAAATTTTAGGTAAGCTGTTTAAACTCTTAGATTCTTAACTTTCTCATTTGTGAAACAGAGGCCCCTCCTAGATTGTTGTGAGCATTTAAAAATAAATTTATAACTAAAATATTGTTGTGGCTCATACCTCAAATAATGGAGTATTTTTAAAGTTGTCACATTATTTATGTTTGTTGTTATTCCAGTATAGCTCTTTATATAGGAATAGGTAAGGTTTTTTTCTAGATTATGACAGTCTGTACTGGCTAGCTTTGTGTGTCAACTTGACACAAGCTGGAGTTATCACAGATAAAGGAATTTCAGGTGAGAAAATGCCTCCATGAGATCCAGCTGTAAGGCATTTTCTCAATTAGTGATCAAGGGGGGAGGGCCACTTGTGAGTGGTACCATCTGTGGGCTGGTGGTCTTGGGTACTATAAGAAAGCAGATTGAGCAAGCTAGGAGAAGCAAGCCAGTAAGCAGCATTCCTCCATGGCCTCTGCATCAGCTCCTGCTCCTTGACCTGCTTGAGTTCCAGTCCTGACTTCCTTTCGTGATGAACAGCAGTATGGAAGTGTAAGCTCAATAAACCCTTTCCTCCCCAACTTGCATCTTGGTCATGATGTTTGTGCAGGAATAGAAACCCTGACTAAGACACAGTCTAAATAAAGGGGTCATATTTTAGAGCTATTGATCCTGGGAAAGCCAGAATTCAGGTCTCTCTTATTCCTTTGAGAATACTGCTTTATTTACTCAAGTTTGCATTTTCTGTTTTATTTAATGAGTGCATTTATCAAGTGTACAACTGCAAATATTTATCATATTGTTACATTTAGATGATAACCCTTCTCTTAGTACTATATATTATATTGATGAGTATGTGTGTGTGTGTGTGTGTGTGTGTGTGTGTGTGTGTGTGTCTGTATAAAATTTGGAGATGGCATCCCATGGGGTTTGAGAAGGCAGTGGGAGTGGGAAAATGATGTAACTGTATTTTGAATATTATTTTCAAAGGTAAAATGGTTATATTACAGGAATAATAAATGTCTGTTTTGGTTGTTTAGAATGAATTATAGCATCTAAAAAATTAACAGTCTATGAGGTGACCCCTGAGTTTCAAAGTAAAATCTAAAATGCTTTTGTCCTTTAAAATATCCAAAAGAGTTGAAACCTGATTCCTATCTATAGCCTTGAAGACAAATTTTAAGAAATATCAAGTGTGAATCATTATGCTATTTTTTGCATTTTCCTGTTAAAATCAAAGTTGATCTAAGAAGATATTATTTCATTTATACTTTTAACAGCAAAGAATGAACACTACCTGAAAGTAAATGCACCTAGCCTTATTATGACAATATATTTTTTTTGTTTTAAAGGAACTTTTTTGTTGTTGCTTGCTTGCTTCTTTATTCTTCATCACATTCTATATCAAATGATCTGATAGTGACTCTGCAGCTCAAGGTGAACCTATAATATTGAATAATAAGGGGATCCTTTATAGAAAGATTAGGGACTGAGCTGTGATTTAAGTGTTCTATGTAGTTACAGTACAACTCTGGATATCCTACAGAGGTAATTACATTAGGCAGGTTTTGTTCATTCTAACAATGTAGAGAATAAGCTAAGTATTATTTTCAGTATAATTCTGTTATTTTTCGTAATATAGTTTTCATCTGAGCTATTATTAATTATATTGGTGCTTAAGGCCACAGGAAATAATTAACAATCTTTGTAAGTGGGAAAAGACATTCCATATGCCTGAATTTCTGCCAATTCATTTGGCAGTAGTGGAACTAATTCTAAACATGGGCACTATAATAACTAAATGTATAAAGCAAGTTAATGATTTTAGCCAGGATTTCTTTTGACTCTATTTTAGACATAGATGACAAAGATCACTAGAGCTTAACATCATTAGTTGCCCAATGTTTAGAATCTTAATTCCCATAAAACTATGTAAAAAGTGAGAAAAAAACTGGCATTTCCCCCCTCTGGGGCAGGAAGTGTATTCCCTTCATCAAATGGGCAGACATATTTACTAAATACTTCTGGTTGGAGTACCTACCAGGTGAATAAGAAAAGATTTTTATCACAAGATCTCTGGCTTATTCTTGGTTTAGTATCCTCCGTACCCTCACTATACATCATAAGAGAGATTATTTATTATTCTTACCATGAGAGTGGAAGGATACTGCAGTTAAAGTTCTGGGTAAGAGAAAGCCATACTCAGAGTACAACCACCTCTTTAGGCTAGTATACCATTCTGCCTGGCTTTATAAGTCATTTGCCAATTACTCACCTTCAGATTAGCTCTAGTTTATACTAAAGGAACTCTTCATTAATGATTTTATCCTTGGCTTAAAGCTCTGTGACATTAGGCACTTAAAAATAATATTTCACTAAGCATAGAGAGTTCGTTAGCAAGATTCTGTCTACTTCTTAAGGATATATTAATATTTTGCTCCCACAGCACATTCAATTTATGGAAGTAACATAGCTGAGAAAAGACTTCTGATATGACAGACAATACACAGGGCATCAAAGAAGAGAAACCAAATCAGCAGTTTATATTTCCATTTTCCTTTGTACCAAGTATAACCTAAAGTTTCTGTATCACGGATTCAATGAACAGTATCAGTAGATGAGAAGCATTTTTGCTTTTCTGCCTTGCTATTGGGGATGGTATGGACTCCCTAAATTGTCAATGAATTTCTGTAGGCATGTCATGTCCTAGGCATTGATTACATTTACTTACTGAATTCTCATCAATTTGGGGACATATAGCCACTAATTATCACTGACAATAGAGACTAATCCTTAATGATTTAAAATGTGAAACTTTAGCAGGCACTTTTATCAGCTTTCCCTCAATTTTTATAAGCTCTCAGAGAGAAATATCTGCAATGTTTTCAAGGTCATAGAATGACTCAATTCTACCTGCCCTTTCTCCAAATGCCACGACCTTTCATTTTAAACTAGACTGTCATTCAAGTGTACATATACTTGTGTATTATGCACAAGACTCAAGTGGAAAATTCTTTTCTTGTGAAAATCACCTTTTATTGGCAGCTATATGATATCATTCTAGCATTTTAGAGCAGAGTATTGAAGATGAAACTCACACAAAATCAGATTTGACAACCTAATAAAGCACCTTTCTTTACTACTTGAAAATAACATCATTCAAACATCATCATTCAAGAG
This sequence comes from Uromys caudimaculatus, assembly GCA_028551405.1. Classification (NCBI taxonomy): domain Eukaryota; kingdom Metazoa; phylum Chordata; class Mammalia; order Rodentia; family Muridae; genus Uromys; species Uromys caudimaculatus. The sequence goes on from CM052722.1 coordinate 104,375,352, forward strand.
TCTCCAATTTCACAGGAAAAGGACATGTTTATGTGATATTTGAAGGGAAAAATTCAGACCAAGTACAACTGTAGAAGACAATGAGGATTTCCTTCCAGTTTGGCCAGTTCTTTTCTTTAAACCTTTGAAAAGATTCTTATAAAATCCTAGTAGTCAGTACTTTAAATTTGGTAGAAATAATATCTTTGAAATAATCCAACTTCAATACATACATTTATTTTAGTAGTTCTCATTTAACATATGAGTGCAAAACAAACTTTTAGTTAATACTTTGGGCTGGTTAGCTTAGGACATTTTTCTAAAGAAAATTCGAAGCAAGGATTGTGTCTGACTGAGATCTACTGTTTTCTTTTGCTCATAGACAGAGAAGAACAAGCTCTCAGTAATGCTGTCCCCATTGTTCCTGCTCTTCTTCAGGTTAGAAAGTTCTTTCCTTTCAGCTAGTATATTGTTAGGATTTTTCAGGGGCATTTGAATTACTCCTTCAATGAGACTCCTTTTTTTGCAGACAGAATTATCTATAGTCTAAGGAAACAAGAAGCCTAAGCTATTATTTCTGTTAATTTCATGAAATATATGCACAATAACACACGTAATATTTTTAGACTTTAGCTCTATATCTACACTAATAATGGCAATTTGGTGTTTGGTAGCTACCAAAATGTCAATTTTGTTATTTAATATAAATTTAAATTAACAATGAAGTTCAGTTGTTACACTCACTAGCCGTACTTCAGGTGCTTAAGCGCATCATATCGTTAGCATCAACATATCCAGAGAATAGCTCTAGATCAGTGATTCTCAACCAGTGGTTATGACCCCTTTGCAGAGTTGAAATATCTCTTTATGGGGGTCACCTAAGACCATCAGAAAACACATATTTACATTACAATTCATAATGGAAGCAAAATTATAATTATGAATTAGCAAGAAAAATAATATTATTGTTGGGGGCCTGATAATTTATGTGTGTATGGATTTGCCTTGTTCTATAAGTTTTATAGAAATAAAGTCAGGCCAGGCATAGCCTTTCATGCCTGATACATCTGGACTTAATTTTACTACTCTGTGGATTCATAACATATTACATTACTTACATTTTTTCTACGTTTCATTGTAGGCCCTGATTATGTGATAGATGAGTGGATAGCTGTTTGTAGACAAGACAACAACCATGCTACTTATTTTCTAAGTAACCTAGTTATTTATTGTGTAACTTTATAGGATCTTACTTGCAAAATTTAAGACTTATCCATCTGAGAATGCAGCTTTGTGGTAGCTGAGGAAGCACTGGTTTGCAGGCAGTTCTTCGGGATCTACATTATTTCAAATTGGCACCTGCACCTGATTTAGTCATTATCACATTTTTAGAATAAATGCAGAGGCGTTTATATGCCTAAAGTGAAGCTGCTCTACTACACTGTGTGTCCATGGATTGTTACTGATTTGGTTGCCAGAACTAGAGGAGTGGACTCCTGGAGGGAAAATGAAAGCAGCTCCTCCCATGTAACCAATTTTCTCTAATGTGTGAGTTAAGGCTTAGACAGAAACTGAGGAACTGGTTTCTACAGGCTGCCAAATAGATTTTAGCAACTCTTCTTTGTGTGAAGGCAGCCAGATTTGTTGTTAAAGTGTTAGAGTGTTGATTGTTTTTGAATTCAGAATGTGGGAGGTGACTTTTGACATGGACAGAAAAAGCAGTTAAATATGAGAAATTCAATCTATAATGTCTGATTTCTCTAGTTATGTTATAAAATTCTAGGTAAGTAATGCCTGTTTCTGTATTCCTATTGAAATGTAGATGACTTTTATATTGGCTATTTGCATGTTTCAGAAACTCTTAATTATAGCTCTCTTTTTCTCAGCAGTTAATTATTTCTTACTTATACAAATGACAATGGAATATCAGAACCTTTAATTCTGAGATCACCTGCAATCTTAGGATCACTATTTCTAATCTTACATTTCTAATTTTAATCATGTATAAGAAAGAGAAATTCATTCTTGGATATATTTGCTTCCAGAGAAAAATATTAGCAAAAACGTTACTGTAATTTTAAATTATTTTCAACCATATATTTATAGATTGTGGGAAAATGACAAGTAACATAAATGTTTGAAGCACTATTAGTTGCTTATTTATACCAATATTTAGATACTCCTATGCATATAGAACGTTCCCATCTATTATTGCACTTAAGTTGAATTGGGGCAATTAATGTAGTCATATGTGGACATAGCAAACAATACAGAGTAACTCCATAGACTGACAAACTGGATCCATAAAGAGGACCCAGCATTTTGCTGCATTCAGGAAACACACCTCCGGGATAAAGACAAACATTACCTCAGAGTAAAGGGCTGGAAAACAAGTTTCCAGGCAAATGGCCCCAAAAAACAGGCCGGAGTACCCAGTATATCCTTTATATACAAATACTCCGAATTTTTGAAAAACGACTCCACCTTGCAAAAGCACAAACCACTGACATAACTAAGGTGATGATAATCATACAATGGAAATATTGAATGAATGAAGTAAAACAGGAACCTCTTACGTTTTTGTAGCCATAGCTATCCTTGATACTGATGGCTATATCAATACAATTCCACAGAATGCAACATTTTGAAGTCATTATTTCTTGCTTGTTTAGATATTTATACAAATGTTTGCTTGTTGCATCACTTAATAATTATACACACTTGCATTTGTGTTGTTAAACATTATGATATATATATTAATATATATGGTGCATTTAAAATCATAACCCATCATATTAACACATACACCTCTGCATAACCATGACATTCTGATATTTTAACACTTGGATTCTACTCTTAGATTATTTCCAATATACAGTATTATGAATGATAGTCATTACATTGATTTCTTAGTAGTATATAAATGTAAATTGTACAAGTACAGTAACGTACCCCAGTTCTTCATCACTAATACAAAAAGTACCATCCTCTTTCTGCATCTGTTTTGATCTTTTAAAATCGGAAGCCAAATTTCACTTATTGTGAAGAAACAAATGAGACAAAGTAAAATATCAAAGCTTCAGTATAATATCATTTCCAAATTTCATTATAAACAAATACTTTAAATATAAATGTAGTATATTCTTTTTATAAGTAGGCCTAATCTGTACCTCAAGTCTCTTTTGGGAGCACTTATCCTAGAATCATAAAATCTTCAAAGACACAGACCATACTGCTGTGCTCACCCATCAGTATTGATTTTCTGTTGTGGACTGCACTTATCACAAAATGAAAAAACTACAACAATAATCTTAAGATTTGAAGCAGCAACTGGGCTTGGTGATATGGTTGACACTCAGGACGAGAATCCCTTAAGGGCCATTTATCATGATCAGTTTTCCACTGAGACAATAAGAATGGTTCTAAAGGTCCTACTATGATATATGAATTAAATGAAACCATAGATAAAAAAATATGTGGGCACTTGTTCTCTATTATTTTAAAAACAATCAAAGGTTGTCTTGTCATTTTATTGCAATGCAGATCTTAAAATTATAACAAATTTGCTAGTTATTACCTCTGTTTTTAAAAGATGTATCTTGTGTTGATTAACAATGAAATTAGGTGAATTTTGTGATTGACTTCTTGAAATGCTATGTGAAAATAGTCATATTGATTTAAAACAATTTTTATATTCCTAGGGCCTTATTTTAGAATGAGTTCCCCAGGCAAACAGAGGATAACTGTAAGTAGTAATCCTTCCTCTTTTTATCTTATTTTTCCCTTTTATTTATGAGATTATAAAATAATTACACCATTTCTCCCTGCCTTTCTTTCCTTAAGCCCATGCCAGATGCCCTTTTCACTCTTGCAAATTCATGGGACACTTACGTCATTGACTGATTTTTTTTATATGCTGTTGTTTCTAAATATAACCTGTTCAGCCTGTATAATGTTATTTGTAAAATCTACATTTTTAGGCCGGATAATTTGGTGTTGAATAACCAATCAGTAAGACTCTCTGGAAAAGACTCTTTATCACATTCCCAGAGATCTTCAATTACCTGTATTTCTTTGTGTAGAATTAAAGCCTCAGCTCTCTAATTGGACTCAAGGCCCACTCAACAAAAGGGAAATCAAGTCAATTACTGGAAATCAAGTAAACTACCCAGTGCTATTGAAGCCATGGTCTCGGAGGAGAGCTTACAGTCAGACACATTTTACCAGCACTTTTTGTTTTTTGAAAATACGTTTCTCTTTAATTTACATGAAAATCATTTAAAAGAAGAGTAATGCGTTTTAATTTCATAAGGCTCTTATGACAAATACAGAAGAATGCATCTGTGAGATGGATGTAAAGAACACATAGAATATAACCAGAGTTAAGAAGTACTGTATGATTTTCTATACTACTCTCCCTCCCTCTCTCCTTTCTTTTTTAATTTTATTTTATCATTTGAAACAGGATTGGATATAGCCTAATCTGGCTTCAAATTTTCTATGTATCTCAGGGGGATCTTAAACTTCTGACTCTCCTTCTTCGACCTCCCGAGTGAGTGCTGGGATTGTAAGCATGCCTCACTGCAACCCCCAGTATATACTGTGTTGGGTATTTGAACTCAGGACTTTGTGTGTGATAGGCAAGCTGTCATGGTCTAAGATACACCCTCATCCTTTCCTTAACTTTCATTTTTAAAATGATTTCTTTATTTGTATTACATGTGCTTTGATGTTTTGCTTGCATGCATGTTTGTGTAGGGATTTTTGGATCCCCTGTGACTGGAGTAACAAACAGTTGTCAGCCATCATGTCAACACTGGAAATTGAAATCCCATCTTCTGGAAGAGCTGCCAGTATTTCAACCACTGAGTTACCTTTTCAGTCCCTCACTGTCTTTCTTTCCTTTTCTTTTTCTTTTTTCTTTTCTTTTTAAATTATTTTATTATTTACATCCTACTCACTGTTCCCCTCCCAGTCACACCCTCCCACAATCCTTCCCCCATCTTCCCTCGCCTTCTCCTCTGAGCAGGTGGGGACCCTCTGAGTATTCCACTGACCCTGGCACATCAGGTTTCCTGAGGCTAGGCACATCCTCTCCCACTGAAGCCAGACAAGTCAGCCCAGCTGGAGCATATCCCACGGACAGGCAACAGTTTTTGAGATAGTCCTCACTTCAGTTGCATAACTACACTCTTAATTCTTATCTTTATACATACAGATAAGTGTAGTCCTTATCCCTTAGCAAGGGAAGTTCTCTTTGCAACAGACAAATACCATTACAGAAAACCACAACCAATCAAAATGCACAGTTGTAGAGTCCAATCCCAATGGACAAATCTATAAAGCACTTTGTCAGCTAAGACTCAGAAAATATAGAAAAGGGGTAGAAAGACTTTAAGAGCCATGGGATGAGGGGGAGGATTGGAAGAGGAGTAGGACTAAGTTTGAGGGGGCAGGAGAATGAATGGAAATATGCAGCTTCTAGGGATGGGGTTAGAGGGAACCTTTAGAATGTACCAGACACCTGGGATGGGAGAGAATCCCAGGACTCAAAGGGGGTGACCTTAGCTGAAATGCCCAATAGGGGAGAGAGGAAATTTCAAGAGACTACCTCCAGTGGATAGGCAGGACCCCAAGTGGAGGGACATGATTACTAAACCCATAGTCAAAATTTTTGACCCAGAATTATTCCTGTCTAAAAGAACTGCAGGGACAAAAACAGAAGACACTGAAGGAAACACTATCCACTGACCAGCCCAACTTGGGATCCAACTCATGGGAGGTCACTAAGGCCTGACACTATTATTAATGCTATGACATGCTTACAGACAGGAGCCTAGCATGGGTGTCCTCTGAGGGGCCCTACAAGCAGCTGACTGAGACAGATGCAAATACTTACACCCAACCACTGGAATGAAGTTGGTATCCTACAACATTATCGAGGAATTAGGAGAAGGAGTGAAGGAGCTGAAGGGGAGAGCAAACCCATAGGAAGACCAGCAGTCTCAACTTAGCCAGACTCCAGGGAGCTCCCAGAGACTGAGATACCAACCAGGAGCATACAGGGACCATTCTAAGGCCCCTGGCACAAATACAGCAGAGGTCTGCCTGGTCAGGCCTTAGTGGGAGAAGATGTATCTAATCCTGTAGAGACTTGAGGCTCCAGGAAAGGAGAATGTGGGAACAAGTGAGCACTCTCTCAGAGGCAAAGGAAAGCAGGAATGGGAAGAGGAACTCTGGGAAGGAAGACCAGGAGTTGGGGGGCAATGTCTGGAATGTAAATAAGTAAAGTGATTAAAATTTTAAAAGTTAAAAATGAAGAGCGCCACATTAAATTGAATGTACATCCCCACTTCCCACCCCCCCAAAAAATATGTAAGAAAAAAAGAAGTAAAGTCTTATCCACATGGCTGCCTAAACATGAGCTGAACAAGGACAACAAAGTCATGCCAAAGTTGACGGAGAAAAACAAATTATCTTTTAACTGGTAATATCCTGGGTGGACCTTTCTCTGTAGGTTTAAATGGTTTGAGAGTTATGGTAGTTGCATTAGAGTTTTCATTAAGTCATTGTTGTTCACATTTAATGTCTGAAAGTAGATTTAAGGACCATGTAAATAGTTCTTGATAAGAAATGAACAAAAATATTTCTCTAGCGAGCTCCTTAATGTTTTATCTAGGAAAGTTTGTTTGTATCCTTTGTTATCCCTAAGTGTCTAGAGGTTTATGGATCGATTGAATGGTGTGTACTCAGTAGAATCTCTTTGTCAACTCACTGAAAGAGGGCAGGTTCACTTAATGTATTTTGAAACATTGAAGCCAGATCATTTTCCATATAATGAATATTTATTTCTAAGTGTTCTGAAATGCACTTATTTTTAAGTGCCTGTTACAACTGAAATTGTACCCCCTCCCAAATTTATTAGCTTAAATCTTAACCCCAGTGACTCACAATGTAACTTTATTTGGAACAATTATTTTTGTTTGTTCATTTGCTTGCTTGCTGTGGCATGTGTGTGTGACACACACACACACACACACATACACACACACATATATATGTGTGTGTGCCACACATACAGGCATACAGGGACTTCTTTTGGAGGTCAGAATAGATATATTGGATGTCTTGATCTATTGATCGCCTCATTACTGCCTGAGATACCCTCATACTTGACCTCAAGCTAGTCTATTACACAAGACTGTTGGACAACAATCCCTAGAGTTTCTCCAGACTCAGATTTCCAAGAGCTGGAAATACAGGCAGATTCACCTTCTCCATGAACACTGGAGCTCCACTGGGGCTCCAAAATCAGGTCATCTTGCTGGTGAAATAAGTACTTTAAAGATTTGCAGTCTTCCTGGGTTCTAAACTTACATGGCAGTTAAAAAATTAATGAAGTTAAATGAATTAAGGACAGTAGGTCCTCATTTACTATGCACTTTTAAAATGAACAAATTTGGGGATGTCCTTACAAAATCCTTGATTTTTAGATTTATGGCTTTTAGGGATATGTTACAGCAAAATTCTCTTGTTTAGACCACAGACTTTGTAGTGCTTTGCCATTGTAGCACTAGAGAATGAATACAGTCTTTGCCTCTAGTATTCCATATGATTAGGACTATTCTTTGGAAAAATATACAAAGATAACATGTGTTCTAAAAGACTGTACTGCTTTATTTTGTTTTTGTTGTTTTAGTCTCCATTTAAAAGATTGCTTGTGTCATCTTCTTTGAGGGTGCTAAGAGGACAATTGTTATCCCACACAGATAACTTTGTTTTCTTGTCAGTATGCACATCTTTTATGTGCTTTGCGAAACAGCATGTGGCAACTTTTAGGCGACTACTTATAGAGAAATGCCCAAAGCTCACTGAGAGCATGCTGATCTAGAGATTAGGCAGACGTTTTCCTAAAGAGTAGACACAGGCCTCATGTAGTGACTGATTGACACTAAGTACTAAATGTGCTCCCATTTTGTTCAGGAAGAGGCCATCTCGCATGGAGCCTGGACCTAGGACTTCTTCATGGTGTATAGGAAGAAAAAGTTTCCAGGTGAGAGCACACCAGTGCCGATCTCTCTTCTGCCTTCCTCACTGAGCTTCTTCATTCACCCCTCTCTTGAGTGGAACATTTTCTCCAATTAACTACATGAATCAGAACATTCAGGTGGTCTCTATTTCCTTTCAGGCACAAATATTAGGACTTGAAATCATTTCTTAAACCTTACAAGTCATTATAGTAATCCCTCTTTCAAGTTTTCAGTTCATTATGTTACAGAAGTTTTATTTGTGAAATTTAGACAATAATCATTTGGATGCAGATAATGTAAATACTATTCTGTATAAGATACTTGAATGGCACTGCTAGTTTACACTGCATAGGAAAAATGTTGGCTCTAAGGTTAAACTATTTTTTTTGAAATGGTGTTGAATTAGGACGTTTGGTTTTCTATTTATATGCCAAATACTTTGAGAAATGCTGAAAGCCGACTTCTTTATTCTACCTCATTTTTCCATTATGCAATAGCTATCACCTTGCCATTTCTGAAGGCAAATTAAGCACATATAAAACAGTATTCATCTAAGAGGATATTATTATCATTTTACTTCCATATTAGGGTAGATATACAGTACATATTAAGATGAGTGATACTCTAACAACACATATCTCTGGCAATTCTCCATTGTCAATAGTAATCAAGCTCATGACTTTGTTTTACACATTTGCACTTATTATGCTCCTTAAACTTCAAATATACCCAATATAAAACAATTATTCTTTTTAGGCATTGCTGATTGTTGTCTGATAACATTCCATGTTTGACAGCTGGCCTAAAGCAAATGCTTGTGTTTGTTATGTTTAAGGTGTTTTGAAAAGAAAGAGAGAGTGTAGTGGTATGATCACTTTCGTTATTTCCATTGTATGGGGCTCATTTGGACTTAGTGTGGTATACAGATTTCAATACGCTATCATTTTTTTCCTGGGATTTTCAATTTGTCCAGGTACTTCTGACTGTTCAGTGTAGGACTATGAAAGATATCCCGGTTGAGCTAAGGCTCAGAACCTGGTGACCCTTTAGGGATGGTAGGCGTTTTGCCTGATTCCCCAGCAAGAGGCCCCTGTCACTAGCCACAGATCCTCATAGTTTTTTGGCCTTCAGTCATGTAAGAGCAATGCCCCAAGCCCCTCCACTTATAAAGGATGTGACCTATAGTCACATAGGCTCAAGATGGATCTCCATTTTAATAAGGTACCTTAAAGGACTGGAGGACTTAGCCAATAAACTCTCCTTCACAGGTTTAATCTCAGGCCCACCCTGAGAAGTGGAGTATAGTTTTACTCATCCACTTTCCACCATGACAGTAAATGTCTTAAAACCCTGGACTGCCTCTTTTCATCGGGATTCTCTGTGGGGAGCTATGGAGAAGGAGAGCTTCCATCTAATCTCCAGCAGAAGGCCTCTCTGCGGCTCCCAGTCATGACCATCATCAATCTCAAGCCTGCCTGCCATCAAGCCAAAGACCTCTGCCTGCAGGACCAGCCAGAGATCCCTTCTTTCCCCCTCAGCCCCAGGCTATATCCAGTGGGGGGAACTCCATTCTCAGGTCTTCCATGGCATCCAGTGTTGCCCTGTGGCAGAGCTGAAGCAGGACCCAATAACCCTACAGTTCACTTTGTGTCATGAAAGCTAAACCTAAAGATAATGTTCTGTAAAGAGGAAGAAACATTTGAGATTTAATTTTAGAGAAATAACATTTAATTTGTTCTGACATATTAAATGCATAGGTAATAAATAACCCATGATTAATGTAAGGATCTCATCAACCCTGAGAACCAAGTCATTTTTTTGTTTTGTTTTTGTTTGTTTCTTTTGTTTTGTTTTATGATGATTCGGTGTGTATTGTGTGGCAAGATTTACATGTTTTCCATTTTTCTTTCTCTTTTAATGGTTAGGAAAGGTGACTGTTAATTTACCAAAGAAGTAAGAGGTAAAAGTTTTGAGTTTTGCATACAAGAGGATGCTAATCAGGAAAAGTGGCACATATAAGAGGTGCCTTATCTATATTTTCTTTTTTCATTGTTTTTGTTTGATTTGGTTTTATTTGTTTATGTGGGAGTTTGCTTATTTTCAATTTAAAATTCATAATTAATTTGCAATATAGTTTGCTGAAAGTTAAAATGCATATAAAAGCAACAAAACTAGATGTTATGGTAAGCAATGATAAAATATATATAATTTGAAAGAGTATAAACTATAACAAATCCCATCACATTTTTAGCATACTTAATGGTTAGTCAGTCTTTCTCCTGGATAATTTCTGATGAAGATTTGATGACATAAAAGTCTAGATGCTGTTCTTACAGATAATTAGAACTGACAAAAAATTCCTTAAAGTTTAATTTTATGAAATTATATCTGAATATCTGTAATATATTGTCCTGTGCTTTTTTCAGGTTTGCATTCCTACAATATCAGTTGATATTACAGGATTTATGAGTTTTTTTTTAATTTCACAAATATGACTAATTGCATTTATGTCCATAGATAAGTATATTTCCTTGTTTTGATTTTATTTAATCATTTTTTTAAACTCCAGATTTTATCCCCCCTTGTAGTCCACCTTATGACTGTTCTACATCCCATACCTCCTCCCCACCCCTTCTCCAAGAGGATGTCCCCATTCCCCCAACCCCACCCCACCAAACTTCTCCACTCCCTGGGACCTCCAGTCTCTTGAGGGTTAGGTGCATCTTCTCTGACTGAACCCAGACCCGGCAGTCTTATGCTGCATATGTGTTGGGGACTAGTATATGCTGCCTGGTTGATGGTCCAGTGTCTGAGAGATCTTGGGGGTCTAGGTTAATTGAGACTGCTGGTCCTCCCACAGGGTCACCCTCCTCCTTAGCTTCTTCCAGATTTTTCCTAATTCAACCACAGGGGTCAGCAGCTTCTGTCTACTGGCTGGGCATAAATACCTGCATCTGACTCTTTTAGCTGCTTGTTGGATCTTTCAGAGGGCAGTCATGATAGGTCCCTTTTTGTGAGCATTCCATAGCCTCAGTAATAGTGTCAGGCTTTGGGGCCTCCCCTTGAACTGGATCCCACTTTGGGTAGGCCTGTTGCTGTACCTCCTTTTCCTCAGGCTCTTCTCCATTTTAGTACCTGCAGTTCTTTCAGACAGGAAAAAATTATGAGTCAGAGTTTGTGAATGTGGCATGCAAATCCCATTCCTCACTTGTTGCTCTGTCTTTCTGCTGGAGGTGGGCTCTACAAGTTCCCTCTCCCCACTGTAGGGCCTTTCATCTAAGGTCCCTCCCTTTGAGTCCTGAGAGTTCTCACCTCCCAGGTCTCTGGTACATTCTAGAGGGTCCCACCCACCTCATACCTCCTGAGGTTGCCTATTTCCATTCTTTCTGCTAGCCCTCAGGGCTTCAGTCCTTTTCCACCACCCAATACCTGATCATGTTCTCTTATTCCTATCCCTGTCCCCTTTCCCACCCAGTTTTCTCTTTTCCCCCTCCTATGAATGCTTTCTTCTCCCTCCCAAGTTGGATTGAGGCATACTCACTTAGACCCTCTGGCTTGTTAACCTTCCTGAGTTCTGTGGACGGTATCTTGGGTATTCTGTACTTTCTTTTTTGACTAATATCCACTTATTAGTGAGTACATATCAAGCATATCCTTCTGGGTCTGAGTTACCTCACTCAGGATGCTGTTTTCTAGTTCCATCCATTTGCCTGCAAAACTCAGGATGTCCTTGTTCTTAATAGTTGAGTAGTATTCCATTGTGTAAATCAACCACATTTTCTGTATTCATTCTTCTGTTGTGGGACACCTGGCTTGTTTCCAGCTTCTAACTATCACAAACAAGGCTGCTATGAACATAGTGGAACACGTGACCCTGTGGCATGGTGGGGCATCTTTTGGGTATATTCCCAAGAATGGTATAGCTGGGTCTTCAGGTTGATCTATTTACAATTTTATGAAGAACCTCCAGATTGATTTCCAGAGTGGTTGTACCAGTTTGGAATCCCACCAGCAATGTAGGAGTGTTGTTCCTCTTTCTCCACATCCTGGCTAATATGTGTTGTCACCTAAGGTTTTGATCTTAGCCCTTCTGATTGGTGTAAGGTGGGATCTTAGGGTCATTTTGATTTGTATTCCTCTGATCACTAAGGACTTTAAACATTTCTATAGGTGCTTCTCAGCCATTTGAGATTTCTCTGTTATGAATTCTGTTTAGTTTTCTATACCCCATTTTTTGACTGGATTGTTTGGGTTTTTGGTGGCTAATAATATATTTTAAATATTAGCCCTCTATCAGATGTGGGGTTAGTGAAGAATTTTTGCCAATCTATAGGTTGCCGATTTGTCCTATTGACTATGTCTTTTGCCTTAAAGAAGCTTTCTAGTTTCATGAGGTCCCATTTATCCATTTTTGATATAAGAGAGTAAGCCATTGGAGTTCTCTTTAGGAAATTTCCCCCTGTGCCAATGAGTTCAAGGCTCTTTCCCACTGTTTCTTCTAATAGATTCAGTGTATCTGGTTTTATGTTGATGTCTTTGATCCACTTGGACTTGAGCTTTGTGCAAGGTGACAAATATGGGTCTCTTTTCATTTTTCTACCTACAGACAGTCAGACCAATACCATTTATTGAAGACACTTTCGCTTTTCCATTGTACATATTTGGCTTCTTTGTCAAAGATCAATTGTCCATAAGTGTGTGGTTTTATTTCTGGGTTTTCAATTCTATTCCATTGATCAATCTGTTTCTTTACCAATACCATGCAGTTTTTATCACTATTGCTCTGTAGTAAAGCTTGAGGTCAGGGATGGTGATTCCCCTAGCAGTTCTTTTATTATTAAGAATTGTTTTCACTATTCTATTTTTCTTTCTTTCTTTTTTCTTTTTTTTTTTTTTTTTTGCCTTTCCAGATAAATTTGAAAATTGCTCTTTCCATGTCTTTGAAGAATTGTGTAGGGACTTTGATGGGGATTGCTTTGAATCTGTATGTTGCCTTTTGGCATGGCTATTCTAGTTCTGCCAACCCATGAGCATGGGAGATCTCTCTATTTTCTGAGATCTTCTTTGACTTCTTTCTTAAAAGACTTGAAGTTATTGTCATACAAATATTTCACTTGTTTGGTTATATTTACCATAATATGTTTTATATTATTTGTTGCTAATGTGAAGGGAGTTGTTTCCCTAATTTATTTCTCAGCCTGTTCTAGCTAAAACAATAAGACAACAAAAAGAGGTCAAGGGGATACAAATTGGTAAAGAAGAAATAAATATATCACTATTTGCAGATGATATGGTAGTATACATAAGCAACCCAAAAAATTCTACCAGAGAACTTCTACAGATGATTTAAAAAACTTCAGCAAAGTGGCTAGATATAAAATTAACTAAATATATTTCTGTTTCTAAATATTTTCGTCACATTGGAAAATAATTCTGAAGAAAATAAACATCTTATGCATGTTTAGAAATTAATCTATACCATGACAGCACTTTGTGATTGTTCTTCTCTGTAGGTAATAAAATAATATGTTTTTAACTTGTTAATTAATACATCCAATACCTTCATTATTGTCTATCATCTTCTTAAACTCCTCACCATGAATGTTTACTTATATTTTCAAGCACAAAATTAGCTCAGCTATTTGAAATGCAATCCCATATGTTTACCCTTCTGGCAATGAAAAATAATATACTGGATAACATCTTGATGAGGAAACAATATCAAGATGACATTTCATATTTTCTTAAATTATTTATCTAACTATATGTATTCATCTTGAAGAATGGCTGCAGTGGTTTCCATTATATACCTTGTTTTCTCCTAAGGGAAAATGAATAAATCAGTAAAACTATGTAGCCCCCACAATTATAGAAACAATTGCCCCTTCTTAAATGAATGATGTTGGTATCGGTTTTCAGACTCCTCTAACCAATCTTTTACTTATAGAAAATACAAAAGTTTAATGAGCTATGAGAAAAATTTTGCTCTTCAATCTACAGAGCAATTACATTGTTAAGTAATAACTTCAATCATACAGAACTAAATGTAGGACTACAGTTCCAAATATTTTAAAACTTGAAATTTCCTCTGAATTTTATAACAAAAACAAATTTCATTCTTTATTTGAGATTTAGACAGAGAATGCTTTCTCAACAAATTAAATGTATTCATTCACCTGTTTTTGTTAGTAAGGAAAACAGTAGATGACATAAAAGAAGTACAGGAGTAAGATTTTTTGTTAAAGTCAAAAGATTGATAGGAAGTACTTACTTTGTTGTTGACTATAGTTGCAGAAGCAGGTAACAGTATGGATGTTTTATAAGTTGATATGTTATCTGAGATTGAAAAGCCACAGAGAGATGTCTGTAAAGGTGAAGTGAATGTTGAGCCTCTGTAACAAAGAGAACTGATATCGTTAGTACTTTGTTGTGGACTATTACAAAGCTTTCTGAAAGACCTTTCCCCTAAAGGAATAAGAATCAGAAAGAAGATATCTGCACAGAATAAGGGAAACAAGAATACTGGAAGGAATAGATTGCATACAAATCTCAGGAATTGTGTTCACCAATAATGATTTTTATGCATACAAAGTCAAAACATTATTTAGCTAATCTTTTGACAAATATGATGTAATCCAAATAGATTCATCAGAATCTAGGAGATATTGAATTTCATAAATTAATACAGATATTAAAATTAATAAATGTGACAATGATAACAAATTATTTGCTAACTACATTAAACAAATTGCGGACTTTTTATTGTTTTAATGTGTGCCATTTTTCATTTTAAATTAATTGGAATTTACTAGTTTGTTCAATTAAATATATCCTCTGAGAAGGTTACAGCTTAGTAAAAATATTAACAATGCCTCCCCACTTCATTGAAAAATATTTTACCTAGTATAGACTCTTCAGTAGCAATTGCTTATTACACAGTAACTAGATGTGTTCCAGTCTGGGTTTTGAGCAGGAGTTCCAGTGGATTTTCATTTAACAAAAAACTTCTCCAATAACAAATGTTTTTTGCTTGCCTGTTAAAAATATCATATTTACACTTCTTTCTCCCTCTGCCATGTGTGTGTGTGTGTGTGTGTGTGTGTGTGTGTGTGTGTGTGTGGGGGGGGGGTGTGGTGTGTGTGTTTTTGTCTGTGTACATGGGCTACAATACATCTGTAGCGAACAGAGGACAACATGCTCTACTGTTCTACTATACAGGTTGTAGATATTAATCTTAAGTCTTCAGGTTAGGAAATATGCATCCTTACTTGGTAAGCCATCTCTATAAATTTCCCTTTCTGTTCCTTTTTTGATTAAGTATTTTCTTTAACAATTTTATGACAGTATAAAATATATTCTGTATACCCCTCCTCCCATATCTTCTTGTCTCTCTCTCTCTCATCCCTACCATACCTTGTAGCATGTAATCATTAAAAATCAATCCATGCTAATGTTGGCTATGCTCTAATAACATGGTCTCTCCTCCCCCATTGGGAGCTGCAACCAGAGGTCTTTCCTGTTTTGGTTCTCCTGTTTCCAGACTGCTCTTATCATCCCAGCCATCTGCCTCCTGTGACTACCTGTCACAAATCCCTGTAACACAGTAAAATCAAAACTACAGAGGCTTGTAATTTATCAGTCAGATTTACATCAGTAAATTCTCAACCCCCAAAATGCCCACATAAAGAACTCAACTCAATTGATATAAACATAAGCTGCACTCCTAGATGGGGCATATTGCCTATATTATTTGATAGCTCTTCTATCATACTCATAACTACCTGTGACTCTTTCAAACCGTGTGGATCAGGTTCATCTTCCTTTCAGATAAGTTCCATCTTGTCTCCTCTCCTCTCTCTCTCTCTCTCTCTCTCTCTCTCTCTCTCTCTCTCTCTCTCTCTTTCCCTCCCCACTCTAATACTCTCAGCCTGCCTTCTTTTTATACTACTCAATCACAGTATCTAGCCTTATCTTTCACCTGCCCTCACCTGCTTACAGACAGGAATCTACAATAACTCACCTCTGCTCTAAAAGTGCACTTGTCAGATTCATGACTTTTGTTCTTATTTTATAAAAATAATTTAGGTTGGCCTAGATAATTCAATGGTCTCACCATTGAATTGGAACTAGCTATAAGTAGGTCTATCTTACCTGGCAAGTTGTTTTGGTAGCTTATGGTGTTATTTAACATCATTAATGTGTTTTATTCCCCAATTAAACTACATGACACCTCTTCTAAGACTATGAAAGATAGCCAATATGGAATAATCTCCCAGCTCAGTTCTCCCGGATTTCTCTGTATCATCCAGCCAAGATACAAGATATCTTCAACAAAAGGATCTTAATTTCTAAGTATAGTGGGAAGCCCAGAAGACATGCATGCATCTCTATTATCGGTGTTGGTATAGGTGGCTCTGAAGGCTCCCTTGTCAACAAAACAGAAGAAGGTAGACACCACTGTCTCTACTGGTGTTTTTGTTTCACAATGCATGGCTTCTGGGAGGTACATTTTTAATCCCTGCAGTCATGGAAATTTACTAGTTTTTTGAGTATTTGATACAATATCTTTTAATCCCACTCATTCCCTCTTCTGCTTCTCAAATATATCACTCCTTCTAAATGCACCAAATATTGTGTTGTCTTTATTTTTCTAAAGCTATCAAAAATGGCTATGATGCCCAAACTACACTTCTTAGATAAAATATTTTTCCTAGTGGCTTCTACTAGTAGCTTTAAATTGTCCATAGCTCCTCTGAAAAGGTTGGGACTTCATGCCTACCCTCATGCTGGGCTTTTCTCTGGTTTCAGCTTACATGGATTTTGTGCATACTATTTCAAATGCTTTACATTCATTAGTGTAGCTATCCTGCTGTGCCCATAAAACATAGTTTCCACTCTCTCTGACTTTTACAGTCTTTCCACCCCTACATCTGCAATGATCCCTGGGCCTAGGGAGGAAAGAGAGTGATATGTCCCACTTAGGGATAAGGATTGGCTCACATTCTCTTATTCTCTTTCCCATGACTGGTTGTGACTCACTGTGTTAATTACCATCTACTACTAAAAGAGAATTCTTTTTCATGAGAGTTGATAGATATGCTAATCTATGGGTATCAGGATAAGAGACTGAGAGTCAGTTTAATACTATATATATTTACTAGAATAATAGTAGAAAAATCTCTCCTAGGGCCCATAACATGTCTAAACATGGCTTCTTTTTCTCAACATTGGTCCTAGATAATGGGTTTGAACTTGTGGAATTGACATTAAATCCAATTGGAAAGTTATTGCCTTTTCCCAGTTTTAAAAATTTCCTATGAAATAGTATGTTTCCATATTATTTTTTAATATATCTATCATTCTGTTTTTAACTACAAGGTCAGTTATATACATTCACATCCTTATAATTACATAAATTTGATTAAGAAAAATTTGAAAAGTTTTATTATTGAAAAAATGAAATTACTTAGGGAATTACAAGTGATTCTGAAAAAAACACCTGATTTTATAATTTTTCTATATGCAGAGGAGAGAGATGAGCACAACTGAAGCCTTTTTGTGCATTAAAGAAGAATAAAACCAAAGGAAAGAAATACTTGTGAGAAAGGGATACACTTTCAACCTGAATAAGAAACCTGAAAACACAAAAGTTTTCAACAGACTTGATAGAAATTTCCCTGTCTAAGCAAAACCAAGGACAGCAGAGCTAGAACGTACAATTTTCATATTTAGATGTAGATTAAACAAAGTAAAAGAAATAATCGAAGATATTCTTCTTCACATTATAGGGAAATTAATAAGAACCTGAATTTGATAAGAACTTAGACTGAATATTAGTACACAATACACATAATTGGAAATAATGTCACTGACATAACAGGTAATTTCAGTGAATGTTGATGAGAAAATTAAAGTGATTAATATTAAGGGAAAAGTCAATAGGAATTAGAAGACGGTTCTGTGAATAAGAGTGCTTGTTCTGCAAGGACGAAGACCTGCTTTTGTCATTTCAGCATCTAAATAAAAGCCAGAAGGGTCAGAAATAGTAGCATCCTGGAAGCACATTGTCTGGCCAGCTGAGCCATATCAGTGAGCTTCTGTGTTAGTGGGAGACTTTCTCAAGCAGATAAGGCAGAGATAAGGCAGAGAATGATAGAAGACGACACCAGATGTTCTACTCTGGCATCTACATGTACATACACAGACACAGACACAGGAACCTCTGAATTTTGGCATATACACCACATACACTAAACACATACATACAGACATGTATGTGCACACACACACACACACACACACACACACACACAAACACACACAGACACAGAATATGAGCAGCAAAGATATGTAAAAATTAGAAGGCATGATGACTACTTTTAATTTTTAACTTGACATAGTATAGAATAACCTGGAAAGATTCTCATTGAAGGAATATCTAAATCAGGTGGCCTGTGAAGATATTTTTATGAGATTATCTTCATTATTCTCAATGAGGTAGAAAGATTCATCCATTTAGGGTAGCACCATTTCCTGGAAAGTGGATACTAGATTGCATTAATGGAGATAGTGAATTGAGAATTTATTAACTCTTTCCCATTTGCACTTGACTGTGAATGTATTGTTGGTAGTTACTGAAGTACATAAAGCTGTACCCTCTTATAATGAACTTTAAACTTGAATTAATTATAATAAATACTTTCTGTCCTAAGTTACTTTTGATGGGGTATATTATCACAGCAACAGGAAACAAAACAAAAGCATACATTCTCTAAACTAAAGTCTTCATCAACATTCATGTTGCCAATACTCACTGAAAAGTTAAAAGTTGCAAATGATTAGAGATCATACAAGTGGCTTTTCAAAGCACATGCATCCATGATTTTCACCTTTTCCAAGGAGAAAGAGAAAACAAAGACTAAATACCGAGGTAGGATAATTTTGTATCTGAAATATAAAATGTTGAAGAAAGTGTCCATAAAGACCTGTGAAGAATCTAACCTATTTTAATTACTGAATTTCTAGGCTAGTAGTAATACCTTTAAAATAGTTCTTTTTCAATCTTGTATTTGAACTCCACTTCCAAGGCCACAGCTGAGCCTGATTCCCAGAAGGCCTGCTGCCACCTGGGACAACCAGGTAAGAAAAGGATGATTCAATTCCCTGCCTGCTGGGACCCCAGCAAGCCCAGCTGCCATGATGTCTGCCCTGTACTTTCATCTTTCTTCTGGTCCACACTTCTCCCTGCAATTTGAAATCAGCATCCCATTCCCTAGCCCACAGCTCTATCTACTTCCATAGAGGTCTACTGCCACCCAAAACAGCCAGAAAAACCAGCTCTGCCTGCTTCCCTGGGAGCCTGCTACCACCCAGGACAAACAGAGAGGCCTACTCCCATTAGGGACAATCAGCTCTACATGCAATTCCAGAGGCCTGCTACCATCAGGAGCTACCAGACCAACCAACACCAGAGAAAATCTGGTGGCTAAAGGCCAGTAAAACAACACAATCAACAAAAGCCAAGATAATATGCCAACTACTAAAGCAAGACCTGGATATCCTAACACATCTGAAGAGCATGTACAAAACAAAAAAATCTTACCATGTTGGAGCTCCATATCAATAACCTTTTTTTTGTTTGTGTCTTTATTGGTTCAATGGATATATCATCTATAATTTAAAAAAATATAACAGCGAATGAGAGACAACCTCAGTCACAAAGGTCATATTTTTCAATGAATAACTTTCAGAAAAGTCTATAAACTATTTTCCATTTTAACATAACCATGCAATTATTTTTCATTTTACCACACTCAAAATTAATTGTGCAAATAGGAAGATTGCTTAAATCACATCAGCATGAGAGTAAAATATGGACCACAGAGGCATGATTAAAATTGTTGTAACATGTTTCATGTATGTATTGCTTTTTTATTTTATTATATTTTTAGTTTATTTACTTACATTTCAAATGTTATCTCCTTTCCCGGTTTCCCCTCTGCAAACCCCCTATCCCTCCCCCCCTTACCCTCCTTCTATGAAGATGCTTCTCTACCCACCTACCCACTCCTGCCTTACTGTCCCAGCATTCCTCTACACTGGGGCATCAAGCATTCACAGGACTAAGGGCCTTCCCTTCGAGTGATGCCAGATAAGGCCCCTTCAACCCCTTCGGTCCTTCCCCTAACTCCCCCACTGTGGTCCCTGTGCTCAGACAGTTGGTTGGCTTCGAGCTTCCACATCTATATTAGTCAGAATCTGGTAGAGCCTCTCAGAAGACAACTGTACCAGGCTCCTGTCAGCAAACACTTCTTGGCATCAGCAATAATGTCTGGGTTTGGTGTCTGCATGTGGGATTGATTCTCAGATGGGGCAGTCTCTGGTTCCCTTTCCTTCAGTCTTTGTTCCACTCTTTGTCCCTGTATTTCCTTTAGACAGGACCAATTCTGGGTTAAAATTTTAGAGATGGTTGGGTGGCCCCATCCCTCAACCTGGGGTCAATGCCTAATCTCTGGATATGGTCTCAACATATTCTCCTTCCCCTTTGTGGGGTATTTCAGCTAATGTCATTCCTGTGGGGTCCTGGGAAACTCTTGCTTTCCTTAGGCATATATCAAGTGTCATGGAATGCATGCTTGTGCTAAGTGATTCTTCATGTTTGATATGAAATTCAAATTTGACAGAACAGGATACATTTTCTTTCATAAAGCTAGCAATGCTATCATGGCATACTAAAACTACCTTACTACCAATTGTACACATGTGTGTGCAGATGTATTGCACCATGTCATCAGAGTAACACCATGGTAGAAAGCAAGAATAATGGGTGAGATTCAGGCAAACCTGAAATGACACACGGCCTGACTTCTAGTACCTATAAAGATCAGCAGAAGAGTTGGGTCAAGAAGAATTGCCCTAGGTCAGAAAACGTATCTGTGGGTGTAAAATGGATTATTTTTAATATAATGTAAACAGTGAATTAATCTGACAGCTGTATTTCTTAACCAGCTATTTCCCCAATAACCACACAGAGAGATTAAGTTTTATTAAAACTGCCTTGATCCAAATGCCGAACAATTATTAGTCCATTCTAAACCTTCAATGAAATCAGGCTCTCTCCCAGACAATATTCCCATCTTACTTGCATTTTTTATCCTTTCTTGATCAACTCTCTTTTTCTGATATTTTTCTAGAATCTTTCTTCTGGCTCCCTCTTTCACATCCTCTCTTTCTCTTGTCTGGCAGATGTCCTACCCTATTCTCTGTTCGGCCAGGCCATTGGGTGATCAGTATTTATTGACAAGGCAGAGAACAAATGGTAAGAATTGTTTACATAAACTTAAGACAAGAGATTCTTGAAATAAGAATTACAATACCCTATCCAGATCGAAACAAATATGAGGGAAGAGAAATCAGTATTTGAAGAACACAAGGATAACCTTTACACAGTGCACAAAAATATTATGTCTATATGTAGGGATTAAATAAAATTATCAATGAAGATACATTTTTATTTTTTAAGACTTTTTTAAGTTATCATTAAATTTTGTTTTTAAAAAAATAACAAGATCCCCACTCTTGCACCTTTGCATTGAGAATGACATTTTTATCACATTTAAGTAACAGAAATGACAGAGGTGGCATCTTGAATCACTTGAAAAATTATCACTTCAGTAAATGGAGCACTAGAGCTGAAGAGATAGTTTGATGGCTAAGAACACTGGCTGCTCTTCTAGAGGACCTGGGTGCATTTGAATCAAATCAACCATGTATGTCCCCTAAAATTCTACTCCTATGCCCCCCATGTGCTTGACTCCTCCAAACATACGGAGTTTGCACATATGTAACTGAAAGTTCATCTAGTAGAAAATGGGTAGTTACATCTTAGGGGTTATATCCCCAAAGAAAGTTGATTTTGCCTCACCATGCAATGATCTGTATATTTTAAATAAAAATATGAAGTTATATTAATCATTTCCATTAGTATGCATTAAAATTTACTTGGTAAAAAGCACTGTTTAAATTTATGTTTTTAAATTAAAAAACATAAGCAACTTTTATTTAAAATAATAAAAACAGTGAATCTGTTTTTATGTGGAGGTCCTTGATCCACCTGGACTTTTGCTTTGTACAAGGAGATAAGAATGGGTCAATTTGCATTCTTCTACATGCTGACCTCCAGTTGAACTAGCACTATTTATTGAAAATGCTTTCTCTTTTCCACTGAATTGTTTTAGCTCCTTCGTCAAGTATCAAGTGACCATAGGCATGTGGGTTCATTTCTGGGTCTTCAATTCTATTCCATTGATATTTCTGTCTGTCTCTGTACAAATACCATACAGTTTTTATCACTATTGCTCTGCAATACAGCTTGAGGTCAGGGATGGTGATTCCCCCAGAAGTTCTTTTATTGTTGAGAATAGTTTTCATATTCTGAGTTTTTGTTATTCCAAATGAATTTGCAAATTGCTATTTCTAACTCTGTGAAGGATTGAGTTGGAATTTTGATGGGGATTACATTGAATCTGTAGATTGCTTTCTGCAAGATGAACATTTTTACTATATTAATCCTGTTAATCCATGAGCATGAGAGATCTTTCCATCTTCTGAAATCTTCTTTGATTTCTTTCTTCAGAGACTTGAAGTTCTTGTCATACAGATCTTTCACTTGCTTGGTTAGAGTCACACCAAGATACTTTATATTGTTTGTGACAATTGTGCAGGGTGTCATTCCCTAAATTTCTTTCTCAGCCTGTTTATCCTTTGAGTAGAGGAAGGCTACTGATTTGTTTGAGTTAATTTTATATCCGGCCACTTTGCTGAATTTGTTTATCAGGTTTAAGATCTCTCGGGTAAAATTTTTGGGATCACTAAATTATACTATCATATCATCTGCAAATATTGATACTTTGACTTCTTCTTTTCCAATTTGTATCTCTTTGACCTCCTTTTGTTGTCTAATTGCTCTAGCTAGAAGTTCAAGTACTATATTGAATAGATAGGAAGAGAGTCTGGTGATTCCTCAGAAAATTAGAGACAGTATTACCTGAGGACCCAGCTATACCACTCCTGGACATATACCCAAAAGATTCTCCAATATATAACAAGGACACATGCTCCACTATGTCTATAGTAGCCTTATTTAAAATAGCCAAAAGCTGGACAGGACCCAGATGTCTTTCAACAGAGGAATGGATACAGAAAATGTGGTACATTTACACAATAGAGTACTATTCAGTTATTAAAAACAGTGACTTCATGAAATTCACAGGCAAATGGAAGGAACTTGAAAATATCTTCCTGAGTGAAGTAACTCAGTCACAAAAGAACGTACATGGTATGTACTCACTGATAAGTGGATATTAGCCCAAAAGCTCAGAATACCCAAGATACAATTCACAGACCACATGAAGCTCAAGAAGAAGGAAGACCAAAGTATGGGTGTTTCAGTCCTTCTTAGAAAGTGGAACAAAATACTCATGGTAGCAAATACAGAGACAAAGTGTAGAGCAGAGACTGAAGGAAAGTCCATCCAGAGACTGCCCTACCTGAGGATCCATCCTGTATACAGTCACCAAACCAGACACTATTGTGGATGCCAAGAAGTGCTTGCTGAAAGGAGCCTGATATAGCTGTCTCCTAACTGGCTGTGTCAGATCCTGACAAATACATAGGCAGATGCTCACAGCCAACCATTGGACTGAGCATGGGGTCTCCAATGGAGGAGTTAGAGAAAGGACTGAAGGAGCTGAAGAGGTTTGCAGCCCCATAGGAAGAACAACAATATCGACCAACCAGACACTCCAGAGCTCCCAGGGACTAAACCACCAACCAAGGAGTACAAGTGGAGGGACCCATGGTTCTATCCACATATGTAGCAAAGCACGATTTTGTTAGACATCAATGGGAGGAAAAGTCCTTGGTCCTGTGAAGGTTAGTTAGATGGATGCCTGAGTGTAGGGGAATTCGAAGGTGGAGAAGCGGGAGTGGGTGAGTGGGTGGATGAACACCCTGTTAGAAGCAGGGACAGGGTGGATCGGATAGGGGGCTTCTGGGGGGACTGGGAAAGGGGGTAACATTTGAAATTTAAATAAAGAAAATATTCAATTAAATAAAAGAAAGAATAATGAAAGGTATATGGTAGTTTGGAGTAAGGTTCTTGAGGGAGGAAAGGGAAGAGTAAAGACATGTAATTATTTTATAATGTCAAAAATAAATAGTTTTTAAAATTAAATGAATGAACACACACACACACACGCACACACACACGCACACACACACACACACGCACACACACACTCGCACTCTTTCTTGTCTTCACTTTCGTGACTGACAGACCATGTGACCAGCTTTCATGTATGTCTCTAGTCCCTCCATGATGACCCCTTCCCTCAGCATCCATGCAGTCAAGCCCTTCATCTTTTACTTATATTGGGTAACCAGATAACCAGATATCTATAAAGCTTTGACTTTTTACTTTTCATGTCTCTTAATTAATATGTTTGCTATTATTTTGTCATGTTTAGTATTTTGTAATTGCTTGTCCTTTTTGCTTTGTAAAAATTATTAATAATAATAATAATAATAATAATAATAATAACAATAACAGAACTCCTCTTCAGCCATCACATGGAAGCTCGTAGTGTATTTTCGTAAAATTTGTTTACATGATCAGTTCCTGTAAGCATTTGGTCAAAACTGATTTTTTTTTTTCAGATAAGACATATTGTTTTCTCTTTGCCAAGAATTTACTGTTAGCATTCTAGCTTTTTACTTGGAATGGCTAGATTATATGAAAAGCCTTCATCTGTGCCCACATTATAAATGTTTCTCAGTCACTGGAATGTTCCCATCCCTATAATTGGTTTTATTTTTCCTTGTGGACTTTATTTCCAATAAACAATATTTGCATTGTGGTAACTGAATTATCTCTCCACTCAATAATGGAGAAGATAACTTATCATTCTTTCTAAAGATTCACAACAATTTCTATACTAAATATTTTTAGAATGACCCCTAAGTTCTTGCTGCACCTATATGTGTTTCTAGTGCATTCATTATTTGTTCCAAGTTAGTAACATAGATGACTGTAGAGGAAAACCTTTACTGTTTCTTTTAAATGCTTGACCTATCAGAGAGACTGCCATTCCATTTAAAAATGTATTAATATTTTAAATTTTTCTTTAGGAAAATTTGTGCAGAGGCCAATGGCTTCTCACTGTTGGGGCCCAATTTAGCCCTTGTTTGAACCTTGAGGACAAACCTGAGCCTGGCTCAAGTTTCTGCAGCCTTGTGGGAGAGCCTAAGCCTGGCTAAGTTTTTGAGACCTGTATCTCTCGCTTCCACCTGGGGATGACTCAGCACGACCTGCACCAGCCCTTGCCTGTCTAGCTACCAGTGAGGTAAAATGAACTTATTGGCCCTGTCAGTTACCCCTTACCCTCCATCACCCTTCCCCGCCTCCTACATCATATCTTCCCATTCCTAAGTGCCCACCTCTTTGCCTTCTCTATATAAGCAAGTGCCTAGTTTAGTAAAGTGAGTTCCTGCTTTAACAAGACTCCTGGCCTGGCATGTTTCTTTTGGGCCTTCGACACTCACCATCCTGCTCAGCCCCAGACAGACCTTGCTGAACCAGGTTCTCTCCTCTTGCCTGGACCTGCCAGCAAGGAGCCGACATCTCACTTCTAGTTTCTCAGTATGTTCTTTTTCTGTAAAGTATGGTGTCTTCTAATCACTATGAAAACCTTCCCCAGTTTAATATTTTCAAACACCTATATTAACTTTGGGAGCATCAGTGGCATTGGATAATAAGGATATGCCTGTCTTTCAATCAAAAAAAGGTTATCGACAGTCAAACTGAAAAAAAAACCTATGCACTATTTATTAGTTTTTAATTACATAATGAACTTAGTACATCCATTATATAATTTGTTTTTAAATTTTCATTGTTCTGAGTCTTTGCAACATACCGGTGCCTAGTAAAATGTGCTTTATAGACACTATTATACATTTCTGCATTGATTGTTTTTTAATTGTCAATGAATTATAACCCCCATAGTAATTTGTTTTAGTGAGAGAGCATTGGCATTTGGTAAAATAATTATGCTATTTCATCATAAAAATCTATTTGGTACAATTTTTAATTGAATATGTCCATTATTTATGAAAGCCCATTACCATATCCTATTAGCTTGTTCACAGTAATGCAATTAACGTCTATTTTGTTACTAAATGAATATAAAAGGACAAGAGAAAACACACATCTACCAATATTTTACAGAGCTTAGCATCCTGCAACTCATTAGCACTTATCAATGCATACATATTCTGAAAATGAATGGATAGTTACTGTGCAATGACACATTTTATAAATCATGGCAGTATAAACTAAAACAACACTTTAAAATATCTCAATAGATATCTAAATTTCAAATTTATAAAGTCAGTATGTTTCTGAAGTGAAAGATTACAGCAGGGTGTGTTACAATTGCAGTCAATGCAACAAGTATTGAAGAGGAGTTCCAGTTGTATCTCCTGACTGGATCCTGCTTCTTAGATGGAATTGTAAATTTTGGAGGCATAAAAATATCAGGAACTCAAATGGACTCTGAGGTTTCCTCTCATGACATGGCAGTATTGATTTATCATTATTTTCTTTCATACCTAACTTTAAATTGTAGCTACCAATGTTAACACACTTGAAAATAACAACTATCATGCACATACCTTTCATTAGCTTTCAGATATTCATGTTCTTAAATACTACTCCAAACTTAGAATGTGAACACTTTTCTAGGGATCCACAATATTTATATTCTTGTATCATTTTCTTCCCATTTCTTTGGTTAAAACCCTCAATGTATCATATCCAACTAAAGAATATACTGTTTTGAGAACTATCAGTGTAATTTACAGATGTATCTTCATAAATATTTTATCAGTTAACATCTACATTCGAAGTCATCAGATGTATCTATTCTTTCTTTGTTGCCAAAAAGGATAGAGTATACAAAAACCAAGTGTTTCAGAATAAAACTAACTTTTTATAATAGTATTGCAGAATTCTATTTATTCCAAAAATATCTTTTTTCCTTTTTTTATTAATTAATTAATTTATTTATTTACATCCCAATCGCTGTTTCCCCCCTTGGTCCCTCCCTCATAGAGTACCTCCTCCCATGTCTGTCACCTTCCCCTCTGAGAGGGTGGACCATCCTGTAGGTACCTCCCTACTCTGGCACATTAAGTCTCAGCTTGATTAGGCTGATCCTCTCCCACTGATGGCAGACTAGGCAGCCATGAAGCATGAGCTGTCTGACTACTACAGATGTGTCTAGAGACTTCATTCCAGCACATGTATGTCTCTTAGTTGGTGGCCAAGATTCTGAGAGTTCCCAGAGGTCAAGGTTTGTTGACACTCTTGGTCTTCCTGTGGGATTCCCATCTACTTCAGGGCCTTCATTCCTTCTCCCATTTCCCCCATAAGTGACCCAGACCTCTATTTAATGTTTGGCTATGTGCATCTGTTTCATCCAGATGCTGGGTGAAGCCTCTTAGAGGACAGTTATGCTAGACTCCTGTCTGCAAGCATAACAGAGTATCATAAATAATGTCGGTGACTGGGGATTGTCCATGGGATAGATTTCTAATTGGGCTGGTTATTGGTTGGAATTTCCTCCCGTCTCTGCTCCATCCCTGCATTTCTTTTAGACAGGATAAGTTTTAGATTGAAAGATTTGTGGGAGAGTTGGTGTCCTTATACCTCCCCTGGGGGTCTTGCCTGGCTAGAGGAGGTGGCCTCTTCAGAGTCCATGTGCCCACTGTTAGACATCTCTGTTTA
This sequence comes from Uromys caudimaculatus, assembly GCA_028551405.1. Lineage (NCBI taxonomy): Eukaryota > Metazoa > Chordata > Mammalia > Rodentia > Muridae > Uromys > Uromys caudimaculatus. Next base: position 104,403,204 of record CM052722.1, read on the forward strand.
GGTCACCTACATTGACTATTGGGAGCCTCCCCTATCCCAGCTCTCGGGACTTCCTAGACATCCCCAACAACCCCTGGCAGCTACAGATTTCTATTCATTCCCCTGGCCTTTAGGCTTCTCCCATGGCTCTCCATACACCTGATCCTGCCTCCACATTCCTCCCTTCTCTCTCCCACTCTTTTCCCTCCCTCCCTGATGATTACTTTGTTTCACCTTCTAAGTGTGATTCAAGCACCCTTGCTTGGGTATTTCTTCTTTTTTAACTTCTTATTGTCTGTGGGATGTGTCATGGGTATTCTACACTTTATGGCTAATATCCACTTATCAGTGAGTACATATGATGCATGTCCATTTGGGTCTCAGTGACCTCACCCAGAATGATATTTGCTAGTTTAATCCATTTGCCTGCAAAACTCATGATTTTTTAAATAGCTAAATAGTATTCCATTGTTTAAATGTACCACATTTTCTGTATCTGCTATTCAGTTGAGGGACATCTGGACTGTTTCCAATTTCTGGCTATTAGGAATAAAGCTTCTATAAACATAGAGGAATACGTGACCTTGTGTTATCGTAGGACATTTTTGGGGTGCATGCCCATCTTTCCTATAGCTGGGTCTTAAGAGAGAACTATTTCTAATTTTCTAAGAAACCACCAGATTGATTTCCAGAGTTGTTGTACAAGTGTGCAGTCCCACCAGCAATGGACTGAGTGTTGCCCTTTCTCCACATCCTTACCACCATGTGCTATTCCTTGAGTATTTGATATTAGCCATTCTAATTTGCATAAAGTGGAATTTCAAGGTTGTTTGATTTGTATTTCCCTGATGACTGAGGATGTTGAGCATTTCTTTAGGTGTTTCTTAGTCATCGAGATTCCTCTGTTGAGAGGAATGTTGGGTCAGTAAAAATCTTTTTGCAATCTTGTTTTTTCCATCTATGGCGATTCAGAGTTTTCCTTGGTATAGTGGTCTTGGCATCTGTGGTCTCTTAGAGTCTGCAAGATATCTGCATGACCTCTGTCCAGGATGTTCTCGATTTTGGGGTCTCTGTTGAGAAGTCAGTTGAATTCATATGTTACTTGGCCCCTTTCCCTTGCAATTTTTAGTATTCTTTCCTTGTTCTGTACATTTAGTGTTTTGATTATTATGTGGCTGGAGAATTTTCTTTTCTAGTCCAATCTATTTGGTGTTCTTTAAGCTTCTAGGTTTATGGCCATCTCTTTCTTTAGGTCAGGGAAGTTTTCTTCTATAATTTTGTTGAAGATGTTTTCTGTCCCTTTGAATTGCAAATCTTCACCCTCTTCTATTCCTATTATTTTTATGTTTGTTCTTATCATAGTGTACCATATATCATAGATATTTGATTTAAGAACTTTTTACGTTTGGCATTTTCTTTGATCAATGTATTAATTTATTCTGTGCTATCTTCTATGCCTGAGATTCTCTCTTCCATCTCTTATATTCTGTTGGTGATGCTTGCATCTATGGTTCCTGTTTCCATTTTCTTTTCTAGGTTTCCATTCCCAGGGTTATCTCAATTTGTGTTTTCTTTATTGCTTCTATTTTCATTTTTGTGTCTTGAACTGTTCCATTATTTTTCTTCACCTGTTTTTTAATATTTTCCTCCTTAAGTGCTTCTACACGTTTGATTGTGTTTTCCTGTAGTTAAGAGACTTATCTGTTTACTCCCTAAGGGCTTCTACCTGTTTCATTCTGTTTTCCTGTATTTCACTAATGATATTATTTATATCCTCTATAGGGGCCTCTATCAACTTCATGAGATGGGATTTAAGGTCACAATATTGCTCTTCAGGTGTGTTAGGACTTGAGAATATTCATGTCTCTTATTTTTTATTGAAAATAGATTCTTCTTTCATACAATATAACCTGACCAGTTCCCCCCTCATTACTTACAACTCTCACCATGCTCCCTCTGCTCCATACCCCTCTGTTTGCCTTCAGAAAAGAGCAGGCATCCAAGAGACAAAAGCAAAACATGGCAAATCAAGAAACAATAATACAAGGAAAAAACCCTCATAGTAAAGCTAAAGAAGGCACCTCAATAGGAGGAAACGTGTCCCAAGAGCAGGCAAAAGAGAATATTCATTTTTCAATGTTAGACATATTGGAAATTATTTACTTGATGATAGAATACGGTAGTGTTAGAATGAACCACAATCTACACATGCAGTTTCATTTGAAGAACATGCTCCTTCATGGAAATTTTAGCTGTGTAATCTAGTCATAATATAATGTGGCACGTACAACCTTTAACTGAAAATTGTGGTAGGACTGGAGGGTGATGATCAGATTAATTTCTGGGATTCAACATGTATTGCCGTTTTATCACTTACAGAGATGCTAAAGACAGACTGGTGTTATCATTTAGAGAACAAAGTATTAGGAACAGAATTACTTATTGGGTCATTCTAAGTTTAAAGAGGTTTTCCAAATCTAAACATAATGCAATAAAGAAAAATTTGGAGACAGTAGATGTCTCTGGACTGGAAAAGATGGTTCTGCCACCCAGTGGACTTTGTGACTTTGAGCAAGTTGTTATCCTCTCAGCCTCCTTTTCTCTGATGCACCAAGGTATGGAGGAAGTTCTAGAAGGTACTTCATGCAGTTCACAAGTGCTTAGCCAGGTTGACAATTTTCCTGTGCTTGGTTTAGTACTAGAAATTTCATGTGCAAAATACTACTGGATTCCTTAGTTTATCCAGATATGCTTCTGTTGAAGAGAAGGTGTTATTTAAGAAAAATCATATCATAGTATCATAAATTGCTAAATAGTTTACAGTTCAGAAAATTAAACCTTCAATGATTCTTTTGATAGAGTATGAGTTATTCGATAGTTAAATAGCCTTTACCGATCAGTTAGGTGCAGTGCCAAGCAACCCATACACATTTTCTCATTTAACTCAAGACTTTGAGATAGATCGCTTCATGATGCTAAATTTCCATGAGGAATTTCAACTAAGGAACATTTAGGAATTCAGACAGGATCACTGACTTGCTCAGAAGTAGAATCATGATTTGTTGTTACTTTAATATTTGTGTTACATGGAATTACTCATGTGAAGTTGTCAATATTCTACTAAAGGCATTTTATATTTATGCTGTATCTACAGATAGTGAAAAGGATAAAAGTTCAAATATGTAGAATATCTGGAAGGAATATTAGTGAGAAAACAGGGATTATGTTATTTTCTGATGTGTAGGTATAAAATCAAGGAAATCGCTGTCATTAATGCAGCATTGCATATAATCAGAACTAAAACTGTAGATTTCAAACTTCGATTGTAACATTCTTTCTATAACAGCATCCCTTACTATAAATATTGTAAAATACGATAAATTATTGCTGTTAATGAGATAGGAGAAGTCTTAACTGATTTGGAAAGTGACTTCCTTTCCAACACTTTCTTAAGCCTTCTGTGAGATCTGAACCATGCATATACATTTTCATATATTCGTTTGTTCAGGTGCTGCCCCAAATACCAGCAAGAAGGGCATCTGGCATGACATTTAGTTCTTTTACCTTATAATTTATATTTGTTTATTTCCTTGAAATTGTATGCAATAGATAATGTTTAGAGCAAACAAACGTTGTATCTATCTCATGTTATTTTTCCTCATTTGTAAACTAGAAGGAATTTTACAAAAATTAAAACTTTCACTCTCACAGGTCTGGAAAAATTAAAAAAGACCCTGCTCTAAAAGAGGCTAACCTAGCAATAGGAACAACAGAGGCCATCCAGGAAACTGGTACTCCAGAATGCAAGACAATTCTCAAAAAATCAGAATACCAGATGCCACATGGGTATACAAAGCCCAAGAAGGGACATCCTACAGTACCTGAAGACTCTCTCTTCACGCAAACCACAGTGGCCAGAATACCAGAGAGGAAATAGAAAACAAGGGGAAAAACATCCATCCAAAAATGACACATATAGAAATTGGCATGTAACCCTATAGTTGCCTTAAATTCAGATGATTAGAGAATAGCATAAGAGCATAATCCACAAAATTCAGGGCAATATGGTATCATCAGAGTGCAGCTTTCCTACTACAGTAAGCCGTGGGCATTCCAACACAGCTGAAGGATAAAATGAGGACGCCATGAATTTTGCAGGCACATGGCTGAAACTAGAACGTATCATCCTGAATGAGGTAACTCAGACCCCAAAAAAAGACATGCGTGATGGGAGACTCTCACAGCTGTGCTCTGAGAGGCCCTACCAGCAGCTGTCTGAGACAGAAACAGATACTTATACCCAACCATTGGAATGAAATCAGGACCTCCTATGGTTGAATTAGGGTAAAGATTGAAGACACTGAAGGGGAGAGTGACCTCACAGAAGACCAGCAGTCTCAACAAGCAACTCAGACCTCAGGGAGCTCCCAGACCCACCAGGAGCATAAACAAGGTGGTCTGAGCCACCCCCACCCCCACCCCCGGGCACAAACATAGCAGAGGTCTGCCTGGTTAGACCTCAGTCTGAGGAGATGAACTTAATCCTTGAGAGACTTGAGGTCCCAGGGAAGGGGAAAACCTGGTTGGGGGAGCACTTTGTTGGAGGCAAAGGGGAGGAGAAATGAAATGAGGAACTGTGCGAGAGGGGAACAAGGGAGGGCAGCAACTGGCCTGTAAATAAAGAAAATAATTTAAAAATAGATTAAAAAGAAAACGTCCTTAAAACCAATTTTATGAATATAATAGAGGCCCCTAAAGAGAATATGAATAAATCCCTTGAAAAAATTCAAGAAAACACAAATAAACACATATAGTAAATGAATAGAACTGTTCCAGACCTGAAATGAAAATAGAAAGAATAAAGAAAGAACAAACTGAATCCTGGAGATGGAAAACCTAGGGAAGAGAGCAGGGACTACAGACACCAACATCACCAACAGAATATAAGAGAGGGATGAGAGGATCTCAGATATAGATGATAAACAATAGAAGAAATTGATAGATTGGTTAGAGAAATGTTAAATTTAAAATTTTATTGACATCATATCCATCAAATCAGGGACACTACAATGAAACCAAACAAAAACAAAAACAAACAAAAACAAAAAAAATCATAAAGAAGGAGAAGATTCCCAGCTCAAAGACCCAGAAAATATTTTCAAGGATACCATAAAAGCAAAATTCCTAAACTAAAAGTGGTGCTGCCTATAAAGGTACAAAAACTTACAGATTGTACCAGAGAGAAAGTCAAAGTTTCACATACAGACCCTGCCTTATAAAAAAATTAAAATACTAATCATGCAGTACATGGAGAGAATATTAATAGCTGAAAGTGAAAAAGAGCAAGTAACATGTAAAGACAGTCCTATTAGAATTATACCTGACTTATCAACAGAAACTCTGAGAGACCATATATGCCAGTCTAGACAACTATACCCATCAAACATTTCAATAAGCACAAATCAAGAAAATGAGATATTCCATGACAAAGACAAATATAAACAACATCTATTCACAAATCCAGCCCTATGAAAGATATTAGAGGGAAAACTCCAACTCAAATAGGTTAAGTACATCCTGGAAATCACAGGAAGTAAATAATTTCACAAAACCAAAACCAAATGAAGGGGCACACAAAACCAAACACCACTACCAACAAACTAACAGGAATTTGCAATCATTGGTCACTAATATCTATCAATATCAGTGAACTTAAACACCCCCAAAAGACACAGTGTAACAGAGTGGATGTGAAAACAAGATCCATCTCTATTTTTTTGCATATAAGAAAGACATCTCAGAGATAGGCATTACCTCAGAATAAAGGGTTGCAAAAAGATTTTCCATGCAAATGCACCCAAGAAGCAAGCTGTCTAGTCATTCTAATATCTAGCAAAATAGAGTTCTAACTGAAATTAATCAAAAAAGACAGGGAATGACACTTAATATTCATCAAAGGAAAAATGAACCAAGATGACATTTCAGTTCTGAAGAATGATGCTCCAAGTGCAAGGCCATCCACATTTGTAAAAGAAACATTACTACAGCTTAATTCACACATTGATCTCCATACATTAATAATGGGAAACTTCAACACCTCATTCTCACCAATGGACAAGTCATCCAAACAAAATATAAACAGAGAGATAGTGGAACTAACAGAATATTATGACACAAATGGATCTAATAGATGTCTATAGAACATTTCATTCAAACACAAAATAACATACCTTCTCAGCACCTTATTGAATCCTCTCCAAAACTGACCACCTGTTTAATCACAAAGCAAATCTCAATAGACACAAGAAAATTGTAATAATCCCCTATATTCTATCATGCTATCAAGGATTAAAGCTACATTTTAATAACAGAAATAATAGAAAGCCTACAAACTCATAGAAACTGAACAACTCTCTACCAAATGACCAAGGCTAAGGTAGAAATAAGGAAAGAAATTGAAGATTTCCTAGAATTCAATGAAATGAATGCACAACATACCCAAACTTATCTAATGAAATGAAGCCAGTGCTAAGAGGAAAGTTCATAGTACTATGTGCCTTCAGAAAAAGTTAGAGAGCTCTCATAATAGCAACTTAAGAGCACACCTGACTACTCTAGATCAAATGAAGAAAACACACCCTAGAGGTATAGATCACAGGAAACAAACAGTGCTGAAATCAATAAATTACAAATAAAAAGAACATAGCAAAGAATTACTATAACAGAGATGGTTCTTTAAGAAAATCATTCAGATAAACAGTCCCTTATCCAAAATAAGAAAAGGCAGAAAAGGATATCCAAATTAACAAAAACCAGAAAAGAAAAAGGGGATATAACAATAGATATCAAGGGTATCCAAGGAGCCATTAGGTCATACTTCAAAAATCTGTTGTGGTTTGAATAGGTATGATCCCCATAGACTCATGTGTCTGAATGCTTGAGCATAGAGTGACATTATTAGGAGGTATGGCCTTGTTGGAGGAAGTGTGTCACTGTAGAGGTGAGCTTTGAGGTCTTCTATGCTGAAGTGACACCGAGTTTGGCAGTCTCCCTCAGCTGCCTGTGGATCAGGATGTAGAACTCTCTACTTCTCCAGTACCATGTCTGCTTCCAAGCTGCCCTGCTTCCCTCCGTGATGATAATGAACAAAACCTCAGAAACTGTAAAGCAGCCCCAAAAGAAATGTTCTCTTTATAAGAGTTGCCATGGTTATGATGTCTCTTCATAGCAAGGTAATCCTAAAAAAATTATAATCCAGAAAATTAGAAAATTGGAGACTCTAAAAAACATGGACAGTTTTATGATAGATACCATTTAACAAAGCTAAATGAAAATGAGATGAACAATTCAAATAGATATATAACCCCTAAAGAAAAATAAGCAGTCATTAAAAGTCCCCCAAACAATAATGAAATCAGGACCAGACGGTTTGATAAATGGAATTAATCACACATGTGAATTCACAAACCTATGAGCACCTGTTTTTGACATCAAAACCAGAAATAAACAATGGAAAAAAGAAAGCATTCAACAAATGGTGCTGTTCTAGCTGGATGTCAGAATGTTGAAGACTAAATAGATCCATATCTATCACCCTGCACAAAACTCAAGTTCAAGCGGATCAAATACCTAAACATAAATCTAGATAGACTGATCCTGATAGAAAAGAAATTGGGAAATAGCCTTAAACCCATTTGCACAGGATACAATTTTCTGAACACACGACCAAATAGCTGAGGCACTAAGATCAACAATTAATAACTGAAACCTCATGAAACTGCAAAGCGTATGTAAGGCAAAGGGTATCCATTAAGAGTCCAATACAGCAGCAAATGCAATAGGAAAAGATCTATACCAACCCTCCATGTGATACAAGAGTAATATCCAAAATATACAAACAACTCAAGAAACTACACATCAGCAAACCAAGTAATCCAATTAAAAAGTGGTGGTGTACAGATCTGAGCAAAATTCTCAACACAGGAATCTCAAATTTCAGAGAAGAACGTAAAGAATTGTTCAACATCATAGACATCAAGAAACAAAAATCGGAATGACTGAGATTTCAATTTACACTTGTCAGAATGACTAAATCAAAAACAGAAGTGACAGTTCAAGATGGTGAGGGTGTGGAGCAAGGAGAACAGTTGTCCAATGTTGTTAAGAATGCAAACTTGTACAAGTACTTTGGAAATCAATATGGCTGTTTCTCTTAAAATGAGGAATAGTTCTACCTCAAGACCTAGATATTCCAGTCCTGGACATATATCCAAAGAATGATCCCTTATACCACACAGACACTTGATTAACTATGTTCATAGCAGTTCTATTCATAATAGCAAGAAACTGTAAACAACCTTGATGTCCCACTGCTGAAAAATGAATTAAAAAGATGTAGTACATTTACACACATTACTAGCTCTTAAAATTGGCATCATCAAATTTGTCAGCGAATGGATAGAACTAGAAAAAAATGATCCTAAGTGAGGTAACCCAGACTCAGAAAGACAAACATGGTATATACTCACATATTAGTGGATATTCACTGAAAAATAAAGAAAAATCAAACCATAATTCACGGACCCAGAGAAGCTAAGTAACCAGGAGTGGCCAAGAGGAGCTGCATGAATCTCTCTGGAAAAGGACTGTAGAATAGATATCATAGTTGGAAGGGGGGCTGTGGGCAGGTAGAGGTGGGAGAAAGATGGAAAAGAGAGTACTGGGAGAGACAACTGGAATTGGCAGGGACCTTGATGATAACATATAAAAACTAATAAATTCTTCTATCATTGTAATTTTCTCTTTATTTCTGATATTTACCATTGCTTTTATTTCTATTTAGCTGAGCTGTTTGCAATAACTTTGTTTTTCAGATAGTTTATACAAGAGAATATTTTAATAGATATGACTGAAATGCAGAAGATTATCAGAGACTATTTGAAAATAATACTATGACAAATTGGAAAATCTTGAACAAAAGCACCAATGTTTGTACATAAATTACACATAACAATTGAAACAAGATTAAAATAAAGCTCAAACTGATCAATAAGAAATAATGACACACCAATTCATGTTCTCCTAACAAAGGAAATAATATGTCTACATGAATTGTATAATGCTTATTAAATAACATTAATGTGCCTCAAACTATTCCATGAAATAGGAAGTCAAACAGAACTTCTATACTAATTCTGCAATAACTATTATTACCTGATAACAAAGCTGAATAAGGACTTGACAAAGACAACTGTGGGACAATTTTCTTGTTGAGTATAACACCACAATCCTTAGTTAAATACTTGAATACCAGAATACCTGTATAAAAACTTAATTCACTATATTAAAATTGGTTCTATTTAGCCATGCAAAGACAATTAATCATGCATAAATCAATAGCCACAATATAACAAATAAAGAAAAGCAAAGAGAGAACTGTAATATCATATTAATACACATGGAGAAAGTAAGAAAATTTGTCATACATTTATGATAAAACAATTTAAAAATCACAATAGAAATATGACATTGATGTCATTGTTACTCGAGTTTTTAGTGTTATAGCCTGGGCCCTCATATTGCTTACAGGCTATACTTGGCCACTATGTCTTCACTTCAGAGGCCAATTAAAGAAACAAGTAATCCTAAAGGAAAATAGAAGAAAGTTACATTCAGTGTGGTCACATTTGGAAATAGACCAAAAGATTAAGTGACTTAATAAAACTCATCTTGGGGTTCATGATATAGGTTTAACTGGAAGGCAAGAGATGTTCTCCTCCCATCCATAAAATGTTTGTTCTCTCTTAATTCATTTATTAGCAATGCTAATAAATGAAAAGAACTTGCATTCTCCATATGTCCATTTAAGTATGTTGTCCATTTGTCTTCCTTTAGAAGTTTATATTGAAGTAAATATTGTTCTATCAAATTTGGAATAGCACTATTTCTTCAGTGGTCTTACAAACCTGTGTGTCTTAAAATATATTACCTTTACGTAAATCATTAATGTCAATTGATTTGTTGGTTCTTAAAACTACACCAATTCAATAAGATTCTCTCATTATCATTATTAAGAGATTGATTTTCTATTTTACATATTTTTGTAATGTTGCACATGTACAAGTGCATACTGATCATATATATGCCTATATTCTTACCACTTTAGTCCCTTATCTTTTAAAGAATAATACATATTTGTAAAGAATCATGTTTTTAATAAAGGAAAGTTGAAAATAATGCCACATATCTATTGGAATGTTAGACAAATAATTTAAAAATATCTAAAGACAAGCTTACAATCTGTGTTCCTATGTTTTCCAAGATTATGAATGTTAGAAATAAACTGGATAACTCAGACAAACTGAGAAGCTGTTATAGAGTAATTCTGTCCTTATTACTGTCTACAAACTCCTTCTTCCATACATACTATGTCTAATAAACTATATTAATTAATTCAATTAATATACATTAAATATTTTCACTATCTTTACTCATACTGCAATTGTTTTCTGTACACTTGCCAAAAACGCTGGACAAGCCAAAAAACTACAACTGTCAAACAGTTTTATTTTATTGCATGAGACACTTCCTGAGTAAGACATTCTTTCCCTTCCTCCTTTCACCCAGTTCTCGACAATCTACAAAATCCCAAAGTTTATTTCCAGACCTGTGGCTGTGAATCTTCTTCATTCATGAGCTCCCATTTGCCTAGTTGAGCTCTAGAGCTGTGGTTTGGATGACACTTCCCTGATTGATTTAAACAGCTCATCCAACAGCTTTACCTAATATGTACAAGTTTACTGTTCCAATATAATGAATGCCACATGATCATGTCAGACATACAAATAAGAAAATGAAGTCAAGAACAACAAAATTTTATAGATACAAAAATCATGAATGAACAAATCAGCCTATCTCCTATAAAATTCAGTAGTCTTATAAAAGTGTTCTCTAATGAGAACTACCTAATGGAACCCTGGGACATAGAAACTTAAAAGAACATATTTTATCATAGACTTTGTAAAAGACAGGAATCCGATAGATAGATCATCTGGACAACAAAATAGAGAAATGTCAGAAGACATGACATTTTACATAAACCATACCCAACAAATATCTATATACTATTCCATCCAAACACCAAAGAATATACATTCTAGTTAACACAGACTAGACTGTATGCTGTAACATAAAATATATTTTAACAAATATAGAAGAATTGAAATAATCAATAATCTCATGTATCCTATCTGACCATTGTGCAGTAAGACTTGAAATGGACAGCAAACCAAACTTTAATGTGTAAACTCATGGGAATTAAATTTTACTCAAAGAGTGGGTCAGAAAAGAAATAAAGAAACATTAAACCAAACCAAAGCAACTCAACAAAATGAAACAAACAGCATCAGAAGATAGTTTAATGTATTTATTATAAAGAGACACACAAGATTTGTATCCTAACGTTTTGAAGTTTCACTTCATTTTTTTTATTATTTATTTAGTTTTTGATACTTTATTTACATTTCAAAGTTTCCCCCTTTCCAGTTCTCCTCTTTGGAAACCCCCTATCCCCTCTCCCTCCCCCACCACTATGAGGGTATTCCGCCTCCCACCCACCCGCCTATCTACTCCCATATTGCCACCTTGACATTCCCCTTTACTGGGACCTCTAACACCCTCAGGCCCAAGAGCCTCTCCTCCCCCTGATGGCCAACAAGGCCCTCCTCTGCCACATATGTGGTCTGAACCATAGGTCCCTCCATGTGTATTCTTTGGTTGGTGGTCCAAACTCCAGGATGACCGAGGGGTTCAGGCCAGTTGACACTGTTGCTCCCTCCATGGGGCTGCAGACTCCCTCAGCTCATTCAGTCCCTTCTCCAACTCCTCCATCTGGGACCTCACTCTCAATCCAGCCGTTACTGTAAAGTGAAACTTGGGTATTCCGAACGTTTGGGCTAATATTCACTTATGAGTGAGTATATGCCATGTTCGTTCTTTTGTGACTGAGTTACCTCGCTCAGGATGATATTTTCAAGTTCCATCCATTTGCCTGCAAATTTCATTAAACCATTGTTTTTAATAGCTGAGTAGTACTTACTCCACTGTGTA
>CM052722.1:104415390-104432328 GCA_028551405.1 Uromys caudimaculatus
GGATATTAGCCCTCTATCGGACTCAGGATTGGTAAAGATCTTTTCCCAATCTGTTGGTTGCTGTTTTGTCCTGTTGACAGTGTCCTTTGCCTTACAGAAGCTTTGTAATTTCATGAGGTCCCATTTGTCGATTCTTGATCTTAGAGCATAAGCCCCTGGTGTTCTGTTCAGAAACTTTTCCCCCGTACCCAGGTGTTCAAGAGTTTTCCCCACTTTCTCTTCTATTAGATTCAGTGTATGTGGTTTTATGTGTAGGTCCTTGATCCACTTGGACTTGAGCTTTGTACAAGGAGATAGGAATGGATCAATTCTCATTCTTCTACATGTAGACCGCCAGTTGAACCAGCACCATTTGTTGAAAATGCTGTCTTTTTTCCACTGGGTGGTTTTAGCTCCTTTGTCGAAGATCACGTGACCATAAGTGTGTGGGTTCATTTCTGGGTCTTCAGTTTTTTACACTCAACAGAACAATGTCTCTTCTGAAGTATGTTGTTTTGATATTGTACAATTGAAAGCTAATGGATCTGCTATTTCTAATGCCTAAGCATGTGTTACTTCTTGTATCCTGTATTACTTCACTTTGAATACCTTATCTTTCAAATCTCAGAAAATCTGCCCCTTTTGTGACATCCTTTTCTGGTCCTGAAATAAGATTTATTTCTTTACTCTGTGCTTCATTTTATTCATATTTTCTACAATGAACCATTGATCAGGCATATTATTTATTCATGTGATTATTCCTAATATTTTATGAAATAAGCCTTGTGAAAACAAACATTGATTGTTATTTATATTTTATGAAAGTTCAGTGTTTAACACAGTATCTGATATAAGGTGAGGAATCAGTTAAAATATCTAGATTGAGAAAAACTATAGTTTCTTTTGATTTTTAATACAAATCACAAATTTAAATATAAAAATATCTTTGCAAATAGCACAGGCTACATTAAATGTAAACATTATTTATTATTCATAAATTTGAGTAGGATTTTAAATAACAAATCTAATTTCTTTCCAGGAAAGTTTTACATTCTGATTAGAGTAAAATTTCTATGAGAATGTTTCAAAAATATGAGTGCCTACAGCTGCCAGAAACTGTCTTTTGAAAAAGTAATCACTACAGAAAATGTGTATTTTCTCATAATACAGATTTTTATGTAGTTGTGCACAGTATGCTTCAAAATTCATATGTGATAAGAAAAATGCAGTCTGGCAAAAGTTATTACTGCATTTTAATTAGTTTTTTCATGTTTATAGATTCTATAACCCCAATAAGCCTTCAAAGTTGTTAGTAAAAATGTGGCAAGATCTAACAAAAACTAAAACATAAGTTCAGACCTGGCAACTGAACTGTAGTCAGGTGCTCATAAAAATAAAATGGATCTTGAATGGTTAAAATTATTCACCTTAAGACAATGATCTTGGCATAAATTTTTCCTAGTAAACTGACAAATGTAATACTGGACATTATTTCAAACTGAATATTCTGTGAAATTAATATATTATGAGTATATTAAAAAGTTAAAGTACTGAAAGGCCTCACGTTTTTAAACTATTATTGAATTTCCCATGGACATTCAGACCTCTTTCTCTATCTCTCTGTCATTTTGTCTCTGTCTCTGTCTCGCTCTGTGTACCTGTGTGTATGTTTGTGTATGTGCTTGTGTGTCTCTCTGTATGTGATTGTGTGTGTCTTGTATGACTCAGACACTATCTTTTAAATTTTCCTATTTATAAAAAGCAAGTCTCTGAAACAAATAATATGTTTAAACAAAATTTGGTTTTTGCATTGTGGTAGAAAACTAGCTACTATCAAAATATACATGCTAGAATAAACTCTGTTCACTATTATTTTCAGTTATTTAATCACTAGTAGAACAACATTATTAATTGTTGGGAAAATAAATTAGACATCACAGATCTTTTCATCATCTTATTATGTTTGACCTGAAGCCATGGACCAGACCAAAGAAAAGACTAGCAACTGGGGCTTCTTTCTTCAATGAATCTTTATAGCCTGAGATTGCTAGACCACAGAGATCCTATGGACACTAGTCAATCACTTCTCTGCTTTAATATATACATAATAAACACTCTTGTTCTGATATGTGATGGTTAAAAAGCCCACATGACCCTAACTTCATTTTATATATGTCCATATGTCTTTCATGTCTTCTTTATCTTCTCGCCCATAGCCAGAATTCTAGGACCCACACTGTATAGATCATGGCAGATATTATTAAAAATTACATCTTTGAAAATTATGCCTTATTATACTATTTATTATTATTTGATTCTGTTGTTTTAAAATTATGTAGACTATAAAACCTGGAGTTACAAGCCAGAAATAACAATGATATTGACTCTTGCATATTACCTATAAAATTAGTTTTGCCAGAAGTCTATGTTTCCTTATATAGCTTTAAGTCTTATGTGTTTTAGTTCTAACCTTATAGATCTACTTTAGAGTGGTTTTACGAGTAATAAACTCTAGCGTTTGATTATAGTGAAATTTCTGAAGTGGAGTTTGGGTGACAACGAATTCTCAGTAGAAATTTCTTTTTTTTTCTTTTTCTGAGAATTTTCCATTTATCGTTTTACTGTCTTATTTGACAAACTGCATTGTTTGCACTGCTGAGAAACTGGCCATTAGTTTTACTTAGGATTCCTTGTATAAAAGTAGTCTCTTCTCTATGATGTAAAGACTTTGAGATGGGAGGTTTCAAATGTTTTACAGAATAAAATGCTGTCCTAATCAGAGTTAATTGGACTTCTTCACATACAAATTTGTGGTTTTCAACAGGTTAAAGATTGACTTGATGGTATCTCACAGGTTCCTTAATAATTCTTCATTCCTTATCCTACTTACTCCTAAGACACAATACAGTCTAATCTTTATCAATAGTTTCTTCTTCTGTCTTATCAACCTACTTCTAAACTTTCTGGCAAATCTTTCATATTAGATGTTAGAATTTTAACCTGTAGAATAAGCATGATTTTTCATTCATTGTAACTCTTATTGCTTTTTTTGTATTCTTAACTTCTTATGCACTGTGTTGTTGGTTTGTTTTAGGTATCAATGATATTTAAAAGAGTTGATTTAGTATTTGCCCAGTTATTTCAATTTCTAAGGTAACTAGAGGACACATTCTGTCTGTTACTTTGCTCCATTCATTGGAATATAGTTTGTCACCCCACTCCATGTTTTGAGATTTCTCTTAGTGAAAAGTAGACTTTAGAAATCTGCAATGTAATAATAATATGAATTAAGGTTTTGGGTTTTAATGGTTTGTTTTTGCATGTTGTCTCTCAGGTCATTAACATTTACTCAATTAGTTTTCAAGTATGGATAGAATTTAAATTATTTTTCTCATATATTAATGAAAAATACACACAATAATTGAAATATGAATGAAATCTTCACACCTATGTTTGTAATAGATATGACTCCTACTTAGCATTCATATAGAATTTTCTTCTACATGACTTTTTAAGTTTTATTTTGTATTAGTGTACATTTATAGTATAAATAAAAAATTCTTGTAAATTATAATTTGTACATCTGGATCATGAAAAATCTCTTAAATTCTCTGTATATATACCCCTCCACCATCTCTCATTCTCTCTCTCTCTTTCTCATTCTCTGCATTGAGCATAGAATTGCAAATATGCAACTACACTAAACTGAACTGTATCCTTTGTCTCTACCCTTCTCCTTCTTCATCACACATTTTCCTCTCCGCTTGATCTCCATCATTTTCCAAAACATACTCCATATAGATAAGAAAGCATTTAATATTTATGTAACAGAAGGTGGAGATATTTAAAAATATTATAATCCTCCTTTCTACTTTTATCTTGCATTTACTTTTCTTACTTTGTTATGACTAATTCCCTAATAAACAGTATGCAGCTACCTCTATTGTAATGTTACTTTCATAACTTTGGGTACATAATCTTGAGTGCTAAAAAGGATAGTGAGGTAATTATTATTTTGTATTTTTAAGAGCTTTGATGGAGTTTAAATACATAAGCAAATGGTGAAACAAATAATATTAAGTAGGCAGAATCTGTAGAGTTTTAGGTGCTATGAAGTTTAAAAGAAAAATAAAAAGCAAGGTAATTGAGTAGAGATTGGATGAGTCTGGATTGTGACTATTTTAGTCTGAGCAGTAAAGAAACTTCCCTAAAGAGGTGACATTCTTGTTAATGCACAACTAATAAGACTGAATTATTCACGCAAATATTTTGGGGAAGAGCATTTGGGGTAGACGGATATGAGCGGGAAATGGGTCCTCTTTGGAATGCTCATGTGGCTAGAGTGTAAATGGAAAGGTGGAGGGCATGTGTGGACAGGCAGTCATGGGCCAGGATGTGAAGTGCCTTCTAGTTGTTGTATCTGTGAGTTGAGATTCTATTGTTGTAAATGTTGGTTTTATTTCCTCAAATGAAAGGACAAGATAAAAGCTGGATACAAGATTCAAATTGTCTGTCCTCTCTCAGCTTCTGCTTACTTCCATTATTTATTTCACCATTTGTTCATTTATTTAACCATTTGTATTGTCACCCGTTGTTTTTGTCAATTTGAATTGCTCTGCTTAGAAAAACTGCCTCTGAACTCCATGAACTGAACTGCACTGCATTGACTACATGAACAGAATGGAACCGAATGGAACTGCATGAACTGAACTCAACTGTACTCAACATTAACTTCACCTCTCTTGCTGAACTGCTTTTAAGTAGCCTCTCTTTCCTGTCTGTGCTCAATAGGGTTGGGGTATCCTATCTCTGACCCATTCTGTCAAATCTTTCTCCAATTGGCCATCAGATTGGCCTGTAGGCAAGCCTGTTTGTATTTTCTTGATAATGTGAGAGGATCCAGGATACTGGGCAGATAGCCTGTGTTGTAGAAAACAGGAAACTGAGTTACCTGTGCAAAGCATGTCAGTAAGCAGGGTTCCTCTATGTTCCCTTCATCAGTTCCCATTTCCAGGTTCCTGCCCTGCTTTAACTGTTGCCTTGGCATCAATGATGGTGTATATTCAACATTTATAAGCCAAATAAACCTTTAACCCCCGTCTTAGGATTTCCATGACTGTGAAGAGACATTACCAAGACAACACTTATAAAAGGCAAGATTTAATTGGGTCTGGCTTACAGTTTCAGAGGTTCAGTCCATTATCATCATGGCAGGAAGTGTGGCAGCATCCAGGGAGACACAATGCTGGAAAAGGAGCTGAGAGTTCTACATGGTGATCTGAAGGCAGCCACAAGGAGAATGGTATTCCCAGGCAGGTAGGAGGAAACTTTCTTCCACAGAGGGTAGAATCTGAGCATAGAAGGAGACCTCCAAAGCCCACCCCCACAGTGATACACTTCATCCAACAAAGCCACAACTCCTGACAGTGCTAATCCCTAAAGGCTAAGTGTATTCAAACCACCATAGCCCTCAAAGCTGTGTTTTGTCATGGTCTTTATCACAACAATGGAAAACTAAATATTACATCATTCATGTATTTACTTCCATTTCTCCAAGAAGAATACATTCCATAGATGCATAACCTTATTTAGATTGTTGAGTACTTTATACTTATTGAATGATAGAATGCCTTAGATCAATATTTATTCACAAAAGGTTGAATGAACAAACAAAATAATGACAAGAGAAAAAGAGCTTTGATGCATAGTTTTGTAGTGGCTGGTCTTATTTATAGTCCCATAGAACTGGGCATAGAATAATGCTTTCAGCTTCTCTCCATCTTGTCTATAGCAGTGTCATAATTAGTAAAACACATGAAGTAAATGACAAATATAACTGTGAGATAAATCACCACAATCATTTCTTGAAATTTAACTGAAACTTTTTATGGGATTTATTCCTCAGATCATTCTTCCTCTATCATTTATTTCAGACTGTTTTCATGCCTACATTGTGTATTTTGGAGTAGTAGTATGTCATTAGGATGCCAATTGCACTAGTCTTGTTGCTCCCTATTTTTAGCCCATTACTGAACCATGAGGAATATCTGTGTCTTACCATTCCTTACTTTTCAGTACAACAGTTTGCTATATTAAAGAGTCACTGTTTTGCTTGCTAATTTGCTAAATTTGTTCACAAGATACGAAACTCTTCTTTATGCACTGCAGTCTTCAAAGCATATAGTCATATCACTTGTAAATCGAAACAACTTGACTTCCTACGTGCCTATTTATATTACTTTTAGATAATTTCTTTGCCTTCTTTCTCTGACTATATTCACGTACTATTCTGTATTGAAGAACAGTAGTTGGAGAAGTTATAACAGTTCTGAATGGATTAAAGGGTTTGGTGTCAGCAGACAGGATGATTCCTCAGGTGGGGCAGTCCCCAGATGGCCCTTCCTTCAGTCTCTGCTCTATTTTTTGTCCCTATCTTTCCTTTGAACAGGAACATATCTGGGTTAAAAACTTTAAGATGTGTGGGTTGTCACATCCCTTGACTGGGGCTGTGTGTATCTACTGGAGGTGGTCTCTACAGGTTCTATTTCCCCTTCACTGCTCATTTTAGCTAATGGGTAGTGGCAGCCTCTCATTTCCCTGGTGTCTGGGACTCTCCCATGGCTACTCCCATTTCTTCATCCCCCCCTGCTACATATATTTATTCGATTTCCTGACTCTCTGTAACTCTCTCCTGTCCTGTCAAGTACCTGATACTGCTACCCCCTTATTTGCACCACCTCCTCTCTCTTCCCCAAGTCCACCTCCCTCCACCTCTTGCAATCACCCTGTTCCCCCCTCCATGCAGAACTGAAGCATCCAAACCCTGGCCTTCCTTCCTCCTAAGCTCCATATGGCCGATGGGTTGCATCATGAGCATTGTAAGCTTTTGAGCTAATATCCACTTATCAGTGAGTACATACTATATATGTTTGTTTTTGTCTGGGTTACCTCACTCAGAATGATATTTTCTAGTTCCATCCAGTTGCCTGTGAATTTTATGAAGTCATTGTTTTTAATAGCTGACAAGAACCTGGTATGGCTTTTCCTTGGGAGATTCTCCCAGCAACTGACCAATGCAGATATGGATGCTTAGAGCCAACCATCAGACTGAGATCTGGGACCCTGATGGGGGATCTGGAGGAAGGACTGGAGGAAAGGAGAATTGCAACCCTGTAAGAACAATGTCAGTTGGCCAGACCACCCAGTGCTCCCAGGGACTAGACCACCAACCAAGGAGTGTGCAAGGAAGGATTCATGGCTCCAGTTACATATGTAGCAGAGAATGACATTGTCTGACATCAATAGGAGGGGAGGCCCTTGGTCCTGTGGAGGTTTTATGCTCCAGCTTTAAGGGGATATTGGAGCGGTGGTGCAAGAGAGGGTAGGTGGGTGGGGAAGCACCCTCATAGAAGCAAAGCAGAGGGGGGAGAGGGCAGATGTGGGATGCAGGCTTTGTGGAGGGGTAACTGGGAAGGGGAATATCATTTGAGATGTAAACAAATTGAATGATTAATAAAAATAAATTATGACTTTCCGTTTGGTTCACAGACAATTGAAACAGTGGTCCCACAGAATTTACAATTATTACAGGTATCTCTTGCTGGGAAAAGAAAACAGCTGAAGCCTGGTGTCACATGAGTAACTTGTCCCTAGGAAACAAGTTTAATTTAGGTGACTCTACACAAGAAACTGAAGTAGAAATAAAGATGTTAGACCAAACGTTTTCAGATACGTATACCTCTTACCACAGGCTTATTGTGAACCACATGCTGCTTAAGCCTCAGAGCCTCCTAACTGGACTAGCCTTTTTGAGTTCTGGTAGTTGTAGAGCTAAAGAGGTTTTGTGTTACAGGAGCAACACAGGGGGCAATTGGAGGACATTTACATATAAATATTGTTAGTAAATAGCCCAGAATAGACTACTAAATTCTCAAATTTAAATAATTTCTCCTCTTAATAGTATAAATATTCATGCTTATTTTTATTTATGTCCCTGTTTTCATATTCCTATATGTTCTGGGTTAAAATTGGGTTCAAATAAAACTTGATTTTCCCAGAGCACAATATATTAGTTGAGAGTGAGCAAGGTTTATTTATATATATATATATGCAATGTGCCTTTGTGCATGTAATGAAATACATTAAGCTAAAGTTCCTTATACTTAAAATGAGAATAATTCCTCATCACACAATAGTTTGAAGGGCATATTAAATAGATGTGGGTTGGTACATATTAGAGGCCAGTGAGAGGCAGTGATGATCATGACATTCACAGGAAGGAAAGTTCTAGTCACATTCTAACAATTTACTGCAGACAGCGTTATTAAGAAAGGGAAACAGTAATAGTTAAATTTCCTATCACTGTGGCCACAATCCCTGACAGAAACAATTTAAGGAGAAACTATACTAGTTACAGTTTTGTCTCATCATGGCTACAATACCTGACAGAAACCATTTAGGGAGGAGAAATATTCATTTTGACTAACAGATTCAGAGAGTTCAGTAGATCTTAGCAAGGGAGGCGCGGTTAAGGAAATTGAGAGAGGGGGACAGGCTACTTCCCCCTTTTGTATTCCTTCTAGGACTCTTACCTCATGGAAAAATGCTGTCAATATTCATAGTGAATCTTTCTTCTCAGTTAGCCTTTGACAGAAATACCCTAACAGGCTTATCCAAAGCAACATTTCAGCAGCTTCCTAAGTAAATTTACTTACTTATTTATTTATTTATTTACATCCCAATGCTGCCCCCTTACAGAGTCCTTCCCCCATCCTCTATCTCCCATCCCCCATCCCTTTCCACTCTGAGAGATCTTGGAAACCCTGGGTATCCCTCCACTCTGGTGCAGCACTAAGTCTCTGCCAGATTAGGGGCATCCTCTATCACTGAGACCAGACAACAAAGCTTTGTTGTAGAACTGATACCACAGTTAGGCCACAGCTCTAGGAAGGGCCTCCACTCCAGTTGTTTGGTGACCTACATGGAGAATGAATTGCACATCTGCTACATATGTGCCATAGTCTTCATTCTAGCCTCTGTATGTTATTTAGTTGATGGCTCAGTCTTTGAGAGCTCCCAGGGATCCAGGTTAGTTGACTCCTTTGAGTCTTTGGGAGCAAGATGACAATCTAGTTTAACCATCTCAAGAAGTGCATACAACTTGGCATCATAGGAATCTATTTTAATCAGTTTCCTAATATAAAAGTTGATTTAGGCATAATCCCTCAAAAATGTTTATATTGTTTAGCACCATCCTTATTTTAATACTTATTAATGCATATATATATATATATATATATATATATATATATATATACATATTCCTAAATATAAGCTGCTTAGTCTGTAATTTGTATGTATATATTTTCAGGGCTGATCTTTAGGTTTTGTATAATCAATTGGTGTGCCTTCTAGGATTTGATCCTGTCTACATTAGCATGTCTCATGCTGTCATCCTTGTTCAGCTCATGTACAGAAAATCTCATTGGTGATATTTTAATGGTGTAACTTTTAACACTACTAGGAGAAACCATCTCACAGCAAACTCTCTGGTCCGGTGGCTCTTAAAACCTTTTCTCCTTTTCTTCTGCAATATTCCCTGAACGTTAGGTATAAGAATTGTTTTATAGATGTATTAGCTGGAACTGTTCTCCACATGTCTGTATTTTGATTGGTTTTAGTTTTGTGTAATGGTCTTCACCTATTAAAAATAGAAGTTTCTTTGGTAATTGATGAGATGCACACTTAACTGTGCATATAGTATTTGTTCTTTATAAATTTTAAATCTATAATAACAACCTGAACACAGGGAAAGTACTACTGAAATCTATTAGACAACATATCATTATTTCCATGATTAAATGCATATAAACCAAGGTGTCTCAAATTTGGAAATCATGAAGACACTGTGAAATTATTTTGTAATTATCATAACTCAAAATACAATTTCTTGTTTTATTGCTGCTACTAAAATTGTTGCTGTTTCAGATAGGGTTTCATGTGACTTAGACTGACTTAGAACTCTTTTATATAGTTATGGATGATCTTGGACTCCTCGTTCTAATGGCTCTGTCACAAGAATGCTGAAATTATGAACATGAATTATAAAGCTTAGATTTTCATATTTATTTATTTATTCATATTCATTGTTTGTTCCAAGGCACATTTGTGAACACAGGAACTACTTATTTATACCACCAATTCTAGGATAGAGTTGGATGTATTTCAACTGATAATAAATCACTCATTACACAAAATCTCCTAATATAGCTATCTCCTAGTGACAATTTTGCTATGTATTCTGCTCTTCTATGTTTCATATAAATAATTATTTATGATCTTGGTTTTAATGAGTGGTTTCTGTGTCTCAATAGTAATATAAAGAATATTTGACAGACTTATGTCGTCTATTTTAAATGACTCATCAAAAATATTTCTGTTGAGTAAACTGAAGTTGACATTTTCTGTTAGCTTAACATTCAGCATCATATTTTAAACAGTTAATGATCTTCCTTTAATGTATCTTTTCAACATTCATCTTTTTTCCTATGAGGCAAGCATATAGGATTCAGTCTCATCAGAGTACTATTTATGATTTATGTCTTAGAAAGCTAAGGTTCCAAGGAAAAAATATATTCTGAGGTAATCAGTTAATATAAAAACCCAATCAAAGGAGGAAAGGATTGATGGAATCAGTTGGAGAATAAAGGTTTGAGATTGACAATGGAAGACCAGTTGTATCACAGTACAATGGGCAATATGGTGATAGCCAAGAAAATCTTGAATACATGCTAAGTTGCAGGGTTGAAACTCTACACTAAACGTGCAATTCTTGGCTCATCAGATGATTGTTTTTAATATTCTAGTGATTTGTACATTTTGCTATATGTAACCTTAGCTTTCATCCTGCATGAGCTTGTGGAATGTATTTATTTGCAATTTGCCAACCTATGTATCCCTCAAAATTCAACGGTGTCACCACTTATCTAAAGGTTTGCATATTATCATTTAGTACTTAATTTTCTCTTCAGCATTATTTCTATGATTTAATTTGTGGTGATTTTTACCCACATGTTAACTGATGAGAAATAGGATGTTTTAGATATATCTATGACCACAAGGAAAACTATGTAGGACTGTCGTTCTCAAATAAGACTTGACAGAATTATTACAAGGAGTTATTATTCAGCCACTTCTATACAACTCAAGCTACAGCCATTTCTATTCCTGTCCCATAGGCATTGCAATATAAACCAGTTTTCATTTCATTTTTGAAACTACACTTCTCTTATTTTTCTATATAGAAACTGGATATTCTTATTTCATACTCTTTATATTTCAATTCATCTGGAAAATCTATAGAAGATATATCTTTTTGAAATCCATGCATTATAACGGTCGGAAGAAATTATGCTTTCTCTCTTGCTTAGTTTCCCACGGTTCTTTGAATTAAATTTGAGGAACCATATTTGAAGAATAAAGGAGACTAGAAAAGAAACCAAATTCCAGTTGTTTTTTTTTTTCCCTTTAAGTAACAGATAATGCCGTTGAAGAATAGAAGAATAAATATTACATGATATAATTCACATTAACTAATATGTTTGGTGATAAGTTTCTTTGTGAGTTGTGATTAGGATTTGAAAAGTGTATTTTGCAGAAATGTTTCAATCTACAACTATCATCATAGTTGAGTGGACTTTCAGTTTAACACCCACGGTAGAATACCTGGTCAGCTGGAATATTTTTCTGTGATCTACGGAATCTGTTTTTTGAATTTTTATTCTGCTTATTAAATATTCATAAACTCCAAGTCAGAATGCTTTTCTTTGCATGATTTCATCTGTCTCTGAGTGGACTTTACTATCTTGGAAACAAATTTTTCCCATTCTCTGAGAAACCTCAAGAGATTTTAGGAACTATGTAGTGAATCTAAAACTCTGTTGAGAAAAAAAAAAAAACAACAACATAGCATTTCTCCTGTCTATCAGGACTTAGAAGATTGTAGATTTATAGAGTTCTACTTCAGAAAAAAGTGTTAAAAATAAAAACAAAACAGAATCAAAAAATATAATCTCATACCAGTCAGAGAATCAAATAGTTGATTATCATCACCATGACGCCATGTATTCAAATTCCAATCCCCTACTCTTATTCTCAGTTCTTTAGCAGACCATTTGCTGCAACCTGTCCTTCTTCTCTGTCCCTCTTCCTAGCAGATCATGCAGATCTTCTCCTATATCCTTCTTCTACCACCCTATTTCTTTTTCTCAGCTGCCCAAGTCCTGCAGGCATTCCCTGGAAAACCACCATCCATGCCAACCAGTTAATCAGGTAAGCTATCTTCAATCTCCCTTTTGTTTCCCCAATTCTAATTGCCCAGCCTTACTGCCAGGTTTAGAGCAGACCATGTGCTGTGACCTCTCCTTCTCTGACCCTCTTCCCAGTGATCTATGCAGATCTTGATGGGATAACCAGCTATCCTCTCTCCCTTTCACCACCCACCTTCAACTCCATCCCAAGTTCTTAGTATCATTTCCCAATACCCAGAAACACCTTCTACCCTGTCTTCAGTAGCCACACTGTCAATGTGTCAGAAGCATTCCATATGCCAAAACAGTCTCCTAATAACCAGAGAGTATAACAATACCCAATAAACAGAACACCCAACCAATAAAGACAAGACCAGATATAAGCACATTGAATTACAATTATTCCAAACCCAGATGCCTAGATGCTAGTGTAACATCACAATCAATAATAGCCATGGCAGTAAAGCTCAGCAACCCTACTACACTATGCCCTGAGAAGTACAATATAATTTAAATACAAGATAGATAATTCCACACAGCTATTATGAATATTTTCAAGGTTCATAAAGAAAGTATGACTAAATCTATTAACAAAATCTATGTAAGCGCAAACAGTAGAATGAAATGAAGAGGCAGATCAAACATGAATTTGGAAAAGGATCACTGAAGAAAACCAAAACTGAGAGAGAACTAGAAATGAAAAATTCAGAAACTCATACAGGAACTTCAGAGATAAGCCTTACCAGCAGAATACAAGAGACTTAGGAATTTATTTACAAATGGTTCAATATAAATATAAGAAAACTCCCCTAGCTAAGAAATACTTTCAGAAAACTAGCAGCATACTAAATTAATGCACAGACTTTAGTAGACTTCCCATATATATTTGAAAAATGGGGTGAGGAAGAATTTAGAGAAACAATAACTTTCATAATAACTACATACAGGAAAAATACCTTGGGTTTGTTCTAACAAAGTAAAGGACTTGTATGGTTAAAACTTTAAGACATTTAAGAAAGAAATTGAAGAAGATATCAGAAGATGGAAAGATTGATCATAGTCATGCATTTTAGGATTAATACACTAACAATGGTAATCTAACAAAAGCAATCTACATATTCAATACAACCTCCATCAATTTATCCACACAATTCTCCACATAATTTGAAAGGACAATTTCCAGCTTCATATGGAAATACAAAGAGCAAAACAAAACAAAACAAAAAACCAAGAAAACAAAAACAAACAAAAAGATAGCTAAAGTAATCTTGAATAAAAAATTGTTGGAGGCATCCCCATGCCAAAATTAGAGAACAGAGCTATGATAATAAAAACAGCATTGTATTGACATAAAACCAGACACATTATCACTGGAATTGAATTAAAATATCAGACATGAGTCCACACATCTATGGATATCTGGTTTTTGATTGGGAATATAGAAAAGCACACTATAAAAAAGAGCATCTTCAACAAATATTCTTAGTCAAACTAGATGGCTGCATGCAGAAGAATGCAAATAGATCCTTGCATAAAACTCACCCCCAAATGGATCAAGACCTCAGCATAAAGCCAGGTACACTCGACCTGATGGAAGAGAAAGTGGGGAATAGTTTTGAACTCATTGACACAAGAGACAATTTTGTGAACAAAACTCTGATTGTATAAGCACTAAGAAAAAATTAAGACATGTGCCCTCATGATGCTAAAAAGATTCTCCATGTAAAGGACAATATCACTCACACAAAGCAGCAGACTGCAGTAGCAAGTATTTTAAAACAGAATTCTAAAAAGAGTAAACATGGTTGGTTGTGGAGCATTGAAAGAAATGCTCAACTTTTTTAGTTATAAGGGAAATGCAAATCAAATATGTTTTGAAATCTTGTGTTCACTACTTAAAATAACCAAGATCAGCATGGTAAATGACAACTTATGCTGTATAGGAGAGGCCGTAAGGGGGACACTGATGCATTGCTGTTCTGAATGCAGATTTGTATGCACAATTGAAAATTTGTGCAGTGGTTGCTCAGGAAACTGATAATACATATACCTCAAGAACTAGTTTTATCAATTTGGGGCATAAATGCAAATATTCTGCATTGTACTACACAGACACTTGATCAATCATTTTTATTATGTGTTATTCATAATTGTAAGTGGTCTAGATGTCTGTTAACATATGAATGGAAAGAGATGGAGTACCTTTACACAATGGAATATTACTCAGTCATTTTTAAAAAAATAAAATAAAATCATGAAATTCACAAACAAATGGATAGAATGAGAAAAAGATTACCATGAGTGAAGTGATCTAGACCAGAAAGACAAAGATGATATGAATTTGCTTATATGTGTATGTTGTATGTTGCCTTTGATACACAAGCTGCAGTCTGAATAACCACAGAGGTAGGGTGTAAAGTAAGGAACTGGGGGCAGAGATCCATCTCCTTATGAGGGGCAATAGTTTAGATAGTAATCTATAGATGGGATGTGGAACAGGAATATGCAATCATATGGAGAGGGGGATGGAAGAGGGGAATAAGGAAAGATTATCAGAGACAGCTAAAACTAATGACCATATGCAGTATTGTATGGAAACCTAATACTGTAGAAGCTTCCTAAAATATGTCCATGTATGAAGGTTATCTAAATAAAATTGCCAAATAATAGAGGAGACAGAGCCCCAACTGGACCTCTCTCATTACCAAATGAAGCTCCCATTAATAAGAATGGATTAAATATAATCATGTTGTTGGTCAAAGTGGCTCTATGGAATCCCCAAACAACTTACACTATTACTTAGGATATTGGTTACTCTCTGGAAACTGATGCTAAGGATCTATTATTGGAAATAATACTGCAACAACTCATTGTGAACACAGAAAAGTCAAGCTGTTCCTTATTTATGGTTATAAATAGTATTCTGCATGCTACCAAAGAAGATAGGTAAACATCAACCCAGCAGCAGATCCTTCAATCTAAAATGGTGTCCTGGCTGAAAGCTATGCTGTCACAATAGTAGCACAAAAGTCATGATAATAACCAACCACTATTTGATTGGCTTTAAGGTTTACTCCATGAGACTGAACCCATTCCTGATACCGCTCAGGTAGCCGTGAACCTGAGACTAGATAAGCCTATAATTGGGGCAAACCAAGTACTACTCTGTGCAGCTAAAATAAAATGACCCTCAATGGCATTTTGTTATACTCATGTATCTTTATCTTTTCAGCCGTCTTTAGAGAAGCTTCTTCCTGCAGAATATGTGAATAAATATAGAGGCCCACAGTCAGACAATGTTCAGTTTGTGAAAGATCTTAGAACACTAACTGGTATGACTCTATCAGATTCCTCCCCTTAGGATTCAAGGAACCATGTAGATGAAGAGACAGAAAAAAATCTAAGAGTCAGAAGCAATGGAGGATACCAAGGAAACTAGGCCTTCTAAATACAGCAGGACTGGTGCACAGAGACTGTGGCACAAAACTAGCACAAAACAACCCTAATGGCATCTTTAAAGGATTTTAAGTCCTTTTTCTCATAATTTCTTGTGGATATTTTTGTAACCTTATAGGCATATTGCTTATGTATTATGGCTTCCAGTTTTGTGTTTTATAGGATTCTTGTGTGTGCAAATGTGTATTTTTGTGTCTACATGTGTTTCTTGGTCTTTTTCTTTGGCTCTTTTTATTCTGTTCATTTGAGTGTTTCTTGCTGTCCTGGTTTGTATGTCCTTACATTATTTTATTTCATTTCATTGTTATTTCTTAGATTCCTGTTTGTTTTCTGAGGAAAGACGGAAAAGAGTGTGAATCCAGATTTGGGAAGGAAGGTAAAGAGGATCTTAGAAGAGTTGGGGAAGAAGAAACTATAATAAGAATATATTGTATGTGAAAAATCTATTTTCAACAAAAGAAAAATTAAGAAATTCATGGCAAGAACCTATATACTTTCTGTGTTATACTGTCACTGGACCACACATAAAAAACTAAGTAGGTTTTCTAACAAATGGGAGCCACACTAATGGGATAACATGTACAGCAAATAAGAAAATATGTTATGACTGATTTATGTATTTTGTTTACAATAAGAATCATGACTTTCCACACCTATAAGTTGCTTAAATTATGGGGTCACTTTTTAGACAAAGAAAAATTATAACATGTCATTGATTAAATGGTTCAAATATAAACTTGTCCCAAGATTCTTTTGGAATTATAATATTTACTGTGTGTCTCATCCTGGGCAAAGGACTAAATCAAATATATGTATGTATATATATATATATGTATATATATATATACATTAGATTCATAGATACTTTTAAACAAAAATCAACAGCAACAACAATAAAAAAACTGCTATGATTTTGGTCTTTAGATTCTCTTCACTCTTTTCATTTGTGGTGGTTTGGCAAAGCAACAACTGTGATGTCGAGTTTAGAATTTAAATAGATTTTCATACAAGCTTCACATACACCAGCTACAATGTTGTTATTGAACTCTATCTTTCGTTTCTTTTTTTTTGTTTTGTTTTTGTTTTTTTTTTTTGTGGTTTCTTTTTTTTTTTCTCCTCCTTTTTTATTTTTGATACTTTATATACATTTCCAATGTTTCCCCTTTTCTGAGTCTCCTCTTTGTATACCCCCCAT
>CM052722.1:104432828-104489948 GCA_028551405.1 Uromys caudimaculatus
CCACCTTCTGAGGTCTTCTTCGATTTCTTTCTTCAGAGACTTGAAGTTCTTGTCGTACAAATCTTTCACTTGCTTGGTTAGAGTCACACCAAGATACTTTATATTGTTTGTGACAATTGTGAAGGGTGTCATTTCCCTGATTTCTTGAAGAAAGACATTATTATAATATGATGCATTTTTTCGTTTATCTGGGGAAAATGTAGAGAATTAGTTAGCAACAGCATATTTTCAGTCATAGTTTTAACTCGAAAAGTCTCTTTTACTTTTTTCCTGACAATTTCAAGCTTATATGTAATTCTACAACTTCCAGCCTTGTCACATCAAGCAATCAAAGAATATTAGACTGTCTTGCCAGCATTTATTTTTCTTAATTGATACTGCATCCTGCCATGAAGATCAAATTAGATAACATTGGAAAAACTTAGAAAACTCTAAAGTTGTCAGGAAATTTTAGCTTTATTTTATTTTATCTTTCATACAAATAAGGCAAGAAAATGCTAAAGTTTGTTATATCACCTTATATAGTATCAATAAATGTACTTTATTTAAGAACACATTTTGTCATAACATCAACAACTTTTAATCAGATGTCATTGTTACTGGAACAATGACCGAACTCCATTTTATTAATGACATTTTAGTTGTTATAAATGCTAATCTTTTCTTTTGGCCATTATACAATAGTGTGCTATTCTTACACTATAAGTGGCCCATGAAAATAGTTTTGACTTCTTTTATATGGCATATTTAGGTACTATTCATTCCAGGCAGATTGTCAAAAATCTTCTCTTTACATTTCCTCTCTACTTTATATCTGTCATAGGTTATTATAATTCTTTTTAAACATAAACTAACT
This sequence comes from Uromys caudimaculatus, assembly GCA_028551405.1. Taxonomy (NCBI): domain Eukaryota; kingdom Metazoa; phylum Chordata; class Mammalia; order Rodentia; family Muridae; genus Uromys; species Uromys caudimaculatus. The sequence goes on from CM052722.1 coordinate 104,433,685, forward strand.
CTGAGAATAATTTTCAATGTTTCTGCCTGCAGAAATAACATGACATTTAGTAAGGTATTGAAAGTATATTTTTATTTACATAGTACTTTTATCTATGTTTGGAATATATAAGAACATTGGGACCTAAAAACTAGATAAGGAGAGATAATGCTAGATATCCCAGCAGACAATTGTTTTTAAGAACTTTTAAGAAAAGCTGTAGCAGAGACTCTACTAGAGGAAGGCACAGGAAATGAAGGTAATGAATATTTTATGTGAGCTACATATTAAATCAACTCTGAGGCATTATAAAATAAGAGTTTAAAATTGTAAATTTTAAAAAGTTTAAGTCATAAAATAAATATAGCAAATATATTAGATGAAAATAAAAATACATTTCAATGTATTCTAGCATGCATTGAGCTTTCTATTTGATGTGTGATACACAGAATTTTACTTCATATATTCTATGCCTTATTTCCAAAAAGTATAAATATTTTAATTAATTAATTAATTAATTAATTAATGTATTCATGCAGTTTACATCCTGTTTACTGCCCCTCTTCCTGGTCACTCTTTCCCACAATCCTTCCCTCATCTCCACCTTCTTTTCTCATCTGAGATGGTGGAGGGCTCCCCTAGATATCCCCCCACCCTGGCACATGAATTCTCTGTGGAGCTAGGTGCATTCTCTCCAACTGCAGCCAGACAAGTCCAGCAAGAAGAACATATCCTACAGACAGGCTTTTGGGATAGCACCTGCTCTAGTTGTTAGGGCTCTACATGAGGATTGAACTGCACATCTGCTACATATGTGTTGGGGACTTAGGTCCAGCCCCTGTATGCTTTTTATTTGGTGGTTCAGTCTCTGAGAGCCCCATGGGTTAGTTGACTCTGTTGGATTTTCTGTGGAGTTTCTGTCTCCTTCAGATATCTTAACAGTACCTGCCCCTTAAGACAACTGAGATCTTAAATCATTTGAAAAGATTATCTCTAGGGTAATATAAAAAATGTTGATTGTGTGTGTGTGTGTATATATATATATATATTACACATATATTATAAACATACACACACACACACACACACACACACACATATATATATATATATATATATATATATATATATATATATATATTTTTTTTTTTTTTTAACACAGTGTCTCCCTATGCAGCTCAAGCTGTCCTGAAACATAGTATGTATACCAGGCTGGCCTCAAACTCACAGGATACATCTACTTCTGCCTCTGTTTCCTAAGTGCTTTGATTAAAGATATGTGGCACTATGCTCAGGTAAGGTACATTTTATATTTTATTTTTCTTCCAAATAAATAGTAAAACCATATTATATGAAGTTGATAAACGTTTAAAATATTATTTGTTGTATTGTAATCAGGGATTTCTTCTACCATGCTTATTGCATTAGTTGAATTTACTAGCATAGTTCTCATGAAAGCACTAAGTACTCAATAAAAGGATGCTGAAGAATAGAATGAAGAGCTCATGGTTGAACACTATTTTAGGTGTCTGTACTGCAGTACTATTTTAAATGGTTGAGAAAAAATTCTTTCCTGAAATTATAAAAAGCAAAGTGTCAGTTCTGGCAGGGTCAGTTATGAAGATTTTTTCTTCTTCTTCTTTTTTCTTATAAATGTCTTATTCTTTAGATGATTATTGCTTGGTATTTAATTTGACTCACTAGTCTGTTGATGCCAAGAATATGATAAACTAGCAGCTCCTTTTATAATAAAATTGTTCAGCTTATCATCACAAAATGTATTTTATAGAAAGCAGTATTAGTATATTTTATAGAGTTTGCTATGACTTTTAATGTTACCATTATACAGATAAAATTCAATGAACTAGGGATATTTATAGTGCTTGAGGTGAATAGTAAAACAATGACTTGGAGTGTCCGTTTTATACTGGAGACTAAACCCAGGGCAATGGCTATCTCACTAAGTACTCTTCTACTGAGCTATTTTTTCAACCCCAACTTTTTTTAAATCACTCAAATATATCACTTGTGTACTAAAAAAAAAAAAAAAAAAAGACTCAAACAAAGAGCAGAAAAAATTGTTTACAATGTATTTAAATGTAAAGGCCTAAAACCGTAATTTATACACACTTCTATGTGTAGAAGTGCTAGGTAACACCAAGGCAAACATTTAGAGCTAAATGCAAAGTACAAAGCACAAATGCTTAACAAGTTTTAGCGGCAATGCGATGCAATTAAAAGGGTTTTGGAAAGGATTTTTCCAATATTGGAAAGGAAATTGGAAGGATTTCCATGGTCCATATTCAAAAAAAATTGCAAAGATCATGGGGAAATCAAACACCCTCAAATTTTCTGGTGACTATAAATTGTTCCTTTATACTGAAAGACAACCAAGGAAAGCAACGTGAATTAAAAAGGTTCATTATCTTTTGTTTAACCATTAAACTTCTAGCAATATATTCTATGAAAATATTGACAAAAGCAAGTACTTGAGTTTCTGAACATATATTTATTATATAATTTTATCAGTATAAAAATACAAATAAGATTTTAAATGTTGATTTAAACTATTTGTTAAATAAATCAATATGTATTAGAACCTAAGAAATGTTGCAGAAGACAAAAACATAAAAATTTTAGAATGTATTCATTGTTATGTTCTTTGTCTTCGTTCTCTTATTTCATTTATACCTCATGACAACAGTAAATTCTAATTGCTTTCCTATACCACAAATGGAAAAATTAGACCATCAAAAAGAATAATGCCTTTTCATAAAGTTTTGAAGGTCAAGATATTAAATTTGAAGCCAAGGCTCTTAATATACTATAAAGCAAATATTTGACTATTTGGAAAGAACCAGATATCACATAGAGACATATCCTATATTTCCCCTTTCTTTGGTTTCAAAAATAGATACAGATATACAGCTGGGTTATTAATTTTTTGCAAAATATTTTAGCCTCTTTTTACACACATTTTTTCTTCAGTAAATGCTTATGTAAATATATATTCTATGTATTGTTAACATTTAAATTTAATTTTGTTTGTATTCTCTGAAGATTTTTGCCTATTGGTTAAATATATTTTTTTCATTAATTAATTCTTTACTAGTGCAGCTTCCTCCCTGTCCTCTCTTTTGAATCCCTTCTCAGCTCTCCTCCCCTCACCACCCTTCCTTTTCCTTAGAGAAGAGGAGGCCTTCCATGAATATCAACCCACCTTGGCATATCAAGTTGCAGTAAGAGTAGGTGCATCTTCTTTTTTTTTTCTCTTTTTTTATTGGTTATTTTATTTTTTAACCAAATGTTGTCCCCCTTCCCAGTTTTCCCTCTGCAAACCCCCTATCCCATCCACCCTCCCCCTGCCTCTATAAGCATGCTCACCCATCCACCCACTCCTGCTCCACTGCCCTAGCATCCCCCTATGCAGGGTCATCGCACCTCCCCAGGACCAAGGTCCTCCCCTCCCGTTGATACCATATAAGGCAATCCTCTACCACATATGCAGCTGGAGCCATGAGTCCCTCAACATATGCATGTCCTCTTTGGTTGGTGGTTTAGTCCCTGTGAGCTCTAGGGGGTCGGGTTAGTTCTATTGAGGCTAAACAAGGCAGTCCAGTTAGGGGAAAAGGATCTAAAATCTAAGCAACAGACTGAGAGAGAGCCCTTGTTCCTGCTGTTAGAGCTCCCACATGAAGACCAAGCTGCACATTGGTTACATATGTGTAGGGAACCTAGGTCCATCTCATACATACTCTCTGCTTGCTGGTTTAGTCTCAGTGAGCCCTTATGAGCCCAAGTTAATTAATTCCCTAGGTTTCCTTGTGGTGTGTTTGATGTCTCTGGCTCCCTCAATCCTCCCACCTCTTCTTCCCCCAAATTTCTCTAGCTCCACGTAATGTCTGGTAGTGTTTGGCTGTGAGTCTCTGCATCTGCTTCCATCAGCTACTGGGTGAAGCCTCTCAGACGGCAGTTATCCTAGGTTCCTGTCTGTAAGTATAGCAGAATATCATTAATAGTGTCAGGGATGGGCTCACTCTCATGGCATGTTTCTCAAGGTGGGCCAGTCATAGGTTGGCCATTTCCTCAAATTCTGCTTCCTCTTTATCCCTGCACATCTTGCAGGCAGAAAAAAAAATTGTGGGTGTAATGTTATTTCGACTGGCTTGGTGTCTCCATCCCTGCATTAGAAGTGTTGCCTGTTACAGGCAGTGGCCATTTCGGGCTCCATATCTCCCATGCTAGGTGTCTTGGCTAAGGTCAGTCTCCTAGATACCTAGGAGTTTCCACTTTCTTAGATTTTAAGCTTGTCCCAGAGATGCCCCCCCAACACACACCAAATTCAGTTCTGTCTCCCTCTGTTCTCCTGACACTTGATCTATCTCTTCCCCTCTCAAGAGGTTTCCTCCTTCCTTCCATTATTCATGTCTAGTTTATTTACCCTTCTTAGTGAGATTCAAGCATACTCCCTTGGGATCTCCTTGTTATATAGCTTCTTTGGGTCTGTGGATTGTAGCATGCTTATATTGTACTTTATGGCTAATACCAACTTTTTAGTGAGTATATACATTAGATTTCTTTCTAGGTTTGGGTTACTCTTTTTAGCATGATCTTTTCTTGTTCCATATATTTGCCTGCAAATTCCATAATGTCATTGTATTTAATACCTGAACAATAGTCTATTATGCATATGTACCACATTTTCTTTAAGCATTCCTCAGTTGAGGGGTGTCTAGGTTGTTTCCAGTTTCTGGTTCTTACTAATAAAGTTGCTAAGAACATAGTTGTGCAAGTGTCCTTGTGAAATGGTGGAGTTTTTCTGGATATGTTCCCCGGAATGGTATAGCTGGGTCATGAGGTGGGAACTACTGCCAATTTTCAGGGAAACCACCAAATTGATTTTCACAGTTGTTCTACAAGTTCCTATTCCCACTAGCAATGCATGAATGTGTCCTTTGTTCCACATTCTTGCCACAATGAGCTGTGGCTTAATTTTTTGATCTTAAGAAATTTTGACAGATATAAGATGGAATATCAGAGTCATTGTGATTTGCACTTTTCTGATGACTAAGGGTGTTCAGCATCTCTTTAACTGGTTCTCAGACATTAGAGTCCTCTGTTGGAAATTCTTGGTTTAGACCTATACCTCATTTTTTAATTGGGTTATTTTGCTTTGTTGATGTTTAATTTTTTGAGTTCATTATATATTTTGCATACCACTCCTCTGTTAGATGTAGAGTTGGTTGATCTTTTCCCAATCTGTCAGCTGCACTTTTGTCCTTTTGAGAATACCCTTTTCATTAAAGAAGCTTTTCAGTTTCTTGATCTTCCATTTATTAACTGTTATCTTAGTGCCTGAGTGGTTGATGTTCTGTAAAGGAAGTTGTTTCCTGTGCCAATGTATTCAAGGTTATTCCCTATTTTCTCTTCTATCAGATTTAGTATATCCAGTTTTACCTTGAGCTTTTTGATTCACTTGGAGTTGAGTGGATAGATGTGGATCTATTTGCATTCTTCTACATTCAAACATCAAGTTAGACCAGCATCATTTGTTGAAAATGCTTTCTTTTTCCATTATGTACTTTTGGCATTTTTTTTTTTTGTCAAAAATCTACTGTCTGTAGCTGTTTATGTCATTTTTTTTCATGTCTTCCATTCAATTCCATTGATCAACCATTCTGTTTTTATGCCAATACCTTGTGGTTTTTATTACTATTACCCAGTAGTATAACTTGAGATCAGACATGGTGATAGCTCCAAAATGTTTTTTATTGTATAGGATTGTTGCAGCCATCCTGTTTTCTTTTTTTCTTTTTCCATATGAAGCAGAGTATTATTCATTCAAGTTCTATACAGAATTGTTTTGTAATTTTGAAGGGAATTATGTTGAATGTTCTGATAAGGTGGCAGTTTTAACTGTTAATCCTATCAATCCATGATAATGGGAGATCTTTCAATCTTCTGATACTTTCTTCAATATATTTCATCAAAGAATTGGTATTCTTTTCATACAATTCTTTCCTTTTCTTGGTTAGAGTTATATTAAAATATTTTATATTATTTGTAGCTATTGTGGAATGTGTTGTTTCCCTAACTTCTTTCTTTGTCAATTGATCATTTGTATAAAAGAGGTCTACTGATTTCTTTGAGTTAATTTTGTGTTCAACCACTTTGCTGAAGGCATTTATCAGCTGTAGGAGTTCTCTGATAGAATTTTGGGGATCACTAATACATATTATCATATCATCTGGGAATATAGATACTTTGATTTCTGCCTTTCCAATTTTTATTCCCTGATCTCCTTTAGTTGTCTTATTACTCTAGCTAGAATTTCCAGTACTATGTTGAATATGTAGGGAGACACTTGGCAGACTTGTCTTTTTCATGATTTAGTGAAATTGCTTTAAGTTTCTCTCCATTTAATTTGATGTTGGCGATTGGCTTACTTTATTTTGTCTCTATTGTGTTTAAGTATGCTCCTTGTATCCCTGATTGCTTTAAGACATTTATAATGACAGAGTTCTGGATTTTTCAGCATGTAGAGCGATGGTTATGTGATTTTTTCAGATTTTATATCGTGGATTACAGTGATGTATATTTATATGTTGATCCATCCCTGTGTCCATGGGATGAAGCCTACTTGATCACGTTGGATAATGTTTTTGATGTTTTCTTGGATTCGGTTTGTGAGTTGTTATAGAATGTTTTATTCAAAATCTAGGGTTTTACCCCATCTTTGACCATTTAGTTCCTAGATAAAAGATACTAGATCTTTCTTATTTACAATAAGCCTCAAATGGCACAAGAGCTGGTCAGATATCCACTCTCTATATTATTAGAGTAAAAATAGTTTGAGTATTATAAAATCAATTTTCATATTGGAAATTGGTCTGAAAATTTCTTTCATTGTTGAATCTTCCTTTGGTTTAGGTATCAGGCCAACTCTGACCTCATAGAATGAATTTGGCAGTCTTCCTTCTGTTTTAAATTCATGGAAGAGTTTGAGGAGTATTGGTATTAGCACGAAAACCATCAAGTCCTGGGATTTTTTGGTTGGGAGACTTAGTTAACAGCTTCCATTTTCTTAGTGTTATAAGTCTATTTAAATTGTTTACCTAATCTTGATTTAACTTTAGGTGGGATCTATCTAGAAAATTGTTCATTTCATTTATATCTTCCAATTTTCTGAAATAGTCTTTTGAAGTATGACCCACTGATTCTTTGGATTTTCCTATTATGACCACATTTTCATTTCTGATTTTGTAAATTTATACATTTTATCTCAGTCTTTTAGTTAGATTGGCTAAGAGTTTGTTTATCCTCTTGATTTTCTCAAAGAGCCACCTCACAGTTTCCTTGATTCTTTGAATTAATCTCTTTGTTTCTAATTTATTGATTTCAGTACTGAGTTTGACTATTTTCTGGCATCTACTCCTCTTGAGCGTGGTTGCTTCTTTATGTTCTAGAAGTTTCAGGCGTGCTGTCAAGTTGATAGTATGAGAATTCTTTAATTTGTTTACAAAGGCACTTAGTGCTATAAACTTCTTCTTAGCACTGTTTTCACTGAGTCCCATAAGTTTTGGTATGTTTTGCCTTCATTTTCATTGAATTCAAAAAGTCTTTAGTGTCTTTCTTTCTTTCTTCTTTGTCCCAGTGGTCACTGAGTAGAGAGTTGTTCAGTTTCCATGTGTTTGTAAACTTTCTGTTGTTTCTGAAACCCAGCTTAAATCCATGTTGATCTGATTAGATACAGGGATTATTTCCTTTTTTGAGGGGGATTTGTTGAGACTTGCTTTGTGACCCAAGATATGGTCAATTTTGATAAAGGTTCCATGGGATGCTGAGAAGAAGGTATATGGTTTTTTTGTTTGAGTCAAATATTCTGTAGATATCAGTATAATTATTTCTGTCTCAATTACACATCCATTGGTGAAAGTGGGCTGTTTAAGTCACTCACTATTAATGTTTGGGGACTGAGGTGTGATTTAATCTTCAGTAATGTTTCTTTTACAAATGTGAGTGCCCTTGCATTTAGAGCACAGATATTGAGGACCAAAATATCATCTTGGTGGAGTTTTATTTGATGAGTATGAAGAGTTTTTCCCCATCTCTTTTGATTAATTTTGCTTGAAAATCTATTTTACTAGATGTCAGAATGGTTACTCTAGCTTGCTTCTTTGGTTCATTTGCTTCAAAAGCTTTTTCCAGCCCTCCACTCTCAGATAATGTCTACCTTTGTTACTGAGGAATGTTTCTTGTCCTTAGCAGAATGATGGGTCCTGTTTTTGCATCCATTCTGTTAGCCTATGTCTGTTTATTAGTGAATTAAGTTCATTGCTGTTGATAAGTATTAATGAGCAATGACCCTTAATTTTTGTTGTTTTGATATTGTTAGAGAGAGAGAGAGAGAGAGAGAGAGAGAGAGAGAGAGAGAGAGAGAGAGAGATTTTCTTTTGGATTTGTTGATGTGTTATTATTTATTTCTTGTGTGTAGTTAACCTCTTTGGTTTGGAGTTTTCCATCTAGATTTTTGGATCAATATTATTTAAATCTGATTTTGTTATGGAATATCTTCTTTTCTTCATCTATGCTGATTGAAAGATTTTCTGGGTATAGTAGTCTGGGCTGGCATCATTTGTCTCTTAGAGACTGTAAAACATCTGCCAAAGCCTTTCTAGATATTACAGTCTCTGTTGATAAGCTGGTTGTAATTCTGATAGGTCTGCCTTTATATGTTCCTTGGCCATTTTCTCTTGAGATTTTACTATTCTTTTTTCTGTACATTTAGAGCTTTAATTATTATGTTTAGGAGGCTTTCTGTTTCTCTTCCAACCTATTTGATGTTCTATAAGGTTCTTGTATGTTCATATGCATCTCCTTTTCTACATTGGGGAACTTTTCTTCTGCAGTTTTGTTTAAAATATTTTTGGTGCCTTGGATCTGGGAATCTGTTTCTTCTTCTATTCCTACAATTCTTAGGTTTGGTCTTTTCATAATATCCCAGATTACCTGTGTGTTTTGTGCTACAGACTTTTTAGATTTAACATTTTCTTTGTCAGATGTATCCATTTGTTCTATCACATCTTTGCACTTCTGAGTCTCATATCCATCTCTAGTGATATGTTGGTGCTTGTGTCTGCTTTCCATCTCCAAGATTCCCTCTGTGTTTTCTTTATTGCTTCTATTTTCATGTTTATGTCTTGAACAACTTTATTTGTTTTTTCATCCATTTTATTGTATTATCTTGTATTTCTTTATGGGATTTATTCATTTCTTCTTTGAAGGCGTCTATCATCTTCAACTGATTGTATGTAATGTAATTTTCTTAGGCTTCAGCTGTGCTAGGTTATCCAGGGTTTGCTATAGTAGGATATCTTGACTCTGGTGATTCCCTATTGCCCTGTCTCTTGTTGACTGCTCTCTTATGCTAGTCTTTAGTCATGTGGTTTCATCTGGTGCAGGCCTCTGGGAATGCAGGCCATTTTGTGGAACATAAAATGGAATACAATGGACAGAGCACTGTTTATTGCTGCTGGCTGTATCCTGAGGGGACCAGTGAAGCAAAGGACTTGGGTCAGTGTCCTAATTGTTTGTCTCAGGTACTGGCAGGTGGGTAGGTTAATGGTGTTCAGGGAATAGGGTACAATTTACTGATGCTGGGCTTGTCCCAGGGGACCAGGCAGGCATGGGATTGGGGTGAGAAGTCTAACCTGGTTGCACTCCATACCAGCAGGCCTCTGAGAATGCAGGGAGAACTGTGGACCAGAAAGTGGACTGCAAGAGAATAGATAGCAGATCACTGCTGCTTGCTGGGCCTGCCCCCAAGGGGACCTGGCAGGTAGAGAATTGGTGGGGAGAGGTCTCACCTGGTTATTCCTAGTGCCGGCAGGCCTCTGGGAATTCAAGCAGAGCTGTGAGCCAGAAAATGAGCTTTCTGAAGTTTTATATATGTATATGATTAATTTTAATTGTCTTTGTCCCCAGTACCTCTCTTATTCACTCATATCTTCTGCTGAAACCCCTCTTCCCACCAAATTTTCCTCCTATATTCTTATCTTTTTCTGTATGTGACCTACTAAATTTAATTATGATTGTTTGCATTATCTTGAGTGGGAAGTTAGTTACTTGAGCATGTGCAACTCATGAGTTGCACCACTAGAAAAAATGCTATCTCACTCCCCAGCAGCCATTCACTGTTCAGAGTAAGGCCTCATGAGCTTTTACCCATGCAAAACTTTTTGTAAGTAATTACAGTTGCAGTAACTAATTGACTGGAACTACTGTCATATCCAGAAGAATTTTATTTTTAAATAATTGATTTGTTTAACTTAACAACCATGTTACTTAAATAATTCACATATATTTGTGATCTTACTTTTATATTTAATATATATATATATACACATCTTTGCTTGGGTATGATGTATTTGAGGTCAACTCTGCTAAGACACATTGTATATGAAAGGACATATATAAAGTTTTACGAAAAGCATACTGTCTTCCTGTTTATGATGCTAACTAAAATGAGGCATTTCAAACAATCTTATTTCTTTTTTATTTCACTACTATGTTTGTGCATTATTGTATAAATATGTTCTACTTTCACTTTTCATAGATCCAAAACCACTGTATTGTCACTCATGTAACCAACAAATGATCTATTTCATCTTGAAGCCTATGAAGCATTTTTGCTTGAGAGTTAGAGTTGATAATAAAATCTTCCTAATGGGTAAACTAGAAATTAGCAAATAAATAGACGTTCACTAATGATTTAGCACCCAGAATTTTAACCCTAGTCTTTGTCATAATAACAGGTGTGTAGGACAAGAGAGTCAATGGTACTGACTGCTAAATTAAAGCTCTTTGATAGTCATTCAGCAATCAATAATATTTCATCCCTCCAGTTATTAAACATCCAACATGTCTGTTAACTAAATATAAAAATCATTACAGTAGTTGTTTATAAATTAGTATCAGAAAAAGTCATTTATATGGGTATTATGTACTGTGTGAACTCTTCTACGGGCAATAATTTCAGTTTCTTTAGTTCTAGCCTCTTGCCTTCACAAACTTACTTTCCAATCTAGTTGTCAGTCAAATAAAATTTTCAAAGAATGATTACTCAATTTTCCTATTTAAGAAAGTCTAAAGTCTTCATTAGTGTACAGTAATGCATTGCAAACTATGCCTCTTTCACCTCTTTTCTTTACAGTGTGTCTTCACTTGCGTTTCTCTTCCTACGACTACTGACATAAATTTTATTACTTAGTTCAGTAGTGAATTCATGGTTTTCACCAAATAACATGCTCCCTGCTCCCTCGTTCTCTACTTACTCCATTTACCATGTTTATTTAAAATACTGACTCTTTCTATTAAAAGCTTCCTTATGATCATTATCCTGAAGAGTCATTAAACTACTCCTAAACATTAGAACTACAAGATAGGTGGGATCAAATGTTCAATGAATGTGTAATAAAAGTCATAAATATATACATATATATATGTGTGTGTGTGTGTGTGTGTGTGTGTGTGTGTGTGCATGCGTGCGTGTGTGTGTGTGTGTGTGTGTGTGTGTGTGTGTGTGTGTGATGGAAAGTATAGGGATCATAAAAGAGTAACATGAGACTAAGTATACACTTCTTAAATTTTTGAAAATTTAGTTTAACCAGAGAAAACAGACCACAATTCTGTTATATTTTCTTTTCAATGTGAAAATTCTTCTGTTGAGAAAAAGAAACAAATAAATTGGAAGGGACAATAGTTGAGAGGAATGACAAACAAGGTATAATGTTTGAAAATTAAAGCTTAATTTGAGACTTACTTTTCACACAGTGCAAATTTTTTTTTGAAGTTATTCCATCACATCCCAAAACAATGTTATAATTATAGTCCAGTACTTGGATAATGGAAATTCACATCACAGCCTTAAACATGCCCTTGGTATTGTTAGTGCATTTGTACTTTACTGCTACCCAAACTGTCCTACACTATGGATGGCTTCAGATACACGTGATTAAGAGTGATGAGAGGAAGCACAGTGTAATAGATGCTTGTGATTTTCCATCTTTATGGAGTTTTAAGTCACAGTGGAAACAAACTTCTATACATGTCTTTGTCAGAGTTTATAAATTGAATTAATTGATCCAGCAACATCTAATTGGCTAGGGATCCAGACTCAAATTGTTGAAGGTAGTGAGAATAGGTTAATACCAGCTTTTATCTCTTTCCTCTTGACTGCATATGCAACATGAAAACTGCTTCAGTCTCCTGTCATGAAGGTTCTTCTGCCAGACTGGACAATACAGTTACACTGTGACCCAAAACAAACCTTTCTTCCTTAACTTGCTTCTGTCAGTTATTTATGTTTCATAAATGAGTAAAGTATCTAATACACCCAAGCATGGAAGTGGGGTTTGTGCTTAGAGAACAGAAAGGGAACAATGATGTAGATTTCATATATGGGTTCTGAATAAGAAAGTAGACAACTTTAATTCAGATTATCAATTCAGCATTAAACATTGATAACAAGCTTATAGTGTGTTGCTTATTCTATATTTTCTGGAGATAAGGATGGATATATATACTATATACTCTAGCATCTTCACATAGGATAAATACTACACCGATTTTATATTACCTAAATGTCTTGAAACTACTCATGTACTGAAACAAAAGCATTTCCTTGGACATTCTGTAGTGTTATAACAAAACAGAAACTCAGTGATTTAAAAACAGCAAAAAATATTTCAGTGCAAAAACTAGGGAATTCAAGGTTTGGGATTTTGTACCTGAAAAGGATATACTTTTTGTCATCTCATGGAACCAGTCCAATGAAAGAGCAAGAGAAAATGTTGCCAAATTCAAAGTACTTTATCCTTTTGATAATGAGCATTAATCCATTCATGAAGTTGGAATACTTAGTGTTGTCAACTTGAGATTAGACGATTGTCTTGTGTCTTACCTGAAAGACAGAATCTCAAATTGAGAAACTGCCTCCATTGGATGGCTCTGAGATTTTGTTTATGGGGTGTTTTGTTGATTGCTAATTGATGAAGGAGGGTCTGAGCAGTGTCATCCCTGGGCAGATAAGTATGGGTTTTCATAGGAAAGATAGCTGAGCAAATCATGGATAGCAATACAGAAAACAGCATTCCTCCAGCACCTCTGCTCCATTTTCTGCCTTGATTTTTCTCCCTGATTATCTTTGTGGTCGACTATGACTTTAGAATTGCAATAGGAAATAAGTGTTTTCTTCTCCAAGTCTTTTTTGGGTTTTTTTTTTTTTTTTTTTTTGGTCATAGTGTTCATCAGAGCAATAAAATCAAACTAGAGTAAGAATAAACCCTTCATGACTTAAAATATCTGACATTAATCATTGTCTCCCTATAGTGTTATCTTATGGTTGTAGAATCTAATAAACATATTTTAGTTAAAACATAAAAATATTTTATATTCCCAGAGCCATATATGGATTCAAATCATGAGGAAGTCTGTGTTTTTAATATTATAGTAAAAAATAGAATTATTTGTTTTGGTGATCTTGTGGTAAAAAATGTTGAAAGTAAATGAAGGATTATTATTGTATAAGTACACAGTATTTCTGTGATATCATATTAGCTATTTTATTTATTTACATTCCACTTGTTGCTCCCCCCTTGGTTCCCTGTCCCTCAGTTCCTCATCCTATTCCTCCAAGAGGGTGCTCCTCCCCACTAGGCCTCCTACTTCTCTGGGGCCTTAAGTCTCTCAAGGATTAAGTGTATCTTCTCCCACTGAGGCAGACCAGGCAGTCCTCTGCTACATATGTGCCAGGGTCCTCCGACCAGCTCATGTATGCTCCTAGTTGGTGGCTCAGTCTCTGGAATCTCTCTGGGGTCTGGATTAGTTGAGACTGCTGATCTTTCTATGGAGTCGCTCTCCCTTTCAGCTTCTTCAATCCTTTCCCTAATTCAACATCGTGGGGCCTGACTTCAGTCTAATAGTTGGGTGTAAATATCTGCTACTGTTTTAGTAAGCTGCTGGTAGGGGCTCTCAGAGGACAACAGTGCCAGACTCCCATCTGTAAGCACATCAGAGCATAGTACTGTCAGGCCTTGGTGTCCTCCCATGAGATGGATCCCAAGTTAGGCCAGTCATTGGACCTCCTTTCCTTCAGTCTCTTCTCCATTTTTGCCCCTGCAGTTCTTTCAGAAAGAAACAATTCTGGATCAGGAATTTTGACTGTGGATTATTAACCCTGTTCCTCCACTTGAATCCCTGTCTGTCAACTGAAGGTGAACTCTTTGAGTTCCCTTTCCCTAATGTTTGGTGTTTTGGCTAAGGTCACCTCCAATGAGTCCTGAGAGTGTCACCTACAGACCTTAAGAAGTATAACAAACAGAAATGCCCAAGTGAGGATGCTTCGGTCCCACTAAGAAAGGGGAGAGGAAATAATCAAGAGAGGCGGGAGGGGGGGACACTTGGGTGGGAGAGGCGAGGGGGAGCAGAAAAGAGGACCAGGATCAGATATGGGAGGCAAGGGACAGGAGAGTGGACCAGAGGGCCAAGAGAATGAATGGAAATAAGTAGCCTCATGGAGTACAAGGTGGTGGACCCTCTAGAAAGTACCAGGGATCCAGGAGAAGAGACACTCTTAGTACTTGTTTTAGCCCTTCCAAAATAAATGTAGCTTTTTTATTATAATTAATTGCTTATTTTATGTATTTACATTTAAAATGTTGTTCCCATTCCTGGTCTCCCCTCTGCAAAACCCCCATCCCATCCTCCCTCTCCTTTGCCTCTAAGAAGGTACTTCCCAACCCACCTACCCACTTCTACCTCATCCTTGGACTGAGCCCGGGGAACCCAATGGAAGAGTTAGGGGAAGGACTAAAGGAAATGAAGAGGATTGCAATCCCATAGGAAAAGCAACAATATCAATTAACTGGACCCTTAAGAGCTCCCAAGGACTAAACCATCAACCAAAGAAAAGTTTTTTTAAAGTATAAAGGTGAGAAATTTTTGAAAAGAAGGTGCACAACTGCCTTGCTTGTGACAATATCTAATTTATGTTTGCTAAATTCAAATAAAATTCTTCCAAATCAAATATTGTCTTCACATGAAAGAAGGCCTTATTTTCAAAGACTGAAGATGGTCTTGGAGAGCAAAACATTAAGAATGCCGTAACTACATTCTTCAGAATCTGAACATAGTGAAAACAACTGTGGATAGGATTCATGAAATTTTTACATGTTTCTTTTGGGGAAATCTGTTACTAATTATGTAATAGGTCTGCAATTTCTTAGTCGTGTCTAATCCTTATACACTCAGCCCATAATTTTGGAAATGATTCTCAAGAATTGAATAGGAAAAATCTGCAGGTTCCTCCTCTATCAGAGATCACTAAGAGCTGACAATTTAGGGTGAGAAACAAAATATGTAACTAAATTTTTGTAACATGAAATATTTCACTTGTCAGGACAATATTTTGAGCAGCTGCATACTTTTGAAGCCCTTGAAATTTTAAGGCAGCCAAGTATTAATGTGGTTTGCTTTACCTCGGAAGAATTTTTTATTCTCCTGAAGCTAGTCACTGAATGAAGCTATCCCTCATAAAACTGTCACAGGAACAAAAGAGTCAGTAACATCTCAGAAATGCTCAATGATGGACATTTTTACCAATATTTATGACATTACAGAAATATTTTTATATTTTTTTCTATTTATAACTATTTGCCACTTTAAATTTGTATATAACACAAATTAATTATTCTTTCTAATTTATTTTTTATTTTAGATTAATTACATCTTTCCCTTTCTTTTCCTTCCCTTCATACACTGCCATGTACTTCTCTTCACTCTCTTTAAAATTAATTGTCTCTTTTATTACTAATTTATATTGTATGCATGAATATAATATATATGTTTACACACATATATGTGTGTGTGTGTGTGTGTATATATATATATATATATATATATATATATATATATATATATATATATACACATTCCTAAATATAACCTATTGATTCCATATAATGTTGCTTTTGTGTATATTCTCAGGGAGCTCCGGGATGTCCAGGTAGTTGATATTGTTGTTCTTCCTATGGAATTGCAATCCACTTCAGTTCCTTCATCCTTCCACTAACTCTTCCTTTGGGGTCCCCATGCTCAGTCTGATGGTTGGCTGTGGGTATCTGCATCTGTATTGGTCAGGTATTGGTAGAACCTCTCAGGGAACAGCCATACTGGGCTCTTGTCAGCAAGCACATTTTCGAATCAGCAATATTATCTGTGTTTGGTGTCTGCAGATGAGATGAATCCCTAGGCGAGGTGGTCTCTGGGTAGCCTTGCATTCAGTCTCTGCTCCATTTTTTGTCCCTGATTTTCCTTTGGACAGGAACTATTCTGGGTCAATAATTTTGAGATGGGCAGGTGGGTGGCCCCATCTGTCAACTGGGGGCCATGCCTATCTACTGGAGGTGGTCTCTATAGGTTCTGTGTTCCCTTTGTTGGGTTTTTCGGCTAAATTCATTCCAGTTGGGTCCTGGGTGCCTCTAGCTTCCCCTTTCTAGTAGCTACCTCTAGTTTCCCCATCCCTCACTGCTACATATTTCTAATCGATTTCCCTGACTCTCTGTACTTCTCTCCTGTCCTTTCCCAGTTAAAAGTCACCACATAGTTTTTGGATACAATCTTTAGAATTTGTAACATAAAAGATGTCAGCTGTTGTTTGAAGTAGATAGTTTTGCAATAACAGTTTTCACTGACATTTTTTGCTGATCAATACAAATTAACTGAAAGAACAGATAATACATTGTATTTGTCTCTGTGGGCTTGTCAATTGATGGTTCTCCAGAGACAGACATTATTTCAGCATTCAGTAGAAAAATTAAGAATAGAATGAGCTTATTAGTCCTCGAATATAAAAAGTCAGTTTTTTAACCTGATTTCATTTTATCTTTGTATTTTTGATGCGCATTCTCATGGGTCCAAACAGAAAATTAAAGCCATCAAAAATCATTTTAGCTTTTAGCCGAAAAGCTTGGAATACCCAAGATACAATTCACAGATCATATGAAGCTCAAGAAGAAGGAAGACCAAAGTGTGGATGCTTCAGTCCTTCTTAGAAGAGGAAACAAAATACTCACAGGAGGGAATATGGAAACAAAGTATGGAGCAGAGACTGAAGGAAAGGTCATCCAAAGACTGCCCCACCTGGGGATCCCACCCATATA
Organism: Uromys caudimaculatus; assembly: GCA_028551405.1. Lineage (NCBI taxonomy): Eukaryota > Metazoa > Chordata > Mammalia > Rodentia > Muridae > Uromys > Uromys caudimaculatus. Next base: position 104,450,883 of record CM052722.1, read on the forward strand.
CAGAAGAAACCAAATGCAGACACTGTTGTCGATGCCAAGAAGTGCTTGCTGACAGAAACCTGTTATAGCTGTCTCCTGAGAGGCTCTGCCAGAGCCTGACAAATAAAGAGGCGGATGCTCGCAAACATTGGCTGAGCACGGGGTCCCCAATGGAGGCTTTAGAGAAAGAACTGAAGGAGCTGAAAGATTTTGAAACCCCATAGGCAGGGCAACAATATTAACCAACCAGACCTCCTATAGTTCCCAGGGACTAAGCCACCAACCAAAAAGTACACATTGAGCGACCCATGACTCCAGCCACATATGTAGCAGAGGATGGCCTTGTCGGACATCAATGGGAGGAGAGGCCCTCGGTCCTGTGAAGGCTCAGTGCCCCAGTGTAAGGGAATGCTAGAATGGAGAGGTAGGAGTGGGTGGGTTGTTGGGGGAGCACCCTCATGGAAGCAGGGGGGATGGGATAGGGGGTTTCTGGAGGGGAAATCAGGGAAAGGGATAACATTTGAAATGAAAATAAATAAAATATCCAATAAAAATTAAGTAAAAACCAAAAATATTTGGTTAGTCTAGAGAATATTTTTATATCTGAGATTATAGAATGTCCATAAGGAATAAATTCTTCTATTAGTATCTGTGTTAAGCATCCAAAATGTTCATGTCACATTTGAGAGAAATTCTCTAAAGCACTGGTTCACACCCTGTGGGTTTCAAATCCTTTAGTGGTAGAACAATTCTTTCACTGTTGTCTTATGTCAAATATCCTACATATAAGATATTTACTTTATGATTCAGAATAGTAGGAAAAGTATAATTATAAAGTACCATCAAAAATAATTTTATTGTTGGGAGTCACCACAACATGAGGAAGTGTATTAAAGTGTAGCAGCAATAGGAATGTTGAGAACCACTGCTCTAAGTCATGTGAGAATTGCTGCCATCCTTTGACTTTCTCCTTGTAAATAGCATAGATGTTAGGTATGCATTATCAGATTTATTTCCAGTTTTCTAAGTAGTCTTCATATTAATTTCTATTTTGGATGTACTTGTTTTCAACAGCTCAGGAAATAAAAACAAAAATTCACAAACATTAAATGATTAAATCTTAAGAAATAAACAGTAAAGAAATAGTAAACAGAATGGAAAAAAATATTTATCTATATATGTTACAGGATTACTTTCTACAATATATGAAGAGCATCAAAATTAAACAGAAATAAACTAATTTAGTAAATAAATGGGCAATCTAATAGACAAAACCTACATTGCTGAAAGAATCATAATACATGAGTTAAATTTGTACTAAAACGCCATAGCAAAAAAGCAGAAAAAGTTGCCAAAATTGAAGCATAACACAAGACATGGTAATGAACCAACAAAGCTATGATCCTAGGATTTTGATGAAGAGGCCAAACTATAAAAAATTGAAGATAAGCCTTTCAATACATATGCCCCTTGTTCCTTGTTCGTTGTGAGCTTTCACTTTAGTTTTTGATTCTGACATGACTTAGATCAGTAGTTCTCAACCTTTCTATTGCTGCCTGGTACTGGAAAGTTAGCTACCCAGGGTTAGTGAAGCCATGGGTCTTGAAGTCGCGCAACCCTTAACTGTGTTCAGAATACTTACTCTTTTTCCAATAGGTTAAGTGTATTCCTCACTTCTCATCAAGAAAACTGTGCTTCAGATGGAGAGCACTGCAGAAAAAAACAATCAAAATGCAGACTTATGAAGACCAGTCCCAAAAGTTAAGTTAAAATACATCCATCTAAGGCTCAGAGAACATTGGGACATAGGAGTCAGAAAGATTGTGAGAGGAATTGGGAGTTTGCTGTGAAAGCATATCTTCTAGAAATTTCAGAAGCTATACCCATAATGTCTCACCAAAAGACTGTCTAAAAATCATAAGCTAAACTAGGACACCACCAAAAGTTATGCTGATTTAGAAGAGGAAACCTCATGGGACTTCATACCTATACAATGAACTACAGGCAACTAAGGAGTGCTAAGGGTGGGAGAAATAATCTTTCTGAGGGAAGAGCACATAGTTGGTTATTCAATACCAAATGGTGAATGTTGAAAATATACATATGTGTAACATTATACAGACTGAGCACATTGTACTTAAGTATTTAGACATTTAAATATTTGTACATATATATGTCTCAATAATTAATGAAAAAGAGGATATGGATTTGAAAGAGAGCAAGGATTTGAAGGGAAAAAATTTAAAAGGGAAGCATGATGTAAATATATTATAATCTCTAAAATTAAGAAAAATACAAAACTGAAGTAGAACCATCATTGTACCACCGGTCACCCAAAGCTTAATTTCTTCAAGTTTAGAGGACAGATTCTAAGAAAAGTAAGCAAAGTTTGAAGGATTATAGACATGTAAAGATGGTGTTATTGCATATGATGCCCACAGTACAGGAATGACTCACAGTGGATGCTATGGATGTTAAAACTTGCAAATTTTGGTAATATATTACCTAGAACTTTTCCATTTTTTCACGTGGTGGTAATTTATATTAAGTACTTACAATGGGAAAGAATATTTAGCCTAAGAATCTTCTTTCATTAACATATTTTAGTATGCTCTAATAGAAACACAAATATCTAGAATTAAAATATATGTACATAGCAATATTTGATATGTATAAATTCATATAGTGAATAATTCATTATTTTAACAATGTAGTTACATTTAATACTTTTCTATTTTAGAGATTTATGGCAATTATCTAGATTCAGAACATGATCATTAACTTAAAATCCAGCTTTTTATGCATTAATCAGTAAATTCCTATTCCCTCATTCCATGGCAATTCACCAACCAATACCCCAGTAAATACAAATATGCTTTGTGTTACAATGGACTTATCTATTCAACCATGTCATATAAGTAGAGTTATAAAATATTCATAATTTTTTGTTTGAAGGTAATCTTTTTTAGCATATGCTCATAATTAACTTCTATGAATGAATAATATTTTCTTTAATATATGTAGCACAACTTATTTTTATACTTTAGATTGAGTGGAAATTGCAATTATTTGGATATCAAAGTTGATAGATCCAATGATATTCTTGTATTTAAATTTTGAGGGAACATTATCATTTTCCTTGATGTTAAATAATTGCTATATTTCCACCATAATAGTGAACTATTCCAGTGTCTCCACACTAAGATAACATGGTATATCTGAAAGGTTGATATTGTTTTCCACCTGGATGTCCAGTTGTACCAACAGTGTTTCTTTCTAGAGCTCTGAAAAAATTCATTGAAATGTTTTCCCCAGTGACATTATTGTTACTACATGAAAAGCAGAGATTAAATTTTTCTACTGTTGCTAATACCATTTCTTTTAAATAATTATTCCCACTTATTTGAAAACAAAATATAGATACATCTATGATCTAAAGTCATATAAAATTCTAAATGGTTGTTTATTATTTTTCTGCCAAAGTTTTCACCTGGTCTATAATATATATATATATATATATATGGAAAAACACCAGTGACTTAGACATTGTTCTGAGACAATTACAACTACATGTCAGCACTCAATATACACATCACCACTCAAAAGTGGCTATTTTATATACTTTTCACAAATAATAAAAGTAAAGTTCAGTAATTCATAATTCCTCTACTTAGGTCAAACTGTGAATCACACTGCAATATCAGGATTTGCATGTCATTGTTGTGGCACCACTCGCCCTTACAGCCATCACGGTAGAATTATTGTTACTAATTTAGAAAAAATAAAATTAAAGATTTAATACAAAACTTCTTCATTTGTTTGGATGATTAGTTTTCTTAACCATAGGTTTATCTTAACTAGTCTTAGTATTGTTGAAAAAAATGGCTCCTCTGGAAGCATTTTTCTTGTCAGACTCCATATGCTATTTAGCATGAATTAATTGTGCTTTGAATTTTTCCTATCAACAATTTACAAATGAACATAAGATGACTACTGATTTTTATCTGCTTAGTTCTGATGAATTCCCAACTGTGACCAATAATTTGTTTATTTAAATGGCCTTTGAAATCACGTTTTTTTTCCTGTCAAATAATTCTAGGTTGTGACATTTCTGAGTATTGATTTAAAATCTTTATCCTGTTAGTTCTGGGAGAACTACTACATAATTAAACATTATTTCCCTAAATTGAAGCAAATTGGGTGGACTTATACTCTCATGTGTCAGAGTGGATTTTAAATCTCTCTGGCAGGAGTTGAAGTGGTGCCTTCAACTCAGCTGTATTAATGTCAGGAGTTTGGAGAAGAACATTACGGAACAAAGTGGAAGATAAAATAATATAACAAATGTCACAAGAATGAAAGGATTTATGGATTTAAAGAGTTTGACACTGTAACCACAACATGAGAAAATTATAACGTCGTACTTGAGTTGAATGTTTCTAAGAAACCACCAACTGTTACCCCTTGAAATGAACGGAAGTAGAAAGATAAGTCCATAGGAAAAAATAGCATTCATAAACTATATGTGCTTCATCCTGAATCATATAATTGCAGTGTTTTCTCCTGAGAAGCAATTTGCAATGAACAATCTGAACAAGCCTCAAAAATATTTTGCAATGTACTCCTTAATTGGATAAACTTGATGCATTGTTTCTTTATTGCAATTAACAAGAAAATGGCTCATAATTCCAGTGGGGGAAGATATAATATAATGCAATAGCCTAATTACTTAATTGATGAAATATATGTGACAAGTATTCTAACACATATGGTATTACATTGAAAAAATATAAATGAGAAAAATCTAAAGCAAATTCTTTTAGTACCTGTGTTCTTGAGTCTAAAATACAACAGGATCTTTACATATGTGTGTATGACACTATCATTTCCATTGTTGGCTTTGTCATGGCTCATACTCATAGTTCTCTGGAAGACTTCATCATAAGACATTGGCATAGGGCTATGGAGCACAAAGAGGTAAAACACACACACACACACACACACACACACACACACAGAAGGAGAGAGAGAGAGAGAGAGAGAGAGAGAGAGAGAGAAAGAGAAGGGGGAAATATTGACATCAATGTTTGCCTCCAATAAAATAGTTTATAAAATCTTATTAATAAAATATTAGAAAAAATTAGCTATTAATTAAGGAAAAAATACTTCTATTACTTTTATTACAAGAATTAAATTGCATTTTATTTGGATGTTTTAAGTAAGTATCATCTCATTAGTCTAAGTGACAGTCTATTTAAATGTAATTTGACAATAAAATGTGTTTGACTATTGAAATACAATTAGAGATATTTTGATAAAGATCATCATTGGCCTTTATTTTAGAAGCAGACAGTTCTTCAAACTATTAAATTGTAAGTCCTAATGTACTCAGCAGAAGAGGTTGATTTTATACACAGAAAAGTGCTTAATATTTAACTCAAAGCAAAAGGCTTTGTTTTTTTCAATTTTCAGACCTTTCTGTCACAATAATATTCAGTATTGAGCTTTTCCCTAAATGACATTTGATGAATACTCTTAACATGCCTTTCACTCTAGAGTCCTAATACCAGAAGAAGACTGAGAAACCATGAGGCAAGATGATTAACAGCTGTTCATTCTATGAAGGCCAAATTATTAGTTGAGATCACTTGGCAGTCACATGTTAAAGCATAACACCAGAAATCTAAAGCTGACAAAGCCAACTTTTACAGCCTTTGACCTTTCAGAAATTGTTTTACTTTTTTTTCATTAGTATTCCACAGACCAATATTATTTCTGCTTTTACATTAGCTATATCAAAACTACCCTAATAAGATCCCCAGTAAGAATTTATGACTAGTCATGCTAATATTGGTCTATTCTGTAAAATTTGTATGCTTAAAGCAATTCTATAATTGCTTTATATGGACAATCAGGGTACCTCTTTCTAGATAAGGTTGTAACATTAGATGAGACATTTAGTTATCTTTATTCATTGTGTACATTTTTTGATTTGCCTAAAACTGTGACCTTAGTAGCCCTATAGCTTCTGTGACCGCTATGACTTTATTTTCTAATATCATTATTTCTACACTATTCCTTTGTGTGAATGAGAATTCCGGAAAGAAGGTGTATCTGAACTGCCGAACTGGCTGATTAGAACTTCAATGATTTGTAGAGGTTGAACTGTTGCAAGTTCAAAGCCAAGTATCTGGGGGCATCTTTAGCTCTTATCGTAGTCATTTATTGCCCTCCTCTGTAAGTGACTTAACATTTGTCATCATTAGGTTATTTCATTGAAATGCATCAACTAGTCCCACCATGCAAGGACAAAGAGTGCTGTCATATGGCAAGGTTTTCCTTGCTTTGCTGTAACTTATTTACCCTATGGACCCACCAATGTATTAAATAAGTGTGTCATCTTATGACTTTTTAATTTTTGCTATAAAAAGTTTGCCATGGGGGTAGAGACTTGGCTCATTGTTTAATAATGACTAGATGACCCCTGTTCAATTCCTAATACCTACATTGGACAGCTCATAAGTACCTCTAACTCCAACTTCAGTGTGACCCTATGCCTCATGCCTCTATGGGCACTAGCACTCACATGCACATACCCACACATAGATACTCCTTCCAACACACATATGTAATTAAAAATAATGAATATTTTATAAGGAGTTTATGAAATTGCTACCTCCTTGGGAAAAGGTACTTTAAGAAAACTAAATTTGTGTTCTTAGGCCATGGTCACTCACATCTGGCTCAAGAATAAGGTATCTCTTTTATTACCTTGAGGTAAGAGTTATATCTTTCATAAGCATTGGTAAGTGGTATGTACTATTGTCTTAGGACCTTATTTATTAATGGCCGTGTAGATAATGCTTCTTTTTGCACACAGTTACTTCATTATTCCTCCATGTCCTTTCTGTCTCTATTCAAATGCCTACTACTTAGAAATGGCCTGAACACCTTAATTAAAATTTTAATTCATGTCTTTTTGATCATACCTTTATACTTTGAATCAATTACTCTCGTCCTAGTTGACTCTGTACAATCACTATGCTTTATGCATTATCTTTAGTATTTGTCATTTTCCATTACAACTGAAGTAACATTTGCACAATCATGTTTATTGTTATACCCACAGGATGTAGAACTATGCATGCTTAACACACAGTAGAAAATCAATAGCTATGAGTCAGAAGAAGAGAAATAAAAATGATATTTTTCAAGAAATAATACACTACACACAAAATAATTAAATACTTTTATAGTACAATGTGTTCTTATGTATACAAATTAAGTTGCAAGATGATTTTAAAACTATTAAATGAATAACATGTCCTGGATATTTGAGAGACGAAAGAATAATTGAATGCGATCAGTCTAATAGACTTGCTTTTTATTTTGGAGGTGGAAACATCTTCTAATGTATTATACATTTTTCTTTCATTACACCTTGTCACAAATATTAGGACCTACTACTTTAACTGTCTTTCCTGATAATAATAAAAATTAAAGCAAAAGTTATAATATGCTTCAATAACTTTACCAAAAGTTAATGAAAAACTGTTTTCTTCGTGTGACCACTAGCCATGCAGGCTTACTCAAAAGGGTTTGTTATAGCCACTTTTCTATTCCACAAGTACACTTCTTTTGTCTTTTTAGAGGGAGCTATTTCTTATAGCATGTTGCTGTCATTTAATATGGCTGACTTCAGTAAGGAAACACACTGTGAAGAGAAGAGCCTTGCAACTGTGGAGTTAATGGCATGCAAAGTCCCACTCTGTTTTCTCTATCTTGCAGAGAAGACTGATTATATTTGAAGAAAGGTGGTAAATGACTGTTGGAAGGAAAAGGGGAAAAAATCAATTCTGACTGTCTCTAAAGAGGAAAGTAAATCTGAAAAACAAATGTTCATTCTGGGTTCCTAACCCCAAGAGAACACACAAGGGGAGTCTCAGTCAGTTAATGCCAGAGATATCAATCCTACTGAATAAGAAATTCAGGAAGGCCAGATTGTTAAGAATCTATTGAAGTAAGCTTTCAGAGTGAATAGTGCCAAAGAATGTTTTGTATTGTTCATTTGAAAAGAGAGATGTAAGTGTAAGTGCTACAAATTTGAAAATACCCACAAGAAAGGTGGATGGCAAGGACAGACCACGATTGCGATTCCACAGACTGATAGAGACTATGCTGTATCCAATCAGACTGATAGAGACTATGCTGTATCACCACTGAAAGTCACCAGAATCACTCAAAGGGAGATGGAAGGAAAACGATTTGGCTAGTAGAATTCAGGCTACATATGAAAAATGGTTGCATTTTTGCAATAAATATTAATAGTTTGAATGATTATCAAAAGAAAGTGGAGAACTACTTCTTCCTTTAAAGGACAAAAACACTTCCGGGGGAAGTAGAGAAGTTAAGAAGATGGCAGACTGTCTTTTAGAAGTGAGTTATTCCTGAATTGTTCTGATTCATTGATTGTGAGTACTATCTCTCTCCCTGCAAAGCAACTGGAGTCTCTTGAATATGAACATGTTAAAAAAAAATGAATGTTCAAACACTCATCATTTAACAGAAATACTTTTGATCCACACCAGTAGTCTGGCTCTTTTATTGTATCCAGCAAGAGCTAGTATTTTTCGGTGAAATCATATCCTCTCTCACTCCATTATTGAGAAACATACTTATGAAGGAATACTGATGTGCTTAGACAGTGAGATGATAGAGATGCGCACACAGAAAGTAGTTTCCTCCATTGCATTAGGAAGGTTATATTGAGGTGTGAGAAGAACATACCAAGTAATTCCATGGAGAGAAAAGAGAAAGAGAGACAGAGACAGAGACACAGACAGAGAGAGAGACAGAGACAGAGAGAGACAGAGACAGAGAGAGAGACAGAGAGACAAAGAGACAGAGAGAGAGACAGAGACAGAGATGAGAGATGATGAGAGCCTATTTTGTATGCCTGCATATTTGAGAAAAATGATGGTTTCGAGTATGAAATGTAAATGACTCTATGAGCAGTTCACAGGGGTGGGTGCAGTGGAAGTAGGGACCCAAAGGGTATACAGGAAGCAGCCCTTAAAAGAGAGAAGGGAAGAGGAGAAATAGTATACTAAAGGACAAGGAGTCCAGTTGTGTGTAGTCTGCAATCTTAAACCATTTCCCCATAAATGTAAGCTTACTTAATATAAAAATAAAATACTGACGATAAGAATTCAAAGCATGACATTTGCTCCAAAGGTATCCAATCATCCCACATTAAAGCCAATGCTGGCTGCTAGGAATTTATCTTATATCAAGTGAAACATTCAGAGGGAGTTATAGAGAGTTGTTAATAGTATTAGATCACTTTTCTCAAGCAGTAAACAACAGGGTAGAGATGTGATGATTCATCTTTTTTTAATTTCTGGTTTGAATTTGACCAGAGGATGATAATTGAATGAAATATGAGACATTTTAGTTGAAGGTCACAAGTCAGCACATCAGACTGACTACATTTGAATCGTGATGATACCAGTTATCATATCTATGTCCCTGGAAAACTTATTTAAACCTCTCTAAGTATTAATGTTCTCATTTGTAAACCATTAATTATTGCAGTTTCATCTCAGAGAGCTCTTAAAATGGTTAATTTTCTTTATATTTACAAAGTGAACAGAATAGCACCTAACAGATACCACATATTAAATGAATTTGTTAAATAAAAGTTTAAAACTGATTGTTTATTATAGATAACTTGCACTAAATGTAGATCTAACTATAAAGTATGTTCATAATGCTTTCTTTGGGGACTCAATAAGCACATCATGGATTATGTCTCCATTATTGCAAATCTATAATATCTCTGTAAAGACTGAGCAAGTTTACTTTGTATCTCTCAGGAAATGAATGCTAAGAATCGTTTGTGTATATTAAAATTTCGTGAGAGATTAAACTTTCTCCAAGTGGTAAAACAATTGTTAGTGCCTTGTGATATATTAATTAACAAGAATTGTTATTATTTCATGTAATCTATTAACCTTAGCACAATTTTACTTAGTAATAAATTATAACTAAAATCATTAAAAATGTACAAGATATATAGGTATGTATACATATATATGCATGTTAATCTAACTTTCTTCCTTTTCCTATGTATTCAATTACCATCATGTCTTCGTCCTCTATATAAACATATCAAAGACAGCTCTGATGTTATAATTTCTAATTCTATATATTTTCAAAATAGCATCCAGATCCTAAATCTATCTTTTTCCTTCTATCTTAGTCACACACATGGAAAAATTAAAACACTTTAAAAAATTAAGAAACAATATATTTGATATCAATATATGAAAGAAATTTTATATTTCCATATGTCACATTCATGTCCTTGTGTGAATGTCAGTTATCATGGAAAATATGAGCATCTCATATTGTAACATAAACTACGTGAAGTACAGGAAATAAGAGGTCATTTAACAAAAGCAGTAAGCTATATTGCCTTGAGAATCACTCTGTTTTAGGTATTTATCATTTCACCCAACTCCTGTCATCACTGCTAACCTTTCCTTCAGTAGTACTTCATGTCCTTGAAATGTGATAGTGAGAAGATTAAGAAGAGGGCATATTAGTCTTTCTTTCTATGATTCAGAAGAGATGGTATGATAACTTTAAAGCAATTAGACCATACCTCTTTCTTTTATATTAGGCACATGATGGGAGAGGTAAATAAAATATTATTAGTAACTTTAATCTCAAAAAATTTGTAATTCAGTGTAAAGGATATTGTTTGCAAACCAAAAGAAAGACACATCAGATGTATTAAGGGGAAAGTGGAGGTCATTAATCTCTGCATTTACTAATAGAAAGAAGACTTACTACTATGACAAAGCAATCTTTCCAGCATGTTTCTAAAGAACATTCCATGAATTTTAAGAAAACCAACAGATTTTTGTTTCCATATTTTCAAATTATTGAGAGGCTTAATCCAGAGACACTATAGTTTCATGTGATTAAAAAATGAGTTTAATTTATATTATCTATAGTATTTATTTAAGCAAATATCACATTTAGTCTGCTTATCAGTCATAGGGAGCACTGTCACCTATGTGTTCCTTTATGCCTCTTGATTAGCCTCAGGGCCTGTGCTGATATCCAACTTTATCCACATTCTCCCTTATATTCCACTCTCATAGCATCAGATTATTTATTTCCAGTGTTTACTACATTGTAACCTTTCCTGATAAGCTTTTCTTGCTTCTCAACTATAGGACAGGTACTTCTTTAAAAGGTTTTATAATGTTCTTGTAAGTGTCATGACAAATCGATGTGATACAGCTAAATTCATTTGTGTGATTATTTTGTGTTTTTTCTACTGTTTTCTCATTAGATTATAGACTTAATGAATCCATAAGCCATTATATACTCAGGACTTATCAAAAAGGCTTGTACTTTTGCTATATATTTAATCTTATCATATTAATAGTTGATTCATATTAAGTTCCCTCTCCCCACTGTAGGACATTTCATCTAAGGTACCTCCCTTTGAGTCCTGAGAGTCTCTCAGTTTCCCAGGTCTCTGGTGCATTCTGGATGGTCTCCCTAACCTCTTACTTCTGGAGGTTGTCTGTTTCCCTTCTTTCTGCTGGCCCTCAGGGCTTCAGTCCTTTTCCCTCACCCAGTACCAGATCAGGTTCCTCTCTCCCCACAACCCCCATCCGCTTTCTCTCCCAGGACCCTCCCTCCCTCCCTCCCTCCTTCCCTCCCTCCCTCCCTCCCTCCCTCCCTCCCTCCCTCCCTCCTTCCCTCCCTCCTTGTGATTGCTTTCTTCTCCCTCCCAAATGTGACTGAGGTGTCCTCACTTGGGCCCTTCAGCTTGTTGAACTTTTTGAGTTCTGTGAACTCTATCTTGGGTATTCTGTACTTTTTGGGGGGGGTAACTAATATCCACTTATTAGTGAGTATATACTGTGCATGTCCTTTTGGGTCTAGTTACTGCACTCAGGATGGTATTTTCGAGTTCCATCCATTTGCCTGCAAAACTCAGGACGTCCTCGTTCTTAATAGCTAATAGTGTAAATGAACCACATTTTCTGTATCCATTCTTCTCTCGTGGGACATCTAGGTTGTTTCCATCTGCTGGCTATCACAAATCAGGCCTCTATGAACTTAGTGGTGACCCTGTGGCACGGTGGGGCATCTTTTGGATATATTCCCAAGAGTGATATTGCTGGCTCTTAAAGACTAGTTTATAGATTCAAATTTTCAGTCCATTATAATCAAGGCAGGAGCATGGCAGTGGCCAGACAGGCATGGTGCAAGAGGAACTGAGAGTTCTACATCTTCATCTGAATGGTTCTGGGAGAAGACTGGCTCCTAGGCAGCTAGCATGAGGGTCTTAAAGCCCCCCCACTGTGACTCACCTACTCTAACAAGGCCACATCTCAAAACAGTGCCACTCCTGAGGCCAAGCATATTCACAAGACCACAACCATGCATGACATCAATATCAGACCAAAACATGTATATAGAATGCATTGATCATCATCTCTTGGGACAAATTTGTTGCTATTATTCTGCTAAATGGATAAATTATTTAAGCCAATGCCTAATAATTTACCATTACAGAAATAAATTTATCTCTCAGCTGTCATCAGAAAAGCTTTTGTTTTTAAGTAGGTGGTGATAAACAGAGAGACTATCACCTGGTCAATGTTCAGACAATGAAAAACTAAGAGTATTTAACCTTAAATGTGGTATCAATATTATACCACCCTTAATAAAGAATCATTCTGAATGAAGGAAAAGAAATGCTGTAAGAGCTAGAGGAGGTAGAATCTTTATTAAAATAAAAGATTTTTTCCTTGCATAGCAAGGCAGTTGCACTTATAACAGGACAGTGCTTGTGACACTGTGTAAGGTGTTACTAGTTGTTACTAGGTGTTACTAGTTTCCACATAGATAATGGAGGTTGGCATGGAGCATTATGTCTGACTGATGAGCTATTGGCATCTAATTTTTGTTGGGGAAATGTAACTCAGTTTTTTAAAAGAATATTATCAGTGATAAGTTGATCATGTTCTTGTGGATGGCCACAAAAACAACGGTATGTGGGAAGCAGAAATTGAACTAAATATTTTTATTGGATATTTTCTTTATTTGCATTTCAAATGGTATCCCATTTCCCATTTCCCCCCAAAACCCCTCTCCCCTCTCCCCTCCCCCTACTTCTATGAGGGTGTTCCCCCAACAACACACCTACTCCCGCCTCCCCACCCTCTAATTTTCCTCCACTGGGGCATCCATTGAGCCTTCACAGAGCCCCCAGAGCTCCCAGGGACTAATGCAACAACCAAGGAGTACACATGGAGGGACCCATGGCTCACAGCTGTGTATGTAGGAGAAGATGGCCTTGTTGGACATCAATGGGAGGAGAGGCCATTGGTCCTGTGAACTAAATATTTTTAAAAGAGGAATAATGCTGAGTAGGTCTGAAAGGGGTGAGTGGATGAAAATGATGAAAATACAGTATGGAATTCTCAAAAAATTAATACATGGTTCCAAAATATTTTTTAAATGTAGACAACATTATTTTCCCTAATATACAGATATTACTATAATATATGTTATTGGCAAATAATTTCTGGTGTTTGATATGAAAGATTCTAAAAGATTAAATAATAATAAGACAAGTATTAGAAAGACAAAAAAGACATGGGAATAATTTCACAAAATACATGAATGACTTTAAGATGAAATTATATGTAATTCATTAGTATTCAAAGGAATAAAACTTTCAAAAATGATGGAATAGTTCTGTGACTGTGAAACTGTAAAAACCTAACTCATTTTATTATGAAGCTTTCAAGGGTTCTTCAAAGGAAGAAAAAAATCTATCTTATATTTGACAGTGACCCATTGTGCAATTCAAATAGGTTCTACTTCATTCAGTAGGAAAAATTGTATATTTTATATAAAAAATTGCTAGAATAAAAACCTTTACACTTCTGTTGATAAAACAAATGCATGTGACCGTAGAAAACATTCTGGTAGTCCCTCAAAAGGCTAAATATAGTCTTACCATATTATCCATCAGTCTTACTTGTAGGCATAAACTGAAGATAAATTAGAAAGAATAGACACACAAAACCTTGCATGAAACTATTCACAGAAGCATTCTGTATGGTGGTTATAAATATTCAAATGTTCATCAATTGTTGAATTTGTTTTTGAAACTCAAAACATCCGTGTATCAATATATTATTTGGTAATGGAACAAAGGTTATAGCAATATGAATGGTCTTTGAAAACCTTATAGTAAGAAAGGAGCCAGTATATTAGAATGCGTACTATGTCATCTCAATTATAAATGTTGAAACCAGTTAGTATATGCGGACATGTGAAAACTGTGGAAAAATCTAGTGAGTCCTCTGTAGAAACTAATGAAGTCATAATGGTGTTGGTGGTATATTATTGGGATACCAATTTAAGTGGAGGAGAAAAACCATCACTTACATCGTTAAAAAAAAATTTGGTTCAAGAACCTTCTGAAGATACCATACTCTGGTGATCTTCAAACTGTTTGGGTAAAATGATACAATTTTATTTGTATTTAGCCTATACATATCTTGTAACATACTTTAATTATCTTGATTTATTTTAATATCTAATACAGTATAAATGCTGTATAGATAGTAATTATATTTTCTTTTTTAAATCATGGCAAGAGAAAATCTATATGTTTACAATAAAACTATATTCTCATTATTTTCAATTTCAAACATATAAACACTGGTCAGCAACTATAAATTAAAGACAGTTATCAGGTTTTGATGACCTATAATAGATAGGAGGCACAAATGATTTTGAGTTTAAGGGTTGAACAAAACAAAAAAAATAGCATTTAGAAGTACCAATGCATATGAAAAGCAATGAGCTTTGTTGAAAAGATAAAAGTTTGGTTAGGGCATACTAATTTTGAATTTCTTCGAACATGTACATCAGGAGTTTTTAAGGTACTTAGTTGAGGGTGATAGTGGAGGTCCAAACTGAATTCTGATGTCTCAGTGTGTTTGAAAACAATATTAAAAGTCATGCAAGATTATGAGTTTATTAAGAAGTACAAAAATTTTTAGGGCATTGGTTCATAAATTAGCAAAAATCAAAGGAGAGGTGTTAAGCAAAATGAGGAAAAGTTCCAAGGCCCCTTCAATTATTTTGAATGAAGCCTAAGAGTTTGGAAGATCTCTTATTTAATGTAATGTATATTAAAAACTTCTCAAAATCATTTAAGTCCTTGAAAATGAGACACACCACAATAATAGGTTAAGGAGAGGAATGGAGCTCACTAGTAGAGCACTTGCTTAGCATGCTTATGCCCCTAGGTAAAACTTCCATGACCAGAAAGAAAACTATGGGCTGCCTCATTTGTGAAATGAGAAAGGTTTCAGATGACAGCAACACAGAAGAGTTTGGCATATCCATTTCTTATACATTTACATTTCCCTGCAGAGAAAATGAAAACTATTGATTCTTTCCATACTTCATAAGTTATTATCAATAGGAGATTTGGTGATAGTAAACATAATCACAAATCTCTTCTGATATACAAATATTCCAGAGTACAACAAAATAATTTAAGCTACAATTTATAGGGATATATCAGGTTGTATTCCTACTCATCCACATTAAAGAAGACATATTATCTCACAAACACAGAATCAGTTACAAAATAAAAAGTTCCAGAAATCATTGTTGATATTACAGTTCATCTACCTGTATTCCCAAGAAAGTATCAGAGACTCAATCTACAGATAAAAGCAAAGCCTTTTATTTTGATTTGTTCTGGTACCATGAGTTGGATATAAAATCCTCTTCAAAGTTTCGATTATCAGTTTTTCCTTTAATGCCCTCACTTGGAATATTTCCTGACACAAACGTTGTTTTTGAAGTACCTTTTGAAGTTATCATGTGGAAATACTCGTATGAGTCCTTGTGAAGCCTGAACTCATTGAGACAGCAGATAAGCACATGTAGAAGTAGAAAACTGGTTGAAAGATTATTCATTTGAAAAAAAAAAAAACTAACCTGTATACTGAAATACAACAGAAATATGGCTTTTGCCAAATTGTGCATCTCTAATAGTTTTTTCACGTAAGATTTTCAGATTCTCCTTTACGCCTGCAACTTCAAATCCATAATCTTGGTTATTCTGAATACAATATGAAGCAATTGAAGCTGAAATGATCTAATTAAATCTGCACAATAATGTTTACCTCAAAAGACGTTGGGTTGAGGCTGATTATTTAGCCCAAAGATGCTGCAGGAATATGTCATTTACTTGACTTCACTTGTAGCCTATAATACATTACCTTAAATGAGAACAACAGGTCTTAATGATATTAGGTCAGCAAAGTTCAAATACTGCTCAAATAAATGGGGAAGACAACTATTCATCTATCCCATGAATATCTGAATGAGGAAAGTTAAATAGGAAGTAGGATGATTTGTATAAGAAAACATTGATAACTGTCACTCTACGCTACTTAAGGAATTGGCATATTTCCCAGAATAACCACAAGCCATTATGCATTAGAGACCGCAGCAGCCTAGAGTATTACTAATGGTGGACTTGGAACTAATATATCTTCAAGGAAGAAAATTAATTCAAAGTAGTAGCAAATTGATCAATTTCGTGGTCTCCTTTGGAAATATATGGTCCATATTGGTACCAGTTTGAGGGGTTCTTTTTCACAAAATGTTTTTGTAGTTAAAATTGTTTTTAAATATTTTGAATCAAAAACTGAGATTATTAAGGGTCCTGGTATCAGTTTGAGAATTATGTAGTGTAGTGACACATAGAATATGTATTATTAAATATACTTGCTATCCCAAAATATAATGAATTAAATGTTAATGCATATAGATTGCAGCACATCTAAGTTCTCAGTACTCTGAAAGGCACAAGTTCAATTTTAAATATTAATAATTTTCTGGAAAAATTGGGCAAAGTAGGATGAAGAGAAGTCAGAATGTGTACAAAATATCAACGTGGAATAGAATATTCACCTATATTTCTTCTTTGATGCATCAAGAAACATGTATAATGACTGAATAACAATGTCCTGTTTTACTCTGAGAAATATAAACATATTAGAATGATTATAGTCTTGACCTGTATATAGGAGTTGGAGAGGGTCCAGAAAAGAATAATATTAATTTAAATGAAAGTTACCTAATGACTAGTGGTAAATGATGTGAGATTTTTAAAAATGGTATCATTATAAAGGGAAGCAGTTAATAGTTTTCAAATAATGCAAAATTTTTGGTATTATGATTACTCTTTATATTTGTATCTATGTATAACTCGATTATATATATTCTCTGTCTATCATACCCATAGATTGTTTTATACCATGGATTAGACATTGATATTTTACAGTGACAAAAATCTAGCATTTATTTGCAATAATAATAGAACTTTTTATACAAAATAAATGTACCCCCAGTTCCTCCAGTTATTTGTTCTTCTCATTTTGCCTCTTACTCTTTTTTGTCCTTGCTGTCATAAAAAAATGAGACACCTGTTTTCATATTTAATTTTCTTTGTATATGTATGAGAGAGAGAGAGAGAGAGAGAGAGAGAGAGAGAGAGAGAGAGAGAGAGAGAGAGAGATCTGTAACATGTACCTACAGATGGTGTTACATGTTGTCCTGGAACTGCCAGAGGGTGTGAGTGTTAGGATCTGAACTCAGTTCTTCTTCAGGAACAGAACATGTTCTTAAGTGCTGAGCTATCTCATGAGCCTCAAGAGGAACTTCTATGACTTCTTCAATATTTTTTCTCTAATCTTCCAACTAAAGCATCGTTTAGTCTAAGGTTTCTGCCTGTTAGAGAAAATTTAATCATTTATTACATGGAAATAAAGCACTAATGTTCATACAACTCTCTTGTTCTTTTATTCAACCACATTTTTTTTCTTCTTGGAATATGTCAAAGACTTTACTGACATTCAGAGTAAAAAGCT
Organism: Uromys caudimaculatus; assembly: GCA_028551405.1. Lineage (NCBI taxonomy): Eukaryota > Metazoa > Chordata > Mammalia > Rodentia > Muridae > Uromys > Uromys caudimaculatus. The sequence goes on from CM052722.1 coordinate 104,468,864, forward strand.
GAATAGGACAGATATATCACTCCTTATCCAATCATTCATAATATTCTCAAATTCATTTATACTCCAGTAGATTGAATAGACAATACTCAAATATCACACACAAACACAACTGTTGTAACTCAAATGCTGTGATTTTCTCTGAGATATTTAAACATATGATCACTGATTGGCGAGTCAGCTCAATGCTTTGTTTAGATAAAATGTTTTATGTCATCTACACATTAAATTTTATCAGAACCAAAATATCCAGGATACTTAGCATAATTGTAAGTGCATAAATGTTAATTCTTATTACTGTGTCATTAAACTGATCATATACTACTAAGCATACCACAATAAACTATATGGTGTATTCCTGGGATCTTTGATTTTTATATTCAAGATAGTAAACATATATTACCATTTTGTAAATGTACATTAACAAGTATCCTGTCCACTAGTACTAGACTAATGTTTCCAGAATATGTAATGGCTATTGTACACAATAAATAAAAATCGTATTGCATCAAAACATCATGTTGCATCAACAATAACTTTTTAAATTCAAGGCAGAAGTTATTATTATCAAAATAATTTTAGGACACACAGCAATTGTACTTTCTCACAGACCATAGTATTTTTTAACCTTTCAGCAATATATTGGCTTGTCTCTCTATCTCTAGCCTGTTAGTTTTCTTCTTCAAAAGACTGGCGCCTTAACCATTTTTGGTAGCTCCAATGAAATACCATAAACTGAATTGCCTATATAAGAGGAAAATATACTTTTTCCTATTCAAAAGTCAGAAAATGCACGCTGGTGTTCATATATGCTGTCTTCGTGATATGTCATCATGTGGTAAAGGGGCAAGGTAGTTATTATAGGTCCCCTACATGGAAAAGCTCAAATGATTGGTGTCTCGGGATTTTCCTGTCCAGTTTGGCATATTCACTGTTGTCATCTTTGTTCAGCTCATGTTTGGGCAGTCATATTGGTGAGATGCTATCCGTGTAGCTTCTGATTTTACTAGGAGACATAAGCTCACAACAAATGCCCTACAATTTTTATAGGGGTAACATAAAAGATTTCTGAAGAGAAAAATGTAAATATTAGATAGAGAATTCTCCTAATAATTATGGTTCTTCACCTGAAATATAGTAAATGTCACATGTGTAAGGAGCTCACATCTGCCACTTTACTCACCATATAATAAAGTGAAAACATCAATTTGAAAGGTAACTTAGTCTTGTATTGATAATCTTGTCTGAATTTGTCACTTTTAGTGATCATTCATATACTACTGATTCTACAGGATATTATGAAATTTACACATGTTGAAATTTAAAAATATGTAGATAAAATTTGAAGTTTTGTTCTGTCAGAAATATTTGTTGGATATTTGTTTAGTAGCAGGATATACTTAACAAGCTTTACTGGAACTTGGAATAAAAACTTTAATTTGATATTTACTACTTATTTATCATGTGGTACTTAAAATCACTCTTGTATATCCTGGATCCTTCATGTGAACAGATGTATTTTCCACTTTCACTTTTCTGATTTAAAGTATGTATCTATTTATTAAATACATATGCCAACATACTTAGAAACCTAGTGCTAAAAATAAATATGGCATTTATTTTATAATTGATTAGAATGAATAATATATATATATATATATATATATATATATATATATATATATATGGGAGATATATTTCTAGAATGGAGATATATAGATATAACACAAATATAGAAAATGAATTGTAATAATTGAGTAGTAGAGTTCCTTGTACTAGTTTAGAATACTTCCATGGATTATTTTAAATCCAATGTATAAAATGTTTTTATGCTCTCTTACAATACTAACCCACTTGTTATTTACTCATAGCTTATTGCTATACTACCTTGGTACAATATATGTACCAGAATCACCATATTATAGCTAATTTTATTACTTCTTGTGTACCAATTTTACTGTTGGAAGAGACATATTTCAGTGTATGGTCACATTAACCGTGTAACATTGATTCACATTAGAATATCTTGAGTGTTTTGTATAATGTTCACATTTCCAATCAATTATTTTTCCTGGATTATACCCGTGCATGATTTATTTTAATCTTCTTCATTACTTGGAGAAGTTCATAATGGAATCTTCCAAAAGGAAAGTAGAAAAATCAAATTCACTTAAAATATTTTTATTAAAGATCTCTAGAGGGAAAAAACTCCCAAAATACAGTTCATCATTCCTTTATCATACTACCCTCTTACCTTCTACATTTTATCCTAAATGTAATAGAAAAATATTTTTCTTCCTCAAAATGATTCAGAGTTCATGGGAGAACCACTTTTTAAACAATCTATTATATTTCCTAATTTGCTTAAAAATCCCTTTAATCCTTGGTAAAAGCTGCAATTTTCTGAATCTTCAATGCATACTATTTAAAATCTTCTATATCTTGTGTGTTTTGTATTTACTGACTATAGGAATAGTTCATGTGTTTCTGTGTGTCAAAGGCATCCTAAAGTCCAGTACATTAGTGGGATACATCATCAGATTAAAATTTTGGATTTAATCCCATGTCCATAACTCGCCAAAAAGTAAATGCATTTCCCTCTATTATAACTCTACAAAACATTGCCAAGGCTCTTCATTTACATGAATGGAATGCAAATGCACCTCAAATGATGATTTAATCCTATAGTAAAAGAGCTTCAGAAAGCAAAATTTAAGTTGACACATCATACGTATGCTTAGAATCTTTGGTATTGCACAGGACAACCCTGCTTCAGTGTCTTCATCTTGAATATAAAGAGAATCCCACATACCTCTTTATATTTACCTTTCAAAGTTTTCTGAAAGATCACATTTCTTGTACATGTTATGAGTAGACTGTGAATTCAAATATGAATAGAATGTAACAATAACAAAACATATCTTAAGATTGGTGACATGGGTCAGTGGAAGGATGAGAGTTTCTACTGAGACTGATGACATGATTTTGATGTTCAGAGTCCACATATCAGAAGAAAAGAATCAATTTCCACAAGGTGTATTCTGACCTCTACTTATGTATTCAAGAGCACCCATTACAAGTTAAATAAAGAAATATTTAAAATGCATAATTTATTAGTAACGTGTTTGCCCCAGATATTCATTAAATTCATTAACAAGCTTATCTATAATTAATCTTCTATTTTATGGGTTTGTTTTTGTCTTATTTTCTCATTGCTGCAATAAAATGCTCTAACAAAAGAACCTTAAGTTTAATGTTTTATTTGGCTTACAGTTTAATGTAAAAGCTTATCAGTTTGGGAAAGTCAAGTCATTAAAACTTGAAGCAGTTAGTCACATTGCATTGATAGTCAGAAATAGAGAGTAATGTGCTGTTGCTTGCATACTAATACTAAGCTTACTTTCTCCCCTCTTTTATAATCCAGGATTCTTTACCCAAAGAATAGTGTCACTCATAATGGTACCTAACTTTGAAAACACCTATAGGCATTCTCACAGACTCAAATAATCTAGATAACTCCTCATTGAGAATTCCTCCGATTGCTCTCGCTCATGCCAAATGGACAGATACAATCGGCCCTCACAGCTATACCTCATTTTCACCTTCACATGTAAACATAAGGAAGTCTCTTTAATTTTTTAAAACATTGAAAGTATACTTTTAGAATTATTATTTTCAAGGTAAAATTGAATATAGCAGAAGATACTATGGAGAGTTCAATTATATTTATCTTTCTACTTATTTATTATTAATATCTAGACACTTCTAGATATCTAGAGATAAACTAGTTCTTTTCAGTAACATTGGAAAATACATGGAAATTTCTCTAAAATTTGTTGTGTCCTTCTTTAAAGACTTATGAAAAGCTTAGACACAGAGAAATATGTAGAGACAAGTAACTGCACCATTATGTTTATATATTCCTAAAGCCTGGTTGTTGTTTGACTTAGTCACTGTTATTCCAGTGTTCCACACATATCAGGTATAATTGTATATCCATGATATTGCCTACTAGTTCTAATAGAGTTTTTATTATAAATTCCATTTCTCCAAGTGTTAAAAATGCATAATAGGTCCTACGAAATTGTTTCTTGTATCCTACTCCTTCAAGCAACAATTTTTTGTTAACTGTGGTACTTTATAAAAATTAATTTTGCTACAGTATTCTGATGTTGTTTTAGAGAAGGTTTTGTTTTCAAAACTAGTTAAACTAAAATAAGATTGTGTTTATAAACTATTGGTGCAGTGGCACCCATTTTCAATTAGTTCATGCATTTGACTTAGTACAACTACGTATTCATAATTTCTTCCTATTTTAATTAGTGCAGAAAGAATCCAAGCTCAAATTTTACATCTAGACAAAAAGGTAGAGATGAATTCCAAGCCATAAAAAATGGATACGGTCCAATTAGAAGATTATCTATTCAAAGTCCAGATTCTCCGGGAAAAATAAACATATGTTAAACAGTTATGTAGTGAGAAATGAAAGATGCTTCAAAGGTCACTTGCTAGAAAATAGATGTTACTCATACTTTTTTTTGTCCATTAAGAAATAAATGGTGTTGGTCTAACTGGCTGTCTGTATGTAGAAAAATGAAAATAGATCCATACTTGCCACCTTGCACAAAGCTCAGGTCCAAGTGGATAACGGACCTGAACAAAAAAACAGATACACTCAATCTAGTAGAAGAGAAAATGGGAAAGACCCTTGAACTCATTGACAGAAGGAGAAATTTCCTAAACAAAACTCCAATGGCTCATATTCTAAGATTAAGAATTGATAAATGGGACCTCATGAAACTGGAAAGCTTCTGTAAAGCAAAGGACATAGTCAATAAGACAAATTGGCAACCTACAGTCTAGGAAAAAAATCTTCACTAACCCCACATCCCATAGAGGGCTAATATCCAAAATATATAAAGAACTCAAGAAGCTAATCACCATAAAACCAAACAACCCAAACAAAAAGATGGGGTATAGAACTAAACTGAGAATTCACAACAGAGGTGATGCACCTAACCCTCAAGAGACTGGAGGCCCCAAGGAGTTTAGGGTTAGTTGGGGTGGATTTTGGGGTGGGGCTATCCTTGTGGAGTCAGGGGTGTGGGTGGGGAGGAGCTATGGGATGTGGAACAGTTGGACAGTGGACAGGGGGAGGGATAAAATCTGGAGTGTAAAAACTAATAAATAATTTTTAAAAAATAGAAAAAAGAATTTTGCCTCTACTCTTTAATACTTGCTTTGCTCTTGAGTCAGACATCCTCTCACTTACTTGAGACTTTAGCTGACAGATTATATTGAAGTGCATAAGGAAACTGGGTAAATTCTATGACCAAGCTGAGATTCCTTTGAATAATACAAAATTATTTCAATGTGAAAGCATAAAAATGTTGTAAATCGAACCAACTCCCACATTTCTAGAGAATCCTTGCAGCAAACTTGAATATACAACAATTAAAGTTGCAAGTAGCTGTTTTGAGAGATCATCGTTGATTACCATATGCCTTAATATTAGGTGATATAAATCTTGATATTCTTATATAAGATGAGATATATTGTGTAAAAATATCCATTTATACACATTTATCAATATTATAGAAAAACAAATGAGCTAAAATGTATTCAGAATCAGGTAGACTGAAACATCCATAGTATATATGCTAAGTAGGATTCTAGTTCAGTTCACAATTTTTCCCTCTGAGCTATCCAGCAAAACAGTGACCACATTTTTTCTATATCTGTATATTGTCAGCATAAAAAGGCAACTGTTAGGGAAGTTTAGGCAAACTTCAGAGGCAGGATAGAAACTTCCAGCCAAACACCTAACAGAAACATGGTGCTTTGGTCCTCTATCCTCAAGTAATGTCTTAGCCTTAATAAGATGAATGATCTGGGAAGTGATTTCTTCTGCTTAATATTCTGTGAAGCATGAGATATACAGTGTAATATCTGAAACAGAGAACCCAGTAGATCCCCCTTGGGCTAGTGACATAGAGAGCTAAGACATAATTTACTAGGATTGTTTTAAATCACTAAGAGAGCAAAAATTATCATATAAAATAAGATTAACCTGCTGTAGAATTTATTTTCAGATGACATTTCTGAACCAAACCTTGTATTTGCAAGAATTTCAATGATAGTGATGGCGTTGTACCAGGAGCTCCTTTTGGGGTAGGTATAGTAGTTGTGAGATTGAGATACTTTACTAGATGAAAGAGCCTTTCTCATTCTTCCATTGTTTTAGTATGTGCAGCATTGTATGAAACTATCACATTCTGAGTGGAGATCAGGAGCAGAGGTTTGCAGAGTTTCCTTCAGATATAGCATCTCAAAGAAACTTATGTGTTATCTCAAATACTTGTTGATGGTGGAGTTCGTAGAGTCCTTCCATCAGTTACTCCTATTTCCATGCTCTTGGGGAATCTTTTACTTGATTGCCTTCAATCGCAAGATGACACCCATGCTCATGACTATGTCTTTCAATCAGATCATGATAAGTTTTTCTCACAGTATGGCTGGAGTTCTTTAGTACTGTCAGGTATCAATTTAGTTAGCCATAACCAGCATCAACTTTTACACAAAAGAAAGTAGGACAGAATAAACTTGGACTTATTGGTGTGCATCTCAAATAGTAAAGATATTTATGAAAAGCACTTGACTCAGTTACACTATACATATTTCTTGCTGTAGGAGATTGAGATATTAGTCACTATAAATTACAGTCTTTTGAACTTGTTTTGGTCCTTCAAATAAACTTTGTATTTTTTCCACCTAGTTCTTTGCACACAACATATTTGACCCCGTCTAACTCTATGTGTAATGTTGACACTCTCTGAGGAGTGGGAATGCACATGAATCTTCCTGTTTTGCAATATTACCTAATGATCTTGTTATTTTTAATAATCAATGTAAAATATGCAATTTATATAAATGCATTTAGAGTGTAGTTAAGGAAAAGAGTAGGCAAGTGAAATAATGTCAATATGATTTGCACAATATTATTTTGGAGGGCATAACGATGGATGAGGGTCAAACGATGTATAATGTTCAGGAATGCTCTTCCTCAAAGATGACTACTAAGCTTGCACTAAAATAGTATGAGAAGCTACTTTCAAAGGAACGAGAGGGAGACCATTCTAAACTGAGGAAATGTCATGTGTGAGACACAGAAATCTGAAATCATATCATAGAAACAGTTGATAATCTATTATCACTATAGAGCGTATACCATGTGGCAAACCAACAGCGTCAGTGGAGAAGTATGTGGGAAGACACATCACAGTTAGATTTTACTTTATCAAGCAAATAAAAGGGTGTCACATAGCGTTTACAAACAAGAACACAACAAAGCAGATAAGGGTGTGGAACAGTAACTGGCAGGAATATATGTGTAAAGTGTAAAGGGACTAATCAAATCCCTACAGATAGGAAATCAATCCATAATGATTGTCTTTCAAAGATTACAACATTTAACAGCATTATCATTCATATCCACTTACTAAGATCTCCACGAATTATACTTTGTTTCTTTCTTTTTTTTTTTTTTCCTTTGGTTTTTCGAGACAGGGTTTCTCTGTGTAGCCCTGGCTGTCCTGGAACTCACTCTGTAGACCAGGCTGGCCTTGAACTCAGAAATCCACCTGCCTCTGCCTCCCAAGTGCTGGGATTAAAGGCGTGCGCCACCACTGCCCAGCTAGATTTTGTTTATTTCATTGAACTCTGGGATTCTTTGTTCTAAAGTAAATAATCTAAGGTTCACAAATGATTGGATGAAGATTCTAACAGGAGTTGGGCTGCAAAGCTTTCATCTATGCCACTGCCAGACATGCTCTTGAGCATGGAGAGTGAAAGATCTCACATTACTCAGCTGTGCTGGCAGCAGGCACACATTGACCAATTCTGAGGGCTAAATCAACTGTGACTCAGAATCCATTTCAAGGCCATTATGAGTTCTGACAGATAATTTGAGCATTTTACCTGATTGAAGTAAAAGATATCTGAATCTGTAGTCAATATGTTTATTGGTCCAATTTCTGAGCAGGGTTCATGGTGTGATAAAGAATAAATATTTACAAAAGCAATCAGATATCCCCCTGGATTTTATGTAAATCCCTCTTTTCCATCTTTCATTGGTTGCCCCTAAGTGGTTCTCTCAAAGGCCCCATAGGGGCCAATTATTCCCGGCTCAGAGTGACAAAACTCTACCTACCCGAGGCTGGCTCCAGGCACAGAACACACCTACAGATTCACAACCTAGTAAGCATTCTTGGGATTAAGGATCATAAGGGTCCTGATATCTACAGCAGTCTGAGCTATGAACACATGAATATGTCTGCAGATGGCAAACAGAAATATATAACCAGCTGTGTGCATATTCTTCCTATTCTAGTCTTTCCATATTCTTTACTCCTGCCAGTTACTGTTCTATATCCTTAACTGCTTAGTTGTGTTCTTGTTTGTAAATATTATGTGACATCCTTTTCTTTGCTTGATAAAGTAAAATCTAATTGGGATGTGTCTTCCCACATATGTTTCCAGTGATGCCTTTGGCCTGTGACATACTATATATTCAATAGTCGATAACAGATTATCAACTATGTCTTTGATATGAATTCTGATTTCTCTGTCTTACACATGATATATGCATTTATATACACACATTAACATTCTTATTTTTTAAAGGTTAAGATTTATTTGATTTCTTCACATTTAAAAGAAAATCACTCCTAGTCTGTGTTTTAACATCATTATATATGTGTATATTTAGCTGTCCATATGCTCCAATAAGAAGTTTTCCATTTCTTAATGCTTTTCAGTTCAAATTTTCAGAATGTTTTAAGTATTTGCTGAACATTTTATTTAGATATTTATTTATTTGTTTGTTTGTTTGCTTATTTATTATTTTTATTTTCTAGATATTTACTTTATATACATTTCAAATGTTTTCCCCTTTGGAAATTCCCTATTCCATTCCCCCTCCCGCTTCCTCTATGAGGGTGCTCCTCACCCACCCACCCACTCCCATCTTCCCTCCCTAGCATTCCCCTACACTGGGGCATCTAACACCCTCAGACACAAGGGTCTCTCCTCCCACTGATGGCCAACAAGGCCCTCCTCTGTCACATATTATTTTAAGGTAAAGGAAGGTTTGGATAAATTAATTTTTCTGGGATCATAAATTTACTACATCTTAGAGCTGAGGCTTGATTTCAGGATCATATATTGCCAGACACAATCTTTCTAATCCCTGTCTGGTGTCACCATAAAAGCAAAGGTGTGTTTTGATTATGTTTGTTGTATTGTCTTATTGTGTAGCTATTGTAAATGCTGCCCTTAAACAGACAGAAGTGTGGTTTGCCATTTTGCAACTTCTTTGACTCTATCATTTATACTTGTCTGCATGGGTTTCTTTGTATATATGCCCCTTTAAAAAGATGAATTTTCAAATAGTCTGCCATATTGCCTATCTTGAAATTTTTTATTACATTTGCAGTCAGTGACAGAAATGAAAAGTTGTAGCCTGATTAATTTTCTATAATTCCAGAAGCAGTTATTAATACCTCGCTATACTCCTTCACTAAAAAAAGATCATCTCATGAAATAAGAATTTGGATTTTAATAACATGTTTCTTGTGTTATAGAAATGAAGTGTTATGATTTTTTATGATTCTCTGCCAGTTTGCCATGACACTTTCATCAGTGCTGCCCAAGACATCTTCTTTAGGATTTTCTATTACACAGGAGTGGAAGAAGCAATCTCATATTCCTTTGCATATTGGTTTATTTTTTTTTTTTTACATTCATCAAGAATACACATTTAACTATGTTATCACAATGTCATACATTTTAGGTACTATCACAGGTACTATCACTCAGCTAGTCAGCCAGGATCAGTGAAAATCATTGAAGTAAAGACCTAATGTGTGGATTGGGACTGATTATGAAAAATTTTGCAGTTTTCCTTCAGTCAGCCTAGAAATTTAATTTCAATGACAAAGGAGTTTATAATTCTTTGATACTCCCTCCCAACTAAGGCAGGAGAACATATTTCATTTCTTCCTAAAATTCCTACATACAAGAAACACCTACCACAATTTCTGACACATTTTCATTATACTGCTGACATTGAAAGTAGTTATGATGTCAAGAAAAAAAAAGTGTGCTCAAGAAGAAGGTCCAGGGAAGTAAAAATGTGTGTGTATAATTTTACATTTACAGTGTTCTACTTGATTGAGTTAAATTAACATTTTAAATAGATTATCTAGTGTATTATAGAAAGATGAAAAACTGTGTTATATTTTTTATACCAAAACTAGTATCAGTATGACTCTTATAAATATGAAAAACAAGTGACATAAAATGTGTTAATAGTAGTGACTAGTTGTTTACTGGCTAGTCAGCATGTGCCATGTTTAGTGAACTCACTAGTAGGCCCTTATATTTGTCTGTATGAAAGTTCTTCATACTTTCCACTCCCTGTACAGTTATGACAATTTATTACTTAGGTGTATTAATGGAGTACCAGACAAAGACAACTTGGAACAATGTCATTTAGCTACTAGGACCTGAAGCTAGGATTAACATCTAAGCCTTCATTGTCTGTCCATGTCAACATCTGAAAAATGGCTATGCTCCTAATGCCTCATTACTGTAACCAAGAAACCATTTCCCATATCTCCCTCTATATTCACCCCTAAGCATTTCTTCAGGTGCTTATTTATCCAATACTACCAGATCTTTTTCTGGTATATCATGAATTTATGGAGAAACCTCAGCTTCATACTCCATAGCCCTGCTAGTTGCCTTTGATTCTCCCTATCCCACCTTTAAAATTTATCACCATTTAGTGCCAACAGAGAAACTGAAGTTTTCTCCTTTTTTTCATTATTCTTGTCTCATACTATATCCTGACTGCAGTTTCCCCACCCTCCACTATCCCCAGATCCCCAACACATCACCTTCATTGTCTCTGTGTTTCTTTTCTTTCAGAGAGGAGCAGGCCTTGGAGAAACACCCACTAAACATGACATATCAAGTTGCATATTAAGGCTGGATGAGACAATCCATTAGGAAAAACAGGCTCCTAAAACAGGCAAAAGATTCACAGTCAGCTCCACTGCCAATGTTAGGAGTCTTACAACAAGACCAGGGAACATAACCAATAACATATATGTAGAGCACCTTGGTCAGTCTGATGAGGGTTCCCTGTATGACAGTTCAGTCTTAGTAAAGCCTCTATGAGCCCCAGGGTTAGCTGATTCTTATGAGCTATGTTTTTGTGATGTCCTTGACCCCTCTAGCTCTAATATTTGACTGTATCTAATGTTTATCTAATCTCTGTGTCTGCTACTTTCACTTACTGGATGAAGCCTCTCTAATGATGATTATTCTATGGTCTAGTCTTCAAGTATAGAAGAATATCATTAGGAGTGGTTTCATTGCCTTTTTATATTCCAGTCATGCTTTGTTCCGTCCTAGGTCTCTCGGTTATCTCTGGTTTCTGCTCCTCCAGGCAGTGTCAAGAGTGTACTTACTCATTCTCATGGCATGGATCTCAAGCTGAAATAGTCATATTTTGTCCACTCCTATAATTTCTGTACCACTTTTACCATAGCACCTCTTGCAGGCATGACAAATTTTAGATAGAAGTTTTTTTGTGGCTGGGTTGTTGTTCTAATCCCTCCATTGGAAGCCTAGCCGGGTTACATATGATAGCTGGTTCAGGCTTCTGTGTTTTGTTTGTTTGTTTTTCTATTTGTTTCTATTCTGTCTTTTTCTTATTTTTGTAGAAATTTTCTTCCTCCATTTTATCTTCATTCCATCAACTCATTATTTAGTTCTCTAGATATATTGCCTTTTTAAAAAGACTTCTGAAAGGACAAGATCGTGAAAGGAACATTTCCTGTGTAATAATATTCTGTGCTCATGCTTATAATAGTTATAACATTGCAGTGTAATTATCATCTGTAGTTGTATTCAGGTGAGCCAAGATCAGGAATTATTTTTCTTGCATAGCTTAGCTGGATTCTAGAAACAGAGAAAAAAAAGGTACTGAATACACAATGAAAATTCTGACTAGCATTTTGAAATAAAAGTAAAAATAGGTATGCTAGTTAACTTTATGTCAATTTTATATAAGCTAGAGTCATTTTTGAAGAAAGAACCTCAATCGAGAAAATGGCCTGAGGAGATTGAAACTAAGGCTCATGGTTCTGTGTGCTATTAGAAAGCAGGCTGACCAAACAATGGGGGCAGGAAATAAATAAAACTCCTCCCTGGTAACTGCATTTCTTCTTACTCCCTGGTTTATGTATTGAGTACCTGTCCAGGAATCATTGAATGATGTACTATGATGGAGAAGTTCAGGCAAAAATAAATGTTGTCTCTTATAGGTGCTTTTGGTGTCTTATCACACCAATAGAAACATGAACTAAGTAAGACATTATGGTTAAGTAATTGAGGGCAAAATGAAAGTTGAAATATTTCTATAGAGTAACAAGAAAACATGAAAGTATGAAATTTAAAATGAAGAATTCAAAGGAGAAAGCATAACGTTGTCTAAGTGCAAAACAGACTGACATGACACTGATATTTTAAAAAGTAGTGTGTGGCATGTAAGATTAGGGTATGTTTTTAGAAGTACAATTTTTAATTTTTGATGAATGTGCACATGAATTTTCAAAGTGGTTAAACTGGTTCATGATCCCATCAGGAATGAATAGGGGTCACCAACATTTGTTATTGTTTCCTTTATGTTTTTCTAATTGTTTATTTTTCTTCCACACAATATATCTTAATCACAGCCTTCAATCCCCCAACTCTTCCCAGTCTTCTGCCCCCACCTCTGCTTTCCTCAGATCTATTGTTCCCCAGTTTCCCTTCAGAAAAAGGCAGGCTTCCCAGGGATATGAACTGAACAACATAATAAAATGCAAAAATGCCAGGCAGAAAAAGGCAACCAAGAAGGAGAAAGAGCAGAGATGCCTTACTTCTACCAGTGGAACTTCCACAAAACTGGAAAACTAAAGAACACCAACATAAACTCACAAAGACCCAACAAAGAAAGAAAATTTCAGACCAATCTCCCTGATGAATATCGATGCAAAAGTGCTCAATAAAATTCTCACAAACCAAATCGAAGGACACATCAAAAGGATCATTCATCACGATCAAGTAGGCTTCATCCTAGGTATGCAGGGATGGTTCAATACCCAGAAATCCATCAATGCAATCTATGACATAAAAAACTCAAAGAAAAAACCACATCGTCATTTGATTAGATGCTGAAAAAGAATTTGAAAAAATTCAAAATCCTTTCATGATAAAAGCCTTGGAAAGATCAGGAATTCAAGGCCCATACCTAAGTATAGTAAAAGCAATATACAGCAAACCAGTAGCCAACATCAAACTAAATGGAGAGAAAGTTGAAGCAATCCCACTAAAGTCAGGGACTAGACAAAGCTGCCCTCTCTCTCCCTATCTATTCAATATAGTACTTGAAGCTCTAGCTAGAGAAATTAGACAACAAAAGAAGGTCAAAGGATACAAATTGGAAAGGAAGAAATCAACATATCACTATTTGCAGATGATATGAACATATACTTAAGTGACCCAAAAACCTATACCAGAGAATTGCTACAGCTGATAACAACTTCAGCAAAGTGGCCTGATATAAAATTAACTCAAACAAATCAGTAGCCTTCCTATAATCAAAGGATAAACAGGCTGAGAAAGAAATTAGGGAAATGACACCCTTCACAATAGTCACAAACAATATAAAGTATCTTGGTGTGACTCTAACCAAACAGGTGAAAGATCTGTATGACAAGAACTTCAAGTCTCTGAAGAAAGCAATCAAAGAAGACCTCAGAAGATGGAAAGATCTCCCATGCTCATGGATTAGCAGGATTAATATAGTAAAAATGACCATCCTGCCAAAAGCAATCTACACATTCAATGCAATCCCATCAAAATTCCAACTCAATTCTTCATAGACTTAGAAAGAGCAACCCTCAAATTCATATGGAATAACAAAAAACCCAGGATAGCAAAAACTATTCTCAACAATAAAAGAACTTCTGGAGGAATCAGCATCCCTGACCTCAAGCTGTACTACAGAGCAGTAGTGATAAAAACTGCATGGTGTTGGTACAGTGACAGGCAGGTAGATCAATGGAATAGAATTGAAGACCCAGAAACGAACCCTCACACCTACTGTCACTTGATCTTTGACAAGGAGCTAAAACCATACAATGGAAAAAAGACAGCATTTTCAACAAATGGTGCTGGTTCAACTGGCAGTCAACATGTAGAAGAATGCAAATTGATCCATTCCTATCATCTTGTACAAAGCTCAAGTCCAAGTGGATCAAGGACCTCCACATAAAACCAGGTACACTGAATCTAACAGAAGAGAAAGTGGGGAAATGTCTCAAAGACATGGGCACAGGGGAAACATTCCTGAACAGAAAACCAATGGCTTATGCTCTAAGACTAAGAATCGACAAATGGGACCTCATGAAATTGCAAAGCTTCTATAAGGCAAAGGACACTGTCAATAAGACAAAACAGCAACCAACAGATTGAGAAAAGAGCTTTACCAGTCTTAGGTCCGATAGAGGGTTAATATCCAATATATGCAAAGAACTCAAGAAGTTAGACTCCAGAGAACCAAATAACCCTATCAAAAAAATGGGGAACAGAGCTAAACAGAGAATTCTCAACTGAGGAATCTCGAAGGGCTGAGAAGCACCTAAAGAAATGTTCAACATCCTTAGTCATCAGGGAAATGCAAATCAAAACAAGACTGAGATTCCACCTCACACCAGTCAGAATGATTAAGATGAAAAATTCAGGTGACAGCAGATGCTGGTGAGGATGTAGAGAAAGAGGAACATTCCTCCATTGCTGGTAGGATTTCAAGCTGGTAAAACTACTCTGGAAATCAGTTTGGCGGACCCTCAGAAAATTGGACATAATACAACCTGAGGACCCATCTATACCACTCCTGGGCATATACCCAGAAATACTCCAACATATATTAAGGACACATGCTCCACTATGTTCATAGCAGCCATATTTATAATAACCAGAAGCTTGAAATAACCTACATGTCCCCCAACAGAGGAATGAATACAGAAATTGTGGTACATTTACACAATGGAATATTAGACAGCTATTAAAAATAGTGACTTCGTGATTTCCATCTGTGGGACCTCAGCTTGGGCCACAGGGCTCCATAGCCAATTAGTGCCAGGAGAAAGCTACCCTCCTAGGAGCTTGGAAAAGTTGTGAATGGGGTTAAGACGAGCACCACTGCTCACCAGGACCTGCCTGGAACAGCGAGACATGGAACTGAGGTAGTTGGGCATAAGAACCTTCCAGTTTCCATCTCTGGCTGGAGACCTCAGCTTTGGCCACAGCGCTCCATAGCCATTTAGTGCCAGGAGAAAGCTAGTCTCCCAGGTCCTCAAGACACAGAGACTAAGGAAGAAACGTCATGGACAGGAACCTTCCTGTTTCCATCTCTGGTGGGACCTGTGCCTGGGCCACCAGGGTTCCATAGTCAAGTATCTCCAGAAGTAAGTTACCCTCCCAGGAGCATGGAAAAGCCATGAGTGGGGATAAGACAAGCACCACTGCTAACTGGGACCGGGGGACCTCAGCCTAGGCCATAGGGCTCCAGGACAGAGTTGGTATCCCAGGAGTGATGACACACCTTCGAGCATAGGCAAAACCACCACTTCTGTTCAAACTCACTGGATCAAGAGGGACCCTTGCAGAGCCATTGGGACACAGAAGCCAAGGGATAGCTGGGGACAAGATCCTTCTGGTTTCTGTCTGCACCCCAGAGATGACCCTGTGCCACAGCTCTCCAAACCCAAACACATCTCAGAGAGAACTGGTCTTCAAGGAGTATTGATACAGAGGCCTGCAGGAGGGACAAGCCACAGCCAGACAGAGTAAGATCAGCTAACATCAGAGTTAAGAAGATGGCAAAAGGCAAGGACAAGAACATAAGGAAGAGAAACCAAGGGTACTTGGCAACATCAGAACCCAGTTCTCCCACCACAGCAAGCCATGGATATCCCCGACACACCAGAAAAGCAAGACTCAGATTTAAAATCAGTTCTTGTGATGATAATAGAAGACTTTAAGAAAGAAATTAACACCCTTAACGAAATACAAGAGAACAGAGGTAAACAACTAGAAGCCCTTAAAGAGGAAACACAGAAATCCATTAAAGAATTACAGGAAAACACAATCAAACAGACAAAAGAAATGAACAAAACTATCCAGGAGCTAAAAATAGAAATAGAAACAATAAAGAATTCACAAAAAGAGACAAACCTGGAGTTAGAAAAAGTAGGAAAGAGATCAGGAGTCATAGATGCAAGCATCAAAAACAGAATACAAGAGATAGAAGAGAGAATCTCAGGAGCAGAAGATACCATAGACAACATTGACACAACAGTAAAAGAACATACAAAATGCAAAAAGATCCTAACACAAAACATCCATGAAATCCAGGACACAATGAGAAGACAGAACCTAAGGATAATAGGTATCAAAGTGAGTGAAGATCCCCAATTTAAAGGACCAGAAAATATCTTCAAAAAATTATAGAAGAAACCTTCCCTAACTTAAAGAAAGAGATGAACATAAATATACAAGAAGCTTACAGAACTCCAAATAGATTGGAACAGAAAAGAAATTCGTCCCGTCACATGATAGTGAAAACACCAAATATACGAAACAAGGAAAGAATATTAAAAGCAGTAAGGGAAAAAGGTCAAGTAACATATAAAGGCAGACCTATCAGAATTACACCAGACTTCTCACCAGAGACTATGAAAGCTAGAAGATCCTGGGCAGAACTCATACAGACCCTAAGAGAACACAACTGCCAGCCCAGGTTGCTATACCCGAAAAACTCTCAATTAACATAGATGGTGAAACCAAAATATTCTATGACAAAACCAAATTTATACAATATGTTTAAACAAACCCAGCCCTACAAAGGATAATAAATGGTAAACGTCAACTCAAGAAGGGAAACCACACCCTAGAAAACGCAAAAAAGCAATCTTTCAACAAACTGAAAAGAAGATAGCCACACAAACGTAAAAGTAACATCAAAAATAACAGGAACCAGCAGTCACTATTCCTTAATATCTCTTAACATCAATGGACTCAATTCCCCAATAAAAAGACATAGACTGACATAGACTGACTGAATCCATAAAGAGGACCCAGCACTTTGCTGCATTCAGGAAACACACCTCCGCGATAAAGACAAACACTACCTCAGAGTAAAGGGCTGGAAAACAATTTTCCAGGCAAATGGTCCCAAGAAACAGGCTGGAGTTCTAATATCAGATAAAATCGACTCTCACCCAAAAGTCATCAGAAAAGATAAGGAAGGACACTTCATACTCATCATAGGAAAAATCTGCCAAGAAGAACTCTCAATTCTGAACATCTATGCTCCAAAAGCAAGGGCACCCACATTCATAAAATAAACTTTACTAAAGCTCAAAGCACACATTGTGCCTCACACAATAATAGTAGGAGACTTCAACACCCCATTATCATCAATGGACACATCTTGGAATCACAAATTAAACAGAGACACAGTAAAACTAACAGATGTTATGGACCAAATGGATTTAACAGATATCTATAAAACATTTCATCTTAAACCAAAAGAATATACCTTCTTCTCAGCACCTCATGGTACCTTCTCCAAAACTGATCATATAATCAGTCACAAAACAAACCTCAACAGATACAAGAAGATTGAAATAATCCCATGCCTCCTATCAGATCACTTCAATTTAAGGCTGTTCTTCAATGTCAACAATAACAACAGAAAGCCCACATACACATGGAAGATGAACAATGCTTTACTCAATGGCAACTTGGTCAAGGAAGAAATAAAGAAAGAAATTAAAGACCTCTTAGAATTTAATGAAAATGAAAGTACAACATACCCAAACGTATGGGGCACATGAAAGCAGTGTTAAGAGGAAAACTATAGCTTTGAGTGCCTCCAAGAAGAAACTGGAGAGAGCATACACTAACAGCTTAACAGCACACTTGAAAGCTCTAGAACAAAAAGAAGCTAATACACCCAAGAGGAGTAGAAGGCAGGAAATAATCAAACTCAGGGCAAAAATCAACCAAGTAGAAACAAAAAGAAGTATACAAAGAATCAACAAAACCAGGAGTTGGTTCTTTGAGAACATCAATAAGATAGAGAAACCCTTAGCCAGACTAACCAGAGGGCACAGAGACAGAATCCAAATTATCAAAATTAGAAATGCAAAGGGAGACATACAGATTCTGATGAAATTCAAAAAACCATCAGATCCTACTACAAAAGCCTATACTCCACAAAACTGCAAAATCTGGCAGAAATGGACAAATTTCTAGACAGATATCAGATACCAAATTTAAGTCAGGATCAAATAAACCATCTAAACAGTCTCATAATGCCTACAGAAATAGAAGAAGTCATTAAAATTCTCCCAACCAAAAAAAAGCCCAGGACCAGATGGGTTCACTGCAGAATTCTATCAGACCTTCAAAGAAGAACTAATACCAATACTCTTCAATCTATTCTACAAAATAGAAACAGAAGAAATACTATCCAATTCCTTCTATGAGGCCACAATTACACTGATACCAAAACCTCACAAAGACCCAACAAAGAAAGAAAACTTCTTACCAATTTCCCTTATGAATATAAATGCAAAAATACTCAATAAAATTCTCACAAACCGAATCCAAGAACACATCAAAACAATCATTCATCATGATCAAGTAGGTTTCATCCCAGGGATGCAGGAATGTTTCAATACCCGGGAAATCCATCAATGTAATCCACTACATAAACAAACTCAAAGCAAAAAACCACATGGTTATTTCATTAGATGCTGAAAAAGCATTTGACAAAATTCAGCATCCCTTCATGATAAAAGTCTTGGAAAGATCAGGAATTCAAGGCCCATATCTAAACATAGTAAAAGCAATATACAGCAAACCAGTAGCCAACATCAAACTAAATGGAGAGAAACTCGAAGCTATCCCATTAAAATCAGGGACTAGACAAGGCTCCCTCTCTCTCCCTATCTATTCAATATAGTAATTGAAGTTCTAGCTAGAGCAATTAGACAACAAAAGGAGGTCAAAGGATACAAATTGGAAAGGAAGAAATCAAAATATCAGTATTTGCTGATGATATGATGGTATACTTAAGTGACCTGAAAAACTCTACCAGTGAAGTGCTGCAGCTGATAAATGACTTCAGCAAAGTGGCCAGATATAAAATTAACTAAAACAAATCAGTAGCCTTCCTATACTCGAAGGACAAACAGGCTGAAAAAGAAATTAGTGAAATGACACCCTTCACAATTGTCACAAACAATATAAAATACCTTGGTGTGACTCTAACCAAGCAAGTGAAAGATTTGTATGACAAGAACTTCAAGTCTCTGAAGAAAGAAATCGAAGAAGACCTCAGAAGGTGGATAGATCTGCTATGCTCATGGATTGGAAGGATTAATATAGTAAGAATGGCCATCCTGCCAAAAGTAATCTACAAAATCAATGCAACCCCATCAAAATTCTAACTCAATTCTTCACAGACTTAGAAAGAGCAATTCTCAAATTCATTTGGAACAACAAAAAACCCAGGATAGCAAAAGCTATTCTCAACAACAAAAGAACTTCTGGGGGAATCAGCATCTCTGACCTCATGCTGTACTACAGAGCAGTAGTGATAAAAACTGCATGATGTTGGTACAGTGACAGGCAGGTAGATCAATGGAACACACTTATGGTCACTTGATTTTCGACAAAGGAGCTAAAACCACCCAGTGGAAAAAAGACAGCATTTTCAACAAATGGTGCTGGTTCAACTGGCAGTCTTCATGTAGAAGAATGAAAATTGATCCATTCCTATCTCCCTGTACAAAGCTCAAGTCTAAGTGGATCAAGGACCTCCACATAAAACTGGATACACTGAATCTAATAGAAGAGAAAGTGGGGAAAAGTCTTGAACACCTGGGTAGAGGGGAAAGGTTCCTGAACAGAACACCAATGGCTTATGCTCTAAGATCAAAAATCGACAAATGGGACCTCATGAAATTGCAAAGCTTCTGAAAGGCAAAGGACACTGTCAATAGGACAAAACGGCAACCAACAGATTGGGAAAAGATCTTAACCAACCCAATGTCTTATAGAGGGCTAATATCCAATATATACAAAGAACTCAAGAAGTTAGACTCCAGAAAACCAAATAACCCTATCAAAAAATGGGGAAAAGAGCTAAACAGAATTCTCAACTGAGGAAATTCGCAGGACTGAGAAGCACCTAAAAAAATGTTCAGTATCTTTAGTCATCAGGGAAATCCAAATCAAAACAACCCTGAGATTTCACCTCACACCGGTCAGAATGGCTAAGTTCAAAACCTCAGGTGACAGCATACGCTGGTGAGGATGTAGAGAAAGAGGAACACTCCTCCATTGTTAGTGGGATTGCAAGCTGGTACAACCACTCTGGAAATCAGTTTGACGGACCCTCGGAAAAATGGATATAATACTATCTGAGGACCCTCTCCTGGGCATATACCCAGAAGATACTCCAACATGTAATAAAGACTCATGCTCCATTATGTTCATAGCAGCCATATTTCTAATAGCCAGAAGCTGGAAACAACCCAGATGTCCCTCAACAGAGGAATGGATACAGAAAATGTGGTACATTTACACAATGGAGGTACAAATGTGGTACATTTACACAATTCAACTATTAAAAACAATGACTTAATGAAATTTGCAGGCAAATGGATGGAACTTGAAAATATCATCCTGAGGGAGGTAACTCAGTCACAAAAGAACAACCATGGTATGTACTCACTGATAAGTTGATATTAGCCCAAAAGTTTGGAATACCCAAGTTCACTTTACAGTAACCGCTGGACTGAGAGTGAGGTCCCAGATGGAGGAGTGGGAGAAGGGACTGAAGGAGCTGAGGCAGTTTGCAGCCCCATGGAGGAAGCAACAATGTCAACTGGCCTGACCT